>PVKZ01000655.1:0-674174 GCA_004027375.1 Macroglossus sobrinus | reverse complement strand
CTTATTTCATCATTAATGATTGATGAATTTTAATCAAATGCTTTCTCCGCATCTACTGAAACAATTACAAATACTTCTTATTTAATGTAATAATATGATGAAATACATTAATATATTTTCTAATCTCAAATCATTCCTGCAATTTTAAGATAACTTCTATTTGGTCTTGAAGTAGTTTTACTTATACATTAGTGAATTGTAGTTTTATTTAAGATTTGTACATCTATGATCATAAGTGTGGTTGGCTTTATAATTTTTTCATAGTTTCCTTTCCTAGTTTTGGTTTCAAAATTAACTAAGTCCATCAAGTGAGTTTGGTAACATACTGTTTAAATTCTTTCTATATGTCATCTCTACATGAGGTTGGTAAATATCACATGTAGAAATCATCTAAGCTACTGTTTGTTGGCAGTTTGTTGGGAGAGAGTACATATTTTTTACAACTGAAAAAAATAGCAAGTATTTTTTTTTTTTTACTTGATGGCTTAATATGTCTTTTAATTGCATTTTTCCTAAATCCCCTCTACTTTATTTTAGCCATATTCCCAAGTAATCTGTATGCCTCTCTACTGAAGATATCTCATGTAAACAGCACATTTTGAGGTTTTGTTTTTAATTTAGTAGGACTACCTTAGTCTTTCAAACAGGGTATTTGATACACTATAGTTAATTTAATAGCTGAGAAGGCTGGATTTATAACTACTATTTTGCATTTCCCTTCTATTTGATGTTCCTTTTTCTTTCCTTTCTTCTTTTGAATTAACCAAATATTTTATTAATTTTTTTTCTCTATTAACATGATAGTTATACATACATTTACCATTATTATGGTGGTTATCTTGGACATTAAAACATCTAATTTTGACTTGTTGATCTAATTAAACTGATCACATTTACCATTTCTCCAATGATAGTATTTACAACACTTTGATTCCATTTATCCCTCTGCCTTTTGCATTATTTTTGTCATAAACTTTGATTTTACAAATATCTTTTTAACTCAAAAAGAGATTGTTTTTATTTTTTGTCCAATCAATATTCAATTATCTTAAATGACATTATTTACCTATTCTGGTCATATCCATCCCTTACTAAATTTGTGTTCCTCTTTAGAAGCACTTTATTTCTGGCCGAAGAACTCTCTTTAGTTTTTATTTTAGTTCAGGGGCAGTGGCAACAAATTCTGTATTGTTTATCTAAAAATGTTTATTTCACCTTCATATTTTGGAAGGTATTTTTTCTGTGCATAGAGTTATATGTTATAAGTTTTATACCTTTCAGCAGTTTAAACATGTCATTCTATTGTTTTATGACTTCCATTATTTATGTCAGAATTTAAGGTAGGTAATATGCCTTTTTTTCTCTGGTGGGTTTTTAAGATTTTTCTCTTTGTCTATGATTTTTCAGTATTTTGTCTATGATATGCCAAGTCGTGATTTCTTTTGTATTCATCCTGCTTGCAGTTAGCAAATTATGTGCCTAGTAATGTTTGATTGATTGTATATAGAATACTGCATATTTATAATTTTTTTAAAAACTACCAACAATACTATTTTTCATCTGAGAAGATTCACACTTTTTTCCCTGGTTGGGAATGAGCAGTAGTCTGATCATTCCCAACCAATTAGGAACTGAGTTGAATCAAGCCTGTCTTACAATTTTAATAAGACTCATTCTATCTTTAATTTGCCCCTATTCTTATGAGTGAGTGAGTGAGTGAGTGAGTGAGAGAGAGAGAGACAGAGAGAGAGAGACAGACAGAGAGAGACAGAGAGAGAGAGAGAGAGAGAGAGACAGAGAGAGAGAGACAGAGAGAGAAAGAGAGTGTGAGAGAGAGAGAGAGAGAGAGAGAGAGAGAGAGAGAGAGAGCGCACGAGCAGTGACTTTCGCTATGCTTTTCAAAGGTTTCTGGCTTAGATTTTTGTCCTGTTGTCATGCACAGCTTCAGAATTAGGCACTCAAGAATTAAAGTGCCAGAAGTTGTACTTTTTTAAAAGCCACTCTGTCTCCTTTAGTAACCCTTTATCAGAGGTCATACCTAGATTCCTCTAGCATAGGGGTGAACAAGTATTTTAGGCTTTCTGGCCACACATTCTGTCACAACTACCCAACTCTGCCATTACTGCATAAAAACAGCCATGGATAATATGTAAATAAATTAAAAAATGAACATGGCTGTTTACCAATAAAACTTTATTTACAGAAACAGGCAACGAACCAGATTTGGGCCATAGTTCGCTGATCTCTGTTCTTGCTACACCCAGAATCAGTAAGCATACCCAGGGGAAGAGTAGCTGGAAACTGTCAGTGTCAGTTCAGCACCATCTCCAGGATAGTCAGCTCTCACGGGGTATATTATTCAGGGACTCTCAGCCTGAAGATCTTTATCTCTTCAGAATTATAACACCAGTAATTTCAGGTAGTATTGCTTAGTAGTTAGTTTTCCTTTAGCTTCAGAATTTTGAGGCAAACATTTTGAAAGGGAAACCGGTTGAGTGGCAACTATGTCACAGTAGCCTTACATAATCACCAAACATTTTGCTTGCTTCTCTATTCACAAGAAATGACCTAATGCCTGAACCAAATCCTGATTCTCAACCTTTGGCTTACTCCCAGAATCAGTATAACTCCATAGAAAAGTGGCTATAGATTTTCAGCTCATCTCTGTGCAGTTTTCTCAAATCTGGATTTTTAGTTTCTCAATCCTTACTGCTTCTGCATTTCTCTAATTTTTGTCTGGTTTTTCTTGTTGTTCTTGGTGGGATCATAAGCCAGATGCAAATTATTTCATACTATCCAGAAATCAGAAACTGTATCCTACTACTTTTAATATTTAATATTTTCATTATCACTCAGTTCTAAGTATTTTTAAAATATCCATTTTTATTTATTCCAAGAATTACTCAAAATATGTTTTAAAATTTCCACGTATATACTGAAACAATTTTTTTGCTATTGATTATAATAATTACCTTGTGATCAGAAAAAAAAAATGTTCTATAAGATTTCAACACTTTACAGACATGCTTTTCTTTTTGGCCAACTATGGGTTAATTTTTAAAAATATTACATTTGAGCTTGAAAAGAATGTTTATTTTATAATTGTTCAATCTTTCAGATCAAGTATGTTAATCATGTTGCTCTTATCTCCAATTCCAAAACATTTGGGAACATCTTTTGGTCAATTCTGATAATGTGATATTGAAATCTCCCACTTCAATGGTGAATTTAAAGTAAGTAAATTTTAAAAAACATTGTGGCTATGTAATGAGGTAATTAAAAGTTTGACATGCTTTAACTTCCTGATGAGTTAAACCTTTTACCTTTAGTTACCCAGTTTATGCTTGCTAATGTTCTATTTTGTCTATCTAATATTAATATAACCATATGTTTTCTTTTGGTTAGCAGATGCCTGGTAATCCCTTTATTTTTAGCTATTTAATGTCATGTTTTCTGTTTGTTGTTAGATTTCTTTTTATTCTAACATGATGATCCTTTTTAAACTAAGATTAATTTATTTAAATATATTGTTATAAAGCAATATAATTTCTTCTTGCTTTGTAATTTCTATTTTTCCTGCTTTTTCTGTTTCACTTTCACTCCTTTGCTGTTTCATTACTTTTTTTAATTCCAATTTTTCTCCTGTACTGTTTTACATCTTATTTCCTCTACTTCTATTCATCTAATGGTCATTCTAAAAATGTAAAATGCATGCATACCATGCTGCTGAAAATATTAAAACTTACTATTCTTTCCTCAAAATAAAAAACTCCTAATATGTTAAAACCAATCATGTCCTCTCCTTATATGATACTGTTATTAAACACATTAGTACTTTATCTTATTACCCCAATTACCATCATCATCATATTATCATCATAATTATAAAAGAGACTCAGTGTTTGCTTAAACTTACATTTTTACTAATAAGAGCACAGCATTCTTCCTTGTATACAAACTTCTCTTCCACTCTTTACCTTCTGCAATAAGTATATCCTTTTAGATATTGTTTAATTAAGGGTATATGGATTTAAAATACTCTCAGCTTTTGTATGTTTGAAAACATCCTCACTTTTTATTTATTCTTTACTGATAGTTTAGGTAGGTAATCAATTTTAAGCTGACAGTAATTTTCTTAAGCCCAACTACTCACAAATGGACCACAGCCTTTTGGCCTCCTGGCCCTCACGCAAAGCCATTCTAACTCAAAACTCTAGATTTCTGTATCAGTAATTATCACTTAGGGAGCCTGGCCTTCCATATTTACTTACCACTTGCGTTTTCGCCCCTTATATGTTTTTCTAAGAGATTTTCCTATTATTAAGGAAAGTAAAGCTTCCTATTAAGAGCCACTGTTCAGCAATGAGCTCTTGCAGATACTTTCTGCCTCAAAGACAAAATGGCCTACGGCAGGATAAAGTACATGGTCCCCACAAAAAGGCATGCATAGATCAAAGTACTCCTAGACATATCATGAGTTGGCTCTAGGAAAGATATCTCAAGCATAGATACTCTTTTTATACAGAGACAAAGAATCTGAGCTTATGACCAACTGCTTAAGGAAGGTGCATGTTTGGAACACCAGCTGCAACTATCTAGACACACTGTGAAAAGCTGAACTTGTGCAGTTCCTTCTACTGAATAAGGGGGTGCCACCACTTCTATTTCCATCTGAAAAAAGCCAGAAATGCCATTCATTAAACAATATATTGTTCATCTCCATATAACTACTTTCTTGGTGGCTAGTCAGCAACAATTTCAAAATGAAGTCAACTGACTGTTCTTTATTATTAACTCAAACCACCTCTCTAACTAACTAAATTTCTTGTTCTGAAAAAAGTGAAATGTGACACCTAACTCTGAATATTACAGGGTACTTTTATTGAGAAATGTTTCCCTCTGATGAAATTTTAAACTATGAATGCCAAAGGACATTAAAGTCAAGTTGTGTTTTAACATCTAAGGTAAAAATGGGACTTCTCATTTTCAGAGCCAACTCACTGGCAACTTTTATGTACTCTTTATTATCAAAGTTACCAAATTTCTGAATACGTATTATTTTACTGTGCTTAACTTTCAAAGAATTAGAAAAAAACTGCCCTTAACACTAAAATCATACAAGATACATTTTAATCATTTTCTATGATTTAGAAGATATATATTACAGTGTTTTACCATACTAAAGAGAAAGTGTGATGAACATCAGTTATTTTTAAAGCCTAAATTGGAGCTTTCCCTATCATTAGATAAAGGATTTTAAATGTTTACATCATGTTTAGGCAAAGCAGTTAGAGCAGTTATAACTCCTTCTATTGCAAAGAGCAGAAATTGAGGGTAGTAGCTCTAAGCCAGAGATTGCCTGTACTCTAATTTATGTCTCATCATATAGCTCATTACTACCTGTCTCAATACCTTAAAGCAAAAGTACAATGGATTGTCCTAAAATATGCCATCCTTAATTCACCTTATAAAAACCTAAAATACATGTTCCTATTCCATCTTCCCTCTCTCTCTCTCCTCTCTCTCTCTCTCTCTCTTTACACATACACACACACACACACACACACACACACACACACACACCTTTCTTTAGTATAAAGAAATAAACATTTTAAAAATTAGATGTACTAATTTTAATACAACACTGTTTAATCTGCTAAGTATCTGAATCTCTGGCAATGTCATTCAGACCATCTAAACTAGGTCCACTAATCACAGTGTGATACAAAGTAATTTTCAACCAGCATCCACATTTAGTTATCATGTGACAAATTCAGGTATTTTGAGATCATATCCTTTTAATACTTCTATTTTGTTAATTTCAATTTGTTTTCATTTTTAAGAAATCAAGTTGGAAAATATTAATTAATATTAGAAGCTAATCCCATCTTAATATTGTAGTTAAAATGAGGTTGATCAATCTCCCTGAAAAAAAGACATTCCATAACAAAGCTGTATGCTTCCCTTAGTGAAAGTACTTACAGAAAAATATGTGACAATTTCATCACACGTAGAGTCTTAGAATATCACTGAGTATGACAAAAATTTATGACATGAATTTCAAACAGAGAAAGATGGAGAATAATAGAATTAGTCAATAAATATTTGTTTCATAAAGAAACATATGTTCCCTTTCTCACATAAATATTTAATTACTATTTATATCGCCAGGACATGGCCAAAGTCGAACATAATTCATTTCAGTCTCCTGATTTTTCTTTATTTTTATGAGAAAATTAATTTTAAAATAAGCATTTTTAATTACCAGCCCCCTTGCTGGAATTTATCTATTACATTTGTAGAAAAATACACTTTAATTACAATTAACTATATCAATCTAGTGAAAACTCACATAAATGACTTTGCTTGACATTTTATGTACAGTTTGGCTTTATTAAAAATAATCTGTCATGAAATTTCAAATTATTGATTATCCCTGAGAAAACCATAGGATTCCAATACACTTAACAGCTGTGCCCCGAAAGTGATATCAATCATGAAGGATACGGCTAGCAAAGCCCTCATGGCTCTGTCATTTTTCCCAGTTCATTTTTACCCCCACAATAAAATCTATAGATAGTTTTAACACTAACATTATATCAGAATGAATATTATAAAAGACTGACAGATTACAATAATTAACTAATACTTATAAGACATTTATTGGTAAGATGAAAATACAATGAAATAAGCATAAAGTCCTGAAATCAAGTTTTTAAAAATCAACTACATGGGTAAGTATGGGAAGGCCAGACTAACAATAATTCCTGTCAGAATGGGCAATACGTGGCATGGTTGATAAAAACGCAAATCAAGCTATATAAATAAAGCTACGGTACACCATATAAGGATGTTAACACTCCCACCGTACCTTTTGCATTGGAGGAGAGACATCAGTATGGATGTGATGAGTTTTACATGGCATGCTCTTAAAAACACATTGACAAAATACTCTCATTTTATATATATTTCCCCGTCCTCACAATAACTCTAAAGGTAGAGAGTAGATCACCCTTTTACAGATATAACATCTGAGTTTCAGAGATATAAGGTAATATACCTGAAAACACAAAGCAAGAAACTAAACCAAAATTTAATGCAAGTCCATTCACTTCCATACTCTTTCTACTGTATTGTATGGCCTTCAAGTTTCCTTCTAGCACTAGGAGGGACAATTTGGCAAAACCTCGCCAGGAGAATACTTGAAAATAGGGTGACAAAGCATACCTGATTTCAACAAAAAAGACAATTTCTGAAATGGGATTACAGATTTATATTATTAATATAAATGTCTTCTGCCTCTTGCTTTCCTTAATAGCTACAATCCTAAAGTGTTGTACATAAATCAATTTTAATTGAATCAAGTTTTCCTCACTGATAAATTATAAATAACAACTGCTTTATCTTTATTATTAATTAATCATAAATAATCTTCACGCAAACAGAATTTTTTGATCCTTCAATTTCTTAAGTATTTAATAACATGCAAACCATTTTTTAAAATATCTTTGAAGAGTAGCAATTCAAAAAGATCTTGTAGATTTACCAATTTCATAAGCAAAGTTCCATATTATTATTAGCTTTATTAAAGCAAAACAACTTAATGGAGATAGAGAAATTTTTGCCACCTTTTTTTAAACTTGACGATTCAATATTAAAAGTCTTTTTCTCCTGTCAGTGGCCGGAAGAAACAAATATCATAATTTACATGGTGGTACAATCTACCTTCAATTTTCAGCATTAAAAAAAATAAGATTGTCCCATGTATACAAATATGTAATTCTACTGCCATCTTCTGGTAAAACACAATTTCCCAATTCTTAACAGTATTCCAAATGAGAAACCTCCAGATACAAAATAACTACTTTCTAACACTAGATTAATAAAAGCAGAATAATAATTTTGCACATGGCCAAAAATACACTAAAACTAGGGCTCTAGCAATAATTTTTATTAGTCTATAATATGTTCTCTCGATAACGTTGAATATTAATTGAGCACACTACTATATTTGAGGCACATAACTAAGAGCTTTAAAAAAAATAAAAATTCTCTCAGTAACATAAAGTGGCACTATCATTCTCATTTTATAGATGAGGAAACTGAGAATCAAAGAATTCAAGCAGTTTGCCCAAAGTTATACAACTGGTAAATGACAGAGGCTCTGCATTCAGAAGTTCATTCCAATGATCTTAACTTTGATTATTATGCTACAATATCCTGTGTAATGTGAGTAATAGATATAAAGTTGATTTAACTCATTTAGAAAATTAAAGCTTAAAATAGTGGAGTAGAGGAATAATATTACAATAGTAAGTAGACCAAGAGTCACAGAACACAGAATTAAAGTTAAAAGAAACTTTAACGGTCCTATAACCTACTTTTCCATATAATTCAAACTTTATTCCCTAACAATTCCAACAGATTAAGTTCTAATGTTCTATTTTATAAATAATATCATATAATTTTTATATTTTTCACAATTTAAAAAATTTAGATTCCATATGTTTAGTGTTTAAATTAAAATTAAGTTTGTTTTAATATAGTTTTAAATATTAATAAACACTAGATGGAAATCACTATTCCTGGTAAACATAATATTTACTAATTTATATTCAGAGAAGTTTCACTTATGCAAAGGAATATAGTACTATATTCTGTTATATTATTTATATACACTGATTTCTTAAAAGTTATAAACCAATTCAATGCATTTTGTTAATTTTAGGTAGTGAAATAAATTGCTTTAAAAAAAAAATGCCCATGAAATGAGCAACACATTACTTTAAAACTATAACAATGAGAACTTTAGGAGTATGTAAAATAAGAAAATGGATAATTTATCAGTGTTGGTATCTTTATAAATCAAATAGCCACATCTAATTCATGCTCTGAAAGTCCACTTTAATGTAATCCTGAACACCTGAATAACTGAAGTGACTAACAATTATAAATAACAATGTAAAACAAATGGCCAAATAAGATATTTAATACAGAGTTATATGATGAATAAATTGATCATTTTGAAAAATACTGTCATATGTAGAATAGTGGAAGAGAAATTCTGTCAACTACTGTAAAAAACCATTTTGCTAAATCTTTGGTTCATAAAGTTTCATAATCATATCAATTCACTATGCACAACGTTCAGTGAATAGTTTGATCACAAAGTTTCATATTTCTCACAATCTATTTTGCCCAACTCCAAACAGATGTTTCTACTAATTATGTACATTTAAATTTTAATTTAATTTCCCAGTAAACATTATAAATAGAGACTAGAATTCTTATGTTCAACAACATAATGAATACTACAGTAGGTCTTTTACATTTCCACATAAATTTTGGAATCAGTTTGTCAATTTCAAAAAAAAAGGAAAAAAGCCTGCTGAGATTTTGATTGGGATTGAGTTGATCACAACAGAATCAATAAGTTCCCACAATACAGTCAATATAAAAATTAAGCATACTTCTATATTTGAGCAAAAAAGGGAAAATAAATTTTAAAATAGCACTTAAAATAGCATCAAAAACAAAAATACTCAGAAATAAATTTAATGAAACTTATAAAAGACATCTACACTGAAAATTACAAAAAAAAGAAATTATAGGAGATCTAAATAAATGTAGAGATATGTTCATGGATCAGAGGACTCAATATTGATAAGGTATACATATGCCTCAAATTAATATATAGAGTCGATTCAATCCCAACCAAAATTCCAGAGGCTCTTTTTTTTTAGAAATTGACAAGCTAATTTTAAAATTTATTTGAAAATGCAAAGGATCTAGAATACTCAAAAGAATCAATCAAGAGAGTGTAATACTGGTAGAAACAGAAGTGTAGTTCAATGCAAGAAAAGAGAGTCCAGAAATAGACCCATACTTTTATATGGTCAAGTGATTTTTGACAAAGGCACTGACATAATTCAATCTTTTCAATAAATGGTGCTAGAATAACTTGATACCTATATGGAAAAACAATGAATCTCAAATCCTACCTAACACAATGCTCAAAAATTAATTCAAAGTAAGTCACAGATCTAAACATAAAAGCAAAAATTATAAAACTCCTAGAAGATAATAAAAGAAAGTCCTGGCGACCCTGAGTTAAGGTTAAGAATCCTTGCACAAAGGGCATTAGGTATAAAGAGAAAACTGATAAATAAACGTTATCAACATTAAATCTCCTATTAGCTTTAAAAGACATTAAGAAAATGAAAGGCAAGACAAAGACTTAGAAAATATATTTTCAATATATATATCTGACAAAGAGCTTATATCCAGGAAATATAAAGAAATTTTACAATTTAGTAAGGAAAGAAACAATCTATTTTTTTAAATGAGCAAAAACTTAAATAGCCACTTAGTGAAACATGTATGAACAGCCAACGAGCACATGAAATAATGCTCAACATCCTTAGTCATGAGGGATATACAATTTAAATTATAATGAGATGATCAGAATAGCTAATACCAAGTGTAACTAAGGATGTGGAACAACTATTTGTAGAAATGCAAAATGGTATAATGACTATAAGAAATGGTTTGGAAGTTTCTTATAAAGTTAAACATGCACTTCCACATGACCCAGCAAATCTACTCTTAGGTTATTTAACTTGAATGAAATGAAAACTCATGCTTGCATGAAAATGTTTATAGTGGCTTTATTCATAATTACCAAAAACTGAGGGACAAAAACATCCTTCAGTTGATGAATGGGTAAATTGTATCCCATGATCAGCAATAAAAAGGAATGAACTACAAATTCATGTGACCACAGGAATGAATCTGAAATGCATTATGCCAGTAAAAGAAGCCGGACTCTAAAGGGTATAGAATGCATGATTTCATCTATATGACAATCATGGGGACGGAAAAAAGATCAGTGGTTTCCAGGGATATGGAGGAGGAATTAGATAAAAAGGGGCATAAGGAAATTTCTTGTGGTGATGCATTGGCATGGTGATTATCTTAGTGTATGCATTTGCCAAAACTCAGAACTGTATACTAAAAAGGGTGATTTTACTATAAGTAAATTATACCTCAATTTTTAAAGACTCAAAAAAATTGAACCACACAACATAAAAAATTGCACACAACAACATAAATGTATTCCAAAATCATAATATTAGCAAAAGAATTAAAACATTGTTTTGGAATACCCAATTAGGTGATATAACTAAAATGAGCAAGAAAATAAATTCCATAAAAGAACTGTGGTTAACTTTGAGAAAGAATAAGAGGATAGAGATTGGGAAGGGGCTTAAGGTTTGGGGGAGCTTCCAGGTACCAGCATTGTTATATTTCTCTTTCTGGCAGTAACATCAGTAGTTACTTTGTGATAATTCATTGAACTATCATTTTTATTTTATATCCTCTTAAAAGAAAACTAACCAAGTAACTCAAGGCAAATTATGAAAGAATAATATAAGAATATATGTGTATGTGTGTGTATGTGTGTGTGTGTGTGTACATATGTGTGTGTGTGTGTATATATTAGAAGTATGAGGCATTCCTAGATTCATATCTTCGCTCTATCATTTATTAGATATGTGACTTCAGGCAGTTTTCTTAACCTTTCTCAGCCACAGCTTACTCATATATAAAAAACTGGATTCCATTTATTTCTTGGGTAATGCCTGCAGAATTTAGACTTCTACATTTTGTAATATTAAAATGTGCCTATATTTTTACATCTATAAGCTGGAGGCTATTTTCCCTATACAGTAAGGACACAAAACTGGTAATCTGAGTAACTCCGACACAAACTTATTACTAGATTCTAGAAAGCCCAACTTTTTCAGGAGGGCAGGCTGTTTATTTGTCTGCATACTTATCAAAAGTCAATCTATGTATACTCAGATAAAGCAATTTATACTCAAATTACATAAGTGAGGATTATTACAGTCAGCCCTTATTTTATCTCATTTGTTCTTGCAAATAAATTAATAACACAATTAGTAAGACCTATGCAGAAACTAAGTGTTGTAACTAACTATATGACTGTATTTTCCTTACTCAATAGCTAAGTTTCTAAAGACGTAAAAATAATTATTTCATTTAGCTACTTCAATTTAATGTACTAAAGTTCATCATAGCTGGTTTTAGTCTAGTATATTCTAGTACACAAAATATGAAATATAGACAGTCTGAACAAATCAGTTCAATTGTTTCCCTAGTTAATGTAGAAAATGATATTTTAAAAAGCATAACTGCCAATTTTAATAGCAGTGACTGTGTTGATATTTTAAACCTAAGATCTAAAAAATGATATATACACATTCTAGCCCATAGCTTTCTTAAGAAAATGGTTTTTGTAATATCTGATTTCTCATATTTTTCTCAAAACAAATATTGCCACTCACGATTGCATATATATAGCACCTATATATGAGATAATATTTTTAGCATCCATCTAAAAATTCCTGGAGCATGCTGGGAACTTAATTCTAAATTAATTAGATAACCTATACCAGTAATCATGAAACCGTCTGCAAGCAATATTCTAAATAAAATGTATTTACAAACACTAGAGGGTGCT
Organism: Macroglossus sobrinus; assembly: GCA_004027375.1. Classification (NCBI taxonomy): domain Eukaryota; kingdom Metazoa; phylum Chordata; class Mammalia; order Chiroptera; family Pteropodidae; genus Macroglossus; species Macroglossus sobrinus. The sequence goes on along the minus strand of PVKZ01000655.1, from coordinate 661,630 downwards.
CTAATTCAACAGTGCCTGGTACCTGGCTTTGATGCTTAAAATAATTTTCTCCTAGATTAAAGATAAACTAAGATACTCCTCAGCACCAACTATTTTTGCATCTGAAATAATAAATGGAGATAATTTATGAGACAACATTCAATATTTCCAAAATAGATAACGAAATTTAGTAGAATTCCACTGAAATCATTTTTATTTACAATTATTATATATTTAATATTTTGTTAGGTGAAGAAAACAGAAAATATGTACAGAAGTATAAGGATGGTCCTTGCATATAAAGGAAATTAATGCAGTATTCACATGGTTAAAAGAAGGTATATCAGAGCTTACAGGCTGAACTTCAAGAGAAATTACAAAAAGAATTAGGTAAAACACATGTAATAGATAAATTTCAACTTTATTTGCTAAGTATTAAGATATAGCTTAGTTATTTTATAAAGATAAAATTTGAAAGTCAGTATTTAAATAATAAATAAAAGTGATCTTGCTGTCGGATATCATCTGCTGTCTTAAGAAAAAAAGAAAATATTTTTTAAGCCAATAGCTATAGGAAATTAGAAAAGAAAAAATCCAAGGCCTTGAATATCCAGAATAAAAATAACTAATAATATTAATTTTAAATCTTTGTAAGAACTGTATTTTCTGCTACTCCTTGAATTTATTCCTAAAACATTCATAAGACCAATTATAAGTTTTGAATATTTCAAAATTAACACTAATTTATATGTTGCCATTAGCAATCCAAAAAAGTTCCCTGAAGTATAAGTTTCCAATAGATAGCATTAGACAATCACAAATAACAAAGTTTAATACCTAGTAAAACACATCATCTACATATTTCAAGAAAGTGGCTATTAACTGTGACACTACTTAATCCTGACAAATTATTTTGCCTTTAAAAATGTTTACAGAGAAAAAAAATGGAACATTATAAATATTTCTAAAACTCAAATGCCCAAAAATCAACAAATTTTTTTCAATCTCTCTCTGTACACACTCAGCCCTACGCACATGTGCATGCTTGCACACTCACTACCCATTCACATACAACCTACTTCCCAAGAAGGGAATACCTGGCTCATCCCTTGCTCTCATTCCTTTCCCTTATGAATTACCAACAGCCCCCAAAACAAATCCTAAACAGTGGCACCTATCGATGGAGGGTCACTCCAAGTTTACAACAATCCTAGATGAACTGTTCCACATTAAAAGAATATATGCCTACTAGAGAAAAACAAGAGATATTACTGAACCCGGCTCACAAAACACCCAGACTTCAGTCAGACAATGAATCAGATTTCTGGAGCCCAAAGAAATTCTGAACATGAAAGCATTGTGTTACGGTTTGAAGTATGTATTTGGCACCTATATTCTTTTGGCATTTACTTCCCCTTTTTATGTTTATCTGCCTAGCATCTGCCAGATTCCAAGAGCCTTTATTACACACTAATTGCCCAGCTGCCAACTTCTGTTTCAATGTCATATCATTTAACAGCTTCTACTGCAATAGGTGACAACATACACACTCACTAGAGTATTAATGTTTGAAACATTACATACCTGCCTTTTCATGAAGGTCTTCTGAACCATTATATACACCTTCATGGACAGAGAAGTATGGCTCTGAGACAGCTAGTTACAGGAAAACTTTTAGTCCTTTTAGCAAGTCTCAAATCACACTACTACAAATATTGTATTTTGGAGTTATAATATAATCTTAATCATGATCTTAGCTTCTCACTCATTTTTCATAAATCTGAAAAGCATACTGCCTACATCAAGTGAAGGTTAGGTAGAAATATGTAATTTCATTTACAAATGCCAACTTTCATCTTTTACTCTGATGTTATATAAACGTAAAAATTATGAAACTAGAATGTTCTATTCAAATTATAATTTAAGATGAATACCTGCTTTCCATGATTCCTAAATCTGGTTGCAAACTAATAGTCTCTGTTGTTATTTCCACTTTCCGTACACTTCCAAAGAAATCAGTTATGAGGACATTTTTAGGATCCCTCTGAAAAAGATCGGTGCGATGTCCAGGAGTAGACACACACAGACTTTTAGGACACACCTGAAACTAAAAATTACAGAACAATAATAAATACACACATACGTACATATACATACAACTTTTATTAAATCAAATTACACAATATTGTAGAATGTAGTATATATTTAAAGCTCTCCCAACCTAAAGAAGCTACTGATTCTAAACATAAAAGACTCATTCTTATAGTAGACCATAAACATTAGAACAGGTGATAAAAAGGGAAGCTGGATAGGATGGGGAAAAACATTCACCTTTTTAAATAATATGCTACAAAAATTCACATGTAAACACTATGACAAAAGAATTGCTTTTTTCTACATCTATATCCATCTTAATGGAAGTGTTCTACTAGAGTGGTTTTTTAAACATTTTGTAAACCTGATCCTTCATTCAGACTTTAAATTCAAATAAAATATTACATAATAGCCCAATATATAAAAAACATGAAAACAACTACTCCAAATCACAAGAAGTTGAAGCATGGCCTCTTCATTAGATATCCTCTTCTGCTGTGAACCTATCTACACCATTCTATAAAACAAATCACTCAATTCATTTATCCATGACGAAAATAAATATAAGGCACCTCCAGACAGCAGTGCTCCAAAGGATATAGTCTGAAAACATGATTTCATCATTACACAGATCTCAAAGCAATTTTATCTTACCCCTGATATTCCACATCAGCAAATTATCATGGACAGACACATATTTATTCACTCAGCAAAGCATAAAAAGTACCTATTACACATACTTCATACTGTTACTTTCCACAGAGGATACAAAAATTGATAAGACATTGTCCTGTCCTCAAGGCTTTAAGTCTAGTTAGAGATGAATAAACATAATAAGGTAGAAAAAAAGGTGACAGATTTTAATTCAGAAAAGGATAAACTCACAGTTTGAGGATAAGATTTAAAAAGAAAATAGGATTTAAGTTATTTTCTGAAGGAAAAGGAAGATTATAGATGGAAAATAAGCACATCCCCAAAAAAGGAACAGCTGCAGAGATGTGTAAGGAAATAACCTAGTTTGGCAGAAGCACAGGATATATGAAGAAATATACATACAGGCCTACTACTAAGGGACCAAGGCCCACAGCAGTAGTCCAGCTGTGGAGACAAGACCATCTAAATAGGTAATCAACAAGACAAGGGTGGGAGTGGGGAAGGGCAGAGCAGCTATAATTTATTAAACACAGTGTCCCAAGCACTGTGCTAAGCAATTTGTAGATATTCTCATTTAAGCTTACCAGTAACTTTGAGGTTTATAAAAATTATTATATCTACTTCGAACTAAGGGTCAAAGAGATTAAGTCATTTGCCTAACATCACACTGTCTTCCTGGTTCAGAAAAGCAATTTAGAAAATAAAAAGAAGAGATCAGAATATAAATTAAGAAACTAAGAAGGGAAAAGGGGTGGAGAAGCTCAAGAAAGTGAAATGCCAAACAGGAAGGACTGTAAAGATGAAGCAACAAAGTAAAAAATAAAATAAACCAAGAATTAGACTGAAGTCCTAGGTATATTGAAGGCATTCCTGTATGGGTAACTTGATGGGCTTTATTAGGTAGGTACCAACAGATGAAAACAAGAAAAGTACAGGCAAATGAATATTATCTTCTTTGCTGCTAAAATAATCATACTTTCACTTCCTATGAAGTTATTCTTTCCTTGAAGAATATTATCATATTGATCTGATTTCCTTAGCCTCAGCAATATAATGACCCACAGATCCCGCAATTACTCAGTTTAATTTTCAATCATCTCCTTCACTTACAGAATCCCCACATTCTGGCCAGATTATGTGTTTATTATCAAAGATAAGGATCATCTAGTATTCCAACTTCTGAGCCTCCATAGGCATTTCATTCTCCAAGAGTATGTTATACGTCTCTTCTTTCAAACCTGAAAATCCACCGCGCCCAAGAAAAATTTTAATCACTAATCCCACTGTATTCAAAAGAACCATGTCCTTCATTCATTAAAAAAATATTCACTGAACATCTATCTGTATGTAGTTACTGTATATATAGTAATTATATAGTAAAACCAGTTACTATACATAATTAACTTCTGAGTAGTAAGATGCATGAATCATGGTGCTTATACCTCTTATTTAAGAAGCTCAAGGCCTCAAAGGAACATCACAATTATTTATAAACACTTACAGAGCATGGTATTAAAAGCATGGTAAAAGTATACAGCAAGGGCTATATGTTGAGGGAGGAAGAACATTACCTGGAGGATCCAGACACTTCACATAACAAGTGATACTCTATAAATATGCTCAACTATTACCAAAGACACTGTAAATTTTTAAGGTGCAAAAACCAAGTCTTCTAATTTTTTTGCTCATGAAACACCTAATAAAGTATTCTGAATACAGCTGACACTCAATAAATTTTACTATATACACATAATCCAACATACAGTTGGTATTATTACACAATATCTAAAGATATATCAAATCACTGCACTATTCAAGGAAATTCTTACTGAACAAGATTAAAATAATCATCATTCAATTACAAATCAATTTTAAAAATGGAGTGGAAAGGTCAGATAAGATATTAGTGGGGAACATTTATTTAAAACTAAATATTACACAGTAATAAAAAATAATAAAACTTGCTATTTGCAACAACATGGATGGCTCTAGAGGGTATTATGCTAACTGAAATAAGTCAGATAGAGAAAGATAAATACCATATGGTTTCACTTATATGTGGAACATTAAAAAAAAAAAAACAATTATCAAACAAAACAAAGACTCAGAGAAACAGAGACCAAAGGGATAGTTGCCATAGGGAAGGAAGACAGGGGGATGGGTGAAAAAGGTGAAGGGGAACATAATCAATAATACGTTGATAAGTTTGCATGGTGACAAATGATTAATAGAATTAGTGGGGTTACCACATTGTGAGATATAAAAATGTTGGGTCACTATACTGTACACCTGAAACTAATATAATATTGTATACCAACTAAACTTAAAGAAACTAAATAGCAGTTGTGACCAATAAGAAAACATTAGTTTCCACAGTCTTTCCTAAATAATTTCAATGGAAGAAGTATTTTTTAATCTGTTAGACATTTAAAGTGTGAAATGCATTTATGGTAAACTTCTGAAAAAGCATGTTATGCATTACATAAAATATAAAATGTATAATCCAAAAACAGGAATCAATTTTAAAATTAAAGTAACTGAAATTTAGGTGACTATAATTTTCTTATAGTTAAAGTAGCACATTATCACAAGTTTTGTTTTAATATTCAAATTCTTATTAAGATTTAAGAATCATCAAATATATAATCTTAAAATGTAATTAGTAAGTAGTTCTGTTATCAAATTTGATAGCTTATAGCAGTAGTTGTCAATAGAACCCCTTTCATAAATATTTATCTAAAAGGTTTCTATATAATAAAAGAGGTCAGTGCAAAGCTGCTAGGCTAATTTGCTAAAGTCCAGAGAACTGTCTGCTCAGCTCCCCCTTCATTCTGAAGCTCCAGAATGACAGTGTCTGCCTCTTTCACTAGGGTATAGCCAGTGCCTAGCACTTAGCAAAAACGCAAATATATTTGTGAATGAATGAACAAGGCATAAACTAATGAAAAAAAGAGTGAAAGTCATTGATACACAGTAATTATCCAATCTAGAATTGTTGCTTCAAGCTTTTTATTATGTCTCCTTTCAACAGCAACTTCAAAGTAGATTTTAAAAGATACAATCAGCACAGAAGAGTCAGGAAAAAAAGTTGAGCTAAATTCAACAAGCCATGTGAAAATACTCCATAAGAAGTTGAAGGATGCACAAAAATATGGAAGAGAAGATCTCTTTTCTCCAAGAACTTCCCAGTAAGTGAGAAAGACACTAAATTAGTAATTTAAAAAAAAAAAGACAAATTATGATAAATGGTATGAAAGAGAAAGCTCTGAAAAGCTTAATTTATCTTAACGTAAATTCCAACAGGGAAGAATTTGGGAAGACTTTCTGGATGAGGCAGGCTCTGATTTGAATCCTGAGGAATAGGTAGAATTTCAATATGTGAATCTAGAAATAGCACATTTCTGGTAAAAAAAAAAAAAAAAATTGAGCAAATGAATGACAATAGAAAAGTACCTCAAGAAATAACGAATTAACTGGGCTAAAGCTTTAGGTCTCTTATAGTAATGAAAGAGATACCACTGTAAAAGAAGACTCAAAACAATTTTAAAAGGCCACCACTCAACACGTGGCATAGTACCCTCAAAGTACAAGGAATAACAGACTTCACTTATCATGTTTAGATTAGCATAATTATGTGCTATAATCAAATCGAGCAAATACTTACAAGGTCATTCATATTAGTTTGGCTAGCTGGATTAATTTCTTCCAAAAATTCCAAGACATAAAATGTGTATCTATCCATAAGGTGAACTCCAACTGCAGGATCAGGTTGGTGCTATAAAAAAGCAAAGCATATACAATGGCATAGTATTCAGCCATAAAAAAAAGAATAAAAATTTGACATTTGAGACAACACGGATGGAATCTGTGGGCATTATGCTAAGTAAAATAAGTCAGAGAAAGTCAAATACTAAATGATCTGACTTACGTGTGGAATTGAAAAAACAAAACAAGGTCGTAGATATAGAGAATATATTGGTGGTTGATAAAAGCGGTATGAACAAATGAGTAAAGAGAGTCAAAAGGTACAAACTGTTAAAAAATAAGTAAGTCATGGGGATGTAATGTACAGCATGATAACATTAGTTAATACTACTGCACTGCATATATGAAAGTTGCTAAGAGAGCATATCTTAAGAGTTTTCATCACAAGAAAAACATTCTAAAACTACATATGGTGACAGATGTTAACTAGTCTTATTGTGGCAATCATTTTACAATGTATACCAATTTCAAATCATTGTTATCTATCTAAAACCAATATAATGTTGTACATCAAGTAAACCTCAATAATTTTTTGTAAAAGCCAAGCAATGCTATAATGAATAGTATCATTATAAAAATTTTTTAAAGTATGAAATAACAGATATACCCAGAGAGCATATAAACAATTTGAGAAACAGCTACACAGTCCGAAGTCAATGTAATTTACAAATGGGAAAAACGTACCTACCGAAAGTGAATCTTCTCCCACTTGGCTACTAGCTAAAGCCATTATGTTAGGAGAATAAAATCGCTCATACATGGAAGCTCCTTGACACGTATCAATAATAAACAGTAGCTCATTGTAGCTGAAAGAGAAATGGTAATATCCTTGTCATGAATCATGTTGTTAATCATACACTGACCAACATTTTTACAATACTTCCATAACATGTTGAAGTCATATCTTAGCCATTTCTTTGGTTAAAAATTTGAGACTTTTCAGTAGAATCCTCAATACAAATTTGACATTAGAACTATTAAAGACATAATCTCGTCCTAGAAAACCACCTCAAAAGGGAGTGGTGGTTGTGCCACAAAGTGTCTACCCCAACTCTTTCCCCCTCCCTTGGGAATCCAAATGAATACTGAATTCGACAAACACATATTTGGTACTCATGCTGTCCTAGAAACTGAGCTGTATTCAGAAAAAAAAAAAGAAAGAAAAAATGTGTGTGTGTGTGTGTGTGTGTGTGTGTGAGAGAGAGAGAGAGAGAGAGAGAGAGAGAGAGAGAGAGAGAGAGAGAGAGAGAGATATTTAGTCACCATACTCAAAGAGTTTAAATCTAACTGGAAGACAGACACATAAACTATGTAATAAATGTTACAAATACAAATATTTATTGAGAGCCTACAATGTGCCTGGCACTAAACTGGGAATATAACAGTCCCTGCTCTCACAGAGCTTAAGAGTCTAACAAAATCAAAGAGCACTGAGAAAGGAATGAAGAGAACTGTAAAGAAAGGCAGGTCAGGAAAAGGTTAGGTATCTGACATGGGCAATGAATAGTGAGTGTTATTTTATATAACAAAGAAAGGAAATGAACATGCCAGCAAAAGAAAAAGCATGTACTAAGGCACCTAAATGTGAATAAATATAAATGTTTGGAAAAAGGGGAATAGTATTATGTAGCTAAGATTTAGAGTAATTTAGGGAAATAGAAGGAAATTAGTTTCAAAAAGGTAGAGTGAAGTCAATCTGTAAAGTATCCTGTTTAAAATCTGAATCTCATCCTATAAATTTGAGGATGTTACTAAAAGCATTTTTTAAGTGAAAGAATTAACATAATAAGCTCTGTATACAGAATGAGCTGCTTGGTTAGAAAAAGTGAAAGTAGGGAGCACATAAGTTTTCCTGAAGGTTTCTCTCAGACACAGGATCTAGGTAAATAGCTAAAACTGCACCTAGAAAAACAAAAGCATGTAATCTTGAATCATAATATCTGAGCAGGTGATAGAAGACACAATTAATATGACACATTTGTTCTGAGAAAAAATCTGTGGAGGCCCCCAAGGATCAGAAATATCTAAGGTTATGAGCAGCAGTACAGTAAAACAATGAGAGTAAGCTCTAGGATTATACTACTTGGGCATGAAGCCTAGTGCTGGTGGTTTATAGCTGTGTAAAGTCTGGCAAGTTAATTAATCTGTTTACCTCAATTTACTCGTTTGTAAAATTGGCAATAATGAAAGTATCTAACGCATGGAATTATTAAAATTAAATAAGATAATACATGTAAAACACAGTGTCCAATACCATGTATTCAATTAATGTAAACTATGAATAAGATGAAACCAGTACCTTGAAAAATCTTCCTCAATACTTCCATACATTCTGTTTATGCTTATAGTTCAATATTTATATTTAATTTATAGCATCTTTATGTACATATTTCTCTTTTCTACTATACTTTAAACTCTTTGAAGGCAGAAGAAGCCTCATATTACCCATTGTATCATATGTTTAGTAGGTAACACATAGGTGTTTATTGCAGGTAATCAAGTAAAAAGCAATTATATTGCTATTTTAAATTCACTGAAGTTCATATGACAATTTTCAATAAAAGGGGTGCTTATCATTGGATTACTAACAATTTATCTTCCTCATGTAAGTTGTTACAAATTTTTTACTAATCATAATTTTTACACTTTTTTCCAAAGAAGAAATAATGTATTGCTACCACATTGGGGGCCAAAAAATATGCAAAAAATAAGTATAGGTACAAGTTGGAAAATAAATGTATATTCACAATCTCCCCCAAATAATGGGAAAGTTGATTAGTAAGACTCTCATTTCCTTCAAAAAGGATGCTAACTAACAAAAAATATGATCCTAAATAGTTACTTTTACATGCTCTTTAAAAATCTTGTTTTCCTTTTAAAAACAATTCCACTCAGTAGAACAATGAAGAAATCTAAAAGGGTAGAAGAAATCAATGAAATAAGTTAAAATCTCATAAAAATGAGATCTACAAATCTACTAACCATGGAAAAATTAGGTACTAATTTATCTTATGAAAAGCAGTCATTTGCTAATTACCGTCTTTTTTGCCACATTTGTTCAAAAGCATCTGCAAGTTCTATGTTGGTAATTTCTTCAGAATCTTGAAATTTCAAGAAACCATTTCCACCATGTCCTTGCAGGAAGAGTCAAAAAGATCAAATAGACACATTTTTTAATGTAAATGGCATATATCCAGATGTAAATATTTACTTAACTCATGGTAATTTTTAATATCATTTATGTTATACTCTAAAGTAAAAAATGTTATGAAAACAAATAAACTTAATTTTTCATTATACCAATTAGAAAGAGAATAATGATAGACTATGTAAAAAAAGTAGTAGATATAATATCTTTAAAAATTTTTCTATCATTCAATTCTAGAAAAGCACATTCATATTTATTCACTGGCTTCATTAAAGCCAGAACTGAGTTTCCATAGATAAAAATTTCTCAAGTGCCCACAAACACTGTAGGTGAGAAAGAAGTTAAAGACACTAGCTAGTCCCATGATGTGCTAGTATTATACTTAGAATGCTATACTACTAGAAAGTGCAGTTCTCACTAAAAAATTGATGTTTTTACTACTATCAAAACTGTCCCAGAAGAGCTGACTAGAATATTGTGACATTTAGAATGCATGACAGAGCCAGTCTGTCTGGATTCAAATGCTAGCTTTGCCACTTAATGACTATGTTATCTTAAACAAATTAATCTTTCTATGTCTCAGTTTCCTCAACTGCAAAGTAATGTGTCAGCAAGACCATCATTAGCATAACCTATATAGATCCTTTGTGCAGACTTTCCAAAGATACTTCCCACTAGTTAGCAAAGTGGAAAAATCTATTGCAATGCCCTCTCTGAATACAAGTCTTGTGAGCTCAAATGTAGTTAGTGGGGTTAAAAATATTTCTCCCTCCCATTAGACAACTCTATGGCAAGGCACACAGCCTAGTTAAGTGTAAACATAACACTAGATTTTAGCTCCCACTCACCACCCTACCCACATACTTATGTGCAGTACACAACCCATACAACCACACATGATAGCTCTGAGTATTAGCACCCAAATCTCTGGGTTGATGTGAGGATGACATGAATTACACACAATGATTTAGAATATTGCTTTATATACAGTAAGCCTCAATATTATAATTTATAACATTAACTCTGTTGAGTTAGTTTATAAAGCTCGTAAATTGATTGAATTTTAAAACAAAAGCTGTGAATAAATACAACATGTTAGATAAATAAAAGTAAATCACTAAATAGGAGTAATTGTCTTGCTGTGTGACATCCAAGAATTGTTCTACACTTGTTTTATCATCAGTTGAATGAAATGTCCCCTGAAAAAATTTTTAAATATCACTTGATATACATTCATATTTACTGAATATTACTATAAGACAGGGCACTGGTGATAAAAAGATGAAAAACATTATCAATGACATCTTGGAGTTCAAAGTCAATAAATATCCAGATGAAAAGGTAATAAGTTAAATGCTAAGACAAAAACTACAGATTAACATGAGAGTGCAAAGAGGAGAGCCTACACCAGCCAAAGAGATGAGAATGTTTTAGGGCAATTATAAAATGCATTATACATACTAGGAAACTTCTGAAGGAGGAAAGAGGCACTATTAATAATTACACTGGGACAACAGGTATAAACCAGGACTGTTCCAAGCAGCTGGAAACACAGGTCACCCTAGACTTTGAAAAATCATTGAAGAAAGTTAATACTAAGCTAAGACTAAAATGATAAGGAATAATCAGGTTGGCAAAGTGAACTGAGAAGATATCAATAAGCAAAGGCTATAGGTTAGCAACTTATGGAGGACAGAAACAGTCAAACACATGGAAGGGAATTAGAAAAAGTATAAACCAAAATTAAATAAGCAATAATATAACTAAAGTATATATATAATATATTACATATAATATACCAAATATTATGGAGGACTTTATCTCCAATAGTCCTTAAAGTATAGACAAAAGACTACTGCAGTGCTTATCTGAGGAGTATATTTCAAGTGCCATTTTAAGAACCTGACACCGAGCCAATATTAAATCAGAATTTTAGGAAACGGCCTAAATATCTGCATTCTAGTAATCCTTATGCTTGCTAAAATTTGAGACCCAATCAGTGGGAAACCACTGTAAAGATTTAAGAAAATGAGTCACAGATTTGCAATTTCTATTAACTACCTTAACAGGATAATTAACAGAAGACTGATAAAATTAAAGGAAAGAGGCTTAGCAGGATACTAAGTAAAAGGAAACAAACTTTACCAGGGTAATAGCAAAAAGAATGGAGATAAACTAAGGAATAACACAAAATGTTATACTGTCTTCAAATATCATATTAAGAAATTATATATTATGAAAAAAGAGAGCTATATAACAAATAAATTAGCCAAAAATCATATAAGGTGTTTAAATGTCATGCAGATTTCTTTTTGAAAAAAGTAGCAATACTTTCTATTATTAAATATCTAAATTCTGAAATTACCTGTCATATAAATAAGAATATTGCTCCTATCATCAGAAAGAAGACGTTTTGACCGAGGAGTACTAGGTGGGATCCTCCCAGTTAATACCCGTAAAAAATTCTCCACAGTTACCTAGAAAAAAAAAATGAGAATCAGATAAAAAAGAACTTGGGAAAATCTGATAATTTTTTTTAACTTCCAAAAACATTCTGTCTTCTTTCTCTATGTATTACTCACCATAAACTGAAAATAAAACACAAAGAGAAATTTAACTCAATTAAAATATATTTATTTAAATATATGTCTCAAAGTAATGTTAGTTCCCTAAAAAAAAAAACTAAGAATTAACAAAAACAAGTTAATTCTAATTATGCAAAATATTGCCCAAAACTTAAAAATTATAAATCTGTTTTCATAAGCAACTCTTTAGGAAGATAAAAAATATAGAAATTTGTAAATAAATTCCACTACATAACTACTACAGTTAATCTGTGCAATTATTTAGTCAATTCTAGCTTAACCATGAAATGTAGGTCTACAATAAATCATAAAAATAAAACCATAATTATAGGTCCATAAATAATTACCAAATTATCTTTAATTTTTAACACATTTTGTTACTTAAATTCCACTGGGAGTACCTTAACATGTAAAATATTCTGAAGACTTTAAACCAGATTTCCCAAACAGGGGACCTCTAAGATTCTTTGAAAGCAAATTCAAAGTCATAGAGAATATAATGTTAATTTAAAATTAAATTATACAGATCTAAATTTAAAAAGCAGAAAATCTCTCGTTTTCTTGGATTTTTCTCTAGATTATGAGTATGTAAATAGATGTGTATTTATGTATATAAGCTGTTGGTTTACATTTTCCCCATACGACAGCAAAATGCTGTTTTAATAGGATTTCTTGCTGGCTAACAAGGAAGGGAAATTTTTGTTCTCCATTTTATGATGACTGAATAAGCAAGTAAAAAGTCCAATAATTATATACATTTAATCATTGAACAAACATTTCTTCATGCCTTCAAAAGGCTATAGGTACCTGCTAGATATGAGATACATAAGATATAGGCCATATCCTCAAAGAGCTTACAGCCTGGGAGAAGACAGATATGCTTTTTAAATTACTTCTAAACAAGTCTGAGAACACAGGAAACTATGTCTTATTTTTAATGGGCTTGGTAAAAGGAGGAGGATTATTAAGGAAGACTTCAAATTTTAAACATAGGCAAAATTTATTAAATTTAAAATGAAGTTTCACAGGGAGAAAATATAGTATAATGCTTTCAAATTTACATTTTTATTTTTAATCATATATGCCTAAAAAACACTAGAAGCATATTAAAAGTAGTTAGTAGTGGAAATATGGTTGAGTTTTTGTTAGTCATTTTAATTTTTTTACAATATATTTACTAAAAATATAAATTTTGAAATTTTAGATCAAATATGAAAAACAATACATTTTCTGTAAAAGAAATTTTACATATGTAACCTCACTAAAATACTCATAAATGCCAACATAAAATTGTTTTAACCTAGATAGATATATAAAAAATGGTTGTGTTGTGATAATTTTACTTAAATATTGTTTCCTTAATATGAACTCCACAGACAGAATTATATCAAGGCTTCAATAACAATTATGTACAATATTTAAAGAAAAAAAGTAAGACTATTTTATTGTACCACTATTTTAAAGCTTAAAAGCAACAACAACTACATTTCGAAAATGCTGCTATTAAACAATTTACCTCATAACTTCTATAATCTACTTCCACATCATCTCCATATACGTTTAGTTCCATATTCTTGTGACTAAACACTGTAGCTGGTTTGGGATTCCTAGGGTTGCATGCCATATCATCTGCAAGCATCAGAACAATGTGACTAGAAATAAAAAAATTCCAGAAAAGATATTATTGACAGAAAAAAGTGAAAAACATTTTATTTATATCATGGAGCAATTATGCTCATTCTTCTTTAAAAACAACTCAAAATAGAGTACATATTTAAAAGAACTTTAGATTTTCAGATCTGTATGTAGTATAAGTTTTAAAGTGGAGGAATAAGAGCAATCTGGCATGAATCTATCCACAGAATTTGAAGTTACTAACTTAAATTTTTTCCTAATAAAGTATACTTTATGTCATATAGTGAAAGGAAGCTGAAGGAGCTACACTGTCCTCCTCATTTTTTAATTAGTAATATTTTTATATTCTCAGGATTTACAAGGTACACATTAAAAGAATTTAACTTTCAGAATCACATATACTTAAGCATAAAAATATGCAATCAGTGTACTACAGGAACACATCTCCAAGAGGATCACTCTTCACTGGCTCCATTCCATCTCCCTAGCACCAGCTCCCATCATCTCTTGACTAGATGCTAGAATGGCTCCCTATCTAGCTTCTTGCTTCCATTCTCACCTTTTAACAATTCACTTTCCTTATGGCCACCAGGGTGATCTTTCTTAAGTAAGTCAAATCATTAGACTTTTGCACTGAAAAGTCTAATCAGAAGAAAATCGAAACTCTTTACATGGTCTAAAAAGCTCAATTAATGTGGTCTCCATCTACCTCTTATTTCAGCCCCTACCACCCATACTCACTATGTTACTCTGGCCTCCCTTCTGTTCTAAGAATATACCAAGCCTTTCCCACTTCAGTACTACTGACCAAATTTAGACATCTCTCCTCCCAAATCTTTGTACCATTCCAATCTCAGCTATCTCAGCTAAAGTATTCTACTCTCATTACAAGTTTTATTTTCTATGAATCATTTATATATCTGAAATCCTCATCATCTCCCACCAGTACCCCCATTAGGATATAAGCTCTCTCTGAGGGCAGGGGCTTTATCTATCCAGTTCACCACTGTAACACTCGGGCTCAGTAATAGAATATGGCATGTAGAAGGTATTCAATAAATATTCATTGAGTGAATGAAACATTTTAATTTTTGCACATATTTTCTTTGAGAGAAAATTTCAAAATTTCACTTAAATACTTCTCATCTTGATCTTACCATTAAAATTGTTGAACATGAATCAGGCCATTCTTTATTCTACCATATACTTGAGCTTGCCAAACATAAGGGAAAAATTAATGTGGCATATGTAATTAGTTTGGCAGAAGATTGCAAGAAGAAAATGTTCTGCATATGTTCCAAATACATTAAAGTTCAAAACTGAAACATTATGATATTCTTGAAAATTGGCTAGACTTCTATTTTGAAAGAGTTCCAACCCTGCCACATTCAAAGATCAGATCTTCAGCTGTCAGTGAGTCATACTCACAGAATGGTGAAAGTTATTCCTCTAAAAATGGAAAATATCTCTTCTCTTTTTAATAAAGATGATTATATTGTTATTATTAATCATATCTTTTTTTGTTACAGGCCAATATTAAACAAGACTGAACCGACACAATATTGGTTTAAGGTTTTCTTACAGATAATTTTGAGACTCAATGTAAGTACTATAACCTTCTGCTAACATAATCAATATATCATAACAAATTCATATTTATGGATAATAAATTAAAAACAGGACAGGAAACAGGCTGAATTTCAAAGGTTTAGAAGTCCAACCACATATTCACTGTTTCTAAAACTTAAAAAATGTTTAGAACTATTTTCTGGAGAAAAATAAATTCTCAACTGGTCCAAGTGTTAAATTATTTGTGTAATGATACTTAAATATACACATGAAAATAAACTCCTCAGGCTTACAGTTCTTATAAAACTGTAAGTGTAAAATTATAAATTAAATGCTAATAAAACTACAAAACTAACAATACTCCAAAAATATTAATTACATTTGAAGAATAATGTTATTTTGCTAAAATTAAATTACTATGGTTATATTTAACTAGAGAAAGATAGTATCAGGACTTGCTCTATACCTCATTTTTCTTCATATATTTCGACATTCACACAATATAATTCGATGATATGTAAAATCTGTTAAAAAAAGTATGTTGTAAAAACTGCGATTCATCATTTCCAGGATCTGTTTACTATTCAGGATAATGAAATTTTATATTTAACTAAGACTTTGCCAATAAATATTCTTTGAACACCAGTTACCATGAGATCTAACTTGCTGACTCCTTAAAGTGTCTTTTTCACTTGAATATCAGGTTAGCATCACAGCAGTTATTTAAGTATTCACTGAATGGGTATCAAATCACTGCTGAAATTAAGACCAAAACAGTCTACACTGAGACATACTACTATATCCCTATAAATAACGATAGGAAGATGCTTAGTATCTTATTAAAAGATAAAAATACCTCAAATATATCCAATCAATTCAAGAATATGATATTCTTACAGTTTGGCAATCCTATACTACCATGTGTGATGACTCAACTTTCACACTTCATTCAAGCCCTGCAAAACCTACAACACACAACAAAGCATATGGTCATATGGCCTTCTCAACACAAAACCAAAAGAAAAGCACTGAATTTGTATAAAGTTCAAATGGGGTTTGAATCCAAACCCCATTTTTAAAATTAGTTTTCACATTTCTTTTAGTAGTTTTCACATTTTTAAATCATTCACTCCAGTAAAAAAATATGTGAGGACACACCCATACATATCTACTAATTTCTAAGTTATATGTATTTGCTAATTTAAATATAATATTAGTGAAGCATTACTTCTTCCCTTTTTTAGATTAAAAAAACAAACATAAAGAAACTGCTAATATTTCCTTTGGAATTTTATGTAAAGAGAATACTTTGATCAAATTTATATTCATTTTAAAGACCATAAATATAAAAATGAAAATTCAAAACGTCAAAAAAGAAATATATGTGGGGGGGGGGGGACTGGTCTAAAATAAATACTTTCCCATTATCATGTTTGTCAAACATTGACCGAATAGGTAAGTCCTGCTTCAGAACTGCTAGGCTCTCTACCCACCTCTCTAAAATTCTTCCTTGGCCCAATCAGGAACCAGATACCAATGAGTTAAAAAAAAAAAACATTTTAAATAGATAAATAAATTTTTACCATTTTAGAGCATTAGAGTGCGAAATTTCATAAAAGCATAGCTTTTCATTTACAGTAGATCTGATATTACCTTAATAAAAATTCTTTACTGAATGAGGTTTAAATAAATTATTGTTTAGTTAAAACACTTTTAAACTATTCACTTAAAATTAAAATTACTATACATTCTATAGCCATGCTACAAAGCAGATAATACTACCTTAGAGCCCCTTTAGCTACCAAAGCTAGGATCACAATGCTTACCTTCATTATCAACATCCAATATAGAATAGTAGCTAAAATTAAAGCAGCAGATTTGAGAATCATGAGGATGTTTGATGGCCTTAAATCTCAGAGTTTCTGCTCATAGGTGTCACTTTTTTTTCCCATGCCTTGAAGAATCTCCAAGTTAATAAATCTCACCACCAACACACCATGAAACTAATCAAAACAAATCTGTTAGCCACAGGAGGTACACCATCAAGATTTTCCGAACTACTTTCAACTTGCCAAATATCAAATAACTGGCATTACTAGACTATATGATACCAGGTATTTTTTACTTATATTATTAGAAATAAAATTCAAAAAACTGCAGAGACAGAAAGTAAACAGCAGCAGACATGTTACATAAGGGTAGAGCTAACTAGCTACAGGCTCATATATTTAAAGTTGCATGTGGTTTAGTATAATAAGATGATAACTAGCATGTATTGTGTATTTGGTATATCTAAAGCACTGCACTAGGTAAAATAAGCATCTTACAAGCATATCTCATACACTTTCCAAAATATATATTATCATCATCCCTATTTTACAGGTTATTACACTGAAGCACACAGAAGTCCAGTAACATGTCCCAGATCACACAGCTAGTAAGGAGTGGAGTTTGGATTCAAACCCAGTTTGTCTGATCTGACATGAGCATAGGCTTTTAACAATTCTGCATTGCCCTGAAAGTATTAGAACTGGCATCTGAAAGGATTTAATGATATTTTTGTTTTATGTTGATAATTTAATCAACTTAGATGATTAAGTTGAATGTACAAACCCATTATTGCTGTTTAATATTTATGGCATATAACTGATATAAAATAGAACTTTGAAATTCTAAATGGAACCATCCAGAGACCTTAACAAACTCTGAAATTGAAGAATAGCACTAGAGCATATAATTTCTCCTTTAAACATAGTAAGATATAACTGAAAATGTTAAGTGTCCATTTAAATGAAAAAGTCCAAGAACAGAACTTCAAAGAAATACAGAGACTAGCATTCTAGACAGTCTCTAATTAATTCCCCAAAGCCCCTGACTCTTCTACAGAAAGGCATTGGGATTATATTCTACTTCTGGCCCTTCTTCTCTCATCAGGTCTTTTCAACCATAAAACTTGCCATTTTCACTCTAGAAGGGTGTACCTTCACCTGTACCCTATACCTAAATCTTCACTGCTTCCAAAAACCCCTCAATATTAACCGCTCTTCCTATAACAGGGGAGGGCACAAGCGGCAGAGATGCCCCACCCTTTGCTTTGAGTTAAAATTAGTATTGTGTAGATAAAACAAGTTTTTCATCTCTTTTTCTCTATTTTCTACTGCTCAACTTCCTACTAACTAGTTCACTGAGCTATTCAAGCACACCAGCTTCAAGCTTGGAATTCAAATCCGTGCATTACCAAAATTACAAGTTACTATATTTCTCAAACATTTTGGAAATGCTCATAAAAATAGTCAAAATAAAGAATGCTGCATTAATGAATGCTATCGATGTAGTATAACCTATTTTTGTCAAAATATATAGAATAATTCTTTTAAATCTTGATATATCACATATAAAAGTCAACTAGAACAAAAAAAGGAAAAATATCAAATGGAGACTATCACAGACAAAATGAAAAAGTAATTAACTGAAAAATAATAATAAATTTCAATTAAATGTAATTCAATAATTTATTTCTTAAAGCAATATAACTGTGTCATTGACATGAATTTAACCATTCCATATTAAAGTATACAGGCATTTACGATAATATTTTATCCAAATTATCACATTTAGATAACATTATGAGAAAAAAAGATAAGAAATTATGGGAAAATGAAACAAAGTAAGATTACAGAATTAACCACTATACTTCATTTCCAGGGAGTGAAAGAGAAAACTGGTTTAAATTCTGGTTAAAAAATATGGTAGAGCTTGCAAAAACATTTGAATACAGAATTTTAGTAGACAACCTAATTAAAAATAAAAAGGAAGGCAGAGTTCTGAATGAGAAACAAAATTTCTTCCAATTCTAACAGAGAGGTGATTACTGGTATTTAAAATGCAGTCATGATATGCTAAAGGTAACGAGGTGGGGTAAAGGATGCTGTAAACAAATATTTGTTGAGTTTACTGTGCTACAGTCTTCTCAGACACTTAATTCTCAGTAAATCAAACCAATCCTGTGAAAACTATTATTATCTCTATTCTAAAGATAAGGAAATTCAGAGATCAGATTATTTGCTTAAAGTTGCACAGCTGGTAAGCAGAGTTGAAATTTGATTTCAGAGTTCACATACTTTCCATCCACTATTATATTCCTTGGCACAATGGAATACATTGCCTTTCACTATACTCCCAAGCAGTGAACAAAGCCAAAGAAACCCTTTAATAATTTCTATACTCACATCAGCAAATACTAAAAGGACATCGCTTTTCCTCATAAAAACTTCATCTTAGTATTTCCACTTTCCATGGTTCAATGAAATTTGTTTCAAACTTCATTACAAATATTTTTTAAATCTAAAATTAAAAAATCATTTAATTTTAAAACTACAGATTTTAAGTCTGTTTTCACTGTTAAAAAGACTAAAAAATTTTCCCAAAATTTTTTTACTTACAATAAAATCTGACCAAGAATGCTTGGGGAAGGGAATATTCTAATTTCAATTCTCTTTCAAAAGCCAATACCAGCCTGGTGCTTCTGTCAATACCTGCACTGCCTCCCCTGCAATCGTCACTGCAGACCCCCTGTCCTGTAGCCACAGCCACTGTCGCCTACGTCGCTGCCGCCCTGGTACCCAGGGAATGATTAAACCACAATTTTCAATGCGTAACCATATTGCTTTTTTGCCATCACAAGTTTATGGAGTTTCTGAAGGACAATGAAAATTACTGCCAAGCACAGCATGATCTTTAAGAGGACAAGAGAACTGTAGAAATTCATTACTATTCCACCGAGAAGCCACATAAGAGAAGTTAACCAGTATACAGAAACATTGAATTGAAATATACACAGCATTTTCCAGTTCTGACCTAGATGAGGTAAGCCTATATGAGGTGCATTTTCTTTCTATTGCTCAATATAACTAAAGATCCGCTTCGTTAGGAGGTTCATTTCATTTCCCATTACTCTGAACTTCATACTCAAGCACTGAGAATTTCAAGTGGTATATGTTGAAGTTTCTTTACATCATTTCTGTATCCAATTTTTTTAATTCTTGCATAACCCTAGCATTCTGTAACTAAATTAACATGGCGTGAATGAACTACCCAATTTGCATGAAATTACATTCAAATACGTGATATCTTTTTATGCACAATACAACCAATGAAACCTTAAACCAAGAAACTTAAAAAGTATGGAGTTACCACAATAGTAAGAGTATACGAAGCAATGCATAGCATTGGTCTATAAAAAGGGAAGGCATCCATGTTCTTGACTGGCCTTTCATGAAGGTGCACCAGCACCGAAATGGATTGTTGATGACTGGTTAACTCTTGAAAAAAATCAAGTTTTATGAAGAACATGACTGTTGTACTGCCATTCATTATGCTGCAGCCTTGAGAGAGCTCCAATGATTATTACCCTAGCATTAATAAAAAGTGGAATGAAACACAAAGATGTAGCAAAATCACAAGACCAAAGTAGCATGGAGCTTTAACATCAAGCAACTTTTATATTTAGAGGAGTACTCTAAAATGTGTCTGTGCTGCAAAGAATTTAATGGCCAACAAAACTAGGGTGCCTGATGCTTGTCAGACATGACCTAATTTTTTGTACATATTAGTCAAGAAATTAGCTTGGTGAATAAGTCTAATGAAGCTTTCATAGTAGCACTGAAAAGCAGTTTTACTGGATTAGATAATTGACAGAACCTCTATGTTTGGGTTACAATCAACACATTTAGAAACTTAGCAAAAAATTCTTGCTTTTAGCATTTAAAATCTGCTTATCATTTGCACCAGTTTACCTTTACTAAAATTATGCAGTATTGAATTAAAAGTCTTCTATAAGTCTATTCCCATGCCAGAATCTTATCAATACATTAGAAATTTAGAAAGATTAAATACCAAAATATCTGGTATAATACTTACATAATTCTGGTATCATAAAACTAAAACCTTAAGAACTATAAACACTCTAGATCTTACATGATTAATTCCTTCAGTCATTTTCAAACACTGAAAGCGGGGTCTATGTGGTTATTTGCTTACTCAATATCTCCCACATTCATTTCAGTATATATCAGGTTACACAACCACTGATTTTTATTAGATTTTTTAACCAAGTTGAAAAGTGATTACTATGTCTTTCTAAAAATTTTATTTTGTGCTGTTGTCAAAAACATCTCTTTTGAAAATCTAGTGTACAGAAACACATCTTTAATGTGTCCAGGCCAAAAAAAAAAAAAAAAAAGCTTCAGAGGTAATTTAACATTTGCACTTTTGGGTGCAACTTAACAGGGGAGGGCCTAAAAAGGAATGAGAGGGCTTTTAAGTATTTTTTGTAAGATACTGCTTCTGTCCTGTGCAGAATATGTAGAATAAGCTCCTTAATTTAATAAATTCTTCTTAAAGGCAGAGAAGTTTTCTTATTGTAGCTAAAACAATTCATCATAAAAATTAAGTTCTCGTTCTTTTTCCAAACCTATTAGATGTTATTAACCAGCTATTATTTTTGTTTGAAGTGTGCTTTTTTTCCCCTTCTCTTCCCAATATGCCTTGCAAATAAAAAAAAGTGAGCTGCTAGTAAATGAGCAGATATCTAATTTTTATATGCCTCTTGAGCTGTATAACTCGATATTTGGATAATTGATAACTTATTATGTAATTGATCAAATGGTCATGTACACTGTTAATTCAATCACAAATTTATATGATCTTATAATGTGTTGTTATAGTTTTGTGGGAGAAATAAATTTGTCAATGTTCACTAGCTTATAAAAACCTAGTGCAAGAGCTAAACTAAATAAATAAATAAATCTAAATAAATGAAATGCAAAAAAAGGTAATATCTAACTTTCTTGAATATTTAACATAAAACTATATACAGAATGAGATGAAGAGCAGGAAATTGAGTTAAATTTTATTTGTCCAAAATAAAACCTAAAATATAGTTGAAGAAAAAGCTTCCTAAAAAGATCTTATTTGACTGTCCTTTGCTTCTAGTAGGGTGGTGAAAAATTGACAGTTGAGCTTTGATTGTCCTTTGCTTCCAGTACGGTGGAGAAAAATTGACAGTTTAGGTAAATTAAGTTCTGCTCAATATGTGTTTTGCTTTCTAAAATAACCTATCTGAATTTCATAATTTGAAGCCTTGGACATAGATATTATCTTAAATATAAGTTAATGAGTGGGATTAAGGATTTAATGTCAGAGTAGATTTTTAAGAAATTGAGTAACCTCCCATTTATGCTCAAGTCAAATTCTTAGAACTATTAATATAACACTCTGTGAAATATCTTTTCTCCAAAGCAATAAAACTAATTTTAAAATGTTAATCATTTTTCTTTTAACACCCCCCAAACACAGATATAAATGACAGAATTACATCATTTTTATCAATTCTATATTAGAAGTCCTCAGAACTTTCCTAGAAATATTAATTCCTATCAGCACTTTCCATGTTGAAATGTCAAGTTGAGTCCAACTCTTTTTGAGGTTGCCACCACCCAAGAACTCATGTTTTTTTCTTAGAGACTGTATTTACTCTCCTCACCTTTTCTCTTCCTTATATTCCCATTTCAATTGAAATTATACAAATTGGAAAGTATATTCTAAGCACCACAGGCCCTCAGGACATATTTATTTGTGGAAAAGTAAAGGAAAGAAGAAAAAGAGAAAAAAAGGAAAAAAAAAGAAGTAAAATTAAATTAGTTTGTTTTCTACTCACTCTCCACCAATTGTCTTCCAATTGTCTTCCTTCTTTTTCAGACCAACCTAGCACCTATCCTAAGTCATATGACCTCGAATGCATCAGGCTCTTTTTATTAGTTCTCCAATATTTTTCAACCTAGTTTAGAAAAAATCTGTCATAGAGGAGTTAATGCAGTTACTAAGAAGCCCCAAATTAATTTTATTCCCTCTCTTACTGTTTTTACTCTTCCTCTTTTTTGATATCTTCTGTCTCAAAATCAAAAATCTGTCTTGTTTCTAGGTCTCCTCAGTCTATGCTTCCTTTTTCTTTCTCAGTCAACATCCAGTCAATTTTTTTCTCTTTCTTTGCTTCCCAATAACTCTTCGAGCTTCTATAATCATAATTCTATTCACCTGATACCAAAGAAACTGAGTGCACTTCTTATACGGCATTTCTGTATTTAACATTGTTGGCTCTTCTCTTGGTAAATTCCTCTTGGGTTCCATGATTCCTCACTTTTTCAGTATTCCAAAAACTCCTTCTCTGCCACACCCACCAGATGTGGCAGGCTCCATTAAATATTCAAACTCAAAAGATGACCACACTTGGCATCAAATTCAGTTAGAAGGATAGAGAACAGCAAATAATATCTGCCAGCACAACAGCATGGTAAACTTAAAGATGGTCCCCAAAGATATCCATGTCCTAATTCTCAGAACCTGTGACTATGTTACTTTTAAAGGTTAAAAGGAACTTTGCAGATGTGACTAAATTAAGAATCTTGAGATGGGGAAATTGTCCTGGATTATCTGGGTAGGCCCAATGTAAACACAAGGGTCCTTATAAGAGGAAGGCAAGAGGGTCAGAGTCAGAGAAGGCAATGTTACAGCAGAAACAGAGGGGAAGAAAGACATGTGAAAAACAGAAGAATCATTGAAGATGCTATGCTGCTGGCTTTCAAAATGAAAAACAGAGTGTGAGCCAAGGAAAGCACAGAGATTCAAGAAGCTGGAAAAGGCAAGAAAATGAATTTTCCCCTAGAGCCTTCAGAGCAATGCAGACCCAATGACCATTTTGGAATTATGCTCTCCAGAACTAATCTGTATTATTTTAAGCCACTAAATTTGTAGCAATTTGTTACAGCAGCAATAAGAGAATAATACAGGCATTAGGCATTCCTCTTCATAGTAGTACCCTCACAACAATCTATATGGCAATATACACAGCTGATCAAATCTTTCTCTCTCAAGTCTAACCAACTGTAGCTGATAGTGTAGCATAAGTGTATGTATGTATGTCTGTGATCCTCTCAAGCTGTTCTCTTTTATCCTTTGGGTGACAACTCAAAGATGAGAGAATGAGACTTCTATTCATTTTTGGCTTAGAAGCCTCATGCCCCACTGGAGTCAATATCTTATGCAATAACTCCATAGACATAGTTTTCAGGGTCCCTAAAAGGAACAAACCCAGTTACAAGAATCACCACACTCAGAGAAGCCCAAAGGAAGGTTTTCTCCTCAAGTATTTATGGTTTATTTATCCCAGTCCATTGCAGTTATCTAATCAATAAAGGAACATTTTTACAATAAGTAATTGTTGCCTACCTTTATCAGACATCCAAAGGAACAGAGTTACAGAATGAACAAAAATCAAATTCTTTTGTAAAAAGAACAGGCTTTATTAACCCTTTATCAAAACCATAACACTTATTCTAGTCAGGCTTTCTTAATTGTAAGGAATCACTAAAGCTAGTTTAAATAAGGAGGATGAGTATTAGAATAGCACACAATTTTATAGACATTCAAGAATCTGGCCTTACAGAGAAGACTAGAACTCAAAAGCAGTTTTAGATAAATCAATAACAAAAATCTGTGGGACGTTATAGATTCCAATGTTTTGTCACCAACTTGACTCAGCTATTTTTGAAAGCATCTGCTTCTTTCTCCTTTTCCTACTAGTAGGCATATTACTCCTGTCTAGTCTATACACGGACAACTCATGACTAAAAATAGCTCAACTTACAAACCTCTACCTTTTTATGACCTTTCTTATAGTAATTAAAACTGTCACAGTAATAATAAAGCTAAGATTTAGAATCACTAAATTAATGACAAGTCACTTGATGCTGGACCAAAGCAATAAAAGTAATGAGAAAACATGACAAGCTAATTCAAGAGACTGTGGAATGATGCAAGGGAAAAAGGAGCTGAGAATTACTCCCAGCCAGACTGATTAACCAACAAAGTTTACCCCATGTAACTACTGTTTCCCCATCTTAAGAGAGATTAAAAAATATATCCAAGATTTTTTTTAAAAAAACTAGCAGTGACATTCTCAGGACATTTTCAGGTTTATCAAAGGCCTGATGTTGCAGTAGGAAGTAAAATATGTAAGAACATGGTGAAAAACTAAGGAAGTAGAGGGAGCTGTAGCCACTTACTCATATCCTTATCTCACATATCTTCTGCTTTGCTTCTTTGTTGATTTGGTAGCAATATAAAGCAAAAGCAACATAAGGCAAGTCACCATTCCTGCCCATTTCTGAAGTTAGACTAGACTTTACGGTCTGGTCAAACTCAATAACAGAATCAGGATTTAAACTAATGTCTGATTTTAGAGTTTGTACTTTTTTAAGTCACCATGCTGTGCATTGTATCTCTAGAATTTATTAACCTTATAACTGAAAGTTTGTACCTTCTGACCACCCTCACCCACTTCACCCACCCCCGCCGATGGCAACCACCCAGCTGTTCCCTGTAACTATGAGTTTAGCATTTTTTAGGTGCCATATATAAGTGAAATCATATAGCAGTTGTCTCTCTCTGACTAATTTCACTTAGCATAATGCCCTCAATGTCCATCTATGTTGTCACAAATGGCAGAATTCCTTCCTTTTATGGTTGAATAATACTCCATTACTTTTTTTTCACATTTTCTTTATCCACTCATCTGTCCATAGACACTTAGATTGTTTAATGTCTTGATTATTGTAAATAATATTGAGATTAACATGAGGGTGTATATAATTTTTTGAGTTAGTGTTTTCAGTTCCTTCATATAAATATCCTTAAGTAAAAACTGCTAGAATATATAGTTCTATTTTTAATTTTTTGAGGACCCTCTACACTACTTTCCACAGTGGCTGCATCAATTTCCATTTCCACCAAGAGTACACAAGAGTTTGCCTTTCTCCACATCCTAGCCAACACTTGCTATCTTGTCTTTTTGATAATAGCCATTCGAACAAGTGGGAAGTGATATCTCACTGTGGTTATGATTTACATGTCCCAGATAATTAGTGATTTTGACAGGGATTGCATTGAATCTGTAGATTGCTTTGGATAGCAAATCCATGAACATGGAATATCTTTACATTTATTTGTGTCTTCAATTTCTTTCATTAATGACTTATAGTTTTCAGTATACAAGTCTTTCACCTCCTTGGTTAAATTTAGTCCTGCGTATTTTATTGTGTCTGATGACAGTTAATGGGATTGTTTTCCCAATTTCTCTTTCTGACAGTTTGTTATTAGTGTATAGAAATGCAATGACATATTTTTGTATATTGATTTTGTATCCTACATCTTTACTGAATTTGTTTACTAGTTTGGGTAGAGTTCTTAGGGTTTTCTATATATAATATCATGACATCTTCAAATAGAGACAGTTTTACTAAGAACTTGTACTCAAACACTATGCTGACTTACCTTCCATCTAAATTGTGATTTTCTTACATTTACACAACCCTTTGAAGCACTTGCATTTAAATTGGTTTATAATTAACCTTAAAATAATCAATTGACAAGGCTATTTAACAAGGCCATCCCTGCAACAGAACTGCACTTCCCACAATAGAAGCGTGCTTCCTACAATAAAGTTGGTGCTTACCATTTCATTCTCATTAGGGCCCCTTATGCATTCTTCCAACTGAACATCTCACCACCAACACCTTCCCTTCTCAAAAAGCTCAGCACTAACGATTATAAAGAAAACAAGTCACCAGACATGAGGACAGAGTCAGTAATGAAGACACTGTGGTACTGATGAAGAAATAAGCCTCTGGTTTTTTCAACATCCCAAAACCTTCCTGTCTATTTATAAATCTGTAAAGAAATTTCCCCTTTGCTCTTTAAAACCCTTCACTATCTTCTTAGTCTTGCAAATGGGTTCTATTTGTTATCTAAACATTAGAGTATAATAGCAGTGGCCAAAATGCTCCTTTTACCTTGTCACCATTCTCCCCCTTAGAGCATATTTCAACTTAACTATTCTAAATATTTCCCTATTCAAGATATTACACACTGAATTTATAATATTAAATCATTAGAACATCTTGTGGAATGGCAGACAGATTAGCTGCCAATGTGAGAATAAAATGACAGATTGTTCAGAATACCTAAAGTATCCACAGTCAAACATTATTACTTATATTTTTTGAAATATATGAGAAAAAAACTATTGAGAAGTGACACAAGAATCAGAACATTCAATGGCATGAGTTAATATTGACAATAACTGCAATAATATATTGCAAATTATTTACAAAGCACATTAACTAGTTCTAGTCCTTTTGTTCATAAAAAATAAAGCAAAATCACAAAAAAAGTAATAAAGTAAAATTTTTAATATATATTTATTTAGAAAATGTTACAAATTAAGTGCAATGGTCTAAAAAAATTACTCAGTGACCACCCTGTACAGAGTAGTCTTCAAAGTTCTACATTGTGATACAAAGGATATATATATATATATATATATATATATATATATATATATATATATGTATATATATATACACACACACATATACATATATATATATAATACACACACACACACGTAAGTGGGATAAACTAAATGTTGTGTAGATGTCATAACAAAAAAAATGAACATAGTAAGCCGAAATTAACAAAGCAATAGTTAAAAGACCTAAGGCTGGTTGAAGATTTTGGATTTTTTGGAGAAGCAACAGAGTCACTGCAGGTTTTTGATCGTGGGAGTGACAAAATGAAAGTGTCTGAGAAAGATATTTCTAACAGCTGTGTGTAGGATGAGTTGGAGGGGGAAAGAGACTAGAGATGGAATAAACAGCTACAAAGCTGCTGAGTACAGAAGCATGTATTACAGTGACAAACATTATAAAGTACAGAAGCATAAATACACGAAACATGAAATAATGAAGACTTAGACAACAGTAAAAACTATGGAAAAAATAAGAAAATGGTATCATTGAGAGGCATTCTTTATATTTATTAAATTAATATTAACTATTTTCATAACCCAACACTAACATTCAACATGTAGATATATATTTTTGAATTTAATAAGGTATTAAATGATCTACATGCATAATTATACTAATGTCTATATGACTGCCATTAGAATAAAATGAGATATTATTAAAGGAATTCTCTAATTATAAATACTATATAAACGTTAACTTCTTAGGGAGGAGATAACTATAATAGAAATGCTCCAGCCATAAAATCAAAGGATGTGAATTCAAATTCTGGTTCTATTATTTAATGGTACTTTTAATGGATCTTAAGTAAGTCATTTAACCATTCTGAGTAACCATTTTTAATATATAAAATGAGAAAAATACAATCTCTCATAAAGATCTCAAAGAATAAATTAAATAATTCATTATAAAATCCCTAACATAGTACTGAATTATGGTGGATAGTGAACATTCATTAAGGGCAAGTAAAGGAGGAGGCCAGAAATAAGGGTCTATTTTGGCTGACCTCATAGAAAAAAAGCCACAAGTATTTTCAAAGAACCATAATAACGATTCCATTCTCTATATTATTGTAAAATAAAGTATATAGAAAAATTCATCAAATATTTTATTTATGCTCCACATTAGAAAATGCCCTCTTACGTATAAGATCTAATCCACATCAACATAAAGAACAAAAGTCAAAAGCTGTATTACCAATGTAATTTAAAAACCAATAATAAAAGGCAATTAGTAATTTTTTTCTTTTTTAATTTACAGAAAAAATACTAGAATTCAAACTTCTAATTCTAATATGTATTACTTGAGAAAAATTAAAAGGGACAAAAGAATCAAAGAAAGTTCATCCTAAGGAAACTTAAATAATAGGAAGGTAGAGAATAAGTAAAGTTGAAGTTAACTTATCTCATGCAAGACTCCCATGGACTTTTTCTGACAGAAAGAAGTGAATTTAGAGCTCCCTGGTAATATTATCCCACCCATGGATCCCTAAAGTAGGAATCAGAGAATAGTTTTAATAAAATCAAGTATAAAGCACTTAAAGAAAGATTGTAAAAGAATATAAATTAGCAGTATTCATAAATATTTCTTTTCTAGCCTAGACCAACGACGTTCCACTTAGCTAGGGGTATTTAGTATACTATTTATTCTTTTACTCATTCATTCATTCAGCTCTGCACAATATACCAAAGAATGCACTGTGAGGAATACAAACATAGTACAAAAAGGTGCCATTACAGAAGTATAAATAAAATATTATTTATGCAGAAAGGGCCAAGAAAGCTTTAAGGAATGCATGGATTGAATTTAGGCATAGGAAAACTAGAAAGCAGGGAGGAAGGAAAGAACTATAGGTGGAAGGATCATTGTAAGCAATGACAGAAGCCACTACAGGAACTTACAAAAAGGAATTGACTGGATTGAAATTAATGGATCAGAAATTAAATGATCAAAATAACCCATCTGGAAGCAGACTGCAAAAGCCTTGAGTTACCAGCATAAGGGATTTGAATTTCATTCTGCATACACTAGAGTTTATGAATAAGGGGAGATAAAGAATGAAAGGTTTAAATTAGGAATATTAATCTCACATAATAATTAAAATATAGAGTAAGAAAAAATGGAATTAAGAAAGTTTCTGGGTTTAATTATAGAAACAGTTTATCAGACAAAAATAATTACAAAAACTCACCATTGACCCAAATTGTAGTAGAGGTAAGACATTTTTAAAAGAAAAAGAGAGACAGATCTCACCCATTCTAATACTCAATATGTATTTTCCAAAGTAAACATGAGATGTGATTCTACATGAGATATGATTTTACATTCCCTCAGTCTCAATTACCATATACCTCTCACAGTATGGGCATCACCATTCTACTATTAAAGATATTTTTTTTCATATAACATGTCCCCTAATTCTAAATAAACCACTTCATCAGTGCTCCATCAAAGAAAATAATAATCTGCTCTAGCAGAAATGACTGTTAAAATTGATAAAAGACAATACTATATTGTATTTTATGTGCTATTTTAGAAATCTTGAGAATAATTTTAGCCCAATTTTTGCCCCACATACTAACTTCAGAATGTAACCCCTGCTAATGCCTTTTCTCTTTCTCATCTTAAGCATATCAAGCATATTGGAGATAGTGAAAAATTTCCTAAAACAAAATCTCTGACGTTGGGTAAGGTTACAGAAAGCATGGGCACAGAGTATAAGACACCTGTCCTCCAAGCAACTCAGGTATGAAAATGATAATAATCAGGCTGGAGAGCAATTATAAAGGTCTTATGAGCATTTTTTTCCCCAGTAACCATTAAAATCCATTTTCCCTATTTATTAAAATATCTTTTATATCAGATTAACATTCGCTAAAAACTAGACTAACACAATTTCTGCAATATAAATGTTTTCACTTAAGTACAAACTTGTGTTTTTTTGCCTAACGAATAAAGTATTTCCAATTCACATGTTTGTGTGTCCAATACCTACTGAGCACCTACTATGTGCCAGGTACTGTGCTAGATGTCGGAAGTACAGAAATAAAATGTAATCCTGGTTCTCTTCAAGGGTTTATAATCTAATAAGGAAAACACACTAAATTAGTATAATGTTGTAATCAAAGTATACACAAAATACCATAAAAGCAAAAAAGGGGGTCAGGAAATGCTTTTTTGAAGATGTATTAAGATGAATTTGAAAGGTAAGGTAAAAGATAAAGCTGTGCTTCCAAAATTTGATTGTTCATCAGAACCACATATAGAGCTAATGAATGGGGCTCACTTTAGATTTAGTAAATTAGAATCTCCAGAGGTGAAGCTAGGAAATCAGTACTTTCAACATGTACAAATGGTTCAGAATCACAGCCAGGTTTAGGTAGCACTGAGCTAGAAGTATAGACAACCATTTCAGGCAGAAAGAATAGCTTAGTTGCTTGGAGTGTGTAAAATATAGACAGAAGATCAGAAAAAAATGAGAACAAGAGCAGTAATGTAATTACTGTGACATTTCAAAAGGGATCTATGGAATTGATGTGAACTTCCAAAAAGACAATTACCTGTGACATATATTTTAGTAAATGATTTGTGACATGAACTAATAATTTCTTATTGAAACATTTAGGAAAATTAAATGTAAATACTTGGCATTTCAAGATAAAAGAAGATGCTCCTTTAAAAAAGCAAACAATTTTTTTTAAAACCAGAGTTCTACCCATACTTGTTATTAAATGTAGTGACCAATCATTTTTCTCAGGATACATATCTGGAATATGACAGAAGTTACGATAATGTTGTCTTAACTAAAAAATGTTCCATAATGTATGAAATAAATTCAAACTATATTTTGAAATTCAAGCTTTAAAACTGAAAACTAATCTTATGTTTCAAAACTGTTATTTCATAATAATTTTTTACTCTCTGAATAAAAACTAATACTTACTTATATTTTTATACTTAATTCTAAGTAGGAGTAAAGTGGGACAAGTCACCAACAAGAGGAATGTTAACCATATTAAGCTAAAAAAAATAGAATCTTTTCTTTGATTTTGTTTATTAAATAACAAATGGTTTAAATCACCAACTGTTTAAATCTCCAATTCATTCCCCAACAAAGACTTTATAAACAGACATACTCTGGAAATCATTTAAAACAAGAATAAGGTTTTAAAGAACATTCTTCTGAAACCTAGGGACAAATCTACTAATTATAACATATAAAATACATCCAATAGTTACAGTCTAGTTATAAAAAGTCTATCTAAATCTTACTTAAACAATTTAAACATTTCCTAATAACTTAGAGATCAAACAAAGTAGCTCTCTGGAGGAAATCATAGGGTATAGAAGCAACAGCAGTTAAAAACCAAAGGGTTAACCATAATAGACCTATTTAAGGAGAACTGATAAATTAAAATAACTAGCTAATCATAAGAATAATATCTAT
The DNA here is from genome assembly GCA_004027375.1 of Macroglossus sobrinus. NCBI lineage: Eukaryota > Metazoa > Chordata > Mammalia > Chiroptera > Pteropodidae > Macroglossus > Macroglossus sobrinus. Next base: position 629,332 of record PVKZ01000655.1, on the reverse strand, counting down.
ATAGTTGATATAACAAATCATCCTTTCTCAGACTTAATTTAATGTATTGTTTTTAAAATGGTAATATTATTGAGTTGCCTTAATTTCTATTTGAAATACAGAAATTAAATTATAGTTCTTGTCAGTTCTCAGTCTAAAATGATCATTTTCCATGGAACATAAGTTTGTTTCCTAAGTCATTCACTGCTGCTTTTTTGCTTCTGCAGCACCTTATACATATCTCTACTTACTGTTATTGCAAGTACCTGAATCCTGCAAAGAAGGTACTATTATCATAATGTAATAGCTAAGAAAACAGGCTAAGTATGACCAAGTACCTTAACCAAATCACCACTAAATCCAGATTTCAAACTCAGATCTGTTTGACTGCAAAGCTCTCTCTAAACTGTCTCAACAGTAGAGAGGAACATAGGACTAAATACATTTAACCTAAACACTAAATTGACTGCAGTTTCTTCTATAACTGCTTTAGTAGTATAAAAACAGATCTATGGTATCTGGCAAGCCAAAGGACATGAGGATGAAGATATGAAGGTTCTGCCTAGTACCTGAATTCCCTCAAGTAATGAGGAAATAACCCACTTTGAGTCTTCATAGAAGGCTGGGCCCACTTTCCTATTTGGAAGCTAGCAAAGCCATATAGTTCTTCTTCTTGTCATTACTCTAATCCCTCCCCCAACCCCACCACAGCAGGGCACTTAGTCTATGCTCTGCCAATATGACAACCCATCAAGGGCTCTAAATTAAGAACCAGAGACAATAAGAAGCTAGGACAACAAAGATTGGATTTGGGCACCAGGCAGCAGTACCAACATTAAGTTTCCAAAGACAACTAATGGATATGGACAATAGACTTAGTGGTTACCAGAGGGTTGAGGGAGTGGGAGGTGGTAGATGAGATCAAAGGGTCAAATATGTGGTGACAGAAAGAAAGCTAACTATGGGCAGTGAACACAAAATGCAATATATGTATGTCTTACTGTTATATTGTACACCTGAAACACTGGATTTCGTTAACCAATGTCATCATAATAAAAATAAATTTAAAAAGAAAAATTCCAAAGGCAACAGTAGTATCTATGCAATACCTGAACAGCTATGCAATATCTGACAGCTTTGCAGACCTGACAGAGTCTAGCCTTCAACAATTCACAGCTACTTTATTGTCACTGGACTAGTTTTATGCCATGATTTTTAGATATGTCTTCCCTGCTTTGTAGTCTTCCTTGCTCCTGACTACTTAAAGCTACAGACTTCCCATCAATTTGATATACTAATCAATATGCTTTCCATAAATTCCTTTTCTATTTGAATCAGTCAGATTTGTCTTCTGTTGCCTGCAATCAAAAACACAGACTGAGGCATTTAATGATTAAGTGATTGATACTAAAAAATTATACTTATCAAATCTTTTTACTTTAGTATTGATGTCTTATACAATTTGCCACTATGACCTTAAATAACAGCTGCTTTATACACAATGGTATGTTCTAATAACAATAAAAAAAACCCTTCAAATCAGGTTTCCTTATCTTTTTTCAAAAGCAACCCAAAAAACAAATATAATAACAATCATCTAAGGGTAACTTTTGAGATTCAGAGTTAAGCTTTATTAAGAATTCTTACCTGTCAGGAATACCTAGCCTCTTCACACTTCTATAAACAGAAAGAGTATTTGCAACATGTCGATAATTAAACCAGAATCGGGATGTACACACCTAAAGTATTAAAACAAACATATTACTTTTATGAATCAAGGTAAGCCACAAAGTTACAGAATTATTTCTTTTTAAGTAGGCTATAGAGATGCCCAAAGAAAGAGTTTACCATAATTCAGGCTTAGAAACAGTAAAGTACATAAAGAATTGTCAATAAAACCAATCTCGCTACAGGAAGTCTTTCATAACTTTTAGCTGAATTCCTCTACCCACCTCCTGTACATTCCTGCTATAGTCTTAAAATTCATGTTCCCCAGTTTTCTTCCTTTTCTTATAAGAATTACTGACTTTAAAATGCTATACATACGTTGCTTCCTTCATTTTTCACAAAAATCAGCTTCCTTTCTTGCCTCTTTATTTCCTCATTCTTTCTTACAGATAGCCCTTTTACATATTTTTTCAATAAGTCAAATTCATTTATCTTCTAATCTTGTAAATAAATATCATTAAATGAATCTCCAGTAGTGAAACTATTATCCATACACTTTCCAAGCTTGAGGAAAACAAAACTGATTACATGTATTCTACTTGAAGAATTTAAATACAAATTATGAATCCAGATAAATTAAAGATGATAATTCACACCAACACAAAGGCAGGGAAAAAAAGGGCCAATAAGCAAACCTCACTAAAAATCAAAACACTGCAGATTAAAATAAAATATGTTGTCCAGAAGTCAAGAAAAAAAGATAAAAGTCAATTTCAAACAGTTGACTCAGGATTAGAAATAGAGGCACAACATTTCCAGAGAACAATTATGCTCTGTGACTTCACAGCTTTATACCTAGGAATTTATCCTAAAATGAGTCAAGTTCACAAAGATGTATGTACATGGACATCCAACATAGCCCTGTTTAAAATAATGAAAAAATTAGACTCTAAATGCCCATAACTGGTGATTACAGAATATTCATAAAAGACAAAACAAAATAGCCCTTGGAAAAGATCATGTATCGTCATATCTACTTCCAGGGGAAAGATTCCCCTACGGAATCTGTCCTGCTATGGGGATGTAAAATAGCACATATAATATGATCCCAGTTATATAAAATCATATATCTTTATGCTTATATATGAAAAGAGAGGTTAGAAGAATGTTCACCAAAATGTTGATTTTGGCATGTGGGACTTGAACACATTCTTCCTGTCTTTATTTTTTCAATTGAGGTGAAATCCACATAACAGAAATTTATCTCTGCCTTCTTCTAAGTGTTTCTGTACAATTTGAATTTTCTACAATGAACATCTATTTTTATAAAGAGAAAAAAAATTGTTTAAGAAAAATAAAACAGCTTAGAGAATACCTATAAACTAATGTTATAAACAAGAAATACAATTACTCTTTCCATCAGTTACATAACTTTACATTTTATAAAATAGCACCTCTAATTTCTTATTATAGTTATTAACACATCACCACTTGACAGATGTACTTTAGGCAATGAATATTACTAGTTGATATAGTCAATTTAAAATATATCAAATCAAAATACAGAATTTCTATTATAAGATTTAATAAAATAAATTTTAGTTTCAAAAATTTGATTCACACAAAGTTTCTCAGACACATTTCTAAGGTGAACAGTATGGTATTCCTTTACAGAATATACTTACCAAAACTGCCCAGTTGTTTGTGTGGCCACTTCTAAAGAACTGTTCTGTTTGATCCTGTAAGTCAAATAATAGCAAAAATATTAGAAGAAAGCCACTTTCCCAGAATAAAGACTGATAAAAGACACATAAGATTCATGGAGTTTTTATAGTTATAATAACAATAAATCATCACAATGTTCGTTTATAAAGATTCTAGTATTTGACCTTATGAAAGACAATAAATAAAGAGCTTATTTTTTGTTCAGGGGGTATTATTTTGATGAGAAGCTGTTTGTTCTTAAAGATTTTATCTCAGACAGCTCTTCCTAGTTTTCCAGACTGAACAATTTCGGTCTTCAAATTGTTCATAACTTATCTTGATTCTATATCTAACAATTAATACCCTTTCTGTTGACATTTCATTCACATTTGTTTGTTTTCTGTGCTGGATGCTTCCAATAATTTTATTTGAACTCACCAATATATTTTATTGAACACATTCCCTAACATACTGCCATGTACCATTTCACTAATCTATTAAAGTAAGTCTGAATTATATTTGCTGACATGAAACATTAAAAACCTAGCATCCAATGCCATACAGACACCTAATGAACATGATTTTAATTACATATTAAAATAATAAAGAATATAAACCAAAATCACTTCAAATCTGCTCCCAAGCAGTATTAATTACTAGACCAAACTGCCTGGATTCAAATCTGGGCCCTATTACTTAGTAGCTGTATAAACTTAGGAAAACTGCTTAACTTCTCTGTGCCTCCATTTCCCCATCCACAGAATGATAATATTACCTGACTCACAGAATGTAGGAATGGTGACTGAAATCTAGTGATTATATAACAATTTTTAGCTGTATTAATTTTCAGCTGACAAGAAAATCTCAGGGAGAATGAAATGAAAAATTCACTCAAATGTGTGGGTGTCATACATATACCCACACACCCACACACATATATATTTTTAACCTTAACAGCTGCCTAGATGCTACAAAAGCAATGTGCAATACAGTGATAAAGCACTGGTTTAGGAATTTGAAGACCTGAGTTTTAGCCCAGGTCCTATCAGTCAGCTGACTACGAAACTGGGTTAAGTCATTTAGCTCTTTAGACTTGACTTTCCTCATGTAGAAAGAGTTGGCCCAATAATCTTTAATGTCCCTTCCAATTCCAAAATTCTTTCTTCATTAAGACTTCAGTGAAATTTGTGGTTGTTAACAATATAGGCACTGCAAAGTTATTAATTAATTCTAAATATAGTTAGTAGAGAACTTATTAAGTGCCAGGTACCATGTAATGTACAGTAATACAAAAATCATTGAAAAGCATGTTGCTTTCTCTCAAGAATCCCAGGTTCATTAAATAAGATAAACATGCAAACGCATTACACTACAATATAACATACATTCATTCATTCATTCATTCATCACATTCATTAGGCACCATGTGCCAGTCATGGTCTTGAGTGCTCAGAATACAATGATGGGCAAAACAATCATACTACTTGCCTTCAAAGAAGTTACTATCCAATTTGATAGACACACATCAAGCAGCTAACGACAAAGTATAACAGAGGGGAATGACCTGATCTGGGAGTGAGGTGTATAGGCATGGGTCAGAGAAGGTTTCCTTAGAGAAGTGACATTTGGGTTACGATCCAAAAGGTGAAAAGAAGAGGGAAGATAATTCCAGAGGAAATATGGGCCCTAATGACAGATAGGGGCTTAAAGGTTTTAAGACTAAAAGTTTTAAAGAAAGAGAGAACTGGAGGTGTAAGAAGGCGCCAAAGTATGCAGGGCCTTGTTTATGGGTCAGAATGAAGATTCTTCATCCATAAAGCAATATTAAGATGTATATAGGTGATATGATCAGATTTGTATGTTTAAATGCTACTCTGGATGCAGCTTGGAGAACACTGGAAAAATGACTTGAGGCAGACTAGTTAGGGAGCTATAACACTCTAAGTGAAAGACAGTGGAATAACAGTACAAAGCATACATGGGTTATAAAATGAGTGCTATACTAGCTTAATGTACAAATTATAATAGTAAAAGAAAAGAAATAGGGAAAGGCTCTACAGAGGTTATGCTTTTACTGCATCGTAGTAAACAGAACAAAGAGGTATAAAACATGGTAACATGAAAAAGCACAGCAATGGTCAAAACAGAGAGAAATAATATCAAAAATAAAGTATACAAGATAATCTACTAGAATAATGGAGGAAAACAGAACTTCTATTCACATTATCTAAAAATATACTTTATAAATATTAAATATATAAATCAGCAGCAATTCATGAATATTATAGAGTATATCCTCAATATTCTTTTAAACCAGTGTTGTGTGTATTCAAGAAGTTTGGAGTCCACTGATCTAAGCTCAATGTACTGAGCTGGTGGGAGAACGGGCTCCAATATGAACACTGGAAAAGTAGGCAGAGACCAGATCATGATGTTAACTTTATTTTGTATGCAATGGAAAAGCATTGAAAAGACACAATCAGAGAATAAACAACAGGTTTAGATTTTATGAAGACTAATCTAACATCTACATGGAGTTTAGAAATTTCGGGGAAACAAGATGAATTATTACAACAGTCTACATAAGAACTGACCAGGCCTGCATTAAACCAGTGGAACTAGAGGTAAAATCAATTTTAAAAGTTCAGAACTTAGAATTTGGTTTTAATTCTAATGTGGGATAAAAGACTTTACTTTAAAAACTTCAGGTTTCTATCGAAGGAGCAACCTCATAGGAGATGGGATAGACAGAAGATAAAACTCTGAACACAGATTTTCAAATATCTGCCGACCATACTGATCCCTTAGCCAGCTCGATATGCAGGCCTGAAAATGATGCCAGAGATCGAGAGTGTTGAATTGGATTACGGTATTATCAGAGTACAGGAGATAGTAAGGGCTTTAAAAAGGCCAGAAAATGCTGTGAGCCAAAAATAAAACACCGTAGCCACCTGACTCCTATCAAAGGGAAGCGCTGTAGTTTAATAGTAGAAAAGTTAAGTGCTGCATTCTGTTCACATTTCACCAGCTAGGGACTGCACATTTGTTGGAGCAAAGGATAGGGTCCCCTACTTCTCCGTGTCCCGGAATTTGATTCTTTTAATTCGTCATTTTAAAAGGCTGAAACAGACCGAAAATGTTCTATCCAGTCCCCTGTACACCCTCCCCACAGTCTAGTCTGACTAGTAAGAGGCTGATGACTCCAGGCTTCCCTCAGCTTTTGTATCAGACATCTGCTGAGGAGCTCACAGTCACAACAAAGCTGTCCTCCCAGAGCCCTGTCGTTCAGAGGGCCTGACTCCTACCTCGATCTGACTAGTGGCCAAGCTGTCGAAGGACAAGAGCAACAGCATTGCAAATACAGTCACACCCTGGCTCAGAATATAGGTGGCGACCATGTTTGCCGGCTTCGTTCTCCTGCACCTGGAGGGCGGAGCCAGTGCCGTAAAGCAGCGCGGCGGGTTTTGCGTGTGTGGTTCAGTTTTGGTTTTTATTTTGCGACGCCAGCCCCACCTCCTTGAGGCCGGTGTCTCGCCAGCCTTTAGAAGTGCAGGCGGAGAGTTGCAGTTTCCGGGTTAGTTGGGACAAGATTGGAAGGACCTCAATTCTTTAACTGCATTTTTAGTTCTTGCACTGTAAAGTAGATATAACGCTGAATTTTTTTTTTGAAAGGTGAGGAAGAAATACCTGTGATCCCATAAACTCTCAGAAGCTACTTCCTTTTTTGCGTAGTGCTGCCAATTCTTTGAATATATAAAGCATGTGTGGGAAGAGCAAGCGTTTCGGCACAAAAAAGATGGTTAATTGATCGACTGCAGATAGGAAGATGTGTGGGTGCTGCAACAGGTTTGGAGTAGATATTATTTAAAGTATGAACATGAAGAAATTAAATTTTTGTTTCTTCTGTAATAGCGGAGCTAAAACATTTCAAAGATGATCTGAGGATTTAATAAGTACATGTATATTCGTTTTATTATGTCCATCATATGCATTCAATTTTAAGTTCTGCTTTTATGTTTGTTCTGCTTCATAAGCTTCATAATTTTAACACTGGATGGTAATATTGAATTCCACCCCATATTGATTCCTCAGCCAAAGTAATTGCCTTTCTATTGGACAATATAAAGTTTCTAAGTTTTACTATAAAATAGTATTGTAAAGGGTATCTTTGTGCACTTGGCTTTTTACATTTGTTGCATTATTTTATGTGCATAATTTTTTTTGTAACCAATCAGCATTTAGACTAAAATTCAATTCAGTTATGCATTAAGTGAATAACTGACCTAGCAACTAAAAAGGAAAACAAGCATTTGATTATCAGATCAAAATCACACACATCCATGATTTCTCTAATAAAAGTGTTTATGCGTACCATCACAATAAGCACCATAAAGTCTATCCATGCTGTTTTTACTATTGTTCATCAATCAAGTAATAAGATATTGATTCTATTAACTGTTAGATCACTGTTTATTTTTGCTCTCTCCACTTAACTATACCCCTACTATATCTTCTTTTTCATTCTCTTTTTCTTTCTCCTCCTTCCTGCACCAAGAAGACCACTGTGCTATTCATTCACTCGGTGGATATTCATTAAGCACCAATTATGTACCAGACATTGTGCTAGTCACGGGCAAAAGAAGAGAGAGCAAAAAAAGTTCGGTCTTCATGGAGCTTATAGACTAGGGGAGGCAGGCATTAATAATAGAAGCATTTAAGCAGATGTAAAAGTCTAACAAGGGAGTTCGTAGTGATGGACCCAACCTTGTAAGAAAATAGAAATGAAACTGGTGAGTTAATGAGGCAAAGATGGAGGGGAAGGAAGAGTTTTCAAGGCAGAGGAAATATCTCTTGCAAAGAACCTGTAACAGAAGGGAGGTTGGCTTATTAGGGAAACTTTTTTAATGACTTTGTGCTTCTAGTTCAAAGATCAAAAGAGAGTGCTGCAAGATGAAAGTGCATTGCCAAGCAGTTGCCACCTCTCTCCAAAGCCTTGAGCGTCAGGTCATGGAAAGCCTCAGGATGGCAAAGATCATGCTGGCTCCAGTGAGGAGAAAGGCTGCAGGTAGAGTACTTGGGAGGTCATTGCTCCAGTTCAGGCAATGGTACCCTGGATCAGAGTGGTAAGAGCAGAGATGATGAAAAATGGAGAGAACCAAAGAGGATTTGAAGATTACAACCAACAGAACATGTTGCTGGATTATATTTGGGAAGTAGGAGAGAGGATAGTTTCAAGGATGACTTTTGGATGTTTGGCTTGTACAACTGAATGCTTAGTAGAGCCATTTTTTTTTTTAAATCTAAGAGTCATAGGAAGTGAAGCAGATTTAGGATTTATATACAGCAAGGCCTGTCTTAAATATTTACCCAGCTCATTTGGAAGACAAACTTCGATAAACTTATTATAAATATTCTATGACTACCACATAAATGTTGACATAAAATGAGTAGAAATTATAAATTTAATCAGGATCAAAACATGGCCCCTGAGAGATTTTGCAATTTGCTTTATACTATATAGTTTAATTGCTACAGGCAAGTCTGTTTGTTGCAACAAAGAGCAAACAGGAAACATTTTATATCTAACAGTCAAAACATTCCTTTGGGCAAGATAAAATTTGATAAAATGAAATTAAATATATAATAAAATACAAATTTAAAAAGCAATTAAAATAAAGCAAAAGTGTTTTCTTTCTGGTGAATTTGTATCATTTCCTAGTACTGATTTTGATATTGGACCACTGTATATTCCATTTCAGTTTGGCCTCAAATATTTTTCTTCCTTTCTTTCAGTGAGGCCACTTAATAATAGTTGTTATGCTGTAATCAGTTTCCATCTCATGACCTTCATTAGCTTCAGAAATAACTCAAAATAACATTGCTTCAATTCAAGAGTAGAGCAACTGCCCCTCTAAGTCTAAGTTTTGGAAATCTTGTGTTGTCATTAAAATCTCATTATGACCTGGACAGAAAGTCATGTTGTATGCTTTAGTGATATAAAACTCTGTATCTCAGTAGTATAATCCTCCCTTGTCAATCAAGAAACCACTGCTTCTCTTGGTACAAAGTTAATTGATAAAGTTCAAGTCTCCATGAGCTGAGAATTTCCTACAAGTGTAATTGATTTTATTTAACTGATTTTTATTTCATTGTATATTGCTTTTATTCATTAAGCATTTTGTGAAATTCTCTGAAATCCCAATGACATTTAATAAATATTTTAACTATTTCATCTTTAGTAAAGTGTAGGACATCCTGAAAGGCCTCTCTTAGGAAAATACTGGAGTGGAGTAGAGCGGATGGAGGAGTTGTACATTTTATAAAAAACTGCTAGAAGGCTACTATAGTAGGCAAAATAATGACTTCTCAAAGATGTAAATGTCTTAATCTCTAGGACTTGTGACTGTGTTCCCTAACATGACCAAAAAAAAAAAAAAGACTTTGCTAATGAGATTAAGGATCTTGAGTTGGGGAGATTATGTTGCATGGTCTGGGTGGATGTTTGATCACAGGGGTTTTTATAAGAGGAGGGCAAGCGAAGAGAAGGAGAAGTGATGACAGAAGCAGTGATCAGAATGATGAAGGATCACCAGCCAAGGAATGTGAATAGCTTCTAGAATGTGGCAAAGGCAAGGAAAAGGATTCTCCCCCTAGTACTTTCAAAAGAAACTCAGGTCTTCCAACTTCTGTCCTCCAGAACTGTAAATAATCAGTTTGTTTTGTTTTAAGCAACTGAGTTTGGTAATTTGTTACAGCAGTAATAGGAAACTTCTACAATTACCTACAGTGGTAGCAGTGGTGTCCCCAAACATTTGAGAATGAAGACTGGTTTTGGAGGACTTTATTTCCCATTCTTCATTATCACTTCAACTTTCTGTTTTATCATGGATTTAAATATCATCTTAGGTAAAAATAATCATTAAAGCAAAAAGTAGATAATACTATGTGAAAAGACACTGTAGAAAATTGCATATGGAGTAATTTTTCAACCATATAAAAATAGACTAAAATAAGAAGGAAGCTAACTAAAATCTTACAAGTTTTTTAAACAAAATGTTTATTTGGCTTAATAACAAAATGTATGATGAGGAAAACAAATATGGCACTATATCACCACTCAGATCATTCTAGTTAACATTTTTAAAGCAAAAAAACAATATGTAAAGAATAAAATAATTTTGTACAATATAAAATTAAATGTACAGCTCTCTTCAGTCCTTATTTACAGCCTCTTCCCAAAGATTACCATCTTCATTTGTCTATTGGATTCATCCATCAAGGCAAAAATATTTATATTGGTATATAATATTCACTTTTTGGCAAGCAACACTACTCACACTTAACACAGTCAGCTTTCCCTCATTTCACTTCGTGGCTGTACCATCCATCATAGATCTAATCAATACTGTGTTGATGGACATTTCAATCATTTCAAGTTGTTTTTTTTTAATGTTATCAGTTTTTAGTCCTGAGTATTGGGATTGTGGACATTCTATTTTCCATTAATCACTCAACAGTTATCTATTGAACATACACTCTGTGCTAGAGAATATGCTTGGAAGTGAGCATGCATATGGGAATAAGATAGACACAATCCCTGCCCTCATGGGAATTAGACATAATCAGAAGGCAGATATTTAGGTAATTACACAAATTATTAATTATATTGCAATAAGTTCAAGAAAGAAGTACAGGTGACATCATCATATACTAGGGCAGCCTAACTAGTCAGAGAATGCTTTCCTGAGGAATTTCAGCTTAGAACTAAAGGATAAATGGGAATTAATCCTTTTTGGATTAAATTGAAACGATAAATAAATTTTTCTTAATTTTCTAAAAAAAGCACATGTCACTTTTACTATTATAAGTAATGAATACTTTTAGCATTTTTTAAAGAAATAACTAACATTCTTCCCTCTATATCTGGTAACAGCAGCTGCTCAGTACTGGAAATGGTATGCTCACTCTGCTTGATTTAGCCAAATTTAGTTTAATGATCAAACATTTCTCTCTCTCCAATACTTCAGTCAAATGAAATATTTAAGTTAATAAATTGAAGCCACTGGACAAAAATGTAATACAAAATAATGTTTAAATAGTCTCCCTGTCAAAAGTTTACATTAGGAAACTATTAGGCTTATTACCATTTGGTAGTCAGTCTATCAAGAAGAGCTTGTGAAATGCACTTAACATTGACCTTGAGGGAAATAAAACCTAGCTTCTTTGCCAATTGAAGTTCTCTTTTTATCAGATTAAAATTAAGGAACACACATGAAAAAAGGACAAAAATTATTCTGAAATCAACACAGAATGTATCACTAAAGGAATTTTTCCAAAGGAATTTATAAATGAAATAACTACATAATAAGAAATAAGAATTCTAAATTTCTCAACATTAGAATCTTCTGTTATAATTTCTAGATGAATAATAATTTTCTAAACCATAATTTAAGATTATCTACAGATAGATAGGGGAAAATAATATCTCTATAATAAATATGGCTTGATATTTGTAGTTAAGGATTAACATCTCTAAGAAAAACCTAAAGGAAGAAAAATAGAGAGAACCTATTAATAAATACCTTTGCCACCAAAATTGCTAGAGGTAAAATGCTATCAATTTTCTTTAAATGATCTTTTTATTTGTTTGTTTGATTGCTTGCTTCTGAGTACACCTGTGTGTCTGAAACATTTTGAGTGGTAATGTCCTTTAATGAGAATCAGCATAAATGTGCCTATGTTCAATAAATAATGTGTCACGATGTAGACTTGACTTATAATAATGATGACAGAATGAGAAGTTATATGTTATTTGCAAAAGATTCTTAGCAGCTAAAATGCAAATGAAAGAATATAAAGATATCAATGAGAATATCATAAACATGGAAGATTTAGAGTTCAGATATTTCTGCTAAAGATGAAATAAATAAAATGTTTGAGATCTATAGTGGATTGAATAGGATTGAATAGTGTCCTCCCCAAATTCTTGAACACCGAGAACCTCAGAATATGATCTTATTCAAAAAGGGGTTTTGCAGGTTTAATTATGATAAGAATTAAAATGAGATTATACAGGAAGGGTGAACCCCTAAATCTAATAACTTTTGTCCTTATAAGAAGAGCAAAGCACACAGAGAGAAGAAAGTCATGTAAGATAGTGCAGTGATGCAACTACAAGCCAAAGAACATCAAGGATTGCTTGGAGCCACCAGAAGCTAGGAAGAGGCAAGGAAGAATTCTTCCCTAGGGTCTTCAGAGGGACCATTGCCCTGCCATGACTCTGATGTCTAATTTCTAGCCTCCAGAAATGTGAGAGTAAATTTCTATTGTTTTAGCTACCTATTTTGTGGTAATTTGTTAAGGTACCCCTAGAAAACTAATACAGGATCTAAGGTAACTATTTTCATAACCAACCAATATTTTTAATATTATGCTATCAGCATTTATTATTTCTTCCACTTCTGTAATTTCTTATAGACATAGAGTCAATGAAGAACAGTTTGTTTTGTGATGATTAGAGCAATCGGTATTTATTCATTCGATAAACATTTGAGCACAGTATTAGTGAAGATGATTTTGCCCAAAAACAACAGACAGTCCCACTAAAAGTGATTTAAACTAAAAGGATATTTAATTATCTGGTAAGATAAGTAGTCCACTGAAAGATGGTTTCAAGGTTGGTTTGCAAATTCAATGATGTCTCCAAAGACCAAGGGTCCTCCTACTCCACTGTCTCAGCATATTGGCTTTAAGACTCTGATTTGTTTCTCATGGTAGCAGGATGGCTGCTGAAGTTCCAAATATCATATTATTGTGTATTAAAGAAGACAATTTTAGTAACCTCCTAACAGATGTCCCTTTATGTATGATTGTTCAAGGCTTGATCACATGCCCATTTCCAGACCTGACAAAGGAGCATAGGGTTGGTGAATCTAGCCAAGATCATCGCTATTTGTACCAAGCACCTTGCCCCCATCCCCAGCTGGTAACATTTCATTTAGAAACAAAAGCTAGGGTTCTGTGAGTAATAATACTTTTGAACATGTCTTCATACACATGCTAACTTTTAGGATTTCCTCTTTTTAAAATTGCCTACTCATAGTCATTGCCCATTATAAAGTTGTCTTTTCTATCTTTCCTTGTTTGTTTGCAGGAGTTCCTTATGAAGGACAGATATTTAATCCATTATTAGTTTTATATATTTCAGATGTGTTCTTCTGTTCTTTCAACTTTGTCCATGTGATCTTTCAATGAACAGAAATCCTTATTTAAATAAGATTAAAATATACATACTTGACAGGGTTATTGAGAGCTTTAAATATGATTGTGGATGTAAAGCTTTTGTCTATAGTGCCAGGTACAAAGTAAGTGCTTAATAAATAAATCTTAGATATTATTATTTCTATTTTTGTTGTTACTCATTTGACCCTATCTTTTCCAGAAGTTACAACTATCTTTTGCTGCCATTACACCTTACACATATTTCTATTATAGCAATTGTTATATTGTCTTTGAGGCTAAGGACCATGCCTTATTCATCTCATGGTCCCACGACTTAGGACATACTAAATAGTGCTCAATAAATGTATTTTGAATAAATATTTAAATAATGAAGTTTCAAAGGAATTTAAATAATGAAGGATACTAACTGGGGGAAAGAATAACTATAGAAGTCATGAAAGTTTTATATTTTAAAAAATAAAATAGGAAATATTTCTAGAAGACACACCTGATAAAGGAGTGTTATCTAAAATATATGAAGAACTCTTAAAAACTCAGCTGTAATAAAATGAATAACCAGATTTTTAAAAATATGCAAAAGACACCTCACCAAAAAAAGATATACAGATGGCAAATAAGCATATAAAAAGATGTTCAACATCATGTGTCATTAGGGAAATGCAAATTAAACAATAACGAGCTACCACTACACAGCAACTACTAGAATGGCCAGAATCCAAACACTGACAACACCAAAGCTGTCTAGGATGTGGAGCACTAGAAACTCTCATATATTGCTGGTAGGAGCACAAAATGGTACAGGAAGACATTTGGTAGTTTCTTACAAAATTAAATTCACTCTTACCATGTAATCCAGCAGTTGTGCACCTTGATATTTACCCAAATAGGTTGAAGGCTTATGTCCACACAAAAACCTGCACATAGATCTTTATAGCAACTTTATTCATAATTGCCAAAACTTGAAGCCACTGTGTTCTTTAGCAGGTAACTGGATAAATAAATTGTGGTCCATCTAGCTCATAAAAGAAAAGAGCTATCAAGCCATGAAAAGACATGGAAGAAACTTAAATGTATGTTACTAATTGAAAGAAGCCAATCTGAAAAAGCTACATACAATCAATAAATGATTCCAACTATATGCATTCTGAAAAAGGCAAAGCTAAAGAGATCATAGAAAAGATCAGTAGTTGCCAAAGACTGAGCAGGGGACGGGGCAAGGAAGGGATGAATAGGCAGAGCACAGAGGATTTTTTGAGCAGTGAAACCATTCTGTATGGTATTACAATGGTGGATACATGTCATTATACTTTTGTCCATAGAATGTACAACACCAAGAATGAACCTTAATGTAAACTATGGACTTTGAGTAATAATGGTGTGTTAGTATAGGGTCATCAGTTGTAACAAATGTACCACCGTGGTGTGAAATATCAGTAGTGTTAGCGGTTATATGTATAAGGCATGGAGACAGAGTATATATGAGAACTCTGTACTTTCTACTTTTTTTGCTGTGACCCTAAAACTTCTCTAAGAAATAAAGTCCATTAAAAAATAAAATAACATCAATAAAAAGAAGAGATGAGATTATTATTACAAAACAAAGAAAGACGATTGGCAAGGGCCAAATTCAGTGAATTCATCTGAAAGTGACATGGCATGCCAAAGAAAATAAAAGGGGACATTTTAAAATGATTCTATGTACGATGTATAAATAAGAGTTGTTTTTATTACTAAGGAACATTTTTAACCATATCAGCTAATAAATAGCAAGATGGATAAATTTTAGTTGCAAATAAGAAAAACAAGCATATGGATAGTCAGCCAAAGGGAGGAGAAAAGTTAAAGGACATAGATAATCAACACATGCTAATCATTACCTAGACCTTTAATGTTAGCTCTATATCAATACTTGACAGATTCATCAATAACTGAGAAATTATTCAGGACTCAGAATTTTCCACCAGCCTAAAAATTCTTCTCAGTAATGGCCCTGAATTTGTCCAAATGTCACTGTGTCCCTGCAGAGTTATATTCAGCACTTTATATAGTTTCCTTGAGTGTATGTGAATGAGCAAATAGTCATCATTTATACTTAAGGAAATTAGGGGTTTAGATTTCAGTTTGATAGGTTTAGGTTGGACCTCAGAGAGAAATTCATGACCATAATATCTTTTAAGGAGGCTGTCAACTACCTCTTCTGCAGACTTTTGAGAATATTGTAGAGTGTATTTTATAAATGGTTTTTGCAGTAAGTCTTCTTCAGTTGCCATAAAAAACATATGATTCCATATGTACACCTTAATCTTTCTATTTCTTCATTTAATTTTCTTGTTGTCTAAGGAACATACCTAAAAAGTGGAACCCCTTCCAAGATCCCCAGGACTAACAGTGATCAATCTCAACTAGAAATGCTTTTCTCAACTTCCTATTTGTCAAATTTCTTAAGTTGAACTTAACGATCTTACCTATAATCACCATGAATTACTATTCATGGAGGCTAAACTGAACATAGAACCTCTAGAGCCCACTTGTGGCCTCACGAGTCTGTTATGTTGACATAGTGGTTTAAAGTGTAATTAATGGAAGCAGAACTACTGGGTTTTTGGTCTCAGTTAAACATTATTAGCTATGTCTCCTTGGGAAAGTTCTATGCTTTGGTTTTCTCATATGTAAAATGAACATAATAATAATGCCTACTTCTTGAGCTATTACATATATATGCCTTTGCTCAGTATCTGATGCATATTATATACTTAATTAATGTTAGTTATAAATATTTTCTTCTTCCTCTCCCCTATGGCCAGCCCCATTCCCTGCCCCCAGCAAGTTCTCTAATTCATTCTCTGTTTGCATTAATAGAAAACCAAATTGCAGGTCTGTGGAGGCAAAAATTACTGTGGTAGTCTGATTTGCAACTGCACTGCAAAATTTACTTCTACTCCTTGAGTTTCACTTACTCAATAAAATAATTTATTTTCAATATTCTTGTTTTTTACATAATTTTAAGAAAATCTTTGTAAATTTCACCTTAGTAGTGTGTGTGTGTGTGTGTGTGTGTGTGTGTGTGTGTGTGTGTGTGTATCCATGGGAATAGTAGAATAAATAGAGTTAAGTTATAATTCACACTGCCAGACATCTCTCTCTGTAGTGGCATATTCTAGCAAAAAAAAATTAACTAAGATTTTCACATAAACTAGATTTTTCATAGAATTTCTATTTTTATCTATCAGTTCTGATGAAACAGCCCAATATTTTCATGTGTGGTTACAGAGCTTCCTTACCAATAAGAGATAAATTGTTTTGAACAGAGAATACCTATCAGTGAAAGATATGTAGGGATATTATGTCAGTGAATTTCTATGGCTCCATTTATAGTTTCAAGAAAATATAAAACAAAAATTACTTTAGTTCTTAAGGGCATCATTAGGAATAGAGGTATCACAATAAATTTAATCAAAATAAAATGTACTTTTATTCCTTTTCTTTTGTGTCAGTACAATGAAATGAATATAAATGCTTTGTTCACATTTATTTTTACAGTAAAAGCTTTTTATTATTTAAGGTCTAAGTTGATTTTCAAATAAGTAAAACAAATATTAATGTCCCCATGTGGCTCTCTCGTTTTCTTATTCCTTCTTTAAAGGATATTTATAATTATTTCAAATAATTTTAAGCCAGGTTTGAGGATTTAAAAAAATCTATATATAATTTTAAAAAGTTGTCTAAAACTGATTTTGGACACCTTAGTGAAGACATAGTTCAAGCACTTGCTGACTAATTACCATGTTCCAGGCATCACAGTGAGCCCCATGGATAAAAAAAAAAAAAGAATAACACAGTTGTTACTTGCAAGAGGCTCATTCTGAAGGCCAGAAGGGAGATAGCAGTCATTTGAATAAATATTGTAGTAACAGAGATTTGAGCTATAATCAAGGTATATCTAAAGTTCTACCAGAATACAGAAAAATTGTTAACTCTAACAATTCTTTAACTACAGTTTTTCCATTTGTATAATGGAGATGAACATGAGCCCTATCTCATGGAGTCATTAAAAAGATTAAATGAGATAATAAATGTGAAATGTTTAGCACTGTGGCTGGCATATGGTAAATACTCACTAAGTTTAATGGCTCTCATTATTTTTAGTATTGTTATATTATTATTATGAAGAGTCAGAGAAGGTTTCACTGAGCAGGCAACCTTAGAACCGGGTGTTCCACAATGGGGAGAAAGACTAAGAATATGCCTCTTTTGAAGAGGCATTCCAGGCAGAAGTAAAGACATGAGCCAAGATACAGAATCAGGGAAAGCCATGCTGTTAACTTTTGAGGAAGGACAAGTAACTCAAGTAACTGAAACATAGGAGCATGGGTCTGAGTGTGGGAACTGATGCTAGACTGTGAAGAATGATGTACTGAATGCCGAGTGCTAAAATGAACTTCATACTGTGGACAATACACAGGCATTAAAATTTTTCATGTGGCAAAGTACTATGATCAAATTTATGTTTTAGAAAGATAGTAGTAAAAATATTAGAGATAGTTAGGAAGCATTGATAATAGTTTTTATGAGAAAAGTAATAGCTAACATATAAGCTTATTATGTGCATATACTAATTGTTTGCCTAATTTATATGTATTAATTTTTACAACAGCCCTATTAGGCAGATGCTATTATTATCTTATAATAAAGATTATAAAATTAGATATACAATTATTAATTACTTGGCTTAAGCTTCAATAGCTAGTGTAGAGGTTAGGTTTCAAAACCAAAAGTCCCTATTCCTGAAACTGCGTATTTATCTACTATCCTTCACTGCTCAAGTAATAGAGTCAAGCTAGAGAAAAAGGAGTAAGAATAGAGAGGGAAGTTGTATATAAGAGGCATTTTGAAAGTAGAATTGGCAGAATTCGATGATCAATTTTTAACTCAATAAAGATTTATTAAGTTCTTACTACACGACAAGCACCTGCAGCTACAACCATGAAAAACCAGACAACAGCACCTCTTTTCGTGAAACTTGTTTGCCAGTGGAAGAGCAGACCATATGTAGTGCATAGTAAGAACAAAGACAAAAAGAAACAGAATGATGGGTAATAGAAAAGAATAGAAGGGGAACTACCTAAGTCAATTGTGACTCTGAGAAGGTGGCGTATAAACGAAGCTGTGAAGAATCGTAATACAATGGCTGTGGGTAAAAAATGACGAGTTATTAGAGTTTGGCAAAAAGGAGAATCGTAGTATGAGATAAGATTGGAGAATTAGGCATAGACCAGTTTGTATAGGACCTTTAAGTCCAGGGTAAAAATTTTGATATAACCCTTAGAATATGGGATGATCTGAAAGGTTGTTTGGAGAAGAAAGAATTGGTATTGATGGGAGAGAAAGAGCTGAGGGCTGTTGAAAATTCTTTCAGAATGGGTAACTGAGAGATGATGCTTTTCTATCACAGATGGCAAATAGTGAAAGAAGAGGAAATTGCAGTTGTGGGGCCTAATAGTGAGTTTACATTGGGCCATTTAGCATTTGAATTACTTACAGAACCTCCAAACTTGGTCTAGACTGAGCTTACTAGCAGAAGAGACAAGGGTGGTTGTGATTATGTGTGAGTCATAAGCTGGTTCTTGGAGTCAATGGTGATTTTACCCAGGGAGCACCTGCAGATCAGGGTTTAGGCAAAGTAGATGGAAAAACAGCCTAAAAAAGAGGCAGTCAGTGAGGAAGAAGAAAGATTAATAGGCAGGGAATTGGGGAGGAAGGGAGGTAGGACATTAGGGAGAACGCATACAGTAAACATCAAGAAGAAAGAGGCCTGGGAAGAAGAGTTGGTTTTGGGGATTCAAAGATCATTATAACCTTTAATAGAAAAATTAAAAACCACCTCTCATTTTCCACAGAAACCCATCCAAAGCCTGGCCAATCCAATCACTGTAACAATAAATAAAATGACTTACATGTAGATATCTTTATATTTCATGTTTCTGTTTATATGATTATGATGGTGCATTGTTTCAGTTCCTTTTATTGTTTTGTGTTCCTAGTAGGAGAGATACAGTAAACTGGGAGAAAAGCTTCAAGGAAGACTTTAAGTTAAAATTTGAAACAAAAGTATGTTTTCTGTTGGTGGAATTGGGGGCAGGGATTTCAGATATCTGAAAAG
Source organism: Macroglossus sobrinus (assembly GCA_004027375.1). NCBI lineage: Eukaryota > Metazoa > Chordata > Mammalia > Chiroptera > Pteropodidae > Macroglossus > Macroglossus sobrinus. The sequence goes on along the minus strand of PVKZ01000655.1, from coordinate 609,579 downwards.
ACACACACAAAAAATTGTATACGTCCAAAAGCAAAAAGTGCTGAAGAGATGGTAATTGGACCAATTACATGGAGCTGACTAAGGGTTCTTTTATGACAGTCATTAGTAGGAGAGCCAGAAAGCTGATTGGTTACAGAATGTGGGGGAATTTAAATGCAAGAATCAACATGTTTGAATCTTCTCCTATGGGTAATGAAGAATCCCTGAAGACTACAAAAGAAAAAAGGAAGAGACAGGATAAGACTCCCATTAATATGAGGATGGTGCTCAACACATGCAGGCAGCAAAGTGAGTTAATTTGAAACTCTGTCCCAGTTAGGCAGGGGTCAGGTGAGGAGTAAGCTCTGTCAAGTGGGATCCTTATCAACCAAGACAGCATGCAGTATTAGCACACAAAAGTGAAGAAGAAATACCCTGAAAGACACTGAGAATTAGAGCCAGCCAAAATCTGAGAAGAAAGATGGAATGTGAAAACCAAGATATAGAATCAACACAGGGTCAGTAATAGTAACTGAAAAATCCAAAAGGATACACATAGCGGGAGGAGACGAGGTGAAATCAGAGTGCAGGTACTAAGATAAGCTGCTGCAGTATAGTGGTGAGTGTCAGAATGAGATGGGGGTTTTGTGTGTCTTTGTGTGTAAAAGATATTTCAAAGTATAAATATATGAGATTTTTGACTGTTTAATGCCAGAAAGAAGACTTTTGAACATAGTGACTACAAAAATGGCAGTGCCATTAATAGAAATGAGAAAAAATGCAGAAGCTAGTTTTGAAAGTTGACAGGAAGATGAAGAATTTGTTTTTAGACATGCTATTTTGAGGTGATGCTAGCTAGGTCCAAGTAGAAATGTCTTCAAGGCCATTAAAATGTGAGCTTAAAGGTCATGATTGGAGGTAGGCACTATTTTTATAGATATACCAGTGAAGGTGTTAAAATGCATGAAATTAAAAAAAAAAAACAGAGGCTAAGAAAGGAGATAAATTGAGAGCTGAAACCAGATCTCCCTATTTGAGACGAAAGTAGGAAGGGAGAAAAAGGAACTAATTGAAGAGCCAAGGAGAAAAATAAAATAGACTAAAGTCACAGAACCTGGAGAGAAATATATAAATGAAAATGGTCACTTGGTCAGAGTAGATGCCATGGGAGAGCAGCTCCAGATACTTACCAGTTGTCTTTTATTACTTTCTACATCCGGCTTCTCTGTTCCTTCTCCAGCCCTTCCTTATCTAAGTAGCTCCTTCTAATTGGTCAAGCATCCATTTCTTCCAGAGGATAGCAAGTATGTAAAAACATGGTCAACATGTATTTTGAATTCCCAAAGTAGGTCCTTAAAACTAGTAGATTTTGAGTTTTAAACAGCGAAGCTCTAGAAGAATTGAGGCTTAAAATAAAAGAACCAGAGTACCATCTAAAACCATCCTCTGAGAAGGGAATTTCAAGAATGAAAGGGGAAAACTTAGCTTCTAGCAGGTCCTTACAAGAGGCCTTTTTCACACCCCCTCCAAGAGCTGGTCTTGAGGAAGGGTGGTAGTTAACAGGCCCCCCATATAAACTTTGGGAGAGGGGTTTTATAGAGGGCACTTGTGTCTGCTTCACATGTGGAGCTCTGAAGGTGAAGCTCAAAGAACCCCAAAAAACAGCTTATGTCCACAATGGATGGAAGCAGTTGAACAGAGAAGCCCAGTGACAGCTCTGGGTCACTCACAGCCCTGGAATAGTGAGGGGTGATGGCCAAATCTTCTCTTTGCTTCAGAGAATAAAACATACAAAGCAAACAGCCAGAGGCTCAAAGGGTCTTGAAGTCCTTAAGGAAGTTGACATCTGCAGATATCAGGAGGGACTGTGCAAACAGAAACCAGACTCAGACCTAGTTTATATCAACATGAGCGATAACCAGTCACCTCAGAGAATCTCAGAGCAGAATTATCTGCTTATTCGATGCTGTCATGCCACATATGACCCCTCCAAATCCCGCTTCCTTGCTCTCTTTTCTCAAATGAGATGCTATATCCTGGGGAGAAAAGAGGAAGGGACAGCACTCAAACTGGATTACACTGAAACTTAAATGACTGAGAAATGACTCTGTCCACCTGAGTTTACAAGATAAGATAAAGCTTTCTGCCATCAGGTAAAACAAGAGCTAAAAGTAGAAACTAAATTTACTTATAGTAAAATAAAGTGAATTGTCATCTTTTGCACAGTTGAGCTTGCGTCTGTGAAATCTGCACCCACTGCACACACACACCTGATGACTATTTTGTTTCTCAAATTACAATATTTAATTTTTGATACAGATTAAAAAGAGCACAAGAATGCTGAAAATTTAGAATAAAATTATACCTAAGCAATATGTAACGGTGCCACAAGAAATATATATATATATATATATATATATATATATATATATATATACACACATATATACATATATATATATATGTATACACACACACACACACACACACACACATATATGTAGCTATGGGCGTTAGAGAAAAATAAGTTTTGTATTCTATTGTATATAATTAAGTGATACATCTATTCAATTTTCATTACTTCTGACGATAGCTATAAAGATTTCAAATACAATCTTACAGTTTAAATATGTCAACTACCATTTAATTTCTATTCTAAGAATGTAGAAATGGAATCTTCCAGAAATTAATCAATTAAATGCTTTTGAAATTACTTAAACAAAGGATCAATTTTTACCCTAAAATGATGTATCAGGGAAGAAATTGCTTCTAAAAACCCATTACATTATTCCAGCTGATGGTTGTGAGTGAAATGTAATGATGATTTATTTTAACAGAAATTTCTAAAGAAAATCTAACTCCATTAAGAAACAAAAGAGAGCAATGTGCTGCCTTAGTGCCAAACATTGTCGAATTTGATCAGTTTAAGATGTATGCATTCCTGGCTTTCCCAGACATTCCAACCAGATTGCAGACATCAAGGAGGTGAGCATAACAAAAACTAGGTAATAGATACAGTCTCTGGCTCAGAACTTTTACCCAGTAGGATTGCTTAATCTATCAGTCTTGCACCACAAAATGTTCCAGGAACCTCAGCTCTCTTCTACCTGAGTGTTAATTCCTTTACCAAACAGGGGACTTACGGAGAAGTTCAGGAAGTCTCTATTCCTTGCTATTTGTTTAATAGTCTTAGTCCTAGGGGGTCACCATCAATCCAAATGGGTCTCTTCTCAGTTTCTACTGAGTCCTTTGGGTGCCCATTTCAAGAAATCTATAGTAGATATGTGGATTAGTTCTACATCTAGGTCTTTCCTAGAGTAAACAAAGTGTTTTAATCCTAATATGCGAAAGGCATTTTCACTTCAAAAATCTAAAAGGATGTATATTCTGCTAACACAGATTCATGATTCACCAAAGTCTGGAAAGTTTGTTTTCTGAGAAGCCTCCTGGAATAAGACCACCATGCTCCCAGCCTCTACTTTCCATTGGCAGGAATGAGGTGGAGGCTCTATGCCCTCTGAATCACATGGATCATCATCGGCAAACTCTTGTTTTCTCAGTTTCTTCTCTGAACATTCCCTTCATCTTCTTGCTCCATTGGAAACCTGCCTCTTCCCTGAGATCTTCTCATGTAGTAGCTACTTTTTCCATGTTCTTGGAAATATTAAGCCTGCAAGTAAAATGGGATGTGAGATAAGTGTCTTTCTTGCTTCATCTCCAAGTCATTCTCTTTTCTTCCTCACTAAAATTCTCTGACTTTGAATCTCAGATCAGCTGACTACACTACCTATTACCTCTTCTTCTTGCAGTCATCCACCAGATTTTAATTCCTGGCTCACTGTCACTCTCTTCAACACTATTACTGCCTTAATTCTTAGATCAAAATCCAGATGGATGATTCTTCCAATATTCTAGCCTCTAAACACTTTTACCTCTTCTCTTCCATGATCTTGTCTATCATCTTACACCAGCCACTCATTTCTATGGTATATCTTAGACTCTGTTATTACATAATCTAAATATCCAGTATCCAGCCTACCACCACCACATGTTTTTCTAGCTCACTTTCTTAGAATCCTGTCTCCAAAGATCTCTGACCAAATCAAAATCAACAATTCATTGATTCTACCACCTTTTCACTTTCCCTCACCTCACCTCAGGTGCCCACATCCCTCTCTATGCAACTCCATGTTCAGTCATTATAATAATTTCTTTTGTATTCATGTTCACTTCATCATATTCCAACATATAGCACATATGTGCCTAAAGTCTTACCTCTGTTAAATTGAACTCTCCATCAACAACATTCTCAAATCCCACCTCTGACCCGTCACCAAACATATCTTCAAAATACATCCTAAATACAATTGATTGTTATCGCCTCTACCATCAACACACTGGTCCAAGCAACCATCATCCTCTCTCTCTCTCTCTCTCTCTCTCTCTCTCAATCTCTCCCCAGGTTTCTCTGCCCTTGCCTTGTAGACTTTGCTCTTCATACAGTAGCTATAGTAAACCTGTTAACATGAAGTCAGATCATCTCATTCTTCTGCTAGAAAAACTCTAATCCCTTCCATCCTATCCAGAGTAAAAGCCAAAGTCCTTACAATGATCTACAATGGTCTACCAACCAAATATTTGTCCTAAGTTAACATGTCTTGAAAGAATAAAGAAACAACTATTCTAAAAATGTATTCATAGTATCTGAGGGTGCCCTCTCTCTGCTCTCCTCCCTACAAAGTTAAGAGTGTCACGTTCAAAGTGGGTTACACCTGACACACCCTTCAGGCCATTAGTGAAAATTTTATCTTAACCTGACTTGAACTCTGTGAGGTCAAAAACAAAATGTTCGTTATTTTTGTAAACCTATCACTTAATACAATGCCTGGCACAGAGTAGACACTCATATATGTGTTGTTTATACTACAAATTACCCCCTGTGAGGCAAGAAAGGATCTATGTAGAATTAGCAAACCTGCCCAAGGTGACTTGAGAAGTTCATTGCTCAATATTAAGTAAATAAATCCCCACTGCCACTCATTCCAAAGGATACCGCTAAAAATAATCTTATGTGGCAAAGAATTTTATGAGAAATCAACACCTGCAATTTGGAGTGCCTACTTCTGCAAATGTCCAGTTCGGATCCATGTCTACAATACCAGTTTGATTTCTTGGTCTCTGATCTATTCATCTATACAGCACTTCTTTCCCAGTTGGCAGCACACAAGCTTCCTGTACTTCAGTGTCAGTCACTTTAGAGGGTAACTACATGCTGCTTTGGAATGACCCAAAAGACTCTTTAAAGTGACTTTCATCTCTGTTTGTGCATTCTGTATTTTAAGTCAAACCATCTTCAATGAATTTTTCTCAAACATGATAGAATCTCTTCCAGGTATAATTGTATGATGCAGTTACACAGAGACAAACAGATAGAAACTTTATTTTATATTCATAAAATACATATGCTTCTGTATTTATAGATAGGTTCTAGACAGAAAATAGTTTCTGGAGAGAAAAATAAGACTACTAGTGTTAGTAACCCTTGGCAATAGCATAGAGTGTTGGCATAGATGGTGAAAAGGCACAATTTTGCTTTTCACCTTCATACTTTTTGAAAATTTTAAATCCCTGAGTCAATAAGTTTATGAGCTCAAAATCATTCCTCCTAGCCAGGCTTAATGGTCACTTCTGCTTCTCAGCTTGCATGTCCTTGCAATCTTAGCTTCGCTTCTTTACTTCCAAAGTCCTTGCCTAGAATTCTCTTTAATTTGGAAGAAAGAGTCTATTATTTTATGTATTTTGAAAATAACTTAAATTAAGAGGAAAACTGTATAAATCTTTATAGAAATTTTGCAAATGTACTTTGTTTCTCTGTGGGCATGTCCAATGGTTTCATTCAAATCATTTCATAATCATCATCATCATCATCATCATCATCATCATCATAGCAGCTAGTATTTACTGCGCCTGATGCAAATTCTTTACATGTATTAACTTGTTGAATACTCACAAGGACTCTCTAAAGTAGTACTAATTCTATCCCAGATGAGGAAATTAAGATACTGAGAGCTTGAGTAACTTGCCAAAGACCTTACTAACTTGCTGGAAAGAGCAGAATCAGGATTCAAACCCTGGAAGCCATACTCCAGAGCCTCCTTTTTAATTAGTAAGCTATATTGTCTCTTTTCTTACAAAAATTTAAAAGAGATTTTTTGGTAAATTAAAAATAAAGAAAGGAAGACTCTGGAACTAGGATTTCTGGATTGGAAATTCATCTCCACTATATACTAGCTGTGTGACCTTGGGCCAGATATTTATTCACTTTGTGCTTCCATTTCCTTATCTGTAAAATAAGAATAATGATAAGATCTGTCCCATAGGGTTGTTGTGAGATTTCAATTAAATCGTGTAAAGTTCAGTATGTATATACTATTATCTATTTCGTGAATAATGCGTACTTACTATGTATGGGGTATTAGGAAGACCCTGAATTCATGGAACTTAACTTTCTAATTGAAAGTGGACCATCAGATAGAAAAATATCTTTAAAATAACTGGAAAATTGTATAGTTTACTTGATGGTGAGAGTAGTATGTAGAAAAATAAGAGACAAGAGAAGCAACAGGATATTATATATAGGGTGGGGGGAGTAGTGGGGAGAAAGGGGGTTTCTCAGTTTTAAATAATTTTGTCAGGGAAGGTATTGTGATAAGGACATTTGAGGAAAGACATGAAGGACATAAGGGAATAAACCACATGCTAATTGAGGAAAAAATTGTCTAAGCAGAGAATTGGCAAGTCAGTCATAGGCTATAAGAAAAGAACACACCTGGCAGGATCTTGAAATCTCAAAACAGCAGAATGAACGCAGAAGAGAATGGGAACAGTAAGAGTAGTTCATGAGGTCAGAGTGAAGGGTTGATTTTGGGGTGAGGTGGTGTGTGTGTGTGTGTGTGTGTGTGTGTGTGTGTGTGTGTGTAGAGGCAGATGCATAAGGCATTTTTGGCCATTGTAAAATTTTAGCTTTTTCTCTTAAAGGAAGCCTTCGGAGGATTTTGAGCAAAGAATGACATGATCAGACTTAATTTTTAACAGAATTGTTTTAGCTGCTGTGTTGAGAATAGAGGTGGGCAGCAGAGCATGGAAGTAGGGAGAACTGTCTGGATGCTTTTGCAATAATGCAAGTGAAAAATTGTGGTAGTCGGACCACGGTGGTAGTGGTGAAGGTGGAGAGGAGTGATTGGGATTCTGGGAATGTTTTGGAGTTCCAGAAAACAGAACATGGGAGATAAAAGAAAAGAAGAGTTAAGGATGACCCAAAGCTTCTGGCCTGAGCAACTGGAAGGATGTAGTGGCAATTAACTGAGGTAGGGAAGACTTCCAGAGAATAGGCAGAATGGGGGAAGTTGGTTTTAAAATATTAAATCTGAAGTGCCAACTAGACTTTATAGTAGAATCATCAAGTAGATGGTCGTATACAAGAATTTCTGTATTTTGAGGAAAGGTCTAGGCTGAGGGTATAATTTTGGGAAGACTAAGCCTATTTATGGCATATAAAGACTGGATGAGATCATTAATGAGACTACAGAGAGGAAATAGGAGTCCAAAGCCTGAGTTCTGGTACTTTGTACAATTAGCAGTCGGGAAGAAGAAGAGGAACCAACCTAAGTAACAAAAAGCAGTAGTGAGTGAGGTAGGAGGAAAATTAGGATGTGTTGTTCAGCTGCCTCTGAGTAGATGCTAATTTTAATATTAGGTTTCTATATGATTAATATGTTGATAATATTAATAAACAAGTAATTCTGGACCCCATCTGATTTTTTTCTGCTTTTAAGGAATCATAAAATCTTCTCACATATGGCACAAAGACAAAATGAGACAGAACCTATAAGCAAGAGGTATTTAGTGTTGATAAATGAGTGAAGATGAGGGACAAATGACACAGAATATTTGAATTTGCAAGGATTTTAGAAAATCCAGGAGTAGCATAGCTGTTGTAGTTGTAATTTGCGAAAATGGAGTACAGGGGAATTGCAATCACAGGTAGCAGAAATATTGAGGCAATATTGAAATTGCAAGTATATCTTATTAATCACGGTGATAAGAACTAAGAAATTCATTGAAAAGCAGAAATGTTTCATTTAAACAATAAAATATATCTAGATTTAGGAAATATCTGACTGCATTATGACTTCTATTTTCATCTCAATGGTTGTAGTCATGTTTTTATACTTTGTCATTCTGAATTAGGAAGCTTGAGACATTTGTGTTGCTAATTTTTTTCTATGTGTGTTAGTAAACATTTTTTGGTTTGGAGAAATGCTATGGATAAATAAGAAAAAACTTTACCAGAGACAGAAAATCTTGGCACCTTTTGCTATTCATATATTTAAAAAACAAGTAAATTATTCCATTTGAGGAATATTTTCTTTTTATTTATGATTATTTTCATAAATAGATTTTCTTCATACCTTTTCCATCTGGGCAGGTGCCTATTTAGCTCTTTAAAAGGAATTCAAGTAATTTTTTGATGTTTTAAGAAAAACAATTCCTACTAGTATGGAAAAGGAAGAACTAGGGACATAAAATAATTTAATTGGCTACTTTTGAGGAGCAAATAAAAATTTCTTAACTCTCCATTTCTATTAGTGAAAAAAATATGTCTCAAGAATTTCATTGAAATCTGAAGTTGATTTTCACATTTTATTCTTATTTATTTTCCTATGATTCATTGAAAAAGCATATTTTAATTTAAAAACTCTACAAAGTAAAGTCAATAACTAATAAAATCTAACTCTCATTGTGTTTTTGGTAAGCATAGGGTGTCTACAATATGCAGAATGAGAATTGGCTGTGGCTAAGAGGATTATTAATCTCTATTCATCTAAAGCAAATAGTAATCAGGGGCCACTGATTCTGACTTTCTCTGTGATATAAAAAGTAAGAAGGCTTTGGCATATAGTAATTATACTAATGATAATTGTCAATGCTTAGCATTATTTTTGTGCCAGAGACTATACTTGGGCTTTACACATGTTACTCATAAATAATCATGTTACTCTTTATAATAATTCAACAACATAGCTATAACTTTACATTTCTAAAGAAGGAAAAATTGAGGCAGAGAGATTAAGCAATGCACTGAAGGCCACAGACCTACCTGGTGGCAGAGCTGGAAAATGAGCTGCTCTATTTCATATCAAAATAGCTTCAGTCATAGGTGGTTTTTCTGTATAACATTACTTCCTCAATGTATTACTTTAAAAAGAGAACCTAATTTTTCAGACTTCTTGTAGTCCAATTATTTGTTTAACTCAGTAATAGCACATAGGAGGGTCAGGAATCTAGACCTGAAACTTCAGGTATATGAAACAAATGTAAATTGTTTATTTAGTTACAGCTATTCTAGATTCCCTTGAGCCACTCATCCACTGGTAAGTAGGAACAAAAATGACATTATCTAATATACTTTAAAGCTTAGTATCACAAAATCAGATAAAGATCCCTCTAGGTAGCATTCAACCTCTCATAGAGAAACACTTATAGTCTGTCAGACAGCTTTCCTCTGATTTTCTCCTAATGGTCTTCACGTAATGAGGGTAGGGTGTGGCCTAGATGAGGAGGTGCCAGGGAAGATTAGAGTCCTCAGGCCACAGGTCCTCTGCTTCTTCTGTTTCCTGAGTGATGTCCTTTTTTTTTTAGCTGCTGCTTAATTTTAAGCCTCTGGTATAAGTCATGATCTAAAACCTGTGCCTTGTTCAGAGGCCAGGCCAGTCCTTCTCCCTGACTGACTAAGCCTCATCTCAGGCAAGAGAAAGAGACAATTATTTCCTTCCTTGACTGCCTGGGGCTACCCGACTGATTATATCTTTATTGGATGTAATCATTGTTCCCTTTTATGAACACATCTACCTTGTTGGTGGTAGAGCTATTGTCCCTTTTCAGTGGTTATCACCATTTATCTGGCTTCCAAACTATTGCCTCAGTGTTGAGTGAGTGGGAGATCCAGCAGACCCCACTGATGAAGTATTCAGATCCCTAAAATTCCCTTCGGTCACTGGTGGTACATTGTGAAACTGGGCCTGCTCAGTTGGATGATCCCTACTTAGCATCATGCTACATCCTTGTGTGCTCTTTGCTTCATGCTGCAACAGTCCCCAACAAGTCTCTTCCTCATCCCCATGCCATGGACACTCTGTGGCACAGGTGAGGCCCATCTACTCATACGTATGTGCTGTATCTCTTGTGACCACAGAACTTGTGGACAAAGTTTATGCTCCCTGATAAGAACCATCTGAGCACCTCTGTTCAATCCTCTATGAGTAAAGGAGGAGATACCCCTAAAACACTGTATTTTCCCAGTCTTCTACCCCCTCTTATGTGTCTCACTGATAAAGATCATCAATGCAATGTTTTCTTTTCATGTGGGAACAAACCAAAAGTCTCTTGCCAAGAACTGGGCTCTTTTAAAACTCTTTTAAAAATCCTTTTGAAAGCATTGGAGAATTTAGTGATTTTATTCTCAAAAGGGTGTTATCCCTTTTGTAACTCCTGCACTATTCGAGACCTTCCAGAGCTAGAAAGGATTTCAGTTAAAACTTCACACTGCCCTGTTACTCATCCAAAAAGACACCAAGATGTTTAAGATCCAAGACGTTTCATTCATTTTACTCTAATTATTAATGTAATTGTGTTTTTGTTTAATTTTGTTTTGTATACTAGGTTATCTATTTTTTTCTTTGTGTGATGAGGTTCTCATTATAGTCAGCAAGAGTTTGAAAATTTATTAAATGAACTCCTCTTGATAACTGTTATTGGTATTATTATTTAATTAATAATTTTAATCAGCTGCTTTTTAAACAAAACATATTTTCACTAAGCAAGCACAGAATCAGAAATTTCAGGCCTAAAAGAGACTTCAGACACATACGAATCTCTTATTTTACAAATAAGAAAACTGCAACTTGAAGAGGTTGAGCGTTATAGTGCTAGTAAATAAGCAGTTTGGTCAGGATTCCCTAGTCCTTAGGAGCACTTATACACATTGAACCTGGAATTATTTGTGTAATTTTTCATGTATAGTCTGACTTCCCCCACCCTTCACACACTAAATTAAGCTCCATCAGGATAGAAGCTGTCTGTTTTCTTTCTGCTGCATCCCCAATGCCTAACACAGGTTCTTGCACATAATAGGTGCTTAATAAATAAAGAAATGAATAAATGAATGAAGAAATTAATAAATGGATGGATGGCTTCAACAAATATGTATTTAGATTCTATTATAATTTAAACATCAGTGTTTGCATTGGGTCCTACAAAGGTGAATAAGACAAGGTCCAGAAAAGAGGCAGATACAGAAACCAAGGGCTATAGAAGCCCCAGGGAATGATTCACTCTGGAAAATTGTATTTCTTCTTGTAGCTCGGAAATATGAACGGAGAACCTCAGCCCTGGAGTCCTTCATCAGCTCCTGAAAGACATAGTTCTCTAAGCAAGACCTTGTACTCTATTTCCCCCTCAAAACTGCATACTGTGTTTCTGCTCTGTTTTATTCTAGAAGAGTGGCTCATAGTAAGTTAAAAATACACCAATGTGTCCACAATTTCAGAGGAACAGATGACTCACAGTTCAAATCTCATGAAGGGAAATGATTATAAGTCAACTGTGAATTTACTGGTTCCAGAATAATTTAAAGCACTAGCCTGCCTAGTTCCACGAAGGCACTGGTGGAATCTTTTCTATACTTGGTTCAAAATCACACATAGTACTGATTTCCCAGTTTCCTTAGGATCCTTTTGATGTTGCCATGTGGTGCTACAATAGGAGAGAGGTTATGTAATTGTCAAATCAAATTCTTTTTTTCCATTGAGGAGGATACCACCGGAAAGAAATGAAACTCCTTCTCTCTCTGCTCACATTCAAACTTCCAGGCAAAGGCCATGAAGAAGAAAGGGGCCTGATCTCATATTAATCACTCAATAAATTATTACCAGAGTCCATTCTCCTAACCACTAGTGAGAAAGTAGTAAATGCCACTTAAGGTGAAGAAAACACTCGCCCCAGTGGTATCAGTACTACCCAACCATTAGATCTATCTTTTCTTTTCCAGGAGGTGCCAACGTTGGAAACTATACAGTATATATGAGGTGAAGGTAAAAATGAAGCTGCTGGATGTGAATATAGTTAAAATAGACAGCAGATTTATACAATTCTTTCACCAGTCCCTGCCTGCCACGGTCCAGCCGCGACAGGATCCGGGGGGTCCCGAAGGTGTGCAAGGAGTCAGCGCGGATACAGTCGACTACACAGCTCAGAGGCGGTGTGACACTGTTCCGTTTTATTGTGATTTGAGTACAACTTTTATACTTTCTTTTTGGAATTTGATTATACTTTGTTGTTAAGGTAACAGAGAGTTAAATTTCCGTAGTTAAGCAAAACAGAAAATCTTACAGAGTATATTATTATTCATGATTAATTAGTACATTCTTTTTTCTCAATCACTGAAACAGAACTACCTGATGGAACAATCTAAACTTTTAATTCTTATATCTATTACGTAAGATAAAGTTTGACTTAAGTAAAGGTGATAGATAGAGGTATTCATAACAGCACATATTGGCTCGTGGGCAGACATTGTTTTTCTTTTTGCCTGAATAAATCTTTCAGTTGCTACTTTATTTATGCTGTTATCTAAAGTTTAAGCTGAAACTTTTTCATAGCTGTTTGACAGTTTCCTTGGTGCAGTATCGAGGAAAACATTTTAAAAATCAGTTTTACAAAGCTGCTTTTGTAAGCTAAGTTTTCGTTCCTTTGTTTTTAAGCACCAAGGAGATCCTGACCCAACCAGCCTTTCCATCAAACTTAAGCTGCTAGTTTTTATATATCCAGTAGGCCACAAAGGGAGGCCCTTCCATAGTTGGCACAGGCTTATGAGTAAATTTTTTAACTTTTATTAATTTTTCTACTAACTGCATGGGAATAGGAGTATAAGCTGGTTCTAATAATTTAGCTTGTTGTGATAACATCTTTAAGAGGCGTGTCAAAAGGAATTTTCCTTAATAATTGTTCCAATAAAGGGTTTATGTATTCTGGATAGTCAGAGTGACTGGAGCTGATCCCATACATGGGGAATTTACCATGTTTTTCTCAGAGCCAATTTTGAAATCCACTTGTACAGCATCTACACTTACTAGAATTTGTGCTACCCAAATTCCCCTTATTAATAGGATTGTTCTTAAGAAACCAATTATCCCTAAACACATGCCACGTCCTTGTTCTTGACGATGCAGTCCTTGAAGCATCTGTCCCCATCTCTGGATCTTGTCACGCAGTAGGATAGAAAGAGGACACAGCACCTGCCATTATCACAGCTCAAGTATTTCAAAATGAAATACATCATATAGACATTCAGCAGTAGGCAGTGGCCATCAGTTGCCTGTTATCCATAGATCTGTTGAATAATACAGGCCTTTTATATAGAATAAAATAATTCAGAATTCTAATTAAATAAAGAGATCATGTAAACAAGAAAAACAGTAATTAAATCTCAGAAAGTGTGAGAAATATGTAGCAAAGATATTCAATCCAAAAATATTTTGCTATTAACAGAAATAAAAAAAATCTAAAGAACTTGGAAAGTAAAAAACTTAAAGTCTGTAACATTTTCAAGAAAAAGAATAGAAAGTATTTGTGCTGTGCAGTCTGCAGCCTGGCTGATAGAAACAGATAAAATGACCAAGGTTTTGAAATTTAATGTATAGAGAGGCTAAATAAATAGTGTTTTCAAATTTCTAGCAACAACCAAAGCAAAAATAATATAAGGAAGCAAATGGAAAGAGTTTATTTGCTTCATTGTGTGGAGTGTGAAATTATATCTGTGAATTAGAGTTAATAAGGTAGAGTTGCTCACAGAGTTCATTGAAACCATCTGTCTATATTCATACGTACGTTCATATTATACATTATAATTTAATATATTCATATTAATGAGAAAGTGGAGCTGATGGCCATTCCTGCAAAAGAAAGCGCAACTGGCAATATCAGTGGATACATTAAACTATACAGGGCTGCCCACTGGTTTTGCCCCAGCACCTTCTGGTCCCTGCCTGATTGTTGACGACTGGCACAAAAGTGATAATAGCTCATAATCAAATCACATTTACTTGTCAGAGATCCTAGGCATCTAACAGAGATCTATGAGCTTTACTGATATTTTCACAAACAAAGAAAGTGAGATTATTTTAGCAATGAATAATTTAATTCATTATATACTCTCAACCTTTACAATCGGTATCAAATTGCTGCTATGAAAAATATTTCTTACAAAGTTTTAACATATTTACTGATTGAGTGGTCTAAGGGCAGATAAAACAAATGAGATTACCTGTGCAATCCATTGTTTAATAGTTAAAACAGTTTGAAGCTCTAGAGATTCAAATTTTCAAGCATTCAAGAGTTTTGAGAAATATTTCAAGGAAAAATAAGCTAACAAACTCATTTACAAAAACCCAGGGTAAGAACTAACTCTTAAAACTTCCCACTTCAAAGTTGTTTATAATGATTTATATCACTTAGTTTTTATGTCTGTTTTATCACCACCATTTAAATTTACTTTAAACATAGAAGCAGCTTTCTGAAGACAAAGAAAATAAAAGTGGTAAAGTGGGCAAACCAGGGTTTGATATGGGGGAAAGTGGACGTTCCTCTTCCAAATTCCATTTGTTTGTTTTCATTTCAGAGGTAAGATTGTGTCACCATATCTTCCTTGATCTGAAAAACAAACTATTGCCAAAGTTACAATATTTCATTGCATTGATATTAATTATCATTCTCATTCTGGTACTAAATGCAGGTTGTCTGATAAAAACATAATTTTTTTAAAAAGTTTGAACAAAATGCTACAGGATTTTATAGGAAGCAGTTATTTCATGCTGCAAAACCTAAGAATGTTTTATGAAGATTATATTTCATCAAGAACCTTGAAGCAGGAAGAATTTAGACATGTGAAACTGGGGAAGTATTCCAGGCAGAAGAAAGAGCCTGAGCAAAGACAAGGAAGTATCAGGCAAATGTATCCAAGGAACAGAAAGCAAATCAGTTTAATCTGAGTTTACAAGGTGGGAGAGGGAACAATGGATAATTAGGATCAGAGTCTTAAATGATAGAATATGAAAGCCAATAAGCAATGAACTAAAATTTGAAAGCAGAGAATTAGGTTAAGTTTCAACTCTGCACTTACCAACTTACCCTCACAATAAGACAATGAACTAGAGAATAATATTCCCATTTTTATAAGAGAAAACTGAGGTTCAGACTGATTAAGAACTTGTAGGCAATAGATAGCTCGGTAGGGAAGAGACAAGGCTGGAAATTATGACCCCGGAGCCTATGCTCTTTCCACTCTGCTTTGATGTTCCTTGTTACATTGTCATCTTTGGTTTAGTACCTTTTTCCTCTGTGGAGGCCATGAGCGTTTTGCCACACTGGCTGTGTCTTTTTTTCCTAAAAAAGTAGTGTAGTGCTTGGCATACAGTATGTGATCAATAAATGTTAACCGAATGAAAGAATCAATATCTAACAACCCATTTTTATGACAGAATTGGAGCACAGGGAAGCGAGGCCAAGGCTGGAGATAAACAAATGTACAAGTCACCTGCTGAGAGATCACTGGTATAGTCATAAGATAAATGGATTTAAAGGTATTTATTATCAATTTAAAGAGTATGTAATGAATACATTGACTATTGAGTAAGCATAAGAAAACTTTCTCTTTTTACTTCTATTGAATAGTAGCTAACAAGTCCAAAGATATGAGGGTGACTGTCCCTATGAAGCCACAGGGCCTTAAGAAATACCTTCGGAAAGCGGGTAACAGAGATTTACAAACACTTCTCTTACAAATGTTGTTCCACATTTTGACATTTCATTAGCATGAAATAATCCTTAAAAATAACACCTGCAAATTTCTGAAAATTATAAATGAGAATGTTGTGGAAAACAAGAGAAACACGATTTGAAATTTCCTTAAGGAATAAGCCATGGTTTTGTGCTGTATTTTCTGAAGATGAGAGAAGTGGTGACCTCTGGGCATCCATTTGGAGTTCATAATTTGAAAATAGATTAATTTATGAGAGACCTTGTGTAGCTTTAAATGATGGCAGTGTAGCAGTGGCCAACAGTTGTTTTTTTTTTTTTTAGAAAGATATGAATAAGGTTATAACAACCTTTTTCTGTCCTTATAATTGTGATTCTGCAAAACCAGTGGCAACTGAGTGGAAAGACACCTATCACTTAGCATCAATTATCAGAGATTAGTGGACACTATTGTTTGTTTGATTTAAATTTCATTCTGTTTTCTAGCAACAGGCATGAGAGATTATAGTGAAGGCAATTGAAATGCTCAAGCACTGAATTACAATCACAGAAAGAGAAACTTGCATCTATAACTTATACATTTAGTACCCCTACCCACTCGAGCCCCATCTAAACTAGTCAACGGAGATGAAATTTGAGATAATAATCCTAAAAAATAATGGAGCAAATAAATTTACAAATTTAAAACACATCAAACAATGGGACTGCAAATGCTCACAGAGCAAAAGTAATATTTAAATTTATTATAAATTCTTCAAACCATCATTTAAAAGTATTTATTATGTACATGACATTGTGATAAGCTATATAGGGGTGCTACCATGAAGACACATTTGGGGGCTAGAGCAGATGATAGAAAGAAACATACATAAGTAAGGTACAAGGTAAGATATACAAGAACATTCCAGAAAGTACAAAGAAAGAAAATATTTAAATCCATTAGGGCTAAATAAAGGTGGCCTTTATGAAGAAGATGACATTTAAGTGGATCCTTGTAGACATGGAAATATTTCATTAAGTATAAAACAAAGGAAACTAATTATAAGCTAAGGGACTCAAATAAGCAAGGGCTCAGAAATAAAAAAGTATAGGATGCATGGGTTGCATATGATCAGTACAATGGAAGATATACCCAGTAAGGTAAACTAAAATGAAATTATGGAACTCTAGACTATAAAAATTGCAATTTATTCTCTAGATCAGCACTTTCCAATAGAACGTTTTGTGATAATAGATATGACCTATATCTGCACTATCCAGCATTTTGGCTACTAGCCACACATGGCTATTTAGTACTTGGAGTGTAACTAGTTCAACTGAAAAACTGAAATTTTAATTTTATTGTTTTAAAATTATCATTAAATAATTAACATATTACATTTAAATAGTTACAGCTGTCTAGTGGGTACCATATCAGACAATGCAGACAAGGTGCCACTAAAATTTTTGCACAAGACAGTGACATGATTGGAGAAATGCTTAAGTAATAGCTTTTCTTTGCACAATCTAAAATGTTAATTTATTTGGGGAAGAGACCTCTTTAAATTAATCACTGTTCATGTAACCTCCACTAGATGTTTCTTTGTATAATTCTTTTAGAAAAATATTGCGAATGTTAATTCGTTATATGCAGGAGAATAATTAATAGAGGAAACATGGCTAAATAGAGTAGATTTAAAAAACAGTAGCAGATGGTAAATTCTGGTAAGTTTTAAAAATTTCCAGCACACCAACACGAACGCCTTGTGACTGTTAAGAAACAACACGTTTCATTCCTTGGATAGAAAAATTATATCTTACTCATCCTAAGCTGATTAATGTATGTATTACTAATACATAGTTCATGTGACATAGTAAAAACACTAAAATAAGCAAAACAGACATTCAAAAGGGCAAAATGATTCTGACATATGTGATTTAGAAGTTCTAGGCCTTTAGGCTCACAGAACTGCTATTTGTCAATAATGATTTTTTAAAAAAGGAATAGTAAAAACTAAAATATGTTATTTTCTACAAAAACAGATTTAAAAAAATAAATTGATGTCATATGTTTGTTTTTCTCTGGGGCTTAAATGGGACTCAAAAAAGCTTTTATTTCAAAGCGTATTTCAGAATACTTATTTAAATCAAAATAAAAATGCTTCCATATGTATTTTAGCTGTTGCTTTTAAATTTAGAGGTTTCTTGGAGTTCATGCTGTTTCCTTATTTATATTTCTTATAGCTGGGTTAGGTTGACTGATGAAGACTAGATTTGATGAAATTACAGATTTTCCATTGGTAGGTAAAATATTTATGCAAATGAATGGACATTAAAATTCTAAAACATTAAATTCCAAGTATATTCGCAAAATAAGTGGAAATTCCTCTTTTTACTTATACAAGACATTAACGTTGTGCAACATGAGCTCAGATGGTGGCCATACACTAAAGGTTGTGGATGAAAATGGAAACATAGTCAGTAGGTAGTAGGGAGAACCCACCTTGTACCAAACTCCATCAGAGCAAATCAAAGTTCTCTGTGTATCTTCCTTCGTAAATTGATAAGCTACTTGTGGCCAATTAGTTAATAGTTTCCTACTATTCTCAGGCCAAAAACACAAAGTCATCCTTGATATTTTCTCTTCTTCTCATACACTACATCCAGTCTGTCCAAAAAATCCTGTTTGTTCTATCTTCAAAATACATCTGGAATCTAACAAATTCTCATGGCCTCTACTGACTATCTCTCATCTGATTCATACAACCTCCCAACTGTTTTCCTTGCTCCTACTTTTGCTTTCTTACTTCTTCCTAAAACAGCAGACAGATGTTCCTTTTAAAATGTAAGTCAGAAAATGTTAGTCTTGGCTCAAAATCCTTCACTAATTTCTTGTTTCATTCAGAATAAAATTCCAAGAACTTGCCACAGTTTATGTGATCTGGCCTCATTCTTCTCTGCCCTTCTGCTTCACCCTGCTCCAGCCACACCAGCCTCCTTGCTATTGCCAGACCATGTCAGGCATCCTTCTTCCCCAGGACATTTGAACTGGCTATTCCCCCAGGTATTGACAGGTTAACTTCACACCTTCTCAAATCTTTGCTGGAATGTCATTTCTCCATGATGCCTTCCCTCACCGCTCTATTTAAAATTGTGACCAGCTTCTGGCTTTTCTTATTCTCTGCTTTTTCTTTATCTATGTCATTTGTCACTTTCTAATAAATAATATACTTAATTATGACATATGTTGTTTATTTTTCCCCTCCTAGACATATGCTCCATGCATATGTTTCATTCACCTATGTGCCTGGCAGCACAGCAAGGCCAACAATACCCTGCACATAGTAAGTACTCAAGAAATAATTGACTGAATGAATCATCATAAAACACTATTGTCATTGTAACTTATGTAACCTAATCATGTAATCATTTTATTTCTAGACATTATGAAGACATTGCTTAAACTAGATTTTTTTCAGCACCTAAAGATTCTCCCTCCTGGTAAATCAGGGATCCCTATAAATGGCATTAGCTCATGATTTCAAGTCATCATGGTGTAATTTTAAAAAGCCTTCAACGTTTTTAAAAATATGAAAAGTTGTACTTTTTCCTGCTAGGGCGTCTTGCTGAACTTCCTTGGCTGAGTCCTAAGCATTCTATAGATACAGATATAGATAGTTCATTCCTACATTCATGCGTATCTATTTTAGGACAGGCATTGTCCAAAGCACTGGGAAAATAAAGATTTCTAGGACATGGTCTCTGCTAGTGAGGAGCTCAGACTTCACAGTGAAAGAGACTAAGCTGTAAATAAATTATTACCTAAAAGCAAGCAACATAGTGTTTACAGCAGCAATTTGACTCTAAGTGCAATAATAAAGGCACAAGCAAAGGGCCATGTATTGCAAATTTACTTTGATCTGCTTATTAAATGATAAAATAGCATGAAACAGGAAGGCATGGGAATAAAGAATAAGATGGTCTTAGATTTGAATCCCATACTCCATCATCTTTTACTTTTTAATATATCTCTTTATTAAAGTATAGCACACAGAAAAATGCACTTTTTATTTGCACAGCTGAGTTTTCACAAGATGAGCATACCCATGTAACTTGTACCCGAATCAAGGAACAGAACAGGAACATTATCCCCAAAACACTCCTTGAGTGCTCACTCTGTCACCTCATTCCCCTATGGTATAACCACTGTACTGAGTTTTAACAGCATAAATTTATTTTGCCTGTTTTTGTACATTATGTAAATGAAACCATATACTTTATGTCTTTTGCATCTGCTGCTCCTTCAATATTGTTTGTGAGACACATCCATATTGTTTCATGTAGCTCTAGACTATTGATTCTTATTGCTCATAGTATTCTTTTTATGAATACGACACAATTTTTGTGAATACGACACAATTCCACTTTTGGTGAACGTTGAAGTAGTTTCCAGTTTGGAATTATTTAGAATAGTACCTGGTCAAAATTCTAATATATAACTTTTGATGAATACAAAAATAAATATATGTTCAGTTTTAATAGTTATTTCCAGTTTTCCAAAGTTATTATGTAAGTTAATATTCCCCCAGCAGTCTATGTAAGCTCTGATTACTCCACAGCCTCATTAACATTGGTATTTACTGTCTTTTTTCAATTTAACCATTCTGGTGGGTATATAGTGGTATCACATTGTTTATTTTGCATTTTTCTGATGACTAACAAAATTATTATCTTTTACATATTTATTGGCCATTGAATTTAGTTTCATGAAGTGTTTGCTCAAGTCTTTTGTCCATTTTTTTATTAAATTGTCTTTTTCTTATTGACTTGTAAAAGTTCTTTATATATGTGAGTCCTTTATTGGATATATGTATCACAAATACTTCCTCTTACTCAATTCAGTGCCCTTTTATTCTCATAATTCATTCTCTTAATAGTATCTTTCGAGGAACAAAAGTTCTTACTACATTAATGTAGTCTGATTTGTATTCTTTTATTACAAACACCTTTAATGACACCTTTAATTTGAGAATTATTTGTCCTTTGTAACTCCTTGGTCACAAATATGTTCTATATTTTCTTCTAAGAGCTTTTAGAAGCTTTTATCATTTTATAAGCATTTAGGTTTTAGCATTATATTTAGATCTAAAACCTATATGAAACTGATTTTTGTGTATATATTTCAGTCAATTTTTACGGATGTGATCTGAGACTTAGTTTCATTTTCTACTTATCTGAAAGTGGAAAATAATGCCCACTTCAAAATATTGTGTGAATTAAATGAGACAGGGTGGTAAATTGCTTCATACACTAGGCCTCACCATGTGTAATACTGGTACTATGGCAGATACAAAGATAAATCCCTTCTAAAAGGTGCTGGATAACCTATTAAAGGACACAGACAGTTTGCAAAAAACTGTTCTGTAATGCAGATTATAGAAAATATGAGAGACACAAACAAAAGCATGATTGTAGGAGAGCAGCAAAAGACTAAATAAAGGAAAAGAAGTAAAGAAAAGGACCCAAATTAGAAGGAAAATGACAGAAGGTAGGACTTAGCAAAGTAAATGCGAATTAAGTTAGGGTGGAAATTTTTACTGTGTAATTTTAATCTACTAGGGTAAAATTTAGAGTAAAAAATGTAATTCTTTATTAGTGGGACTATAGTAAAACTGAGACTCTCAACCATTCAAAACATTGCTTATGGCACTACGAATGGATAAGACACTTCTGGAAATTTGATTAATTAATCAAGAATACAAAATGCACTTTCCATTTTATTCAGTAATCCCACTTTAGGAAATTTTTCTGAATAATAACTTAAAATATGAAAAAATATACACTAAGTTCTTTATACTAGAATTGTTTATAGTGGCCTAACAGAAGAAGCAACCAATATGTGCAGTCATAGAAGAAAATGGTTAAGTTGCTGATGTCAAAGCTTCTCAATGAACTCTCACAAAGCCATTTCAAAAGGTGTCTATGTAGAGCATGGAAATGTATGTAATTACAGTTTTGACAATGTTTCTGAACAGTATCTGGAGAAAAAACTGGAAGGAAAACCAGCTAAAAACAAATAATTTTTAAGGGTGTTAAAGAAACATTGGAAGAAAGTCTATTCTTAAAACTTTGTAAGTGCTTTTTTTATCGTACACATATTTATGTGAGTCATACACCTTTGTATTACCACTTTGACAACCTTCCTCCATGTACCTAACTTCTATCATATCATTAACACATATTCATTTCTCTGTGCTTAATTATTCATCTTTTCTTACTAACCAATGAACCACTTGAGTCTTGTTTTTTTTAGTTTGTTATTGTTGTTGTTGTTGTTGTTGTTGTTGTTGTTGTTGTTGTTTGGTATTCCCAGCTCCAAACATGGGTCTGGAATGTAAAAGTTTATTTCATAATTATTTGATCAATAAATTCATTAAAGAATCAATAGATAAAGAAGTACAGTTTTCCAAATCTTAGTTATTCTTAGTATATATTATCATATACTTGGAAAGTTTCCTAATGTCTTCAGACATTAGAGGAGAGTTTTAAATCTTTTACATCTAACCCAAAACTTCCTAGAGGTCTTTGAGATCCAGAACCCAAGTGTCTGGCTCAGCTACTCAGACAGCCTGAGGAAAAGAAATAGAGCATAGGAAAATTTTGCTTTGGCTAAAGAATTGTGTTACACATCATTATTTCAGCCTGCATTTACCCCAGATTTCACAGATCAGTGTGTACATTCCACACTAACAAAAAAGTAAAAGTCTCAAAAGACCTTCTAAACAGAGTACATGTAAATAAGATAGATACTTACCAGAACAATATACACACAAATGCAAGGCTTATAAATTTAGTTTTTTTCTGGGTAAACAAAATATTTACAAATGGCCTGTAATGTACAAATGGCCAAGTAAGTTGTCATTTTGTGAGGGAAATAGATTAATTAGGAGAGAGATGCTGATTTTTTGTGTGTGCTGAATGAGAAAAATTCGACACTCAAGAATTCAGTAAATAGGAATGCTGTGTTGTCTGTTCAACCACTGAATCAAGCAAAAACTTTCTAACAGAAAAGGACCTTGAACAGTTAGGAAATCTACTGAGATAAATTTGTTCTTATACATGTTTTGCTGTTCTGCTTGTGTTTTAAAAAACACTCTCCCCATCCAATGCAAAATGACATCTGTCAAATTGAAAAAAAATTAAGAATGGAAAGATCCTTAGAAAAAATTAAAGGTACAAAGAAAAAAATGTTGCAAAGCTTTGTAAGCTTCAAAGGAGGTATGATAATAATGTCCTAAGGGATGTGGATTCACAGGGTTTTGCAGCTGGATTAACATTATGAGTATAACTTTGAAATTAGACTCTCTCCGTTATCTCATTTATATAATGAAAATAATACATATTTTACATATTGTTTTAAGAATATGTAATAAATAAATATATAATACACTTTATAAAGTGTTTATTACAATGCTTGATGCAAAACAACACTCAATATATTTTTCCTTTGTATTATGGCCAAACTTGTCATCACATCATCACTGTACAAGTGCCTATCGCTGGTCCCTTTAGTTTCCTGTCCTGGAACAAGGAAGTGGAACATGACAAATATTTTGCACTTTATCACTAAAATTTTCCATGGCTACACTGGCCCCAGTTAAATTATAGATGGCATACATAGCTGTTAAGATTGTATGAGGGTTTGGGAAGTGCTGTCCTGGGTTTAGAAGCCTTGAGCCTCCTTTGTGTGAATGGAGCAAATGATTCCTACTTGTAGACACTTGATTAATGAGGACAGAGCAGGCTCGGACCTGTGCTGAGACACAGCTTGTATGTTAACAGTGAGTCCTCTTTAGAGATCACCCAGAGAAACATTCCCACCAAAAGCCTCCTCCTGAAGGATGTTTGCACATTTGGAAAGTTCTAGTTATTGTTCCAATGGTTATCCCCACTGCTACTTTCAGCAAACAAATCTGGACTCTGCCCCATCGCTTCAAATCAACAGTTTTGATTTGATTTTCATCATTACATTTATCATTATGTGATATGTTTCTGCTTGTCTTGGGAGTATTTTAAAGTATTTGCTTTTCATTTCTCACTCTCTGATGTTGTATCTGCATTTTCATTTGCTTATTGTCCATCTGCGTTTCTTATATGTATTCTCTAGTTGAATGTAACTTCCTTGACTGCAGGGATCATATCTGTCTTTTTCACCATTGTATCTCAAACCTAGCACACACACACAATGAGGGAACAGAAAAGATTCTATCTGTAGACACCAGACATGTAGCAATCATCTTAATTTTTAGCACCTGTAGGAATGCATCCCCAAGTAAACAAAGACAAAAGGGCTATGAACCCTTTACACAACCATCTTTAGAACTTTATATCAGGAAATGATGGGCCAGCTTTCCCATGGCAAGGGTATATTTGATGTTCCTTGTCCTTTGTCTTTCTTCTCTTCCAAATCATCAGCCTGGCTTTTAAGCATTACACTTCCTTCATTTAGCCCTTCCCTACCAGATCAGCACTTCTTTTGCAAAAGTAACTGTGAACATCTTGCCTCTTTCATACACCTGGAACACACCAAAAAGCACTGATTGTCATTGCATAAGGCTACCTGGAAATTTGCCATATCTACAGTTACTATGTTTTTCAGGCTGTCTATATTATTTTGGAGCAATGCAGTCTTTCTTGTCTACTCTTATACAAGCAAGATGTCATCCTTGCTCAGCTATACTAACGTGCATTTAGAATCATATACCCATTCAGGACATATTCCTCCCTAGGAGGGAAGATGTGTGCTGAGCTCTGCAAGATTCTTGTCTGTAAAGCGTGACCTTGAGGTCTTGCAGAAAGTGGCCTCTTCAGTCCTAAGTGCTTCATCTCAGCTGTGCCTGCTCACAAAGTAAGCCTCCATGTTATGGACCATGGTACTTTTCAAGCACTCTTCCACAGGAAAAAGACAATGCTTTCACTATTATAAGCTGTTCTTAAGGTAAAAAAAATAGAAGCTGGAACTGTAAATGATGTGGCATATTCTGAGGACAAAACCAATTTCCCTGGAACTGGAACACCGGCCTCATTTAAGGCTACCATATGACACATGGTTTCACAGGTGTTCAGAAAAACTCGATTTACTTTACAAAATTCAATTAATTCTTGAGTTTCTTCCCCTGGGTAAAACGAAATCACAACTATAGTTACGACTTGGAAAGCAGTTGTTTGTGCGCCAAGAAATAAAATCAAGAAAAGATCTGCAAAGATGAACTTGAAATGGACATTCAGACATTGGTTTTTGGAAGCAGTTGCTGTCTTGCTTCTCTCTCTGGCCAGAACCCAGATGTCAGTTCCTATCAGAGCCTCCTTTCTCTCACATACCCTCCTACAAAGTCAGGACTTCCACATAATTCAAGATCATATTATCGTGGTGGCACAAATCATCTTTCAAACAGGCAATGAAAAGATATCTTAATGGGGAAAATGAGTCATCTTGGGAGGTAGAAGAATGGCTACACCTTGACCATGGTCTGTAACAGGAAGATTCTTTGTCCACATAGCTGACTTAATGCATCCACCCATACTCACCTATACTGACCCTGAGGTGCTCTGATAGCTCACTGACTGCACACTTCTCAGATCTAATTAATTCTGCCACCCACCTCTAAACACGTTTCCGGTTTCAGTGGTGTACAGCTCTCTACCACGCACTTCTCTCTTCTACGTTCCCATTTCTCTTTATGGAGATAATTAACTAGCTGGCTTCTTCTGTTAATGAAGATTTCAGGTTCGCTCTAAGGCCTTATATTGAAATCTGTAAGGATTACAAAAATTTCAAAACTAGGTAGCAAAACTTTCCTGAAGGATATAAATACCCAAGATTTAAAGTTATTTTAAGAAAATGGATGCCACACCATAATCCCCCCTTTTTTTCTTTCCCCCAGCTTCCTATTATGAAAGATCGTGAACCTTAGGAATAAAAGATAAATTCTGTGACAATTAGGTTTCTTCTTGGGAGCTCCTTAGGGACGCAGGAGTAACCATGTGGGTGTGCGGGGGTGGAGGGGTAGAGAGTGGAGAAGAAGGTCCGGAGAAGCGAAAAGATCGCAGGTTCCTAAGAGCCCCGACTCTGTTCTTTTGGCCACCAGGTCCCAGGTTGCTGCGTCCCCCGGGCGGCGGGGCGGCATAGGGGGGTGTGACTACCAGCCCCCGTGCGCGCCCGTCCCCACCCCCGCACCCCGCATCCGCCTGCGCTGCGTGACTGGTCGCCGCCGTAGTCTGGGCTCCTGAAGGCGCAGAGCGCCGCGCGCTGAGCGGGAGAGGCGGGCGGGCCGCTGCCTTGCGTCCGCCGCCCGGTCCTCCCTCCTCCATTCCCTCCGCCCCTCCCCAGGCGGCCGCGCTGCCCGGGAGCCCGGGAAGTCGTTGCTCCGAGCCCGCAGCCGGGCTTTTGTGGCTGGCACCGAGGCGGGGGCGGCGGGGGCGCGGAGACCACAGCCCCCGGGGAGAGGAAGAGGGGCTCCCTGGCCTGGGCAGGCCGAGCCGAGCGCGTATTTGCGCGTGCGAGCGGGGGCTGCACGGTGCTCATCCCGGACCCCGCCAGCCCCAGACCAGGTCGCCGCAGCCCGGGAGCCTCCCCGCCTGCGCCCAAGGCGCGCGCGGCACAGCCATGAACACCAACGATGCCAAGGAGTATCTGGCCCGGAGGGAAATCCCTCAGCTTTTCGAGGTAGGGGGCTAGGGCTGGCAGAGGAGCGGGAGGATGGGGGAGGATCGGGGAGGGCATCTCGGGCGTTCATGGTGAGGAACCGCGCCGGGTCCCACCTTACCAACGCGGGGCATGGAAGGGAAGGGGCGAGCGAGGGGGCTAGCAGAAGCTCGCTCGCCCGCCAGCCCCCTTGCCCGGTGGCAGCCGCCTTTCCTGGGGTTTGCCGGGATCCTGGTCCGAAGGCTGGGTACAGGAGCCCGCACCTCCCAGACCAAGTTTCAGTCTCCCCGCGGGTTCTGGAAGCAGGCTGCACCCCTCGGATGCGGACACCAGGGATGGGCTACAGGCAGCAGCTGGGCGCGCTTTCTGGAAGCGAGGGCCAGGCCAGGTGATACGGCACGCTTGAGCGCAGGAACAAGCGAGGACTAGAAACTGGGGGGTCGTGAAGATCCCTAGCCCCCTTGCACCGAGGGTCGGGATCCCATAGTGAAAGAGAAGTGTGGAAGAAAGCAGCCCTCTCCAGGGAAAGCTTGGAGGAGAGCGGATGAAGATGCAAAAACAAATCCAAACCCTTCAAGTGCAGTGCTACCTCCGGGTGGCAGGCAGCCAGCGCTGCTCTGCGCTTTCGGTGAATGAACTCCTGAGCACGTTTTCCCATTGCCTTGTGGGGGTTCTCTTCGTTGCGTCCCCATCTGCACCTTTCGCTAGCCCTTCCCAACCCACCTAGAGAAAGCTGGTCTGAGAGGGAGCGGCGTGGTGGACGTAACTCTTGTTGCTCTGTCTTAAGACAGCATCACAGCACCATCTGCACTAGGGACCCGCGGGATGGGGGACACATTGAGAGTGTGGAAGAGGAGGATTGAGGAACCAAAGGAACCTTGGTTAGTTCTAAACCACAGCCTCTGTCTCAGGTCGTTTTGCTTCCTTTCATTTCATACTTGAATTTAAAGACATTTGCTTAGGTTAAAAAAAAAAAAAAAAAAAAAGGAAGCGAGCCAAGCTCCATAGACAGAACCCTGAACGGGGAAATCCATTCACTGCAAACCTGGCCCTCACTTCTGAAAGATGATAGACTGTGGACTTATATAGTAAGTTAAAGGTCATGAGCTGTTCTTTCTCCTGTTTAAGGGCTTTGTTCTGCTAAACAACAACAACAACAACAACAACAAAAATAAGACCCTAGTTGGGAAAAGAATTTTGTCCTCGTTTTTCCGACCTATCTTTAAAATGGGCCGCCATAATTACAGATCTTCATTTTTTGTTTACCTCTGTAAGCCACCGTTTTTTAGGTCCATCTGAAGCAAAGATTTCCAGGTGAACCACCCACTTAGCACAAGCTTGGTGTGTAAATGCCAAAATATAGCAAGTGTGTTACTCAGATGTTGTGTAAGGTCAGTCATGGGGTATGTAGAATTCTCATTAAGAGTTTTTTTTTTTTTTTAATTTCCAAAAAGTAAAATGAAGATGAAGAGATGAAGGTGTTGTCATAAATGGAGCAATTTTATTACACTTCTAAAAGAATAAGTAGAAATATCTGCAGAGGAGTCCCCTGATTGTAAAGTGCCGCTTAATACTGTCTTTTTTCTTTATAAATGTGGGTACCATTTTTCCTCCTTGGTGGAAGGTAACCACAGATAATTTTGATAATTTCTTCATGAAAATCTACACTGTATGCAAATAAGTGATTGTTCAGGTGCTGTGCTTTTCCTTTGTTGGTTTTTCTGTGAATGAATGGGACATTTTTAAATAGTGCACACCCAGGAAAGGAAGTCAACTCTCTTAGGTGAAATGCAGTAACACAGAGTACTTAAATGCAATCCTGGAGAATGGATGATGGAAGAAGACTGCTGCTGGTGACCTCCAAAGGCCTTCCAGTAAGTGGAATCTGTGCTTGTGCACAGCAAAGAGAGAAGTAAAACCTGGCACTTCTCCATGTGATGAATGTAGACAGCAAAGCCAAATGCTTAACTTTCCAAATTGGATTTTCTTCCTCTAAACCACGGTATAGGTATACAAAGTTTCTAAGTATACAAAGTTTAACAATTAGGTATCTATGAAACCCAGTACATGGCCCTGCTGTGGATATTAGACAACATTGTAGACTAAGTGACTGATTATTGAATTTATATATTATCAAACAACTATGTGTATCTAACTGACCATTTCAGATTTCTTCCTGACTTGAGACATCACATAGGCTAAATGGAATATCTCTGGTCAGTTCAAGTTTGAAATGTATTTCCATTTTTAGATTAAATGTTTTTTAAACACCCACTTTTCCCTGATTTTGTCATGGGTTTTAACTCTAGCTAACTTTATGGTGTACATATTGAACTTGTACCACTGTACCTTAAAACAGAGATACAGCAATTAATTTAAGTACTGAAGAAAGTCTAATTAAGTTATTTGAGTTCTCAAATAATTAACTCAGAAAGACCTAGTAATAGTGTTTCTGGTTATCTTTAATCTGTGATGATAACTAGGTACTAGAAAAAAAGGCTTAAATTATCCATGAAGGATTGGAACCTACTCCCCACCTTCTAAAACCAGTATACCCTTTTGGGAGTTAGTTTTGTTTAGAGAGTCTGGAAATGTATATTTTCCAGTAAAAACAAGCAAAAAAAAACCCCTTCATTTAGTTTGTTTACCCATTTTAGGCAGTAATGATTTTACATAAAGAAGACTTAAACTTAAGTGCTTTGGATTATATATGGGGCACAGATAATCTGGCATTTTCTTTTTATCTTATATTTTTGCAAGATATGGAGAAAGAGCAATATATGGATATTTAAATCAGAAACATTGACTTGGAATCCTGGGCCCATGAGTTTCTAGCTAAGTAACCTTCATCAACTAACATCTCGGAGCTATGGCTTTTTAATCTATAAAATGGGGATAATAATGCTACATAGGGCTGAGAGCACACTGGGTAAACTAATGCATACAAAGACATAGTAAGTATTGACATAAAATTAGTTATAGTAACATAAGAGGAATGTGAGAAGTTCAATGCTGTGTGTGTGTGTGTGTGTGTGTGTGTGTGTGTGTGTGTGTGTCTGTCTGTCTGTCTGTCTATGTGTGTATAGCATAGATTTTGACAAACTACATGTGGGTCACCAAATTAGTTTCTTCCATTCCTTCTGCAATTGAATACCTCCAATTCAAAATTCTAATGCACACTATTTAGGATTTCAGAGAACAATTGTACCTGGTAAGAATTGCCTACCATTTTGAGCAAATTGCACAAGAATAATCTGAAAATAAAACGCTGTATTTAGGAAAGATGTCAGCCTTTCACAGGGTGTGTGTTTTGTACATTAACAGTGTATTTTGGTGATAATAATCCCCAATGCTTTTTCCATGAAATATTCTAAAAGAAAATACTTTGCATACCAGTCCAGTTCCCAGGAGTCAGCATTTCCAAATTTGTAGTACATTCAGAAACTAGTGCATGTGATACATCAGATACCAGGAACAGGAAAAGTAATACAGGTTCATGCTCTTCTTCCCCTTCTGTAAATTTAGTGGATATTATTATGGTGACTTATTATATATAAAAATAGCATTTTTTGAGTCTCAAATTTCACGTTTTGAGTGAAATATTTTTCCTAATTAGAAACTGTTCAATATGCACCTACTATGTTCCAGAATAAGTGTCAGGGACTGGAGATTGAAAGATAAATAAGACTCACACTGTGTTGTCGAGCGGTTTATAGTTTGCATGAGGGCACCAACACATAAACTGATGATTTCAGTATAAATGACAGGTAATATTTTTTTTTCTGGATACCATGGGAACACAGAAGAAGGGGTCCATAAGCCAACCTGAGGGCTCAGGGGAGACGTCTGATAATTATAACAAAATTAACTGAAACTACCAACAGTATTTATTGAGCACTTACTATGTGCCAGGCACTTAATATGCATTTTACAAATATTAAATTTTTAAGTCCTTAAAAAGGCCCTCTAAGGTAAGTATTATTGCTCCTGGTTTACACAGGAAGAAACTGAAGCTTGGAGACTTTAAGGATAAATAAGAATGTGATTAATAATGATTGGGGCATCTTTACACAATGTAATTTATCTCCCTTTGATAGACCTCTCCCATTTTAAGCTCTGTCATTGCCTGAATTGTTTAAAAAGAGAATGATGAGCTGAAAACTAATCAAGAAAATTTAAGGGGTTATTTAATTAATCGTATTATAATTTCAACTCTAATTGTTTATTAAAATAAACGTGAGGAACAAAAACTACCTATATGGTTCAAAATATGGTTTTAAAACATATTTTATGAGGATGTATTTTGTTGTTTCAGAGCCTTTTGAATGGACTGATGTGTTCTAAGCCCGAAGACCCAGTAGAGTACTTGGAAAGTTGTTTACAGAAAGTAAAGGAACTAGGTGGCTGTGACAAGGTGAAATGGGATACATTTGTCAGCCAGGAAAAAAAGACCTTACCTCCACTCAATGGAGGACAGTCGCGGAGATCCTTTCTAAGAAATGGTAATGTATATGTAGAATAATAGTTTACAGTTATGGCAGTTCTCTTTGAAATGAGCCATATAGACTGTAGGTGGTAATTTAATTTATTAGGTGTCCAAATGCCTGGGAGGATATTTGGCCTTGGAACATGGCTAATCTCTCTCTGCTACTTATTCTAATCACCTTTATGATAAGACAAATAAAATTACATACCGTTGTTCAGCACTTCACCATAAAATCTTAATAAAGTTTTATATTACTGATTTCATTATTTTATGAGATTAATTTCATTAGCAAACTATGAATTATTCTTCAAATTTCAAATAAGACTTTAAAATAAATGATATGATATACAAAATTGATAGTTATCACTAGCTTGGAAGAGATTGGTTTATTAAAGTGTTTCCAAATTCAGAGTTCATATTAATGCATCTGCATAAATGAATGTAAACTTTACACTAGTTAATTCAGCAAGTATTTATTAAGCAACTACTGAATGCAATACATCAAATTAGGTGTTTGGTTGCTGTAAAAGAAATAGAAGCCGTAAACTTTTTAAACAGTTTTAGGAATAACATGAAACTAAGAACTGGAGTTTGCTAGAAGAAATCTGTGGTATTCAGATAGCTTTCTAAAATATGTACTCATCAAAATTAGTGATTCGGCCTCAGGCAACCAGTCTTTTAGGCTCTGGATGAAATGGAGAAGTATAATAGTATGTGCAAAATGGAATCAGTTCCAATCAAGGGAAACTAAATTAATTCTTTCTCAGTGGCCAAGATCACTATATTTTCCAAATTTAAACCATTCTTAAAAATCATACCATGAAAAGTTTTGGCTCTACAGACAGAATTAGAAGTGGAGATCATTCTATTTGCAATAAATAAAAGGAAAAATAAATCTCAGTTTGTTTTATTTTACTTAGTCATGACCCACTTAGATTTTATTTGAATGCAGTGTGGGGAAAAGTCGAATGTGTTAATTTTTAAGAAACACAAGCAGAGAGGGAAAATAGAAACAACATTTGCTCAGAAACATCTCCAGAGAGAAGAATCCTTCTCTGTCCACGCAGGAGTCGTTGCTGGGTGATTTAGATTTGGGAGCTCAAGAGAGCACCTTCAGCCAGTTACAGCGGCAGCATGCCACTAGATAAATTACTGCTTTGGTGAACAAAATGATATTTTCATGGGTTTGAAGAGTTTATACACCTTTCAAAAATGGCGTATTCTTCAAGATGTTGTCATACTGTTAGAATCGGGCTCAATGTTAACTATATGCCCTACACTCTTGTTAAATCAAATGAGGCAAATATGGGTAACTGCTTTTGAAAACTTAAAGCACTAACAAACCTCAGGTACTACTGGACTTAGTCTAAGATATTTTTACATTTTAAATTTAAATCTAAGAGGATATGATAGTCACTTAGTCAAAAAGCTGCTCATAGACCAGATATATAAAGTGACACTTTTGCAACAAAATGAATCTGTCTCTATTTTATATTGTTACTTGGCTTGATTACACATAGAAGCCAGGCAGGCCAGTGTGTAATAGAGAATGGTGGAGAGTGTGGTCAAACTAGAGAGCAGATCTAGAGAGAATAGTTATTGTATAAAGGCAGTCAAGTACACATTTGGGAAAAATATAGCGCTGAACAAAACACATCCAAAGGGCCTAGGAAAATTTTAACCTTCATTAAAATTAAAATTGCTTCTTAATTTTAGTCTCTATACCTATTAATATTTCACCAGAACTCCTACTCAGAGATCTTTTAATTAGTCATTATATAAAATCTTTCCATGTACTATGGTGACAAGAATGTTGTATCACTGTCCTTTATCAAGAACATATGCTAAAAGGCAGAAAATGATTTGTTTTATAATAATAAAATTTGATTTTATGAAATACTTCACATATTTGTTCCTTGTAAGTTTTAGCTATAATTTATGGAATAGGTTTTAAATTTAACAAAATTGCTAACTTTACAGTAACTTAAAGCATTATAGTTATTTCTCTGAACATAAAGTGACTCTTGCATTTTTGCCAAAATATTGACATAATTATGCTGATATGTAATTATGAAAAATTATTCAATGAAATAAAACATTTTAATCATTTAGGCAAATTACTTTTCTAAGTAAAAATATGGTAAAAGCAAGGGTAAATTATTGGCTGACAGTTCTTTAAAGCATCCTACTATAAATGTGACATGAGCATTTTTTTCTGTCATATGTATACAACTGAACAAAAAGTTACTTGCGAATGAAATTGTAGTTTCATAGCTTTAACTGTCTATAGAGTGTCTCTTCTGGAATATCTCATTGTCATCGTATACTCATTATATCTAACACCAAACATAAAAACATAACAACATACCATATTTACTTCAAAACCAGCACTCCCTTTTCTTTTTTCTATTTCCATGAAGTCAGTCAATAAGTCAGTTGAGCCATAAAATAACCATTTATTGAGAACTATGTGTCAGACATTGTTTTAGGCCTGAGCATGTAGCCACCAAGAAAGAACAAATTCACACCTGCCCCAATGGAACTTTACAGTTTAGCAATGAAACAGGCATTAAAAATATAATTAGAAGCACAACGGGTGCTATAGAAAATGCCATATGTCATAGAACTAACCATATTAACAAAAGGATTGATCCAACCTATGCTGTTTTCAGGGTAGACTTCCCGGAAGAAGTAATATGCTAATACTCGGAGACAGAAAACCAAGTAGGTGTTAGCTAGAGAAGGATGGATGAGATTGAGAGTATACCAGGGAACAGAGAACAGAAGTTCCTGACATAGAGAAGAAGTGATATAGACAGGAATGGGAGAAGCCCAGTATTTCTGAAACAGAAAAGAGAAGGCATATACCTGAAACCAATATAAAAAATATTTTACGTCAATGCTAATTGAAAAATCAAAATCAAAAAAGGCAAAAAAAGAGGGCAGAAAGATATTATATGAAATGCAGTGTGTTTCTTATTCTTTTAGACTTGAAACGTTGCAATTGTTTTTAGAACTGTCACCTCCTTTTATTTTTCATGTCCCAGTTCTAACCATGTGCTTTATACCCAACCATTCATTTCCATTTCCCCTACTACCCTTCTAACCTTAGCTTGCACTTCTCACCTATGGATTACTTTAATAGCCTCCTAGTTGCTACTATTTCAGCTCCTAGTCTCTTTCTACTCAAATTCATTCTAACCCCAAAAAACTTACACTGGCTTTCTACAAGATTTAAAGCTAAATACCTTTTCCCTGGTATTCAAGGCCCTCCACACTGTAGCCACATTCTACTTACCCATATTCTGGCTTTTCTCCATGGGAAACCATCTATTTCAGCAAGGCTGTTCTTTATATTGTTAATTCAATAAATATTTATTGGACACTGACTATATACCAAGCAACAGCTCTAGATCCTAGGGATACAGGGTTCAAGATAGGTAAGGTCCCTGCTGTCATGGAACTTAACATTCTAATGGGAGAAGACAAACAATGAATGGATAAGAGACCACTCAGATGGTGCAAGTGGTAGGTGTTTTGCAGAGTATTGCTAGAACGATGTTCTTGAAATTAACTGGGTGGCTTTAGATTAAAAAGTCGGTAAAATCCTCTTATAGGAGATGACATTTAAGCTGTGGTGTGAATGATAAGAAGCAGTCAGCCATGGGACCAGTACAGGAAGAGCATTTTAGGCAATGGATAGTGGAGGCAGGCGTGGAAGCAGGCAGACCTGCAAGCGTCTATTATAATAGTACGGGTAAATATATGATGATGGATTGGGGAGGAGTTGTGCTAATGGAGATAGCTAAAAGCATATGAATTCAGGATATGTTTTGGAGCTAAAATCTATGGGAGTAGATGTGAAGAGTGAAGGAAGAAAGTAATCAAGGATAATGCCTAGTTTTGCCCTATGTTGGATGAAGTAATTTAATTTCAAGGCAGAACAGGATACTCTTGTCAGTGCCTTCCCTGACACAGCCCTTCCCAGAATTTTCTAAAGAATGTCCATTGTCATCTGCAGACTACTCCACTCCTTTTGTAGAACTAAAGTGAGTCCAGTGAGTCAGTAGCCGATGACCTCATTTGTTCTATCAACAGAGAATGGAAATTTCTACCCACTAAGCATCCTGGAGGAGCTGTAAGCATTACACCACACTAAAATTCAGTGGTCCCCTTATCTGAATTTCTCATGGAAGGCCAGGTCATCCCCTGTCTCCTTTGCACAGGTGCCTTTCCGGGTAGTTAGGACTTCTCTATGCCTCCTGGAATACTGACACATGGAGTGGAAAGAAGGAGCCATGAATTATATATCAATAACTGGTTGAAACTATCTGCCTCATTTGGGCTTTTGAAAATTTCATTTGCATTTTTGACTCTGAGTCTTTGTGTTTTGTTTCCACCAACTGGGATACACTTTCCACACACATTTTATCACCTGTACTTGTCTTTCAAACTTTAGGTCATGCCTCTTTTGCAAGTCCTTTCTTAACCACTGCAACACAAATGGATCTACCCATTCATTGAACT
This sequence comes from Macroglossus sobrinus, assembly GCA_004027375.1. Classification (NCBI taxonomy): domain Eukaryota; kingdom Metazoa; phylum Chordata; class Mammalia; order Chiroptera; family Pteropodidae; genus Macroglossus; species Macroglossus sobrinus. The sequence goes on along the minus strand of PVKZ01000655.1, from coordinate 574,030 downwards.
GCGGTGTACCACAAGAGCTATTCATTTAGCACTTAACCTGCTGGTGTGCGTACTGCTGTGAGATACAAGCATGTAATTTCCAGTTTGTAAGCCCTGTGGGGGTAGGACTGCATCTTATTCTACTGAATCATGCTCCGTGTGCTAACATATCTGGTAATATATGGCAAATATTTGTTGCCATTGTAGGTGTAAACTTAAATCTTCATAGTTACATTTTTAAATAAAAGAAGTTAAAGATAAATATTGGGAAAGTAAAATTCAATGATGTTGAAAAATATTCCAAACATAGAAATTGTTTGCTACCCTTTTACCTGTCTTATAAGAGTACCCTAAGTTTTTGTGCATTATGCCACCAAGTCATTTGACTAGACTACAGTGGAGTGTCTGGATCATAGTGAATGTATATCTGTATTTATTAAATAAATGAAATACATTATGCACAAGCATTGGCTCTATGGCATCTGCAAATGGTTGTGAAAGTCATGGCGGTTGTGTACTACACAATTCTAGGGAGCACTATTTGCAGAGACCAGGTTATGTACAAATAACCAATCAAAATTAGGCAATAGTCCCTCCAAAAGAATTTCCTCTGGAGCAGGGGTTGGCAAGCTATGACCAATGGACCAAGTCTGGCTCACTGCCTGTTTTCATAAATTAAAGTTTTATTGGAACACAAGAACATCCGCTTGTTTATTATCTATGACTGCTTTCCTGTGATCGATTGTAGCCGAGTTGAATATGAAACTGTATGACCCTCAAAGCTCCAAATATTGACTGTCTGATCTTTTAAGAAAAAGTTTGCTGACCACTTAGGAGATGTGGTGTTCTTCCAGTTGGAAAAAAATCAAACTCATTTAATTTTTAAGTTTCTCCTACTAATCGGTTAAGTGTCAAAAAATGTTTTTTATACTATTTTTTTTCCGTTTCAAAGTTATCTTACTCTTTTGCAGTAATGCCTGAAAATTCAAACTTTCCATATCGGCGGTATGATCGGCTCCCTCCAATCCATCAATTCTCCATAGAAAGTGATACAGACCTCTCCGAGACTGCAGAGTTAATTGAGGAATATGAAGTTTTTGATCCTGCTAGACCTCGACCAAAAATCATTCTTGTCATAGGTATGAGGACAGAAAGTAAAATTCTCATACTATCGCTAATTTCATTTATATATTTTCATTTCAAAAATTATGTCAATTATGTATCTTATTTGCAATTACTTAGTTTGATTTAAAAAATTACAAACAATAGAAAGAAAAGCTCAAGATACAGTAGATGGGGACATTTTTAGCATAATTTCCAATAAAACAGAAACTGTTCTATAACCTATGCCTATTGCACTTTTATAGAATCCTATTACAATGTCATAGAAATTCTCCATAATGAATTGACAGTTAGTGCTAATCTCAAGATTTGTTGTCCTGTGGTTTTGTCTGTTTAATTTTTAACATGGGTAACTGAATGCATTAGAAGTTTTCTAAACATGATGTGTTTTGTATCTCTTTAACTCAACAAATTGAATTTTTATTCACTATTAACTATAGAGGGAAAATAATATAATAATATCTCAGTAAAGACTCATAAATGAATATTCCTTATGGCAAACTGGAAACTACAATAAAATATATGTTTCGGTGTTATTAGTCAAGCAGATTGATAGTGTTTTACACAGCATATAATATCTGAGTATTAAAATAATAATGATTATAGTTCATTTTTTATATTGCCTCTGTCAATCTTATGTTGAATATGGAAATATCAGTTTGATGTCATTACATAAGGAATAGACGTTGAAAATGTTTTAAATATTTTTTTCCAGAATTCACTTTCAACCATTCTTGCAAATTCTAACTTTCCTTAAAAATCATGAAGAGTCCTTGAACATGCAGCATATGTAGTCATTGTCTCACTTTCCATTTTGAATCAGCTTTCATAGAGATGCCCAAAAGTGAAAAGCTGATGTGAAAAGTTCAAAGCTATTCTATCTAGTAACTTAACAGAGAGAAAAATATATATAGTCTTCATGCAAAGAAGCATCCCTCCCAGAAGATATAATGAGAACTAGGGAATAATAACAACTAGGAAGAAAGCGTACAAATAAACACACCAAGCTATAACAAGAAATTAAGTTCGTCAGGCTATAAGGAGTGACGTTTATTTATCTCTAATTACAATAAAAATGAAATTGCAAATATACTTAACCTTGAATTAAAATAATAAAATAGGAAGAGAATATAGAAATCAACTTTCTAAAAGTCCAAATATTCGTATGGTGTATGGTAGTCATTCATGCCATAAATCTCTACCTATTCTTGAAAATGGATTTTTTTATGTGCTTAAAAATTGAAAAAGAAATGCTTCATTAAAAGAGCTACAGGTAAAGAATAATTGGAAATTATTTCACCATTTTATAATGAAATAGTCTTTCAATTTTGTTTTTCATATTGCTATTAGTAAAATATTGGTAATTATTAACAAGATGAAAGAAGCTTGCTTGATCATGAAAAAAGTGTGGTACCAAATTGCTCTTGAGTAAAATAACAGATATGTGATTTTTTTTGTGCATATAAAATGATTAAAATATTTCAATAAACAGATCTTTGGAGAAGATATAAATGCTCAAATCTTCTCCACTTCACAGGTTTTTTTTTACTCAGTAAAACCAGGTTGCTTCCCAAGAGTGTGATTTTTGGTTTAGATTTTCATGCTGTATTGTAACATTTTATATATTGCAAGAATGATGCAGGACCAATGAGTGTAAATAACTTTTAGAGGACTGGGATAACAGAAGAAAAGAACAGCCAATACTTAGGTTATCTGAGAAAATTGGAGGCAATTTTATGACTTTTGAGGATGTATAAGAGAATTGTGCCTGAACCTTACAAAATTTTATTAGTTCTAGCCTGGAAAATGGGTGGGGGAAGTACAGATATCCACAGATATTCCCTTCTGACGATTCAAAAATATTTTTAAGCTGAGCTTTTTGGCACAGATATGACTCTTTCTTATGTTACTGTAATCATAACATCTAAGAGTTAGATGGATTCTAATATTTGTAAGTATAGGAGTTAAATAAATAGAGCAACATTAAGCTCACTCTGGTTTTAGAGAGAAGAAAGTAAAATTAACTTAAGTTTCAGTGATCAAACTCATTCAATAAATTAATGCTATTTTTTGTCAGTTGTGCTAATCATATTTTTCGTTGTCTGTTCTTGCTTCTGTTAATTGACAAAAATCAATTTTTTTCCACTATAACTTTGTTAGTGTATTTAAATATTTTTTTAATTCAGTGGAATTTATAGTCTTTTAGTTTGATACTTTGTGAAATCAAGTGTGGAAATATAGTTAATGAAAAATAACTTTCATTCTTCAGGGATCAGAGCTGTTAGAATATGTTAATGGAGTTGTCATGTAATTTTTTTTTTCAAGCCAAACCATGATTTGCCCATAGGTTAATAGGCCAAAAACAGCTATTTAGTACCAAAACTAACTTCTGATTGGCAAAGTAAATTTAATCTGGTATTAATTACTAATGTTAAATCTAATAGGATAAGATTTAAAGTTTCTTAGAAAGAGAATGATTAAGAATGGAAACAAATTCCTACTCTAGACTTTAAAAAATAGTAAAAATGTGAAAGCCAGATATGATCAAGTACATTATTTGAGATTGGGGTTAAGAAATGGTTCTCATTATATTAGTTGATCTTAGAATCCTGCACATTAAATTTTTTAATGAGGAAATAAGCCCAGGCCAACCAAGTCTACCCAGACAAAAAACAAAACAAAACATATATGTTTTTATTTTTTACTTGTATTATTTGCAACAAGAATGAAAACTAATTACTAAATAATTATATATAAAGTAATAAGTTTAATATATTTAATTAGTATCTTGATTTATTGAATTAGTAGGGAGATCAACTCACTTTTCTATGGAATTTTTATTTTTGATATTGTTCAATAAATAAGAGTTATATTTTAATAAACATTTCCAAAACCTTTTATTACTTATTAGACAATGGCTTCTAAAAATATTTTATCTACGGTCAATAATTTATGCTTAGGTATTTGAAAACATTTCATTTTGATAATTGCCAGCAAGTAACAAATCAGACTGGGCTGACTACTATGTGCTTTATTTTGAAATTTGTTCAGACTTTGAATTCCAATTCATCTAGGCTATTTATAAGTTAACTAAAATAATTTAATATGATTTGGAAATAAAATCTGAGTACTTATGCTTTTAAAAAATAAATCACAATTACCGATGATTAGTATTGTTATGTTGCAAAATGTTGATTATTTCAGATTAATGTATCACAAAATCAAAATTATCATGAGTTCTGTGAAATTGTTCTCCCATAAGGATCTATTCCATTCATGCTACATGTTTATTGCATAAAACTACTTTTGAACTTAAAGGAGAAAATGCAAGAACATGCATGAACAGAAAGAGTTCCAAAAAAGATTTATATGAGCTGTGTCAATATTGGTGTTCCTTTGTTTTAAAAATAATCGTTACATTTTACCACATTGTATATTAACTCTTTGACAACATGAAACACATGTCTGTTATTTCAATCATTGTCTTTTTTTATCCCATAGATTTTCCTTTGACTGCAGAGGGAAAAACTATGAGCGTTTAGATAGAAAATAGTAAAGACTTCTTTCAACTGCATTGTTAAAATTTTTTAATTAGTTATTTACTACAATAGATAGAGGAAAACAATGCCTCTTTCATCTAATGCAGTTGATCATGATAATTCTTTCCTTTCCTTCGTTAATCTACACTTGCTCTGCATTCAGGAATGGGAGTGGGAACACCACGTGGAAGTTATGTGTCCTGGTACTGTTGGTCTAGAATCTGCATCTCAGGATAAAGTTAGTAGTTGTATAAAAGAGAGTTTCTTATTGTATTAGAAGGTCACAATTTTGCCTTTTTTAAATTATAGGTGGTCCAGGAAGTGGAAAGGGTACTCAAAGTTTGAAAATAGCAGAACGGTACGGATTCCAATACATTTCAGTGGGAGAATTATTAAGAAAGAAGATCCACAGTACTAGCAGCAATAGGAAATGGAGTCTTATTGCCAAAATAATTACAACTGGAGAATTGGCCCCACAGGTACTGCTGTATAATTTGTTTTTATTCTGCAGTTGTTATAACAGTTGTGAGTATACCAAGTTTAACTGTGGTTTTTTTAATACTTTTTTCTTTATAAAAGGAAACAACAATTACAGAGATAAAACAGAAATTGATGCAAATACCTGATGAAGAAGGCATTGTTATTGATGGATTTCCAAGAGATGTTGCCCAGGCTCTATCTTTTGAGGACCAAGTAAGAATGTTTTCTTTTATTTTAAATGACCTACTTTTTACTTAAAAACCTTGAGATATATTTTTTGGAAGAGTCTCTTATTTGGAATGAATTCTGGCCTGAAAATGGGCAAGTGCATCAGTATGAGTTTGCAGAAGGTCGTTTCCTTGGCACACGTGCTTAAAAATTGAAGACAGTCTCTGCCAAAAAGAAAAGATGAAAACTAATAGTAGAAATAATTATTTTTATTAAAAATGTTAGGCTCTATAAACAATATTTCAAAATACTTGCTCTAAGATTGTATTTTTAATATTTAATTACCAAAACAAGCCTTTTTCAGTATTGCCCAGGGATATAAAACATCAGCTGTACTTAATTGTTATTAATTAAGGAAGCTCTCTTAATCAGTCTGTGAAATACCAAACTACCTACCTATAACAAAGCAGGGTTGAGGTTACCAAAATTTACTCAAATTTGAGTAGACTGTGCCTGCTCAGCTTCTAACACATCTATTTTAAAGAGAAATAAATCTATTAAAACATTTTGTATATCTATTTAATCTTTGAAAAGCTAGAGTAATTGATTTTCATTAAAAATTTTTAATTACAAAAATAATATATGCTTATAAAACTTTTAAGTTCTGGTGCAAAAAGTGAAAATTTATTAATACCTTCCTTCCATTCCATTACCCCTCTTGTCCTGAAAGAAATATTATTAAGCCTGTTATATATCCTTCCAGCCTTTTTTCTGTACATTAAATAAGCAAGCGTATGAGTCGGTGCACTTACACACACACCCACGTGTGCACATGTGCACATGCTCATATACAAATGAATTCTTAATCTTCATAGCTATTTCCAAACTGTCCTCCAAAAAATACTTTTCCAAGTATAGACCCATCAACATTATATGAGTCTATTTCTCCAGACTCTTTTCAACCAGATACAACTCATATTTAAAAATTTTGCCAACCTAATACTCAAAAATGGTATTGCATTTTTCAGATTTACATTTCTTGAGTTACTATTAAGGTTAAGTGTATTTTCAGATGCTTATTGACCATTTGTATTTCTTCCTTGTGTAAAGTGCCTGCTTTCCTTTGCCCATATTTCTACAAACATCTTTTTTTTTTATTTTTTAAGGAATTTTTTAAATATCACAAATATTATATCAAAGAGGATTAAGTCAAATAAGATGTAAAAGAAGTCTGTCTGGAGTTAGGCAGTTCAAGGCCAGAAGATAGCTTCATAATGAATATTCGAATTAACTGTATTGGGACACCTATTGTGCTGCAATGTCTTTATTTCCTCCGCAGGTTTCCCCCTCCTACAGCTCTTCCGGAACCTCTGGTGCTTACTCAGTTTAAGGGCTTAGTTCTAATTGTTCTGGCCTTGAAGAGAGGAGACACTAGAAAAATCATTTTTTTTGTTGTTGCTATTGCTGCCATATAATACTGCTGTTAAAAATGGGTGCTATGGCAGCCATTCCATACGGTTCTTGGCTTTTGGTGGAAGCGTGACAGCCAAGTAGGCAGGCATTTTCCCCAGACCTGGTCCACCATACATATTGAATGAATGCACTTGGTGGGCACAAGCAGAAAAAGCTCTTTGATTTTCTTTCTGTTGCTTTTCAAACATGCTATGCCATGTTTCTTTCTCCTCCACGGGATAATAACTCGGGGAGATCCCATAGCTTTTCTGGTCACTTCAAAACTTTAACAGATAATCCCATTTTCAGGTATTAAATTAAATCTCAATAAAGTTGGGGACATTTTTTAATTAAAAAAATTTTAAAGCTTGTTTAATGTAAATCAAAACTTTAATTTCTCGTTCAACTTAATATAGCTCTGTTTTCCTCAGATTTTGCCTGGTTCAGGCTGAGAAACCTAAAGTGATGTCTCAGAATATTGAAATTCTTCCTCATATGGCTTGCAATGGGCTGGTCGGGGAGAAGGGGCAGGAAGCAAGCAACTCCAGATACTCTCTCTGGATACCTGATTCATCTCCCCCTTCTTTTATAGAGCCTGGACACGGGTGATGGGCCAAGCCTTACAATACTGGTTTGGGGATACTTCTTAGCAAGTTCTATAAGGTGGTCTGATATCTCTCCTAGAATGTGCAGTCACTGCATGTGCTATTCTCAACCACAGTCTGAGTTTGGAAAAGTTCGTTTTAAAATCTTTTAAGGTTGGCATTGTGGCAGCCTAGGGATTCTTGGCCACTGTGGGCAGTACAGTGGTACTTGAGATTGATGGCACCACTGCTGACCTTGCAGGAGTTCAGAAGGTGCAGAGGCAAAGCTGAAGTGTTTATGAAAAGAAAAATGTTAAGGTCAGCCCTGATTATTCCACACCTTATGTATTATTAAGCTCCTGTGGTATCTTTTTTTCTGGAATTATTTCTGACACCAAATGTGTAGGAATTTCTCACACCAATTCTCCAATCCTCCAGCACCAACTAGGCACACACACACGCGCGCGCGCGCGCGCGCGCACACACACACACACACACACACACACACACACACTTACCCCAAGACCTCCTCACAGGTCCAGGGTATAAAAGAGAGGAATTGCTGACGTCAGCCATATACTAGTGATGGTAAGACCAGTGTAATAAAAAGACCTAACACTTAAGTGGCTTGTAAGACAAGCATATTTTTTCTTTTAGGTAATAGAATCATTGTGAACAGTCCAGATTCACTGGGCAGCTTTTCTCCTTGAAGTCATTTCGGGATCAGGGTTCCTTCCAAGATGTTTTTCTGCCATCTCTTAGGATCATCTGTTATCATCTGTATGGTCAAAGCAGGGTTACTACCACGTATGGGTTCCAGCTGGCATGTAAGGAGAAGAAAATGTTAGGTCTAAAGTTCCACATGTGGAAGTAGCATCCATCACTTCTGTTCACATGGCATTGTTGGGAATTTAGTCATGTTATAATTGTGAGGCAGGCTGAGGAATATAGTCCAATTGGGCAGCCAGGTGCCTGGCTTCAGTTCTATTACTATGGAAGGACAGGAAAACTGGCTAGCAGCTTCTACCACAGTTTGCCCCTACAGCCATCCAAATGTCAGCATGTTTCCTTCTTCCCACTTGTAGAATGTACTTGTTCACTTGCCAAAGAAAACAACTCAGAGTCTCATCATCTAGTTCAAAAGTCAAGAATCTCTACTTGATGTAGTTTTCTCTATTAGGTCCAAGTTTAACTCTTCATACTCAGCCACCTATAAACTAAACATCAGATTGTCTTCCCTCCCTGCCACCAATAAACAGTAAAAAGCAAGACCAGGAGAAGTGAAAAAAAGGCTCCTATTTAAAAAAGGGAAGTTTGACAATATGGTTGAGTAGTCACTGAACCATAGCAAATATCGATTCTGTGATTGCAAAGGGCCCTTGCCCTCGCAGTGGAGTGATTTCCTGGGCTAGCTAGCCCATTGGCACCTCCTGGTTCTACTCTTCATCTATTCTCTTCTGAGGCCCCTAGCCTTGGGAGAAGTCCTTCCTGTTGACCATTGTCCTGCTTAGCCACATCCAAGTGGTGTGTTGGTGACTATGCCCTTCTGAGAAGATATTTTAAGTTTGAAAAATAGTATAAGTTTTTGGTTGTTTTGGTAAAACCATTTCCTCAAAAATTTGGTAGACTTCTCTTTTTGCTTTCACTTAGTTCCATATGTCTGTAACTACACCCAAAGTTCTCTTCTGGATGTAGCATTAAACTACTTCATTTCTTTGTTTTCTCATTTTGATGGCAGTCCCCTTGAGGCCAAATAAAACAATAGGCTTGAGTAGGAGGACAATATCCATAATCTACGTTTGCCTCAGGGTTAGACTCTTTTTTTTTTTTTTAATGTAGAAGGTAGTTAATGGGAGGCCTTTGAGCAATAATAGCCTTGTCTTCTGCTGTTCGGAGAGATAGAAGCAGTTGGCTTTTTCCAACTTTCTTTTTATCTTTATCTACTTGCAAATTGGTCAGTTATTTCTTTAGTTTATCTATGTCTTGTAATATGTTGCTAAACACAACACAGAACAGTCAACACATACCAACATTCTAGCTCTTTCTAGCCATTTTTTCTCTAGCTGTGGGCTCCACAGGAGCATGGTCTGCCTTCCAAGTTATCACAAGTAATAGTTGTGACAGATATTTTGCAATGGCATAATAAGAGTCATCAACATTCGAACCTGAAATACCTGTGCTCTTACTACCCACGCAAAGCAATGCCACCTATTTTAGACAATATGACTATTGTCTGTGTTATTTAGAGTAAATACAAGATGCTATAATAAAAGACAAAATGATGTCGTGGCCTAACACAGAAACATTTCTCTTGTATATAACAGCCTCACTGAGGATGAGAGCAGGGCAGCTTCAGTGGTCACATTCATTTAGGGATACTGGGAGTTCTTTCTGTCATTGTCCTTCCAACCCCTAGGGCAATGGTTCTCAAATTTTTTGGTCATGGGATCTTTTTACACTTTTAGAAAATGTTAAAGACCAGTTTCCAGCACAAGCAATGTGCTTTGCATAACTCCATCTTTATTTCCCACTCTTCTTTCACAGCTCTGAGGCCTGCTATTACAAGGGGAGAGGAGACAGACTCACCTTATCACCATAGTACAGCTCCTATTCTCCTTGCATTTTATAGTAGTTCCGTTCTATCTAAAAAATTTTTCTCACCTTTGGTGTAATTGTTGAAAAAAGATAATAGATAAGCGAGGGAAATCAATCAAGATAGTCAAGAATGGGGCGTCAAAGATCTCTTTACCACCAACTGAAAGTACTGCATAGCCAAGATTTTGCTCGATAGCCCAGAGTCCACAGTCGAAACCTGATAAACAAGGTGTTTTTTAAAGGTTGTAGAATTTCATATTCTGTGGAGCAGGGAGAAAAGCTAGATATCTGAACTGAGGATTTATTAACCAAACAGCTGAAGCCAATAAGAACTCTATAGTACTACACCAAATCTATATTTAAAAATATATATATATTCAGCTGTCTGACCTCAGCCTATTTTCAAGTTTTATGTTTCTACTTATGCATTCTACATGCTGGACTACTTCCTATTTCTCACAGTGACCTGTGCCTACTATTTCCTCAGTGCTAATTATATCATCCCCAGACTTGCTTTTTTTCACTGTGCAGTTTATTTTTGAGCTCTGTGTTGATACATATAGACCTAGCTCATTTTTTAACTATTTCATGATGTTACATTCTATAAATATATACTATCTTATTAGTGGACTTTCAGGTTGCTTTAAAATTTCTGCTATTATCAACAACACTGTGACTAACATTCTTGCACACATTTTCCCTTGCATGTATCAGAAAGATCTATCAGGAATATTTCTAGAAATGGACTTTCTAGGGTAAAGGAAAGGTATATGTGTAGGGAGGTTAAATCTGTACTTTAGATATTGTTTTTTTAATTTTTATTTTTGTTTGTTTCTCAGTACATTTGACATTCAATATTATTGTTTCAGGTGTACAGTATAGCGGTTAGACATGTATATACCTTGCTAAGTCATCCCCCTGATAAGTCTAGTATCTACCTAGCATTGTATGGTTATTACAATACTATCAACTATATTCCCTGTGCTATATTTTATATCCCATGACTCTTTTGTAACTGCCAGTGTGAATTTCTTAACCCCTTCACCTTTTTTACCCAGCCCTTCAACTTCCTCCCATGTAGCAACCTTCAAAATATTCTGTGTATCTACAAGTCTGTTTCTGTTTTGTTTGTGCATTTAATTTGTTCTTTAGAGTTCACATACAAGTGAAATTACATAGCGTTTGTTTTTCTGTATGACTTCACTTAGCATAATACCCTTTGGGTTCATTCATATCGTTGAAAATGGTAAGATTTCATTCTTTTTATGTTTGAATAATATTCCATCGTATATAAGTACCGCCTCTTCTTATATATTTATCTGTTGATGGACACTTACGTTGTATCCATGTCTTGGCTATAGTAAATAATGCTGCAATGAACATAGAGATGCATGTATCTTTTCAAATTGTTTTTGGATTTCTTCAGATAAGAACCCAGAAGTGGAATAGCTGGGTCATAAAGTAGTTCTATTTTTAATCATTCTGAGGAAACTCCAGACTATTTTCCATAGCAGCTACATCGATTTGCAATCTCGCCAGCAGTGCATTAGGATTCCCTTTTCTCCACATCCTCGCCAACACTCATTCGTTGATTTATTGATGTTAGCCATTCTGATAGTTGTGAGATGATATCTCATTGTGGTTTTCATTTGTATTTCTTTGATAATTAGTAATGTTGAGCATCTTTTTATATGTCTGTTGGCTCTCTGCGTGTCCTCTTTGGAGAAGTATCTATTCAGGTCCTCTGTCCATTTTTTAATTCTATTGTTTGGGGGATTTTTTGGTGTTGTATGAGTCCTTTAAATATATTTTTTGAATATTAATCCTTTCTTCTCCCATTCAGTAGGTTGTCTTTTAGTTTTGTGGATGGTTTCCTTTGATGTGCTAAAACTTTTTAGTTTGATATAGTCTCATTTGTTTATTTTTTCTTTTGTTTCCCTTGCCCAAGGAGATATCTCCAAAAAATATCACTAGGAGTAATGGCAATGAATTTACTGTCTGTGTTTTCTTCTAGGATTTTTATGGTTTGGGATCTTACATTTAAGTCTTTAATCCATTTTGAGTTTATTCTTGTGTATGGTGTAAGAAAGTAGATTTTTTGCATAATCTGTCCAGTTTTCTCAACACTATTTATTGAAGAAACTATCTTTACCCCTAAATACATTCTTGCCTTATTTTTCATAGATTAATTTGACCATAGATTAATGGACTTTGTAGGGTAGAGGAAAGGAATGTGTGTGTATAAGTTTAAATTCTGTGTTTTATATTTTGTTAATGTGATATTAAAAAGTGTTCTTATAAATTTATATTTTTTTTTCTATTTCCCCACATCTCACCAGTACTTAATTTCAAATCTTTTTATTTTAAGCTATCTGATGAATTAGAAATGTTTTCGTACTGTTATTTTAATTTGTATTCTCCTAATCACTAGTGAACTGAAACATTTGTAATATCTGTTTAATGATCATTTGTATCTCTCTTAGAATTACCAAAACATAACCTTGTCCTCTGTTTTTCTGGTGGATTGTTTGAATTTTTATTATGGATTTGGACAGTCTAGATACTAATCCATGGCTGTATATCTTGATAATATTTTCTTCTACTTACGTATTTCTCAATTATGTTTGAAAAAACAGAACCATATCCTATCTCTTATCCAGCAGAAGTTTTACATTTTAATGTGGTAAATTTATCAGTGTTTTCCCTTTGACTTTTACATTTCGATTTTAGAAAGTGTTTCCCACAATCATATAAGAATACTCTATATTTTTCTAATTATTTTTAGTTTTGTTTTGAAGGCTCAGTTATATATCTGCATTAACTGTTGTGCATAGTGCAGGGCAAAGATAAAATTGTATTTTGTTTTAAATGAAAATAAAAGATATATTCAGTAGTCCAGAGATCATTTCTTGACTAGTACATCTTTTCCCCGCTGAAATGACTTATTCCTGCATAGAAATGGGTCTGCTGTATGGTTGCTCTCCTGGCTTCTTTGGCCTGTTTACCTATTTCTGCACCAATATCATGGTTTTACTCGAAGAGCTCTAAATTACATTCTCATGTCCAAAGGACAGTCCTCTCACTTTATTTTTTCTAAATTGGCTATGCCTCTGCATTTACTCTTCTTTATGAATTTTAGAATCAATTTTCAGGTCATAAAAAAAACTGTTGAGATTTTTATTTGAATTTCAATATAGATTATATTATATATAGATTAGTTTTCAGAGAACTGACATCTTCCTATTCATAAATGTTGCCATATCACTCCATATATTCAGGTTTCGTCTTATGTTCTTCAGTAAATTAAATTTTATAGTTTTCCATAGAAAAGTCTTGTACATTTTTTGTTAACTTTGTCCCTAGGTAGTTTATAGTTTCACTGCTATTATGAATGAGCTACCATTCATAACAGTTCTTCTTAGTACTCAATTGATGTTTGCAGAATTATTGTTTGTGAGTATGTCTCTGTCTCTCCACCAGATAGGCTTCTATTCTGTTCTCCTTAGGGCACAGCTGCCTCATTCATGTTTAAATTTCCTTCCATTCTTTTTCCTTTCTCACCACTAACCACTCCCATGACTCCCAAACCTACTCTGCTAATTTAGCACATTCCCTTACTATACTGGGTTTCATTAAATGTCTTTTGGTTTGAACTAGCAAATAAATATTAGTGTCATGGATATCCAGAAAGGGAAGAAATCAAGTGGCTGCCAAAAAATGTGATCTTGAGTTTCGTTTCTCAGATCTTCATATCTATCAGTGGAGTCAGTTATAATGTCGATGGAGGACAGTAAGATTTGACCCTCATTTACTATGTGCTTTTGGCTAACTTACTGACCCCCTCAAACCCTCAGTATTTGTCTTTGAAGAATGGGGCTAATCATACCTCACAGGATTATTGTTAAGATTAAATAAGATTGTACCTGTGGTTCTTAGCACAGCTCATGACTCATAGTAACCACTCAACCAAAAGAAGTGGTTTTTACTATTCAACATGTGGAGAATAAATACTTTATAGATTTATACAGTGTAAGGGTCCTCACCAATTCTTCCTTCCTTTTTTGTCAGAGGCTTTGAAGGCAAAAGGGCCTTCCGATTCCTTCTAGAGCTGTTTTTTAAATTGATCGATGGCACCCTTAGAGGCTAACTTGAGGTGTTAAGGCGGCCCAAAACAGCTCTGCTTTTATTTTAAGTTCAGAGGTTCCAGGTAAAACTCCGTTGGAAGAAATTATTGTCCCGGTAGAAATGGTTGGAAACCATTTCAGTAACCTGTCAGCTTGAGTCCTGGGACAGTCACACTGTCCCAAGAAGCACTTGGAAGCCCACTGATTAGTGGTGGTCTCAGGACGCATCTCGGTTTTACATATTTAACAACATCAAAATTTCCTCGATTCTGTGCACCCTCTTTTGATTCTCCCTAGTTGTCCTCTCACTTTCTCCCTCCTCAGGAGTGGTCCCACAGAGTCGTCTCCTTCCCTTTCCTGGCTTCCACTTCCATGTGATTTTCATGTGGGGTGTGGTTCGGTGCCCTCCGCTGTCTTGTTTGGACCTGTGCAGAACATTCTTGATGATAATGTTGGCTCATTTTCTTCCAAGTGTAATAAAAAATATTTTATATTTCTGTGACCCAAATGTCCCAAAGATTCAGACTTTTACTCTCTATTGTATTTATAGATACTAATTGTGTTCAGCTGACTTGATTTTTCCGGTGTTCTATACTTTTGATTCTGTTTTTGGTGCAAGCAAAATATATGTTTTCTAGAAATTTATATTTAAATATACATGTTTTATAATTGATTTTTATTGTATTATCACTTTACTCCCAAACATTAACTGTTGTTATTTCACTTTACAGGTAAAGAAACTAAAGCTCAGACAAGTTAGGTAACTTGCGTAAAAACCAACAGCAAGTGAAGACAGAGCGTCCTCTAATGTTGAGGTCATAAAATAGCAGCCCTCAGTCTGAATGTGAGCTTCAGACAACTTTTTTTTAACATGTACCAAATTCTAAAATTGAGAGATTTCATATTAAAGAGTAGATTTCTGGCTTGTCATTTAACAGTATAGGTGCTCTCTAGTTCATGGCAGTGCCCCAGTTCTCACCCTAGCTATTATCTTGTCTTTGCATCACCAGCCCAACTCTTACAGACATTGGATTACAGTGTCATTTGTCCTCCCCTTGTCTCAGCTATATCTAAGTATAATTGTTGTTTGTCATGCACACAAAACACAAAAGACATGTAGACCCTACATAGGAGATATATGGCTGTCTGACCTAGTGGGGGGTCACTCTATCAGCCTATATATTAAATATTTGTGAAATTCGATTTTTTCTACGTGTTAAATTAAAAAAAAAATTATTTAAACAGGAGAGCTAATATTTCTTCCTGCACTCCAATCCATCAACATGAGTTATCCTCCTGGGGTGGGGTGCATGTATCCTTCTTAAGGAATCATTGACTAAGGAATTAAATATGTCTGATTCATAACACTTAGAGAACATTTGGAAGAGTAAGTAAAGTAATGGCTTCTTTAACACAAATTCAAACTCATTTAAATTAGAAATTCACCACAGTTTGTTTTGTGAAGTATGTTATTAACAGTTTCGAGGTATACTGATACTTAGTAATAGCAGACACTGAGCATTTTAACTTGAGTTATACTGGAGTAATCAAGGTGGAGAGATAATGAGGGGACATTAAAGCCTCCCCTCCCGCCCTGCCAGACACCTTAGTTTCACTAGTGCTTTGGGGGTATTTATTTTAAATAAAGTAATGAACCCAAGATTATCCCTAAAATAATGCCATTCTTACTCATTTGCATTCCTTCAGGCTTCTTGAGTGAGAAATATAGGACTGAAGGAATTGTGCCTGGAGAGGGTTGTGGCCCCTGAGCACACAGCCCTGTGAATTCCATTCATCATGTGTTGTGAGATAAAAGAGAGTGAGACCTGCTAGAGCAGGTATATATGACTATTTAAATTTTTTTCTAGTAGTGACTTTCTCTAGGATCTGTAATTTAGCCTCAACTGTGACATTTTTAAAAAGTATAAAAATAGAGTTAAGTACTGAGTTTGAGTGAGATAGGTTACATGAAAAATTCTCAACTAGGTACTTTTTTAAAAAAATAAAAGCTTAGCGATCAAAGAAAATCCATCCTCAGAGGGCTGTAATCCTACTACTGCAGTGAATTGATTTGACAGACTCATAATTTGATTTGCTGTTCCAATGGGGGACAAATTTGATTTGGTCCTAACGGAGAGTGATTTAACTTTAATTACATAATTTTTTTTCTTAAGCATTAACACTTTCATGAAAAATATTAAAGAAAATGTGGATGTTTTCCTCAGAAACTATTGACTTAGAAGATTGCTTATCATTATGTAATAATTAAGTTTTTAAATTGAGGATAATATTACTAGATGATTATTCATTTATTTTTCTTGTGATGTGCTACAAGACTATTAAAGTTAAAAGGTTGATGAGATTTTGTATAATTGCTCTGTATAAAATGCAGAGAATTTCCAAATTTCATACAAAGAAAAAATTAGTCATCTTTAACTTTGCCATATAAATTAAGTACTGTTGCTGCATAACAAATCACCCAAAATTTAGTGGCTTAAAACAACAATATTTATAATCTCACATGTTTTCTATGGATCAGGAAATCCAAGAGCTGCTCAGGTGGTTGGTTTTGACTCAAGATCTCCAGTGATGTTGCATTTAAATGGTTGTTGGAGTAAGGCTTCTTTACTCACATGTCTGATGCATTATCTGGAAAGCCTCAAAACAGCTAGAGGCTGGAACAGCTGGAGTTCCTCCGGTATCTTTCTTACCTTGCCACATGTAAGTCTCAGGGTAGCTGGAATTCACAACAGCTCAGAGTTCCAAATGCAAACCATACAGTCCCAACAGAGCCAGAAGGAAGCCCTATCACCTTTTACAACCTAGCTTCAAAAGTCATTATGTCACTTCAACCACTTTCTTTTCCTTAAAGTCACTAGGGCTGGCCTATAATTAAGAAGAGGGGAATTAGAATCCACTATATTTTTATAAGAGGAGTGTCAAAAAAACTTGTCAGCATTTTTTAAACCACCACACCATGACACCCAGTGAATAAATACCAGCCCATTCCTCACTTTACTCTTATCTGATAGTCCCTTTCCTTAGTTTCCTTCTTCCTAGTCTATTCATACTGGGTGCTCACTCCAATCTATCTGGATTTTTAGAGTCTTCACCTAGCTACTCTTCTTGTCCTTATTTGCTCCACATAGTCTTTCCTGTGTCCTAATTAATCTTTCTAAAAGATCTCTGTCTTCAATTCATTCTTCTGGTTGAAAGCCTTTAATGCTACAAACATGTTTCTCCCTATATGGTTTGCATCAGAACCAGGTGCATACCTTGTTTAAAAAGGCGGATTGTGCAAGTCCCTTCTCAGAGTTACTAAATTAGAATTTCTGAGGGGAAAAAAAAAGAACTCCTGGAGGGTGGAACACAATAATTTACACATTACCAAGTTAACAACCTTTAGCAAAGCTGATTCTTAAGCACACTAAAGTGCACATTTTAATTTTGTGTTTAATGGCACACAGCAAAGGTTTTCAGCCATAGCATGTTGCCATAGTTATGGAGCAAGCAGGCTGTTGCTAATAATACCGACGTACTGAAATTAGAGCACATCCACAGTTATCCCAATAATGTCATCTTCACTAGTCTTCTCACTTATTTTCTTGAGTGAGAAATTCCTTAGAATGTGAGGAATTTCACATAAGTTGTATTCTCAGTATTAATGACATAAGGTTCTTGTGCTTCTGTGGAATCACTGCCCCCATACAATCTGATTTGAGTCAATGCTGTCTTGTCTTATCACAGTCCCTTGAACATATTTTGTAACTTTGCTTCCTCGTTATTTGTTTCTCCTTGATAGTCATTTTTTACTGCTTATCAAATCTCACCTTCTCTTGGACACCTTCTCCTAGGATCTCCAGCTTTGGAGATTTCTCCACTTTCATCTCATTCAGCAAAATATGTTACTCTCTGTAACATGTATATGTCATTTATCATATAGTACCTTAAATTATTAACTATTAGTTTATTAGATTGCTGTGTCAGGTTCCAACAGGAAAGATGTGGCCCATTCAGACAGGTGAAACAGAAGAGTCTATAGTAAAAGAACTTTAAAAATTATACACAAGACATAAGGAAACTGCAAAGGATAGTTCAGTATCATAAGGCTGGTAAAAATGGAATCTGTTACTATCCCAAAGGCCTATAGATTCGAGATGAGGGAGCAGTCACTTGAACCTAGGAAAAAGATCTATGAAGAAGGCTTCCTTACAGAAGCTCTGGCTTTCAGTAGAGAGCGGTAGCCAGACTATGATGACTCCATAGGATGAGAGCCAAGGGAATAAACATCCAGATGTTCCTCTCCTCCCTTCCTCTGATCTCCTGCTGATGTTTATCATGGGTCAAAACCAACTGTAAGTTGTAGGGAAGAGAACACATTGATTCTTTCCAGAAGAGTCAATCACCCAGGGCACAGAGTTGGGGAAAGAAAGATAGAGAGCAGAGCTAGAGAAGCAAAGAGAAAATATACAGCACAATTACAAAATCATTATCTTTCTCTCAGCCTTCTAATATACTGTATGAGGTAGTTGTTAAGTAACTATATCTCTATTTTTTAATGCCAATATGCATTGATTTTATTTCCCTAAAATATTTGATAAGAATGAGTGACAAAAGGCTTACCCAGTGTTAACATTTTGTATATTTTGCAGAATGATTCACTCAAACATAAACTACTGTATTTCTTAATTTCCAGGCCCAATTCCCTTTATGTCTTTAATGGAAAAGACCAGTTTCTTGAGACTATGCAGATACAGTTATAATTTGAATCTCTTAAGTATAATTATCAAAAATATAAATTCAAATTAAACTGGCTGTCATATGTTTTGGAAGCCCAAGGTACAATCTCAGATCCTACCAACTTAGCCTCAGTGATTATAAATACATAACATTCTGGGAAGAGTAAATATGTGCACAAGAATGTCTCATTTATGAAAAAATAATATCAAAGATGCTAAATTTCTAAAATAAATAAACGGGGTACTTTTTATACTATAAAATAACTCCTACCTTTACAGAAAGATTCAGCTAGGATTTTATTTGGGGAGAAGTGAACAAAATTTATTTTCATAAAAGAAATGTTTTTTAAAAGTAAAGATAGACAGGTTTAAAACAAAAGACATAAAAAGATATGCCATAATACCAAATACTAAACCTAAAAAACTGAAATGACTTTATTGACATGAGATAAAGTAGACTTTAAGACAAAGAGAATTACCAGAGATAAAGAGAAACATTTTGTAGTGTAGGGTCAATGCATCATTAATACGTAAAAATTATAAATGTGTATATACCTAATAAAAAGTTTCAAAATACGTGAATCAAACAATTGACAAATAAAGTGGCAAAAATCCACAAATAGACAAGCCCACACTCACAGTTGGAAATTTTAGCAGTCCTTTCTTACTATTTAATATAAAATCTAGACAAAATATCAGTAAGGGACTAGAAGATCTGAGGAACAATAAACCTATCTAGAACACAGTGTCCAACTACTGCACAAAAGGTGTTGTTTTCAAGTGCACATGGGACCTGCATCAAGTAAACAATATAGTAGACCATAACAAGTATTAATAACTTTTTAAATTTTTATTTTATATTAGTTTCAGGTATCATTACAATGGTTAGACATTTATATAATTTATGAAGTGATCCCCCCAATTACTCTAGCACCCATCTGGCACTGCACACAGCCATTACAATAATATTGACTATGCTGTACCCTATGTCCCAGTGACTATTTTGCTACTACTGATTTGTACTTCTTCATCCCTTCACCTTTTTCACCTAGCCAAGAATAAACTCGAAATGTATTAAAGACTTAAATGTAAGACCCAAAACCATAAAGCTTCTGGAAGAAAACATAGACAATAAACTCTCTGATATTGTTTTTAGTAATTTTTTCTAATATATCTCCTTGGGCACAAGAAACAAAAGAAAAAAATAAAGAAATGGGACTATATCAAACTAAAAAGTTTTTGCACAGTAAAGGAAACCATCAACAAAATGAAAAGTTATTAACTGTTAAAGGCTTGAAACTTGTAATGTTCTTTTACCATAATGACAAAAAAAAAAAAATTAACATTGGTTCATGAAAAGAACTCACCAAACTGAGAATAGAAGAGAATTCTTTTAATCAGATAAGAAACATATATGAAAAAAAATATAGCCAATATCATACTTAATAATGGAACATTGAGTGCTTTCCCCCTAAGATTGAGAACTGCAAAGATGTCCACTCTTACCACTTCTATTGAACTTAGTATTGGAGGTTCCAAGTAATACATTAAGACAAGAAAAATAAATAAAAGGCATAAATGCATAAATGCATACTTGTGGATGACATGATTGTTTACAAAGAAAATCCTAAAGAATCTACAAAATTACTACTAAACTAATAAATTTTAGCAAGGTCACAGAATACAAGGCTAATGTTTAAATCAATTGTAGTTTTATATATTAAATTATGTATTTCTATGTATTATAAAAGTATAGGGTGAGTCACCTCTGGCTTATTGTTTCACTTCCCATGGCGATTCCTTATTAAAATATTGACTTAGAATGATAACATCTTTTTTTTAGCATTATTCAAATATGCAGTTATTGGTACATATGTGGATGGGATAGAGGATAATACACTTAGGTTTACATTGGAAAAGTGATAGAGACTAATTTTCTAATGAGAGTAGCCCTGGATTATTGCATTTAATCTGTTGTAGGCCTCAGTTCTTTTTCCCCACCCCCCATGAGTCATGGCCAAAAAATATCTTCCCAATCATGATTTAAATAATGCCCTCTGTAAGTACATAGATTCGTAGAAGCACAAATTTTAGAGGCTATTTTATCCTGCATCTTGTAATTGCTTGTCCCTGCATCTGAGGGTTGCTGAGTCATTGCAGAGGCAAACAAAATTAGACAAAATAATAATTTTCTCAATCAACTGACAGCAACTGTATAAATCTTAATATAGAAATCCTTCAAATTTTTAAAAAACCTTTTAAAAGAATCTTTATATTAAAAAACATTTGGTAGCTACTGATCTCATTTTTTAAAGAGAAAATTGAGACCCAGTGAGTTAAGTTACTGGCTGGAATTTCACAAATTTAGTTAATGTAGAGCTAGAGTAAGCAACCCAAACTCCAGAGCTGGAAGAAGCAACCCACACTCCCATGTCCAGAGCTCTTTCCACCCGATTATACTGTTTCCCTATTAAAAAAGGGAATTAAAAAAGGTCGATTCTAGCCTCAGATGACTGGAATTTACAGCCGGAAGAACCTTTCTGAAATTAGAGCCAAAAGGCAGATCCAAAAACATTTTGAACTGTGGACAACATATTAAAATGAATTTTTAATTTCCCAAAGGGTCTATTTGAAGTAGAAAGCACATTCAGTTTTACAAGTTCTGTTATATTCTGATATAAATCACTGTTTGTCTTCATGCTCATCTCTTCATAACTATTTTCCAAGCCTGTCTGAGATTTATAAGTAGCATATTGTCTGGGTCTTCTCCACTGACTAAATGTATTTGTATGTAAGAAAATAATTTTGAATTCTATATGAGGAAAATCTTAAAAGTACCAATTGTTAAGAATTAGAGCAAATTATTAGAGCCAACCATTGATTCTACTTGCCTAGAAAACTTTTAGGAATTCTTTAATATTATTTTTGCACATGTTAAACACTCAGTATTTACTGAATGAATGAGTATATGAATGAGTGATTAATAAAGTGGCTAATGGTTTAAACTCTCTGGTGTGCCTTTCTATATTCATAATTCTTTGCTTTCTGTTAAAATTTTAAAATGAGCTTGCTGAAAATTGACCCAAATATGTTTTATTTGAACTACTAAATATTCTAATAAATATTTTTCTTTAGGCAGTATGTATGTATATGTATGTGTATACATGCACACAGATAAATAGATAGATGGTAGATAAATAGATGATAGATAGATAGATAGATAGATAGATAGATAGATAGAAACACACACACACACACACACACACACACACGCAAGAAATATTTGGAAAGGGTTACCAACTCAGATTTGTTTCTGCTCGAATAATTCATACATTTCAAAACACTAAATTAATCTAAAAATATCCTGCTAGAATGATTATACGTCAGTGCTCTGGCTTCGTGTTAGAGCAGAAAGGCCAAGGTGAAGGTAGCTGCTGCTGTGGCCAAAAGAGGCTCAAAAGTCTGGTATCAAATCAATGGCACCAGCACAATATGAAAAGACCTATTCTTACAATAGCTGTTATCTTCTAAAGCTTTGGAAAATTACCCATTTGCTAATGGGAAAGTAAGATAAAGATTCTTCCACTGACAATGCTGAGTAGAACATTAAAAGTGGACATCAACAATTTTGGCAAATAACTACATTGGTTTTAATTAAAAAAAAAATACTTCTGTCCACACAACTTAGCATTGAAATCCAGTTGTATGTGGATGTGTGTGCACGTGTGTGTGTTCTTCATTATGGCTATTCAGAATGATACTGAAATTACTTTTCATGTGTGGCTTATGGGGTCACCTCAATAATGTGCATAGCCCAGCAGTGGCAAAAAGATTTCATCTTGCATACCACATTCATATGGTAATGGCTTCCTGGCCTGCTGTATTGAGAAGCTAAATCCAGAGTGCTATGATCATTAGCAGTGATGATTCTCTTTCTGCCTGTCCTAGTTAGAAAGCTGCTGGGATGGGTCATATCTGTGGTGTATAGAATGGAGATCATAACAGTTTCAATTCCCATCCCAGATATTTTAGCACCGCAAATCTACCAGGCCATTTGATAGATCTTTATAGGAAAAAAAAATTAAAACCTTCACCCTCCTCCTGGAAGTTGGATTGTATTTCAAGGAGCATGGGGTGGGATGGGGGTACTCATGAGACTATTTCTGATTGTCAGAAAGAGATCTGATTTCACATATTCTGCTAGTCACTTCATTGGGTATTCTTTCAGCTTAGTTTGCTGTTTTGGGTGTGATGGTGGCTATTAGAACATCAGCTTCTAAAATAAACCTGAAGTTTGTCGCATTTTGTTACGCCAAAGCAGTTTAGGGCTGGAGGCCAGATTATGAGCTACTGCAAACTAACACAAAATGCAACTATTAAACTATTGGTGCTTGGTAGCGCTCAACAAAATCCCACTAAGAGAATGAGTGACTGACTGAATGAATGAATGAATGATCGAATAATTTGATTGTATCAGCAGGATTTCTCATAGACCAATTTTTGTGTACCAATAGACTTGAATGTAACTTGTTTCTTCCTCTACCTACATACTTTTCCCAGGAAAAGCAGAGCCCTGGAAAGTTTTTGGGAAAAGCTTTTCCCAAAATACCACACTACTATATGGAATAGCCATATTCCAGAACTCCAGGTCCTCTTCTGTTCCTTTATTGTACCTTGCCCTGGTTTCCATTTTGGAACTATATTTCAATAGAGTGGAATTTCCACACTGTTTTACTGTATCAAAATAACAATAATATTTTATGTATCAACTTCCACACTGAATTGAAAGATCCTTGTGGGCAGAGACCACATCTTACCTCTATCTAATATTATAGGCTCATTGTATGCTTAATAAATCTCTTACTAAGGGCTCATATTAAATGTTTAATAAATATTTGTTGAACTGAAATGGACACCTATGAATGCATTTCCAAGTAGTGCTAGAGCTCTACCAGAAGATTCTTTTTCAGTTATAGTTCACATACAATATTAGCTTCAGGTGTGCAACGCAGTGATTAAACATTTAGATAACTTATAAAGTGATCACCCCAATAATCAGAAGAATTTTCAAAAAGAAAAAAAACGAAATAATACTGACCTAGTTTAACAACTTGTAGGCACATATTAAAATAGTTAATAAATGCTTATAGATCGAATGAATGGAAGAATGAAGGAAACTTACTTAGTGGTTCTCATACTTAGGATCTTCAAGAAAACCTTGAGAGCAAGTTGTTCTAAAGATATGTTCTCAAATTCAGGCTGGAATTTGTTTGGGTCTTAACGCCTCAAATGTCATCTGAGGATATGAGTTTAAAGTTTTTTCATTGTCAGTATGAATGAAAACAGTTACTATAAGTTAAGCTAAGCAGAGAGATATAGTAATATCTAAGGAATAGCGTGGAATACTATTACTCCTCCTCCAACTTTTGATAATTTAGTTTTCTCTGAATTTCCTTGAAGACAGTCTTTGTATTTGAGTGAATGCTAAGCACTTAGCATAGATAAGTGTGAAACAGAACTGTATGAGGCATGCATCTTCTTTTGAACTTCTTTCAGCCATACAAATCAAGATACCTTATACCTGAGAAAAAGATAACAGTTTTTTTTAAATGATACCAGTGTTTTTTTTAAAAAGTATTTCCATTTGAACTTCAAATGAAAATATTTAATGATAGCATTTTATGGTGAATTTTCAGTCCATTTTTTGTTCAATAAGTCTGTGCATGGAGTATTAATGGAACTATTATATAATTTCTTATCTATTTCATATTCCCATAATATAAGTTAGCATTTAATATCCTCTTAAATTTCATTTTTTTCCAAGAAATGCTTTTAAAAAATGTGAACTTGTACTTCTTGCTTTAAGAATTTCTAAACCACTTTTCTAACACTTCTTTTGAATGAATGTAATGCATCTCAAAGTGTAAAATCCAGTTGTCTAAGATAAATAGCTGCTGTATTTTTAGAAACTCTGTACTGCTCTTGCTTTTGAAATGAATATATTTTATCTTATATGATATAATTTAAAATATATTTAATTTATAACTTTTTTGAAAACTGATTGCTATGAATTTCAAATAGGGATTTGGATCACATGGTCTTTAAGAATCCTTCCCTACCTTCATCACTTCTATGAATTTAGAATCAGGTCTGTGTTTGTATACCAACAATGAGATCTCATAGACAATTATTCTCATTGTCGATATTATGGATTTAAAAGTTGTATTTGTAAAGAGGCAAGGTATAGCAAGAGGATGGTTTAGAAGTTGGCTAAATGGTGAGAATTAGCAATATGCTGAGATCTTACACTTCTTCAAGGTCTGTCAGAGTGGTGATTTTCTTGGCTAGGCCTGGGAACATCATCCAACAATATCAGCAAATCTTTTGACTGCTTCATAGTAGAGTTTTCTAAGTAGAGTTTTCAGTCATCACATGCACTAGTAATGAGGAGTTCGTAAACTGACCACTCTGAACCAGGCAGGCATGTTCATCCCACAGGTATAGAAACAGCTGCTGCATTTTTGGACTCTACCCACGTGCCTTCATTCCTCTCTCTTCTCCAATCTCAGAAAGTCCTTTTGTCATATTTCAGGGCCGTCTACCTAATTTTGGCACTAATGCTTCCCCCAATTTCCTAAATATTAAAACCAAGAAAACTGATCATGTTTTACATTATATTTTATTTGACCTCTCTTCATAAAAGGGCATATCATTACAGTGAGTTCAGGCTCATTAGCTCTTCCAGATGATCCTCTTGCCTACAGTCTCTCACCACCTAGTCTGCCCTCTGCACTACCACTGACATTCATTCTAAGACAGCTAATGAAATATAGTACTCCTGTGTTTATAAGGTAAAACCCCAACTGCTTAGCGTGGAAGGCAGTGCCAGCCCAGCTGGTCTCAGTCTGCCTTTCTAGAACTTCAACTTCTGGCTCATAATAGTACCTTAGTAAATATTAGAAGGAAGACTAAATGAATGAAGTAATTGCCTGCATAATCAAATTAGTGGTGAGGAAAAGACGTCTTGGAAGAAATAGAGTTGTAAGTTTACATTCATTTCCATATTGTCAACCTGATATATAGTAAATAAAATCTTAATCTTCTTCATTAAATTTCTACATCTTGACAGCTTAATATACCCCAATTGCTTTTAGTGAAATAAAGATTTGCACCATAAAAATCTAACCACAGAACTGTACTTTTCATGATCTAATGATGCCTTTTTGAAACCATTAATGATACATTGTTCAGCAGATATGATTAATTTGGCTTGTGACAGGGTGTGAAAGAACAGAATAACCTAGATAACTACTTAACTAAAGTAATACAAACTATGTGCATTTTGGGCTATAAGAGAATACCGCGGGATCATGGGACTGTATAGAATTTAGCTGTTGAACAAGGAATGTCCAAACTATAAAAATAACATTTCATGTATTAGCTATCTCCTTATATTAGTTTCTTTTGTTTTAGTTCTTAATCATATAGATCCACTTCAAGGTGTTGTCATCGTCATTGTTGTTGTTGTTTTACATTTAAAGACCCTGCAACTTCATTAAGCTCCTGTTTTGAGCACTCGTTCCTATACATAGGGTTCCTTATAATATAAGGCAGAAGTTAAAACACAGCTTCCGGAGTCCCATCACCAGAGCTTCTGATTCAGTAGAACAGAGTGGAACTCATGAATTTGCATTTCTAACAAGCTTCTAGGGAATGCCCACACAAGAGCAGCTAGTACAAGAACCAACTACTCTTTTAGTAACATGGCTACAGAGTCTCTCTCACATTATTATCAGAGTTTGCCTCAGCAATTCATGTATTTCGTGTAATTGTAACAGTAATAAAAAGGGAGTGATATTTGTTTTAGAGAAAAGAAGACAGAGTGTTAACTGACATCAGGTATTATAAAAATTACCATATTGAATGGCTCTCCTCTTTATTCCCATATATTTTTTAAACATTATGCTAATCATATTGTATTATAGTTATCTCTTTACTCAACTACCAGACTATGGAAGCTTTACGGTCAGGGAAAATGTCTTATTCTGTTTTCTAATCCCGACTTACTACCCAGTACCAATCATTGAAAACATGAGAGCTTAAAATATTTGAGGAACAACAAATCCTATCCTCAGTCTGCCAGTTCTCCATCATGATCCTTAAATCAGTACATGATCCATATGTCAGTACAGGGACTGCAACTGACAGCAAAAAAAGTATTATTTTACTGTGAAACTTTGTCTCTAAACCCAGTAGAAGCCAGAACTACTCTCTGAACCACACGGAGAATTCATTTGATCCTAATCTCACCCCCAAGTCTCAGATTGTGCCACTATTGTCACAGAAACATCGATCCAGAGAATGCCATTGGAGGAGAAGAAGACAGAAAGTAGAGCCAGAAAACCATAAATTGTGCCAGTTCTTAGAGCTGCCCAATGCAGGCCTTCTGACAATTAAATCCAATGGACCCCACACCACAAGCTGCATAGAAAGAAACAAGTTCAAAAAGAATGATGAGAATCAGAGAAAGAGAAATGGATAGTACTTTTCCAGCCTCTTTGAAATAACAGAGAGAAAACACACCCCTACTTCATACTATAGCTTAGTGAACGGTCTTACTATGACCAACTGTAACAGCACTTTTTCTCCTCAAAAGTGAAGAGTGGAGGGTGGGGCAATATGAGAGGAGTCTTGAACTTACTTTCCTTTGAGATAAACATTCTCCTACTTTTTGTCCTTTTCTATAAACCGAAAGGTCATAGAGTTTATAATCAACTGGAGTAATTGTAGAGCCCATACTTGTTAAAGAGAGTAGACGAAGAAAAGTTGACAGACTTTGTATTTCCCAGAGTCCGAGTTCATCTATTCCAGTGTCCAGAAGCTTTCACTTGTATACATCAAACTTAATTTGGAGAAAGCCCCCATAAAGACATTAATTGTGTCTGCCATCCTGGAAAACACAATTTGCCTATCTGTTTAGATTATCTCCTCTCTAAAAAGATGATGTCTGAATGATTCTTATCTTGTAAACATACTTCATATAAAATTTGGGTGTTGCATTCTCCTTAGGCCATGTGCCTGCCCTGTTCTATGAATTTCTGTTCCCTTGGAAGGAACACTTTTCCCTCCTCCTCTTTCTCTAATTAATCTTTTCTCGTCTTCAGATCTCAGCTTAATTGTCAATTCCTCATAGGAGCCTTCTGTGACTTCCGTGATAAGGTTGGCTCTCCCTATTATTTGTTCACATAGTAACAACTACTCCACCTCTATTTTCTGGTATTTACGACACAGTTCCAGTTTTATATTTATTTGTGAGATTCTTCAATTAAAGTTTGTCTCTGCCAGTTCACCATAAACTCCATCAGAGCAAGAGCATACCTGATTTGCCCTCATTGATAGTCCTTGGTGCAATAGAATCTAGCATGTACTAGGTATGAGTGTGTTGTTCGATGAATTATCACAAACTTACTCCAGCTGCTATATATTCATGTTAACATTTAGTATTGTTGGTATTTTCAATTTTAGCCATTCTAGTGTTTGTGTAGTTCAAATTTGCATTCTCCAGGTTATTGATGATGCAGGCAGCTTTTCAAATCATTTGTCATTTGGATATCCTCCTCTTTTGTAAAAATGCAGGTTCAAGCCTTTTGCCTATTTTTCTGTCGTATTTTCTGATTTGCAAGAATTCCTATTGTATTTTCAAAATAAGCCCATTATTGGTTATATGTGTTGCAAATATCTCCTCCCACTGTGTAGCTGACATTTTCATTCTCTTAATGTATTTCAATAAATAATTTTTAAAATTTTAAAACCATTCAATTTATCAGACTTTTTATTATGGTTAGGGTATTTTGAGTTCTTTTTAAGAAATCTTTGTCTAACCACAGAATCTATTTTCTTAAATATTGTTTTCTAAAACTTTTATTTTACTTTTCAGATTTAGATCTGATAATTCATTTAGAATGACTTTGTATGTCATATAATAGACTATGTAGGGAGTTAAGAGTCATTGTTTCCCATATGAACATCTAAATTGTTCTAATACCATTTACTGAAAAGACTGCTTTTTCCACTGCATTGCAGAGCCATCTCTGTCATAAATTATATGATCATACATTTGGGCAGTGAATCTGTTTCGGGGTTCTCTCTCTTACAATTGCTAACTGGTTTTCCTCAATACCCATACCACATTATCTTAATTACTATGGATTTGTAATGAGCCCAATTATATTGGCCATCTGCATTTCCAAATAAATTTTAGAGTAAACTTTTCAATTCTCACACATACATACACACAGACACCCCAAACCTGCTGGAATTTAGGGATTATGATGAATTTATAAATCAATATAGCAAAAACTGAATTTTATGATATTAAGTGTTCCGTTCATGAATATGGCCTATGCCTCATTTTCTTTAAATCTTTAGTTTCTGTTGAGATCTGTATTTTTGTACCACTTTTTATTAGATCTTTCCCTAGGTAATTAAATGATTTTTTGATTATTTAACTAGCATTTTTATTTCATTTTAAAATAGATTATTGTTAGTGTATAGTAATAAAATTAATTTTATATACTGCCCTGGTAGGCAGAGATCATGTTAAATTTGCACATTTATTCTAACGGCTTTTAAATTTGGGAGTTATCTTATATGTACAATCTTATTGTCTAAATGACTTATATTTATTTCCAATCCCAAGTTTCATTTCTTTTTCATGTCATATTGTACTATCTAAAATCTCCATTGAAGTGTTGACTAGAAATGATGACAATAGGCATCTTTATTTCATCTCAGAAGGAAAGTGTCAGCATTTCCCCATTAAGGATGATGCTTACTATAAATTTTATGTATTTATTCTTTATCAGATTGAGAATGTTCTCTTGAATTTCTAGTTTGATGAGTGTTTATCATGAATAAATGTTTTACTGAATGCTTTTCTCATATTTTTTAATTAAGATGATTATATGATTTTTCTCTTGTATTCTGTTGGTTTGGTAAATTACAGTGCTTGATTTTGAAAAGTAAACCAATTTTTCATTCATGAAATAAACTCAAATTTGTCAAGATGTACAAAAAATTTTTTTTATATGTTGATGGATTCATTTACTAATATTTACTTAGAATTTTTACATTTATGTTATTTTCATGCGTGAGCTTGGCCTATAAGTTTTTTTCTAATGTCTTCATCAGGCTTTGGATTCAAGATAATGCCGGCATCATAAAATTTATTGGAAAGTATTCCTTTCTTTATATTTAATAGAAAGGTTTCCGGTAGATTGGTGTCTGGTACAATTTACTGGTGAAGCCATCAAGGTCTTGGGTTTTCTTTGTGTGAGAGTTTTGAATTATGAACTTAATATCTTTCATAAATATAGAACCATTTTGATTTTCTATTGATTCTTTTGTCAGTTTGGGGGAATTGTGTTTTTTTAGAGATTTGCACATTACATCTAAGATTTCTGACTTGTTTTCATAAAGTTATTCTTTTTTATTGCAATTAATTTTTTTCTTTGAGTGTAGTTCGTATACAATATTATATTAGTTTTAGGTGTATAATATAGTGATTTGACATTGTTATACCTTACAATGTGATTACTGCACTAAGTCTAGTAATCATTTTTCACCCTGAAAACTTATTACAATAGTATTAATTGTATTCTTCACTCTTTTCACCCATTCCTTTACCTCCCTCCCCTCTGGCACTCAGTTTGATGTCTGTTGGGGGCAGTATTTCTAATTATATTGGCATTAAGAAGACCATAGAACCCTTCAGAATATGCAGTGTTTCCTGCATATTAGTTTCAGGTGTACAGCATAGTTATTCAACATTTATATAACTAAAGAAGTGATCACTGTAAGTCCAGCAAACATCGGATACCATACAACAGCACCATAATATTATTGACTATATTCCCTATGCTGTACACCACATCCCATGACTTTTATTTGTTTTATATCTGGAAATTTAAACTTCTTATTCCCATTCATGAAGTTATTTTTAATCTCATCTTTTATCATCTCAGTCTCTGTAGGGTACTTAGAGATGCAGTTCTTTTTATTTTAAATATTTATTTGTCTTTTCTGTTTTTTTTTATTAATTTTACCAGGGAGTATCAATTTTATTAGTCTTTTTAAAACAGCCCCTTAGCTATATTTATTTTATATTTTATTAATCTTTGCTTTTTATCTTTCTATCTTTCTACTTTTTAATAGACCTCATTTTCTTATTGTATCATTTTGAGATGGGTGCTCAGATCACTAATATCAACATTTCTTTTTTCTTCTAATATATGCATGTAAGGCAATAAATGTTCCTGCAACTGTGATTTCACTACATCTCCCAGGTTTTGTAATGTCATAATTTCATTATCATTTAATTTAACATATTTTGTATTTTCATTGTGATTTCCTTGATATTGAAGAATAATGCTTAATTTCCAAACATGGGAATTTTCTATTCATATTTCTATTATTTATGTAGAGCTTATTTTCACTATAGTCATTGAAGATGATCTGTGTAATATTGATCACTTGATATTTGTTTAGATATCCTTTATGGCTCAGAATATGGTAAACTTTTATAAATTTTTCATGTGTACTTTTGAACAGTTTATATCAACTTAATGATTGTAGTGCTGTAATATATATCAAGTAGTTGTGTTAAACTCTCCTATATCCTTACTAATTTTTTTGCAACTTTTTCTATCAAATGCTTAGAAATATATATTAAAATCTTCCACTATGATTGTGATTAGTGACTTTCTCTTTTTAGTTCTGTTCAATGTCAGCCTTGTATACTGTGAGGCTATATTATTAGATCCTGCAAACTGAGTTGTTGTTTCTTCCTGGATAATTAAACATTTTATCATAATGAAGTGACACTCTTTAGCTCCAGTTATTTCTCTCTCTGAAATCTACTGCTTTGTCTGATATTTGTATGTTTTTTTCACCTTTATTGAAGTATAGTTGACAAATAAAAATTGTATATATTTAAGGTGTATAACTTGATGTTTTTATATATATATACATAGTGGAATAATCACCACAATCAAGCTCATGTATCTATCACCTCATATGGTTATCATTTTTTTTTCTTTTTTCATGGTGAGAACACTAAAGGTATACCTACTTAGCAAATTTTAAGTATATAGTACAGTACTGTTAATTATAGTCATTATGCTATACATTAGATCCCCAGGACTTATTTATCTTTCATAACTCGTACTTTGTACCATTTGACCAACATCTTCCTTTTTTCAGCCTCCACCATGCCCTTACAATCATTATCCTACTCTCTGCTTATTAACCTTAATACAATGTCCTCCAAGTTCATCCATGTTGTCATGAATAGCAGGATTTCTTGCTTTTTTAAGGCTGAATAATTTTCATATATATATAAAATATTTGTGTGTGTGTGTGTGTGTATATATATATATATATTTTATTTATCCATTCAGTTATTTACAGATATTTACAATACCTTGGCCATTGTGAATAATGCTGCGATGATCATGGGAGTGCAGATATCACTTCAAAATAATGATTTTGGTTTTTTTAGATATCTACGCCAAAGTGGGATTGCTAGATTATGAGATAGCTTTATTTTTAATTTTTTTGAAGAATCTGTATACTGTTTTTCATAGGAGCTGCACATTTACATTCTCACCAGTAGTGTACAAGGGTTTCCTTTTCTCTACACCCTCACCAACACTTGTTATTTTTTGTCTCTTTTTTTTCTTTTGTCTTTTTGATAATAACTCTTCTAACCAGTGGAAGATAGTGTCGCATTTCCCTAATGACTAGTGATGTTGAGTATCTTTTCATGTACCTATAGCCATTTGTATGTCTTTTTTTTTTTTTTTTTTGAGAAATGCCTGTTCAGGTCTTTTGCCCATTTTAAAATCAGATTTGATATTTGTATAGTTTCACCAGTTTTCTTTTAATGTTTCCATGGTATGTTTTCCATCCTCTTACTTTTAGCATTTCTCTATCTTTGTATTTAAAGTGTACTGCTGCATTAAATACCTCTGATGCACCCACTTCATATTATTTTAGCTCACCCTTTTTACTTGGCACTGCTGCTGTGACAAGCTTTGTGCCAGTGTGATGTGCAGAACTTACTGTATATGTTTGGCATGCTGTCCGGCGACTCACACAAACAGTGTGAAAGTATGACAGAGGTAACGTGCTGAGCAGAAACTACCGATCAATATGGGACAGGATCTGATGGATAAAGGCTCCTCATCCATGTTTCCTCCTAAGACCCAGCAGCATAGAGTCCCAGGCTCCTGTCACAGTTTTACACTGGCTTGCCCCCCTCCTCTACATTCTCCCCAATGTTCCACTCCTGCTTTGTTGCCTATAGCTGTTTTTTTGCTACTAGATCAAATGACCTGCCTAAAATCTTTGCTCCCTGGCCCTTTACAGAAAAAGTTTGCTGACTCCTGTTCTTGGGATTATGACAAGCATCACTAATTTATTAATGTCTCATAGAAATCAATACTTTTACCACTTCCCAAATAAGACCTTAGAATAGTTGAACTTCATTTACCTGTTTCATGACTAATCTCTATTTTTCAATACCACAAAAATACTTTCAGTACTCTTTTTCATGGTCAATATTCATTTAGTTTTACCTACATATTTATCATTTTTTCTCTGGGTCAGCTTTCTATCTTGGATCATTTTTCTTCTAACTAAAGAATATTCTTGAATATTTCCATTAGTGTAGAGTTTCTGTATACAAATTCTCTCAGTTTTGTTTGAAAAAATCTGTATTTACTTTTAATTTCAAAAGACATTTTTACTGGATATAAAAACCTAAGTTGGCAGTTATTTTATATAGGCACTTCAAAGATACCATTTCATTGTTTTCCAGCTGTCATTGGTAGTTTTGAAAATGTAGCTATCAGTCTTATTGCTGTTCCTTGAACATAATCTTGCATTTCCTTTTTTTCTGTCTGCTTTTTCTTTGTTGTTCCATTTAAACTTTCTGCTGTTTTACAATGATGTGCTTAGATCTGAGTTTTTTATTTTTTGGTTTCTATATTGTTTCTTGAATCTAGGACTTGATATCATTTGTGACTTTGGAAAATGCTTAGCTATTATATTTTCAAATACTGTTGTTTTATTTTCTCTCTTCTTCTAGAACTTTTGCTGTTTTCTGTATTTTTCCCTATTCCTTCCTCCCTCTTGCTTCATTCTAGATATTTTCTTCTGACATTTTAGTTCACTAATTCTGTTTTCATCTATACCTACTTGGCTGTTAAACACATTTAATCACCACAGTATAGTGAGAATTTGGGATAATTCTAAATCAGATTTAGTCCTGTGAAGACTGGCTCACAAACACTCAAAGGTATAGCCCTTTAGAATTCCAAACAAAAGCCTAGAGTGGGGGCAGCTGTAGTAGTTTCTAGAACTGCTCCTCCTTCATGGACCCTGTATTCTAATTTTTGTCTCTCAGCCCATTGTCTGTTAAAAGCTCTGCCCAGAAATTATCTCCTTGTTAAATGATAATGAAGTCCAGTTATCTGTTCTTTTCTCTTTTCATGATCTAGTCTAGCCTCTGTGATAATGGTATACTTTCAATAAATGTTTGATGGGTGAAAGAAATAAGTTATTTTACATTTTCCCATCAGGCAGAATAGGAAGCAAATTTAGCCCAGTATTAGAAAGAAATTCCCATAAGGAGCAAGTACCCAGCACAAGAAATGCTCACAAGAATGTTCAAGTTTAACTGTTCAGACTTAAAAGCTACTGTCAAGAGATTGTGGAGAAGATTACAGTTTTGGCATTCATTTGGGTTAGATAACCACCAAGTTTTTTCCATCCCTTAGTTTCTGTGATTCCAGTTTTTATCTGAACTTTGATGTTCTCTCTCTTTTTCTACTTTGCCTCCTGGTTTTTGACAGTGTAGTCTGAATTATGGAATCTAGGCTTTCTATCACATCTTCATAAAGAATAAGTTAGTCAAAGTACTCAAAGTTAAGAACAGGGAGTATTAAAATACACTCTGCAGTCTGACACAGTGAATACAACTTTGCTTATTAAAGGCAACCACGGGTTCTTTTTAACAAGTAAACACTCAGATAGGAACTTTAAGAAAATGGATAGAGGAAGATTGACTTGTCTATATAATGCAAGGGGGGAAGATAAATCGATTTAGTTGAGTCAATGGAAGGAACAGTATCAGCAATTGGGAAGTTTACTTCCACGTAGACAAAAGCAGTATCTCAGTTTTTGTTGTTATTTATTTACTTATTTATTCACTCAATCATTCAATTAACAAATATATTTTGAGAATGTAAGCTGAGGAAAGGTATGCGAAGGATCTACTTTGTTGAGACTTCTCAATATTTCACAAGTGAATTTTATGAAAACTTTCTAGGGGCTTCATATCTTTTGGAGCAGAATGGTGTCTGCTTCTATTTTACATTTTTTGGGGAAAGCAAACTATTTAAATATTTTTTTCCTTTAAAAATGGAATTCTGTTGGAGCAAGTGAAGCCCTAATGAGTGATGATATATGGTGGTTACTAGGAAATAGATGAGTATGCTTGTGCCTTCGGTTGCTCTGTTGAGCAACCAGCTGATTGTCCCTAGCTGTCAGGATGGTCTTGTCTGTTCTATATTTTGATTTTTTTTTTATTTCTAGTTATATATTTAATTTATACCAAGGAAAGACAGCAGGTTAATCACAATTAGAAAATTAAATAACTTTGAAGATTCACTTTAAAATATTATTTATCAGGTCTGAAGTTGCATTTGCAGATTGAAAATCTTAGATATTACGAACATAAGAGGTTCCAGGCAAGATGGTGAAGTAGACAAACTTTAATGTAATACTGTTTAGAATAAAAAGTATAGCATTAAAAAAAATCTTATGTATTTCTTTCAAGTTTTCTGTACACATAAAACTGCTTTTTTAAAAGCTCTATTAATTTTTTTAAATAAACAAAATGCAATTTTATTCAAAGTGTAAGAAAAGCTTATATGAATGTCAGGCTGTCTTTAGTATTTCAAAAGCCAATAGTAACAGACAAAATATGCTGATGATTACATATATGTCTATCCCTGAGTTGATTATGTTATGTAGAGAGAAATGGTTACATTGCAGCGTGAAACAAAACACAAAATATATCAAAAGTGACCTGTTTAGTTTGTTTAAATGAAAACTGCAAAAATTGCAAAATGCAAGAAGTTTATATCTGCATTCAATATCGAGCTAGTAGTTCAGATTTTTTCTATATTTTAATATATATTATGACCAAACCAAGCACACTCTACTGTCATTTTAATTTATGTGTCAAAAATTATCTTCTCCCTTATATAATTTATTTGAAGTCAATTAAAAAGGATGTCATTTGTTATATTGAGTAAGACTGAATATTGCCAAAGATTTTATTAAATATGAATTTTATAATATATTTAAACAAATGTTAACTTCAGATAATACCTATAACACATATCACACAAAAATTATAATTTTCTAAATTGTTAAGCTTTCTCAAAAGCTATTTAGAACTTTTTTTAAAATTGGTAAATACTAAGCTACTGAGATGGTAGGTTTTTTCCCCTTGTTTTATAGTTGAGAAAACTGAGGTTCAGATAAATTGAATCATTTGCCCAAGGACAAACAACTAATAGATGGCAGATTCTAGATTCAAATTCATAACAATCTATTCTAAAAAATCATGTTCTTAATCTCTTACGTCGGTATGTGCCTGTGCTTACACAGTGGCAGTAGAAATTGATGCAAGAGAAGTCTGGATGGTGTTTCAAAGGCAAAATTTATAGGCAATGGTGATAGCTTGGAAAGACTGAAGTTTTGATAAATAAGAGTTAGAAACAATATGGAGGCTTCTAGCTGAGAAATTTAGGAAATTAGTATTGCTACCA
Source organism: Macroglossus sobrinus (assembly GCA_004027375.1). Classification (NCBI taxonomy): domain Eukaryota; kingdom Metazoa; phylum Chordata; class Mammalia; order Chiroptera; family Pteropodidae; genus Macroglossus; species Macroglossus sobrinus. Next base: position 537,348 of record PVKZ01000655.1, on the reverse strand, counting down.
TAAAATAAATAAATAAAGTGGAAATTTCATTTAGATAAAAATGTGCTGAGATTACTTTTAGCCTTGCTGAGTCACAAGTAACATCAAGACTTATAGATAGAGCCATCATATTGACATTTGACAATATAGAACTTAAGTACTATTGAAAGTCAGTACTGAAAATGTAGATTTGGAATTCATCAACAAAGGGTAGTGGCTAAAACAAAAAAGTGGAAAGGCACTGAGAGAATGAGAAGAGATTGAGAATCTGAAGGTAGGGAAAAAAAACATCATCTAAACTTCAAGGAATCCTCCCCTCCCACACACACTTGTGGGTTTAAGGAAGAAAAAAATGCAAAAAAAAAAAAAACACAAAAGATTTTTAAAAGTTAAAGGAGAACCAGAACAACATAGAATTATGAATACCAAGAGATAATAAACATGGCTAAAATGTGTTGAGCATGTGGATCAAGTTCATGCTTTCTATTTTATATACATTATCTTATTTAATCTTTCTAATAATTCAAGAAGGTAGGTTTACCTGTCTCTATTGACAGATGAGAACATGGAGGTTTAGCAGAGTTAAGTCGTATACCCATCTCTCAACTGGTAAGTTCAAGGACAATTGGAATTTTCTAACCAGTGGAATCCAGAGGGCACAAGGCAAACTGCTGTGTTTTGGGAAGAAAATATAAAAATTATGATTATTATAACTCATTCTTTTAAATTTTGTGTATACAACCAGCCCTCCATATCTGCATGTTCTGCATTTGCAGATTCAACCAACCACAGATGGAAAATATTCAGAAAAAATGTTACAGCATTGTTGATGTGTACTTTTTAGTTAGGTCTACGATAGTTGTATCTGTACTGAACATGTCTATACATGAACTTGTTCCTTTCATTATTTTCTAAATAATATAGTATATCAACTATTCACATAGCATTTACATGGTATTGGGTATTACAAATAGTCTAGGAGTGATTTAAAGTATAGGGGAGAATGTATGGAGGTTATATGCAAATACTATCCAATTTTATGAGGGACTTGAGCATCCTCATATTTTGTATAATATAGGCATCCTGTATTAGTGTAGTAATACATGCATATCATTTATGTGTGCATAATCTATATCTTAAGTATATATATCTTAATAAGTATATATATAATTTACTAATGTGAGGATGAGATTAAAAGTTTTGGCGATTATTGCTTTAAACCACTATGCAAAACTGCCTATTTGTCCTTTCCCATCTTCAATAAGAAACTGCATTCACTTTATATGACCATGTTACCTTTCAAATGCAATAGTAAATCTAATCGAGTCAAATAAAAACTGTTTATTTCTTAAGTTCTTTCCATATCATTCCTTGATATCTTCAGAAATTCACAAAGGTCTTTGGGCCATTTGATACTTTGTAATAGTGGCCAGAGAAACCTAGGTTCAGATATCAACTTTGGTCTTACTGACCACATGGCCTCAGATAAGTACTTTAACTTCTCAGAGGCTCAGTTTTTCTCATCTGTAAAATGTAAGTAATGCAGATTGTTGTGAAGTTTAACATTATCATAGGAAATAACTTAGCATTGGACCTGGCATAAAGTAGATACTTTTGAAAGGACATCAAATTGTAATAATAGCAGCAGTACTTATTCACTGTAGACAACATCCATGGCCTGATAGTCATCTCCTTTCTAAAATCAGGTCACATATACCCTTGGCAAAGTTTGGCCTATATTTTTAATTCAACCAGGACACATATAGAACATAAACAACAAGTATTCTCCTGGAATTAGTAAGTTGCTGCTTATGGTCATGTGGGTGAAGGTATGCCATTTACTTGGATTATAACAGCAATAACTGCTCTGGCATCGTGTAGTGATAACCCTGGAAATGTGCTGGCAAAAAAACATAGAAGGCCAAAAATATGTCAGCTGCAACAGGACCAAAAGAGATGCATGCTATTGCTTGTACTTGCATTGGTTGTTATGTTGAATGCCTATCTGTCTGATGCTCTCCACAGATCTGTACTCCCGACTTGGTAGTGTTCCTGGCTTGCGCCAGTCAGAGGCTCAAAGAAAGATTACTGAAGCGCGCAGAGCAACAAGGGCGTCCTGATGACAATCTGAAAGCTACCCAAAGGAGACTAATGAACTTCAAGCAGAACGCTGCTCCATTGGTTAAATACTTCCAGGAAAGGGGGCTCATCATGACAGTAAGTTAACTATAGTTTTACATATGCAGTACAAAAACAATCGTTCAGATTTCTCATTAGACCTTTTCTTCTTTAGAAATCTTCTTTACATTAAATAAGTGGCTTTTCTTGGGTACAGATTTAGTGAGAAAAAAAAATCAATGATTTTGACCTGATTTGCCTTTATTAAGCCATATGATAAAAAATAAAAAGCTTTCATTTTAGTGTAATTGATTTTACAAAAGATAACCTTTAATCTTGGCTGGAATTCCATAGCCCCCCAAAAAGAAGGATTTTGAAATAATTAGTTGTATAATTTTAAGCAATACTTGTCCACTTCCTCAACATATCTGTCTTTAGAAACAAAATAGAATTGATAGACTTAAAAACATACAGTTGACATAGTGCTATATTATAAGTTAAGATAATTATAAGTTAGGCTTTATTATAACATACCACATAAAGAAATGAGATTCTGATGGCATGAAAGTTTCCTAAGGGTTTGACTTGTCATGAAGAAGTGATACTATTTCCAAATGGAAAGTGTTGATCTTTCTGCTCCACTGATACAATGCAAATATTAATGTCTTCATAAATGTTTAGTTTTGTGGTTAATGATACTCAAGTGCCAATGAAGGATGAGGCTAAATCATTACTTAATATAGTTATTAGAATATAGGACATTAGAGGTGAAGATTTGGCTAAACTGATGATCCCCACAACATCAGTGATTTAAGTACATAGAGGAGACAAATAGGAACTAAAACCAGGCCAACTCCGTGACAGTTCTGGTGGCAGACCATAGCAGAACCCTCTGCACAGCCTTTGGGTACTTCTCACCAGACCAGAGATTCTTGCCTAATGGAATTACAAGTCCCCATAAAGAATCTGATAAAGCGACCATGTTTATTCTAATACAGTACACATAAGATGTTTTTCACAAATTTTAGGTAAATCTACTGAAGCCCATCCATGTGACCTCACAATTACTAGGTTAAAAATTCCTTCATTAGGCTAAGATGCCTTTACATCTGAAAGAGACAGTCACAACATTTGAATAATAATCCCTTTGCAGTCTTCTTAGCACTATAAAGAAATATTCGTTAGAATTTGCTCTTTGAGTCAGAGTTGTCATGTTGCAGAACTATAAATCTGATTGGAAAAATTGTTCACAATGTTAGAGTTCATTTTATGGTCTAAAAGAAACATCGAGTAATAGGAAAGATTCTGGAAAACCAGGGTGGATGTTTCTATGGCTGTTTTTTGTTGGGGTTACTGTTTCTCTTGAGATTGCCAGTGCTGACTTATGCGTCCTGTCATGTAAAAAAGAACTTTACCCTACAGGCCAAATCCCAATGGCAAGGTGCAGAGCCAGAGTTTTAACTGATGTTTGCAAGGCTTAAGGTATAATGGAGTGTCTCTGATTACTCCCTGCTTGTCACCTTCGTCATCACAAGCAGAGCAGATTTTTCCAATGAATGCAGAGTGGGGACTGTTAATTTACTAATATTTTGCATGGAGGTGAAATGCCATTGCCTCTAATTGAGGAAATCAGTAACAATACAGATGACTGCGTATAACCTCCCTGCTAAAACAGAACGAGCTTTAAGATAAATACTTCTAATTACTAGGAGAAGACTTGCCTTGGATCCCTATATTTTCCTGGCAGACAGATCTACACATCTTATAGATGTGAGAACATAACTCCATTAAAGCACCACACAGTAATCAGTTATCAAAAATGAAAGATTTATATCTCTTAAGGATGTGTTTCATTATAACTGGGATAGCTGAATAGATGTGACTTAAACAAACACATTTATGTGACTTGTGTAACGATGAGTACAGAGATGGATGGTCCAGAGCTAGTCCAGTGATTAAATGGTGTCATCAGGGCCCATGCTCCTTCTTTCTTCTATGTCATCTTCTATGACGCATTTCCTCATAGTAACAAAATGGCTGTTGCTGCACTAGTCATCAAATCCACATTCTAAATAGGACAAAAAGGGGTTAAGGCAAAGGGCTGGGCAGCCACACCTATTACTTTTCATTAGGAAAGCAAGAGATTTTCCATAAAACCACTCTCTATCCTCATTGACTTTCACTTAAGTCTCATCAGTCAAAATTGGGTCACATGTTTTCCTCTGCCTTCAAAGGAGACTGAGAAATAAATTATTTAGCTTCTCAGCTTCTAAAGTAGAGGAAAGCAAAGGAAAAAGGAGTTAGAATAAATGTGGAGTAAACCAACCTACAATAATCACTATAAGGTTTTACTTTTATTTTGTTTCTTAAGGGAAAAAAAAAAGTGTTCTGTTTAAAAAGTTATGGAGAAATACATTTGCTAGTAATTATAGTAAAAATGGTTAAAGTAGAAAATATCTCTGTTTAATAATAATAGCTACCTTTCAATTCAGTGTTCTAGGATCTTTATTCACTTTGTATCTAATTCTCACAAATGTCCTTAAAGTTTAAAGAAGGAAAGAGGCTTAGAGAGGTTCAAGAATATACCATAAATGCCAGAGCCAGAAAATCAGGGGGCTGAGGTTTGAAGTAGGTTCCATCTCACAGAGTCCACTCAGTTATAATAACAAGGGCTTGAGCCAGACTTTTATCCAAGCAAAGAGTTAACTACCACCCAAAAAAATCAGACGATATCGATAATGTCAGATTGTAAAGTGGCTGATATTTTGACTGAGAAATCTAATTTTAAGAGAAATGAAGAGCTTACATGCTATATCAAGTGCTATGCCAGCTCATTTGCAAACTTTACTTTTTTAAATCACTCAACCCTGTAAGGTAGGTACTATTAAAATTATTTAGTGCCTTTTATGTGTCAGGTATTTTACCTGAGTTATCTCATTCCGGGTAAGGACAAAAGCTTTCTGTTCTTTCTTAGATAAATCTTAAACTGCACAACCTGTCTCTTGTCTCATGCATTCCTCATCTCACTCTGACATTACTCTTTCTTCAGACTCAGCAAGTGCTGTTGTCTCATCTGCTGTGACTGGCTGCCCTCATCCATCATTCTGCCTCTCACCCAGCCACTCTCTGGAAGTCTCTTACCCAGGCGTAGCCCCAAGGATGGTACCTCCACCTAATTTATCCTGACCTAACAGATGGGACACAGACAGATATGCAGACACATCTGTGCTCTGAAAGAACCCACGTATAGAGGGGAGGAGAGGAAATAAACAGTGCATCTGACCATATTATGATAGAAGGATGTACAGAGGGCTACAAGATGGAGTAAATTGTGTCTGCCTTGTGATACTGAATGAATTCAGAACACTCTGGGACAATCTACAAAGGTTATTCTGTGCAAAGAAATAATCAGGCATTTGAAATTACTAAGAAAGGAGTCGTAGTCATTACCAAGTTCAGCATTAGAACTGGGCATAGGTGGTTTCTATTAAGGGCTAGAAGGACTAGCCAGGAAAGGAGTGGGGAAATAAAGAAAATTTTCTTGTAACCATTCTGATTTCTCATTGACCCCCCTCCCCCAATTTAAGAATTTACTTAGCACAGTACAAAATAATTTTTTAAATATACTCATTTATCACTTCCTTTTTAAGCAGTTATTTAGGGATTTGTAGCTAACATGGGGTACTCGAATATTAATGAAGACTTTGATTTCAGGCTTTCAGATGAAATAACAAAACAACCCTGGATCTAAAAGAATGTCTTTAGAAAAGAAGCTTGATGTGTGTAAGCTGCAGAATGACTTTGGCTGCTCTCTTTAGGAACTAGCTTAGCAAGGACTGTGCAGCCAGAACAGTACCAAATACATAGTCAGTGTTTTAAAATATTTGTTGGATTAATGCATAAATTTATGAGGCGGACTGAATGAATTAGTTCTAATAAGTTGAGCATGAGTAAGACCTCCTTTAGACTTCATTTATTTGGGTTGGATAAGTAGCTTTTAGTAGTGTTTTAAACTCGGGCTTTCAAAAATAGGTACTTTCCCCTGTGGTCTGGCCTCTAACCACTCCAATTCACAGGTTATTTGAAGGTGTCAGCTGCCTTAAGAGATTTCTCAGGAAATACTACAATTTCTACAATTGCTGTCAAATTCAGGATCCAGGAAGGAAAAAAGAAAGGGGTGGGGAGGGTGTTTGGTAAAGAATCTTGTTTCTTATCTGAAAATACCGAGCTTGTTTGCAATGTGAGATATGATTTTTCTTCTAGCCTGGAACTTATGCTTAAATATCTGAATGCAGACATCACCATCAGTTGATATATACTTGATAATGTTTATTTTTAGTTTTTCTACCAAAGCTTTAGAGTTTGTATGTTCATGACAACATAGTTCTGACAAAAATCCGAAAAGACAAGATGCCTTACAATCTGAATTCAGCAGTAATTTCCAACTAAACCTAGTGTCTGTCTCAGATTTCAAAGCTCTTCAGGTGAAATCCTCTTGGCTCCATTAGTAGTGTCGTATGACTGCAACTTCTGATTGCCAATTCATTTCAGCAATTCAGTCTGAAGTCCTAAAATACTGAATTAACAATATCAGTTCCTTCATTTCCTAGAATTGCACGTATAGGCAGTTCCATGATGGTACTGCTCTTTTCTCTATTCTGTGAAATGATAGTTTTGCTTTAAAATTGAAGAAACATAGGAAACTTCCGTTGGCTCAGGTTATCTTCTGTTGCTTGTAGTTGCTCACAGTTGCATTCTTTTCAGCTAGGGGCTGTTGCCCAAACTTTTCTCTCTTCCTGTAGTTCTGATCAAATCAACTGCTCTGCCTTGATTTGGCTGAGTTGCAGTGCTTGATATGGCTTTCTCTGGGAACCACCCTCATGGGGACAGATGCCGCAACCAAGAGCTCCCCTATCATCTCTTTATGATCCCTATCATGACAGTTATTATATTGCATTATAATTCTACTTCTTTTTGATTTCAGTATCTTTCTACCATGATTCTACTGTCTTTATAATTCCACTGTCTACTTTCTTCTTTATAACTTTACTATTGCCTTCAGTATTTTATTTACAGCACCTGCCTTGGAGCCCATAAATTTACCTTCAATATATATTTACTAAATGAAACACCATGTTAATGAGTTGTTAATTATATGATGGCCCTCATTAAATACATATATACTTAACTGGAAGAAAAACAAAGCCAGAAAAGACTCTTCAGCTTGAAAACCTTTTGTCACACTTTCTCTGCAATTAATCCCAGATAACACCTCATCTTTACATTGCTGTAAATTTGCTTTGTTTTCCTTTTAAGTGTTAAGTCTCTTGGTTCAAAATTTAAGTCTTAAATTTCATATCAGATTTTGATAGTCTTTGTTCCACAGTGTTATCAGGCAAATTGGAATTCTTCAAATAATGCAAATTTCAGAAAGAATGTGCTATCTCACTGAAACAAAAGTTCAATGAGAGTAAGTATTTTGACTGATCTCCTTACCACTACATCTCAAACTCTTAGAACACTGCCTGGCACATAGTAGGAGCTCAGGAAATATTTATTGAATGAAACATAGATTTAAACCAACACTTTAATCACATCCTGGATTTGAAGACATAAAGAGAAAAATCTAGAAAAAAAAATGAACATGCCAGACAAATGAACCATTTATCACAGAAGAAAAACAGAGCCAGTGATTTAAAACACAAAAGTCAGAGGAAAACTGATCATCGTTGTAGGCCATTAACCAGCTCTCGACCTTGCTCAAGTTACTGAAACTCTCGGGGCCTCAGTTATGACATCTGAAAACTGATCTCATAATCCTTATCTCCTATGTAGGTTGTGAAAATTCAATGTGAAAAGGTAATTAAAGCATTCGACACAGTGCCCAGCACAAAAATAGAACTAATCGGACATGGCCCTTGTTATTATTATTGTTACTATTTTCATGGTATTACCCCTATATTGGCCAGAAGTATTTTTAGTGCTATAGCAACCACATGTGCTATGCTGCTTTCTCTTTCTGATTCTTGTAATATATTGGATTTCTGACAAGAGAGAAATTTCTATATTCCAGTGGTTTTCTTAAGGCTCAGAAGATGGCTGCTGCAGTTCCTGTGAAATGATGAACTGAGAAAATTGAACGCAGCTTCTCAATGTGAAAGGAACATTGCCAAACCTTTCACCAGCTATAAAAGCTCTTCAGAAGCTATTCGAAAGACTACTGGTGTTGATTTCTCTCTCTTCTCTTTCCTTCTTTTAATTTTGCTTTCACTCTCTTCGTTGATCTCCCGCTTTTTTTTCTCCTTAAAGATGTTCTGAATAGACACCAGGAAATAGGTATGGCGGCCTGCTTATACATTTGTTTATGCCTGTGTCATTCAAAACCTTTGCTTAATCTCTAATATAATCAAAGGAATCTCGACTAAGGAAATGCTGCAAAGGACTCTATGATAAATACAAGGTTAAGCAAAACCTAGATAGTGTGATGTGGTAGGCTAAAGGCTGGCTTTCAAGTCACAAAGATCAAGGTTTGAATCCTGGCCAGTTTCTTAAACTCTTTAAGCTGGAGTACCCTCATCTGTAAAATAGATATGTTAGCTGACTTGCAAGATTAATTAAGGATTAGAAATAATTTGAATAATGCACTCATATCACACGGGTGGTTAAATAAATCATATCTGTAATTATTAGTATACTCTATAGCCCTTGCCCAGACACTTAGGGGTCTAAATCAAAATATGTGCATAAAAATAATGATGTATAATAGCTTACATTTGTCGAGCACTTCACTGTTGTGAACAGCATCATGCAAATGTTTTATGAAGATGATATGTGCCCAGTGATAAATTCGCCTCTTATCACACGCTCAATCACATCTAAGGTATATCCATTCAAAGTGATGAGATCCATGAGAAAGCTGGAATTCAGTTCTGAAAACTACTCATTACTTTTCAAAATGACTAAATCAGGAGACAACACCAACAGCTACTTATTTTAATGGAGACATTTTTTTAGAAGAAATCTCAACCACAAATCTGTCTTGGCAGATGCATGCTATGTTATTTTCTATCATTTTACTTTTCAACATTGGCAAGCCGAGCTGCCTGAAGGATGAGCAGCTTTCAAGCTTCTATCAAGAGAAGGAGAGATGGAATCCCGTTTACTTCTGTTTTTAATTCTTTTTATGTAAAAATCATATGCTTCCATTTTAAAACAAATTTATGAGGAGATTGTGTGTGTGTGTATGTGTGCATGTGCACACACACACATGCATGAGTGGGTGTTAGGGGTGAAGAATGCAGATGATTATAAGGAGAAAATAAAAATCATCCATTATTCTATAATCCAGAAATAACTGCTGTTAACATTTTAGGTCTTTTCTGTGCAGTGTTTTTCTATGATATTTTGACATATTGTACTCTGCTTTAAAATGTTTTAACTTAAAATTGTATCATAAGCATGTTTGCAAGCTATTATTGGGCAATTTAGCCTCTTGAAGCCTCAGTAATAATGACCTAGTATTCTCTACTTCACAAAATTGACATGAAGCCTCAAATAAGAAAAGATGTGAGAGTCCTTTGTAAGTCACCTATAGAGCACACAAATGCAATCATTATTTATTCTGATCCACATGACTTGAGGAGTCAGAAGGCCTATACTTATTACACATTTACAGAGCACTCTGCAGATTACTGTAGGAATTCAGAAGAGACAGTGCCTTACATAAGCTATTTTACAGCTTAAACGTGAAAACATTCAGGAAAAGCAGAGGAGTAAGCTCTCTTTTGGACTACAAGTAGAACTTTGCTTTAATTATTTAAAAAGAGTTTTCAAATCTTAAATTCCTTCTATCCTTGGCTCTTTGATTTTAAAATGAGTCATCTTTTAGAGAATTATTTTTTCTTACCTCAGACATAATTATAATTTTACCCACAGTAATGTAATTTGTCAGTTGAATGATAAATTTCCAGCCCCCCTCAAAAAAAAAGAGGAAAGAAAAAGACTATTTTTGTAAACTCAAATCACTTATAATGATTTGTTTAAATTAAATTGTTATTTTTATAGAGGGAAAAAAAAAACCCTGGACTCAAAAGAAAGTAAAAGAAAAGAAAAAAAGAATTATAAAATGAAAAGGCTAGATTCTGTTAATTTATGTTATAGAAAAAATATTTTTATTTGCCACAGCATATACAGAGTATTCTTGTGTAGATAACATGTTAATAAAATTCATATGTGTTTTTTTTACATCTGGAGGGTGGAATTATAAATGATTTTTATCTTTTTCCTCTCTTTTTCTACAAGTTTTTTTTACAACATATTCTGTTGATAACCTAAAAAATGTATAAAAATTATTAAAAACTGCATCATTTGAAGATCAAAAATAACAGTAAGTGAGCCAATTCCAGTATAAAAAAAAATGGGATAAGTCAGCTCAAATAAACTAAGCACAGCAATATGATATCTATAGGAAACCAGTGAAATGTTTTCCATAAGGGAAACATACATACTAAGCTTAAACTCCTCCCCAGATAATTCATCAGCTTTACTTCATATTATTTATCTGGTTTCATGGTATGTCAAACAACTGTCAAATTCAGTGGCAGCGTTTTTCTCCCTCCGTGAAATTTACTGGAAATAAATGCTATCGAAAGTCATCCAAAACTAAATAAACTGGTCAGAGCCAGGAATTAAATTAACATACCAAAGGATGGCTCTTGGGTTAGCTGAGGCTCACAGAGAAATTGGTAATGGGACCAAGTAAATAGTTTAGCAAGATTGAGAAGAAAATGCAAGAACAGCACAGGAAAAAGATCCAACGAAGGAGTCAGCAACAAAGAAAGAAATGGATTTTCTTAGGGCTCAGCCCAAGGAAGGCACTAGGTTGTTTGTCAATTTATTAATTCATTAAGTATGTATTGTTATTGGTGAATAGGTTGTGATTGGATAACACTGCCTAAAGAGCAAGAGAGAGTTTAAGAAAAAGTAACTTCTTAAGGGTGATAGAAGATGAGGCAAGGAGAGGAAGAGAAGTTGAGCAAGATGAGGACTGGGAAAAAAGCCTGTCGATTTTAACAATTAGAAGGTAATGCGTGAATTTTATCATCCATTGCTCATTTGGTAGATTGACAGAAGGAGACAGAAGACTAAGTGGGAGATGGGCAGATCTGGAGATGAGAAAACTCAAAACATTTGACTGAAGGAAAGAAGAAAACTGAAGCAGAAGTTAGAGGGGAAAGTGGAGTTGAGGAAAGAGTTTTCGGTTTGTTTGCGTGTTAGTTTGGTTTGGTTTTAAACCACATAGTTCTTTTGTTTTAGGAAAGGGAGACTTACGTGCATTTTAATGCTGGTAGAATGGACACAGTTGAAAGGAAGAAACTGACACTGACTCTGTGAATATAAACAGCCTTATTTAAAAGTTTAGAATAGATCAAAACCAACAATTCAACTAATTTCAGCACATGTATGTTAAGTCCTTATAGGCTATGAATCAAAAATGAGCAAGATAAATTTCCTGACTCTTAGAAGCTACAGTTTGATAGAAACTCGCTCATGGGAGGGGCATTTAGTGGAAGAGACAGAAGGCCACATAATTAATATCTATCAATATAAAGAATAAGAAAGACCAATGCAAGCCCACAAGCCATTTTAGTTCACCCTCCCAAGCTTTGCTCCTCTTGCATAAGGTAGACTTCTCTTCCATTCTACTTTTCATATCCTATCTTTTCTCCCTCATTATTTCACTCTTTATTTCCCAACTTTTCTAGCCTCTGTTGATCTTCTCGGTTTCTGAATTTCTTCACTATTTAACACTGGTCCCACACATTTTGGCTCTGAACTATTTCTTAGGAGGCAGTGTGGTATTGGGGTAAAGAATACCAACTTTGGTTTCAAAGTGACCGGGCCAAATCCAATTTCTATCACTTTATACCTGTAAGACTTGTGCAAGTGCAGTATCTAGATTCTCTGTCTCTAGAATAGGGAGATAATTCTACCTCTGAAGGTTGCTATCAATAGTAGATGAAACAATATATATAAAATAACCTAAAGTTTGGGCTCTTAACCCAGACTGTGTGTATTAGAGTCCAGGTTCTCCTGTGGCATCTTGGGCAGGTTACTCACCCTGTCTATGGTTCAGACTTCTCTGTAAGAAGGAAATCCCAACTGGTACCTATGTCATAGAGTTGAGAAGAATGGGGCAATAGAGAAGAATAAGGCAATAAAAATAAAGTGCTTAAAATAGTACTTAGACATATAGTACTATGTAAATGTTTGTTGTTGTTGTTGTTCTTGTCATTTTCTTTACTACCATGTATTATTAGAGTAAATTAGTTTACCTAAACTGTTTGCTACTTACCCTCTAGCAATATTGACAATATTTCTAGTTTCCAGATAATTTCATTTTAGTGAACACAATGTTCTAATTTTAAAAAACTTCTTTAGCATTGTTTGGATTTTTCTTTTTATTATGTATTTTTTTAAAAAATGCCCTACATTATGTATGCTTTCCCAATTGTAGTTCAATACTTTAATACTTTAAAACTGCTAAAAGTCTGTATTCAATTCTAATGTGTGAGGCAGGGAGAAGGAAGGGATTCCCCACACCAACAAGCAATGCTTTGACACCAGCTGGGTGTCCAACAATTCAGTTGAAGTCTGATGCTATCAGATCCCACAGGTTAAGAGGTCAGTTCTATAAGACTGTCTGCATCCGCAACACCCCACTTATGAAGCTAGTCACAAGCCCAGGTTATTGGCTATTCCAAAGAACCCTGTCTTGGTTTTGATTAATTTGCTAACGGGGCTCACAGAACTTATAGGAACATTTTATTTACTAGCTTACTGGTTTATTATAGAAGGCTATAACTCAGGAAGAGACAGATGGAAGAAATGCATAGGGCAAGATATGGGAAAAGGGAGAGGAGCGTGCATCACTCTCCCCAAATCTCCCTGTGTTCACCAACCCAAGGGCTCTCGTACCCTCTCTCCTTTTGGGTTTTTATGGAGGCTTTATGAGACAGGCATGATTGATTAAATAGTTGGCCATTGGTAATTAAACTCATTATCCAGCCCCTCTCTTCTCCTTAGAAAAGTCGGTAATGGAACTGAAAATTTTATCCTTCTAATCACATGGTTGGTTCCCCATGTAACAGTCCCTATCCTAAGATGCGGTCCAGAAGTCTCCATTAATATGACAAAAGACACCTTTACCATTTTTGTCACTTAGGAAATCCCAGTGTTTTTGGAACTTTGTTCCAGAAACAGTGACAACGATTACATATGTATTTCTTATTATAAATTTTAATACATATCATCGTTGCCATTATTTGCCCAAGCATGTAAAATGACCTAGAATGTAACAACTCACAAGTTACCAGAAAGAACATGATGACATCGATTTGATCCCTCTTCTTAGCTTGTACTTCCTTATCCTATACTTAAAAAAAGTAATAATACATAAATAATTAAAATAATAAAGTTATAATTTATGCAAATTATATTTTTTAAAAAATCAAACGAAAAATAAGACTTTATCATTATATGTGTCAAATTAAAAAGGATTAAAGTATAATATTCATTGTTGGCTGATAATATAAATTGTTGTCACCTTGAAAAGCAGTTTGGCAATATGTATTCAGAGCCTTGTGCATGCCTTTCGATCCAATAATTTCACTTCCAGAAATCTGTCCGGATGAAATGACCATAGATAAAGATAAGTGTTTAAGAATATCTACCAAAGATATACTCACTTCCTTGGTGATCTTATCTGCCCTGATGTCTATAAACTCTCTATATACTGCTGACTCCCAAATTTTATTTCTCCATGTACAACCTCTTCCTTGAAATCTGGACTCCAATATCCAACTATCCACTTTACGTCTCTGTTTGGATGTCTAATAAGCATCTCAGATATAATATGCACAAACTGACCTCCTGCCTCTTGTTCCCCCACCACCCACACACTCTCAACCCTGCTCTGCTCTAGTCTTCATTTCAGTTGATGGCAGCTCTAGCTTTCTGTAATAGCTCAAGCCAAAGCTTTGTAATCTTTGACTTCTCTCTAATCTTGCACTCTGTGTCCAATCTTTCAACAAACCCGATTGGCTCTTCCTTCAAAATATGTCCAAAATCCCACTGCTTCTCAGGCCCTCCACGAGTACCACCCTAGTCCAGGCCCCATCATCTCTTTCCTGGATTATCACAGTAGCTTCCCAGCTGGTCCCCCTGCTTCCAGCCTTGCCCCATTGCAAACAAGCCATGTAGCAGCCCCAAAAAATACATTTAAAAAATCTAATAGAAAAATCACTTCCCTTTTCAAATCCTTCAGCTGATGTCCGGGTGTCTCATCTCAGAGCAAAAACCAAATTCTTTACAACCCGGTCCACCAGGCCCTATGTTTAATGTGGTGTCTTGTTACCTCTCTGACCTCATGCCTCCTCCTTTTCTTTTTGTTACTCCACTTCATTCACTGTCCTCCCTACTGTTCTCTTAATGCACCAGGCATATTTCCTCCACATGGCCTCGATTTTGCTGTTTCCTGTGTCTGGAATGTTCTTTCTTGATATCCACATGGCATGCTTCTTACCCGCTTCAGGTCTTTTTCATGTCTTACCTTCCCATTGAGATCTTACTCAACCCACTATTCAAAATCATAACGTCCTTCACTCACATTTTCTACTCCCTTTACTTGCTTTATTATTTTCCTGGGCATTTGTTACCTTCTAGTAGACTATTTAATTAGTTTTCTTCATTGTCTACCTCTCTACATTAGATAGTAAGAATCATGAAGGATGGGGCCAAAATGCTGGTAAATTACTGAGTGATTTAATATTGACTCTTAGGTTATATATTTCCCAAGCAGAGGGCTTAGCGTTTTTTCTAATTCTTAATTAATACAATCGATACACCTTAACTTTCACCTCTCATTGTTAAATGTTAGTGAAGAGTATCATCACACTTCAGAAGTGCTGAGACACTACAGTTACTTTCTGTTGGCCTTTAGTTCCAAAACTAATTATTCTCAAAAAAACTTGTGATGTATATTATAAAGTGTTCTTTTGTCTTTTGGTTAAATAATGTAATAATACTTTACTAGTTAGGCGTGGATCTCTAAAGATTAATACATGTTATCTTAATTTAAGGATCTTGCCCCATTTAACAATCAAAGGTGGTCATGTATACTCCTTAATCAACCTGTACTATCTGCAGTTAATGTCAGGCTACCAAATGTTTGGTTCATTGAAATGATGCTCATTTATATTCTGATTCAAAAATTCCATTTTACAAATAAGAAAGCTGATGCTTGGTGAGATTAAATGACCTTTCTAAAATCAGATAATATGTGATAAAGCCAGATTTCAAACTGGCCCTAATTCCAATGCGCCAATACACAACCTCAAATATAGTCAAAAGAATATACATGTTAGCAAGATCTACTTTTAAAACATATAGTAATCTACACTTTTAAGGAAATATTATATTAGCAAATTGTTTTTCAAAGTGAAAACAAACACTACTTTTATTTTCCCTAATTTTTGTCTTCTAACAAGTAAGACATGCTGTCATAGACTCTCCTAAATTATTCACATTAATTCAATCTTCTGTTGTCATCTTACTCTGTTATCACACATTTAATCTTTGTATCTCCTGTATCAATTGAGCTTAAGAAATATATTAATTTTGGCTTTTTACATTTGTCTATATGAAGACAAAATGGGACTGTACTGCCTTTCATGTAACATGAAAATGGTAAATGTGAATTGTTTAAAATAAGAACCTATTATATTAGAAGTATTTGAATAACAAGGAAATTATATTTTATTTCAGAAGTAATTATTCCTTTAAAAGGTAGTAAACATTTAAGTCATTTCAGAAAGCACTCTGATAAAAACATTTAGGATAAATTCACTATAAAATATTAAAGAAAAATAGACAAGTTTTAGAGTTCAGAGTGTACAACCATGTTCTTCTCCAAAAAAAAAAACACACTTTAAAGCCACTGCCAGTACATGCCATTTCCAATGTGGCAGTTACTGTCTTTGTGACATAGCAATTATATCTGCTTTGAGAAAGCCATATAATTTCCCCATTCGCTTTCTTCCGGAAACAGCATCCCATGCTGTTGGGAGAAACTTTTTCAGCAGCATGTTCCTGCCCTTTCAGACTGAGGCTGATGTGAGGGAGCAGCTGGCTGAGAGTCTGGGGCTAGGGATGAGGCAGATGCCTACTTCAGGGCTCTGATCCCACCCTGCTGGTTCTCACTTGCTCACGCCTGTACCAAGCAGCAGATACACAGCTTTTGTTTTCACACTTCACCTCCGGCTCTGTGGAGAATTCCAGCAGCGAGCTTGGCTGCCTGACACTTCTTCCCAGAAGTCACTGAAAAGTGATTAAGCCCCAAATCTCAAAGCTGAAAGGAAGCAATTCTACCTTTGGACCTATAACAAATCATCCCCCGCATTGGCTCTCTCACAAACTCTCAGGCAGCCTCAAAACCTTACAGC
Organism: Macroglossus sobrinus; assembly: GCA_004027375.1. Classification (NCBI taxonomy): domain Eukaryota; kingdom Metazoa; phylum Chordata; class Mammalia; order Chiroptera; family Pteropodidae; genus Macroglossus; species Macroglossus sobrinus. Next base: position 520,750 of record PVKZ01000655.1, on the reverse strand, counting down.
CTTCCTCAGAGTAACCTTCACACCAAGTAGAAGAAATTGTACACAGACTGGGAGGAAATTGGATTATAATTTATTTTCCAGCTTCATGTGTGATAAATGAATAATCTACTACATCTTCATTGGAGTTTAAAAACTTCAGAGAGGGGTCCAAGATTGTCAGAAGAAACAATGATGAAGGGGATAGAAATATTGAATGATATTCCCCCTCTTGGTTATTCTCCCATTTAGTACAGTTTCTTGTTCTAGAAAGCCACAGAGAATGGAAGGACTGTTTTACTTCCCTTGTGCAAGGAGTGAGATACCAGCCTCTAGCCCCCAACCCAGTACAGTGTGGTGAGCCTGCCAAGTGCACGGCCAGCAGCCTGGGCTCCGAACTCTAAGACCCTTCCTCACGGTTGGGCATTGCTTCAAAACAACCCAGTGCCTCCTTAACCATTCATGTTCTTCTGGGCTTATTCCGGCTGCCCATTACTGTCCTGAAGTTAACGATGGCTGCCATGCTTTATTCTACAACTCCCTGCTAAAGCCTTCCTTTACCAGTTATGTTTTTTTATTCCTTTTTCAAAATCATTAATGCATGACTAAATTCCACTTTTCATTACTTGCTAATTTCATCCTATGTGGAACAAGAGAAGATGTGGGCACAGGGAGACTATAAATATTCAAATTCTCTTTCTATTCACATGTCTTCATACAGTGCCTTCTCTCTTGCAGTCAGAATTCCACTTAGGCTCTAATCCATGATAATGTGTTTTTATTTCTAACTATAGTTCTCACATGACCAGGAGCCCTTCTTGGCATTACTTAGAGCCTTTCAAGAACATATTTATGTGGATTACTTTAAAGTAACTTTTCCAGGAGTAGGCTAACTAGTCTGTCTAGCTAAGCAAAAGGGGGCAGGACCCAACCTTATAATTTTCCCTGAAACCTGAAGATTTCTAAGGAAAGACTATTTTATAGCCCTGGAGGTGCTATTTGGAAAGGAGGTATCAAAGGAGATAGCAAAAGCAACAAGTTTGGAAGTTAATTCAATGGCACTTATAAGCCTGCTAGCAAGTCCCTTTCTGTCTGGGATCCCTCGGTTGGGCTCATTTTTATCCTCACCGTTGCTTACCCATTAGGCATCTGAGACTCTACTTAAAAGCATGGTTGCAAAAAATGTGAGCTTTCAAGTCAGCCAGCCCTGAGTTCTAATGGAAACTCTGTCACCACCCACATAACATTGGAGCAGCTTACCTTCCATTGGAGTCAGTTTCACCCTAAAATAGAAATAATAGCTCCTACTCCACAGAATTATTAGGAGGATTTAAAAAAGATAACTTATTTATAGAGCCTAGCATTTAATAAGTATTTGATACATGAAAGTTTCCATTATTTACTACTTTGTAAATAGTGTACAAACTAGAGAATAATGGAAGGAAAGGGAGTAAAAGTTTGTTATTGAGCTCTGATCCATCCTAGGACAAAAGTGAAAGGACAGAATTACATAGTTTAATTTGTCCAACCCAGGCTGCTTGACCCCCTCAGAAATGACCTGGGTAGGGGAGACCTGTAGTGCCCCCACGAAAGCATGTGCTCATCTGAACCTTTAGTCCTCTCTTATTTGCTTTTGAATTTTTTATTTATTGTTCTTATTCCTAATGTTTATTAATGCAGCATGCACTGATTGTTACCATGTGCTTACCTTTGATAAACCAAAAATAACAACCCATCCTCTTCATACATTTCTTATAACTGACAGTTATCAGACCTTGAATACCACCACTAGATTTTTTTAAATATATTCCCTTTGAAACTTTACAGAGACTTTTAGAAAAGTGCTTTAAAAAATTCTAAAAACAAAAATTTCACAACACACAGAGAGAAATGAATGCCATTTCCTTTTTCACAGAAATAGTCGTGAAAATGCAGGAACTTAGCCCAATCTTTTGTAAGCACTTAAACACCAAAATTAAACATCCAAAGACTTCTCACACCTTTTCTCACATCTTTTTCACGAAAAATAAAATTATTAAATTTCAGCATTCTAGGTAATAACAAAAAGAAAGTATCCTTAACAAAACTGTGTTTGTTACTAAATCCCTAGATTTAATATTCTAAAACCAAAATATGACTCTTAGTCATTTTTAATACATTTAACTTACTAATGTCAAAATGCCAATGTTTAAGAGTGAATTTCTGAGCCTATTCTCTCTTTGATTTAAAAAGAAAATGTATCTACCAAATCATTTGGATACATAAGGACTCAGGGTTACTTATGCAAAAAGTAGCATTGGGCAAAAGAAACTCTGGGAAGTCTTCTAACCACCTGAATGCCAATAGACAAAATCTTAAGCCACGATTTTCAAACATTTTGACATTCTTCTAAGCAAAATATAAATAACTAAATATGATGTATGTGTGCATACAAAATAAAAACATCATGTATATAATTGCATACACAATTTTTATTCTTTAAGGATATTAGTAAGTGCATTCTTGTCAAACTCCTTTTCATGTGGGCATTATGTAACATAAATAGCAAGTTCACTATTTACTCTTTTCATGTGGGCATTATGTAACATAAATAGCAAGTTCATTATTTACTCTGTGCTTACTTTGTGCCAGGCAATGAGCTAAGTGACTCATATTTATTATCTCATTTACTATCAATAGTGCTGTGTTTTAAGGTATTATTAGTCTCATTTTATAGATGAGGAAACTGAGGCTATAGAGAGACTTGAAAGCACTTGGCCAAGATCATATGACTAATGAAACGGAGCTCTGCGATTCAAGCCGGGTCAAAACCTCTGCTCATGGTGCTGTGGTGTAACACAAAGCAGTTCAGATCATTGACCTAAAACTGGAACACCAAAATATTTTATCTGACATGCGCAACTTGACGAGTAGCTTACTTAGAAGCTGTATTGAGGTAGGTGAGCAATTTGAGCTCTATCAGACTGTCTAGTCGCCTATCGGTATCTGCCATAAATGCAAGAAAAGGAGGTGAAGGCTTGCATACTGGGGATCTGCCGTAACAGACCTAAAAGGAATAATACTGGAGCAAGTGGAAGGTCTGTAGAATATTGATTCTCTGTGCCCCATCTACATTCTCTTCAGGTTTTGTTCCATGTGAGAAGAGATTTTTGTTTGTTTTTTGTTTTTAGAATCTCTGTAGGTCCCAAATATTTTGATGGACTGAATTTTCAGCTATTCTTCAGGACTGCTTCCTAGGTCCCTATCTGGGGATATTGTGCAGTAGGTAATCTGGAAAGCTGGGAAACTGGATTTCAGTGGACCATCTTAATGCTGCACTAGCCACCTCTTTTTTATGCCCACTCAATAGAATGTACCTAGTCAGAAAGGCTGCAGTAATGAAACAGATTTACAGTGTTGGTTTCATACTGGAGATAGTGTCATATAAGAAAAAGATTATAGTTTGGAATTTGGAAGCCTGGGATTGACTCTCAACCCTGCCACTTTCTACATGTGTGTCCTAATCACTTAACTTCTGAACTTCTGTTTTCTCATTTTGGGAAATGGATAAATCATGTTATTACCTATTTCACTAGGTATCTGTGAGGCTCAAGGGAGAGAATGTAGGGACAAATGTATTATAATCTACCGAGAGCTATGTGTTTTAGTTAGTAGGGATTCGCATACTAGCTAATGATTAAGTTTTCAAATGTTTCACAGTTTCCTATGAAAAAAACAGCAATGAAAGTCATGCTTCAGTGTTTAACACATCCACCACAGCCTCAGACTTCTGGCGCTGCATTAAAACTCAAGAGGGCACCACTGGTTTATGTCACTTAAGACTCCAGACACTGAACAATAATTAGGGAACATGACAATAATTTGATTTAGGGCCTACTGCCACACGGTTCAGGCTCCATCCGTCTCTTATCATAGTCACTTAATGCAAATCAAGAGGGAAGGCAAGTGGTTTGAGGCAGGCTCTGACAATGCTTGCTTTTTAGCAACTGGGGAAAGGGAGCCTACCATTGTCTGCACTTGATGCAAAACCAAGCTAATAAGTGAAACCTTCAGTGCACTCAGTGCTACAAAAAACCTGTCTTCCTTTTTTTTATTGACTTGATTGCTGCTTCATGTGGCGATTCCTATGGATCTTCTCTTTGATTCTTTTTCTCTTTGATTTTCTGAAAGAATCATTGGCATTCTGGTGTTGTATTTACTAGCAATGTTGTTCAACATCAGCCAAAGTAAAAGGGACATGGATAAAATGAGAAATAAACAGGAGTCCCGCTTTCATTAAGTGACACCATTAAAGCATCGTTCTGTGGTAAAGCTGGAATGAGCAAGTATAGCACTCCACTTGCATGTTCAAAGTAATGTGATAATCACTTGCCTAAAAAGTATATCCTCTCCTTATCTTTTGTGGGCTCTGTTTCTCCTCTCAGACTTCATTGTTTCTCGGTTTCTCTTGTAACCCTCCTCTCTTCTCCTCATACTCTCTGTGGGAGCTCAAAAATAATATATCAGACTCCCCAAGAATGGGGTCCTCTCTACTTAATGTCCTATGGCCAATTGAACACAACCTGTCCAAGACAGGATTTACAATTTCTGCTCTCTCCAAACCTGCTTCTTTTCTTCATTCCTTACCTTACTAAATGTCAACACCATCTCCTAAGGCACCTCAGTAACCCTAGACCACCCTCTCTCTCATACTCTCATGTCTATTCGGTGCCCAAGTTCTCATCATCCTAACTTCCAGATCTTTCTTCAGGTTGTCCTTTCTTCCTTATTCCTGCTGCTACAGTTTTCTTTTAGTGACTCTCGATTCCTTCTTGTTGGCATTGCTATAATAACTCATTGCTTTCTCTATTTCCAAATCAGTTCTTTCCTGGAAATATCCACATGGTTCATAGATGATATATACTGTTGTATCATTCAAATGGCTAAATATTGCTTCCCTATTACCTCTTGAATAACATGAAAATTTTTTTCTTTCTTTTTTTTTTTTTTTTTTTACACCTACAGCATTTGGTCTTTCTAGGTGGTCTCCCATCCAAGTACTAACCAGGCCTGACCCTGCTTAGCATCTGAGATCAGACGAGATCAGGCATGTTCAGGGTAGCATGACCATAGACTGAAGATTTCTTGAGCATGAACATGGGGCTATTCTAACTTCTTTCTTTCTGACTCTACTAAAATAGTAATGCTTTCATAAGTAGAGGATACAGTTTTATACCTCTGTGATTTTGTAAAAGATGTTACTTTACATACTTTTTACCCTTGGAGTATCTCTACTCATTCATTAAGACTTAATTTAAATGTGACACTCTCTTGAAAACTTAGTCCTTTGTGTTCCTTTAGCAACTTTTAAATACCTCCTTGATATCATGTTGTTTTATGATGTTATTTTTCTAAAAATCATGAAACAATTTTATTCAATACAGCCAAGGAAAGAATCAGAGAACTTTAGGAAAGTTTACTAGAAATTACCCAACCTGAAACAGATGGGAAAAAAATGAAAAAAGAAAAAAAAAAGAATTGAGCATACCAAAATATCTAACATACATGTTATTTGAATGCCAGAAGGGAGAGAAGAGAGAAAGAATAGAAGAATTTAAATTTAATTTAAAATGAAGAAATAATTTTCTAAAAATAAGGATGGACACCAAACCACAGACACAAGAAGCTCAGTAAAGGTAAATATAAAAACAAACAAAACATCTAAGCATATAACAATCAAACTGCTGCAAACAAGAGACAAAAGAAAACCTTGAAGCAGACAGAAAAAAAAGATACATTGTATACAGAAGAACAAAGATAAGAATCACAACACACTTCTTGTCAGAAAACTCAGAGCTAAAAACTGTAAAGTAACATCTTTAAAGTGCTGAAATGAAAAGAGTAAACAAAGAATTCTGTACCTAGTGAAAATACCTTTCAAAAATGAAGAAATCAAGATTTCCTCAGACAAAACCGAGAGAATTCATTGCCAGCAGACCTACAATTAAAGAAATGTTAAAGAAAAACTCATTTTTTCTCATTTTTAGTTACTCAAAACTGCCTAAAGAAAAATCAATAGGCATATTTCTCATGTTTATAACATATGTAAAAGCAAAGTGTACGACAGTGTAAGTTGTAAAAATATGTGTAAGCACAAAAGATAAGAGGTAGAATTTAGGAATATGCTGTCACAAGGTCCTTACTCTCACATGTGAAGCTGTATAGTTGTGTTTGAAGGTAGAGTCTGATTAATTACAGATGTATATTAAAGAAGTTTGGCTTGATGAAGAGTCAGAGAAGAAGTCATCATAAGAACTGAAGAGAGGGTATGTGAAGCCATATGCAAAACTGAAGAAGCTCTCCAGGGAATATATTGGAGCTGTTAAGGCAACAAGGATTAGGACTAATGAAATTCAAGTGTCAGAAGTACTTAGAATCTCTAGGCTGAGGCAAGTTTTAGATTTCTTAGGACAACAAACTGCCATAGATTTGAACAGAGAAGAGGTACAACAAACTGTTTGAGGCAGGTTATTATTCCAGCTGCTCTGTATTAGTCGGACATGCTTTCACAATCTTAGGAGGTCTGGGCAAAAAACATAGCACAGCAGGCACAAGACAGAACATACTGTGTTCCTACGCTGTAAAAATCATGTTTATTAATTTTTCTATCCAGTCTCAACCACCTGTGCAGCATTATCCCACAGTCTCATGGTCTGAGCAAGTCATGTGTTCTTTGACTTTGGAAGGTTTATGATGGTCCAATATGAGAAGGATCAGTGATTAAATAGGAAGAAGCCATGTATGGCAGAGATTCCTAGCAATCGATATGCCTTGGAAGAAAGCTTCAGTTGACTGTCTCATTCATAGATAAGGGTCCCCCTTGCAAAAGATGCAGCTAACATCTTTGGCTACCCCACTTGAGACTTGCCCATTGGGTTTGCAGAGTGCATTAATCATTTTCATCACATACTCCTGAAAAGCAGGAGCTTTAGGTTCCTTTTTTTCTTTTCTCTGCTGACAGCAAATGACAGCAGGATTATTTGTCTTTTGTATTTAGGAGACTTGAGGATTAGCATCAGAGATTCTCAAAAGCTGGTACTCTGCATAGACTTAAAGGACTTAAAGGCTGAGTGTCACCTTTAGGTTTTTTGTTCCTAGTGATCCAAGTAATCTTTATGGTGGCCTTGGGGGACCCTGAAAATGTAGTAAATTTGAAGATGGAGGAGTATGTTCTATGTTGTAGATTTATGAATTAATTAGTGGCTTCTTTAACTCTGTAACTTGGGTGCTTGGGCTTAAGCAGGACATAACTGTCTTTAAAGTATAGGCAAAGTGTTCATGTTGAAATTTGAAAACAAAATAAATGTAGGGGATAGAAAGAAGAAATATAGTGGAATTTGTTAATATTGTTTGATATCCATGCTTTCATTATATGGCATTTCTCAGATTATAACTTATATATCATGTGAACCTAAAAACCATAAATAACTGACCTTGGTCAGTGCTAAAAGTATGCATTTCACAAAGGCCTCACAAGCCAGTGGAGTCTAAAACAGATATTGTATCACATCCTTACTAAAATACAACAGCTGGATATTAATGACTGTATTTTAAAGATGGAGAATCAGAGACCCAGAAAGGTTAAATAAATCACTTGCTCAGAAAGATTCAAATTTTGGTTGATCCAAGCTACTACATCATGTTTCTGCTGAAACAGTGCAAAATAAAAACAAGAAAAAAAAAAAGAAGAAGAAGAGAAAACAAGGGGGAAAGGAGGAAGGAAAAGAAAAGAAAGAAGAAAAGCAATAGCAAACTTTTTTGCACTGGTCTCTATGACTCTTAAAGAAACTGCAAACAACGCATGCCCAACAATCACCATGGAAGCCAATTCAAAGTAGAGAACAACATCTATTAAAATGAGCGGGACATGGGTTGTATGGTAGTCGTGGAGTAAGAAGTATAGTAGAATGAAAACAAATTGCCTGGATGCAAGTCCTGGCTCTGCCTTTTACTAGGTGTAGAACTGTAAGGTTAAATGCTTAAACTCTCTAGTCCTCAACTTCTTCATCTGTGAAGTGGGGGAAATAGTACCTACTTCATAGAAATGTTGGTGGACCGAACGCGTAGAAAAATGCTGAACCCAGAGAACAGTACCTGATCCATGCATGACAGTAGAAAAGAAAGCAAAATGTGATAACACTGATTACATGTTAAAAATATGCAAAAGATACTATGTAAACACATTGAAAATGGGTAAGACAATGAAGTGTTTGCCATTTTAGGTTGAAAAGTGTCATATTTCTTTTTCCTACCTCTGGAGAAACTGATAGACCTAATTGAAGTACATTTGACATTTGAAAGGTCTCTCAGCAAAACGGTCTCACTCACAAATATATCTGGTCTACCAAAAAAAAATTGAGGAAATCTTTTAGGATGAAAGAGGGTGCAATATAAACAACAGAAAATAATAAACCTGGAAGAAATGGAGCTATGAAGGAAATGAGAAAAAGACTTAACACTCTAGTTATACTTCAGAATGATAGGAGAAAATTGAGTCATCTCAGAACAGGAGCAGGATGCATAAAAGAATATTAATTATTTAATGGAAAATAGTGGTATAATATTATTGGTAGATTACAACAATAGGAAGTGAGAAATGGTGTAAGAGATAAATGTTAAAATTAGGAAATCAAGAAAAAACAATAAAAGAATGTGATTTATAATGACAATAACTTCCAGAAAAAACAATTTAAATATACATGTGTTTTGCCTGTGAGAATTTGCTACTTTTCACTAAGCCTTTCAATAACATACTTCTTTTTAACTCTGTACATGTATTACATTGATTTAATTGTTTTTATAAAGTTTTAAAAAGGTTTGGAATTGTCAAAACCTTGCTTAATATAAGACCTGTGTTCCTGGCAATATACGTAGATTAATTTTTTATAAATCAAGCAATATTAACTTTCTTTGAGCCCTTTTAGTAAGCCCAATAAATTATTTTAGGCTCTGTGAAGGAATACAGAGACTTATAAGACAGTTTATTTCTTCTATGACTCTATAGTTTATTCAGGACAATGATATTATAAGACAGTATATTCCAAATACTAAATAAGAATAGCAGACTGGAATGCTTTAGGACTTCACAGAGGAGATGTGACATGAGCTTCAGTTCATGGAGAAGGGAGATAGAGTTGAGCAGAAGAAGCATGAATTAAACAGAGTATTGTGGAGGACTTTGCCATGGAGATAACAGGAAGCACACAGAAGCAGAGGCAGGCAGTTCAGATGTGACTGTGAGATGGATAGTGTGATAATTTGCTAGGTCTGCCAGAACAAAATACCTTTATCTACGTGGCTTAACAGAAATTTATTTTCTCACAATTCTGGAGGCCAGAAGTCCAAGATCAAGGCATCAGCAGGTTTAGTTTCTTTTGAGACCTCTCTCTCTTGGTTTGCAAATGGTGGCCTTCTTGCTTTGTTCTCACGTGGTCTTCCCCCTCTCTGTGTTTGTGTTCTAATCTCCTTTTTTTTAAAAAAAAATAAGAACATCAGTTATATTGGATTGGAGTCCACCCTAACAACCCCATCTTTACTTACTTACCTCTTAAGGCCCTATCTCCCCAAATAGCCACATACTAAATTACTGGGGTTTATGACTTCAACGGATGAATATGGGGGACACAATTTACCTAATATTAGGTAATAAACCAGCTAGGCAGCAACATAAGATTTATATTGAAAAAATGGGGGTAGAGTCGTAATACTTGTGAAAGGCCGGTCTAGAGAGGCCATGCCAAGCATGGACTTTATTCTATAAGAAATAATAGGTCCCTGGATGTTTTTGAGCAAGATATAGGTGAGATCAGCCTGGCTGGTGGTAGTATCTGGGATGCTGTGCCCAGGAGCCCAAACTAGAGGTGAACAGAAAAAATTAAGCAGCTATTGCAATATTTCATCCAGGAGATGAGAGTGATTTTAATTATGGCAGTGGCAATGGAAAGGAAGGATATTAAAATGTGACAGATGGAAAATTTAAGGATTCACAATATTTTCATCTGCAAGGAACTTTAAAGGTTATTTTATCCTAACTGTCACTGGAAATTTCTAGAATGTCATTATAGCCAGAGCCTTTGATTGGCATGAGTTAACCACTATTACTTTACCAAGTTGACAAGGGCAAGCAAAGAAACTTAAGGTTTAGGCGGCTTTTAGAGCATTTCTGTGGATTAAAGTACAATTTCCATCAGGCATTCTGAAATACAAAAGACTAGAAAAGTTAACTCATGAGGCATATTATTGCTTTCTAAAACCCCAGGGAGACTCCCAAGCTGGAAACTACTGACTGAAACCAGAATGTCTCCATGTAAAGGTGATGATATCTGTGAACTAGATATTAAATAAAATAGTTGAATTACTCTAAAAAAATGAAGTTATTTATGCAGATAAATCTCAAATCATATTTCAAGTTATTCACAGAATGGAGCCAAAACAAACCTCCTGCATCTTGTTCAAAATCATTTACATTCTGTTGAGAATTAAGAGGACCTGGTGTCCAACTACTAGTACTTTTAGGGATAAAGTCACTTGAAAAGCAAATAATAATTGCCTTCATTTACCTTTTGCTCAAGACTGGATTTTTCATTATTAAAATTTTGCTTAAAGCAAGATAAACCATTATTTCTGGGTTAAAATTGGCTGCTAAAACCACTACCTGGATATTCTTTCCAACACTGATTTCTCAGCTGCTTATTTTCTTATTATCCTACTATATTAAAAAAGAACAAGCATTACTGTTTCTTGATCCATTCTGATGTGATAGTGTATTAACGGTCACATTGTTGAAAAGTTTCATTGTTGTTATATATAAATAAATGGAGCCTAAATAGATTCAGGGTTTGAATCCTATTTATTCTACTCCATAACACTTTTTTTTCCCCCCATAACTCTGTAGACTATCACAAGTGTTGGGCATTAGTTGCTTATTCAGACTAGCCTCAAAGATCTCTTTAGCAATGTCCATATTTTATGGTAAAAGTCAAGCTGCTAGATTAGCAGATGGTTGTCATCAATGGGAAAGAAAAGTAGAACCTCAGTCACAGATTCTCTGCCTCTCTTAAATGCTACATTTAGGAAGCAAATTAATATGTATATTCTCTTCTGAATTATCATCACCCCAATCATCATGCTTGCTTCTTCTGTCTTTATTCTATCTCTGTCTCCCTCTCTCCCTCTCTCCTCTCCTTTCTTTCCTCCTCTCCTCTCTTTCTTCCTCTCCCCTCTCCTCCCTTATTCTCGCTTCCCCTCCCTTCCCTGCTCTCTCTCTCTGTTTGTTGCTGTCTTTCTCTCTCTTTCTCTGTCAGTAAACTGTTCTCAGCATTCAGGAAGAGCCTTTACTGCCAAATCTTTAATGTCTCAAAGTAACCCAAAATCCATGCAAAATATTCTGGAACTTATCTTTCCTTTTTCACATTAAGCTTTCCTCAAATACATGAAACTGTGATCTTTTAGAATGATATATGGGAGAAATACTTTAAAAGTCTTGTCAGCTACATAAAACCCGACATTTAAGAGAACTATTATGCATTACTGAAAACAAAGTGTGGGAAGAATGAAATCTATTTTTTTAAAACAATTGATTACAGCCTTAAACTTTCTCCACTCCACCAAAAGGAGAACGTAGAGTGTCAAGGCCTTTCGGGCGGGGCGACTAAAATAGTTGCTGTTTCAATGGACAGGCTGAGTCACAGACCACAAACTAAGGAAGCAACTTCAGAATACCATGAAATGTGAAGAAAAGTGGAAGCAATGAAAGGAGGACTAGACAAATTGAAACTGGCTTGTGGAATGAGAACTATCCTGTCTGAAAAATAAATAACTTAGTGATAATCAAATAGCATAATTAAGGATTTTTAAAGCTTATGGCATTGATCTTAGTAACTGACTTCTTGACTAAACCAAAGCCTGAATTGCAAGGGACTGTATTTGAAGGCCCTTCTCTGTATTAATGCTGGATGTCCTAAGGATGATTTTCTGATGTTTCCAGAGGGATCCTGTGGAATTACTTTGATGTGATACACTGTTAGTGTAAGTCAAAACTACATCTGCCTGAGAGAAGAAAATGATAGAGATGGAAAATGAATAATAGCGTTTAATTTTAAGCACGTAGGAAAGATGTTTGCAAATTTTTGTTCCAGATGCTGAGGAAGAAAGTAGATGAATCCGTGGAACCATAAGAATAGTTTCTGGGCTTCGTTAATAGAAAAAAAGAAAAAGAAAAAAAAAGTAGCATTATCTGGGGCACAGAGGTTGTCTGGCACAGCAGAAATGCTGAATTATATAAGTACAGAAAAGTGACAGGAGGACGCAGTGAGAAGGGAGAAGACTGCTGAAAAGAGAATAGAGGAAATGAATATGATTTTAGTGTTTAAAGAAATTGATAGTGTAATTAATAAGGAATTTAGAGAACTTGGAGAGGTAAAGTAATTGATTATTACAATTTTAATAAATTATTATTTTGAAACCACAGTTTCTCTCAAAATCTTTTAATGAGAAATATGACTCCATGGCAGTTAGGCTTCAAGCAGGGGTCTCTCTGAATTCAGGAGTGAGAAGAAGGCCTCAACTGGACAGACACTTGAAGTCTGATTTAACCCAGTGATTCTGTGCTTTGAGGAAGGATCACCAGTTATGAAGAATAATTAGCCATTCAATAGGACACTTGCAGAATATAAAAAAGTTCATTCATTCTATTCTTGTCTATTTTTCCCAGTTATAATCAGTTATGCTTAGTTTCATTAAAAAGCTACTTTGATGTAGCATAATCTCTAACAGTGTGAAGTGCCCATACCACACACTTATCTATAATTATTCTAACTGCATTACTTACCATGGTTTATAAAACAAAGATGTGAAAGTTTTGATCAGATCTTGTTTCACTATGCGAGACATAGTTTTCCAGACTACTGTATGTATCTTGAATGGCTCCAGTATCAGTAAGTAGTTGATAAAACTATTATACTGGACATTTATATGAGAGTGGAGAAACCCATTTCAGCTCAGTATGTACAGCCTACTTATACACAGAATGGCAAACTCAGGCCTCTTGCGATGAGTAAAAGAAAAAAAAATCAGTAGAAGTAAACAATGACTCAGGGACAGAACAGAGGTCACTAATTTAAAAAGATGAAAGACTTTTAGTTTTGAAAGAGCATGGGAAATAAAAACAAACCCCAAAAATATTTTTTTAAGTTTTGAAATAAGGTTTTTTCCTATTTACTTTATATTCATCATATAGCATTTCTTAGGTTTAAAGGTTAAGGAAGTTCTAAAGAAGCTATGATAATAAGAAAAGGTGGAGTGAAGCATTAAGAATACTTTAAAAGTATGTATTTGATCACTTTAGAAGACAAATGATTATTTTTACCTATGCAGTTTAAAGGAGCTATAGAAATTTTTGGTTAGTCATTATTGATGTATTTACTTGAAAGCTGCATTATCAAAATTTTTATGAAAATAAAACATGGGCACATTTTGTCTTGGGTTGGATTCTGTGGCAGCAGAACCTCTAAGGGGATCAACTGAGGGTGTACTCTCAGAAGACCCCTGCTATGGAGACAGAAAAATGGGGGAGGGCAGGAAAATAAGGCAGCCATAAATAAATGGTTTCAGGAGCATTCCAGTCTCAGCCTGATTTCACCAGCAGCTCCATAGGGGAAATTGCACAGAGATGGCCCAGAGGTTGAAGGCTGCTCCCAGGAAGCACCCATCAGCCAAGAGTAGTCATCCAGAAGAGGGTCCTGGATGAGCTGTTAGCAGCCAGCACTTATAGCTGGGAACGGGTATACCAACCTGCTATATATATTTGTCTCTCTCAGTACCATTTCCATGTAAGAACATCCTCAGGCTTTTGACATTATACAATACCTGTCTGTAGCAGGTATTCGGTTAATAGTTAATGGATGAATAAACACATGGATAGATGCTATAGAAAAGATACTGAAAAACTAGGTAATAATAGATAATATCTAGTATTTATAAAACATTTGCCATGTGTGCAGACACCATGCATGGATTATTTTGTCAAGTAGGAACTATTATTGCCTCAATTTTACACCTGCAGAAACTGAGATGAATATCTTTTCCAGAGCCAAGAAACTGATATGATACGAGAGCCCACCCACTTAACCTCTTCATTATACCACATGCTCATAAATGAGGAAGATAAAATAAATGGGGTGAAACAAATACTGAAAAATACTGATCTTGGGTCATATATACCTTCATGGAGTGACTTTGTTTTCCTTTGAGAAGACGAAATTAACAGCTGCATCTCCTTCCTTCTAAAAGGCCAAGTATATAGACTTCAAGATGGTCCTCAAATCAAAAATAGAAATTCTAGAATCCTCAAATCACGTAGAGTGTCTGAAACATCCAGAAGATTCCCAGTCTTTTTGTCTCTGCTACACGATAGATTAACCATTGAATATACAGATATATAATTATGCATTCTAAATTGGTCATTTGTGTTTAGGCCTGGCTCTAGTTTAACATATGCTATGAATATTATTAGAAGGCATGAGATTAAAATGGATATTAATTATTTTTCAGCATTCCTCCAAGACTCAAGTTTCCAAACTCAAATAATCTTGTGGGGGAAAGCCTCTCACACATTTGGGGCTTTTCTAATGAGTCGTTTCACTCTTCTTCAGAGTAATTACTGGTTTGCTCTGTGCCATATATGAGATAACCTACTTAAAGTTTAAGCCAAATCCCTCTGTGATTCACTTGACATATTAAAGAGAAACTTAAAATAACACATTTTGAATGAATACTAATATTGTCTTAAAGTGAGATAAGTACCTGGCTACTTAGAGATCTTTACAAATTGTGTGTGTGAAGTTAAAAAAGGGAACCTATATTGATTTTTCTTCAGTGTGTGCTCAGAAGAGTATGTTCAACCCCCTCGGCTGTCATCCAGCTGCGTTAATTGTGACTGGGCAAACGCAGAACCTGAATCTGCACATTCATAATAATGGTTCTGGCTCTTCTGACAGGACAGCTAAGTAGGTCATGATTTTATGCCAAAAGGAAATGGCCTCTTAGTGCCCAAAGGACTGTTGTGGTTTTTTTTTTTATACTCTGTGGAAACCTGTTATGGTAATCTACTAGAAACGTCATTGCTGTAGTTTCTCATTCCAAATTCATCGCTTTGGCACAGTCTCGCATTTTGCCTTCTAAACCAAGAAATAGTGGTGGGAGTTCTTTTAAAAGATTTTAAAATTCAAGAAAGAATTTTATGGTACTATATTATCATTAGCTTTAAGGGTAAATGCAAATCTAGCCTAGTTTTTAGGGCATGATTTTTGTAATACATTATACTTCTTTTTGAGACAGAACCATTGAGATAAAAATTCATTTATTCACTTGCATAGCACCTCCTCTAGGCTGATGACTGGCTTGTGTTTGGTTCAAAAGAGATTGTGTAAAAAGTGAAAGCGAGGCACAGATTGGGGAAATTTTTTGCTATTGTGGCTTTTAGTTCCTTTATCAATGTTATAATGGTATTTATAAAATAAATGTAAACCAGTGGGATTTTCCAAAAGCAAAAGCAATAATGAGACTTAGGAAGTTGTCAGAAAGAGCTATAAATTATTTTGGACTTAAGAGAATTTATCTCATTTTTAAATGCTTCCAGGAAATGTGATTCTACGTAGATAACCATTTGCTGCTCCCTCAATAGAGTAATAGCTAACACTTAATGTGCCTGTTCTACAATAATCGTGGATTCTCTTAATCCTTTTAGCAATCCACAACCACATGACATGTAGGCACTACAGTTATCACCTTTTTATGGATGAGGAGAGAGAATCAGTAACACCTCTAAAATTACACAACTAGAGATGGCAGGGCTAGGATTTGAATCCAGGTGGTCTAGCTTCAATGAGACTCACACTCCACCTTATCACATCTCTTGAGCATTATGTGCGATCAAAACGAAACAATGCGTTGTCATTGACATTATTGAGAAATATAATTCTCCAACCAGATAAAAAAGAGTATACATCTGGCTGAGTGTTTTCTGATTCTTAAATAGTTGTCAGATAAAGAATATCTTTACTAGATCTGGTGGGGCAGCCAATAACCCAGACAAGGACATTTGTAAGTCTTGAATATTTGGGGCTCAAATATCGTCTCTCCTATAACATTTTCTTTAATCCTTATTTCCATCCACCCTATACATTCTACTTAATCTCCATTCCCCTCTGAGAAGAAACTAATTAATCCTCCTCTCTCCTCTGATCTCCCACTGTACTTTTCCATATGCCTCTGTTATAGCCTTTTTTCTGTATTAATGTTAGGGTTCAAGTAAATACCCTCTCACTGGACTGTGAACTCTTTAAGGGCAATAGCCTTATTTTACTGAGCACTGAACCTCCAGTGCATGGCATATACTAGGTGCACAATAAATATTGTTTATTGAATTCATTAATAAAAGTTCAACTCAGTAGTATCACTTTCTCATGTACCTGTAATGGAAGGCCCTACTTAGACAAAGAGAGGACATTCATAAAAGGTGAAAACACAAGCTCGGTATTATATGATACTGGAGTAAAACATCTTTGCGTACTATACCCACAGCAGATGTTAGATACTCCATAAATATTCATTGAGTAAATGAAAACCAACCATAAGAACCTTCCAATGAGCTTACCAGAATTTACTAGAAAACAGAGAAACTGATTGCAACTCACAGCTTTTAAAAGACGTAGAACCTAAGAATAACTGCAACGAGTGATCTTTAAATCTGGAGATTCCCTTAGTAATATCTTGTCATCCACTATAGGGAGGAAGGTAAACATGAGGGCCTTCCACTTCCCTACCTGCTCCTGCAGTGAGGGACTGCAGTCAAAGAAAGCAGAAAAGACCATAGACATTCTGGAAGAGTGTCGAGCATGGCATTGGTCCCCAAGGCTGCTGGGGAGGGTGAATTCTCTACTTTAGGATAAGGGTAGAGCTTTGTTTAGAAGGACAGGTGTCTTGCAGGATGTGATAAATTTTCTAACTGTCCTACAAAGTCACTTTGTCATTTTGTAAAAGCTGACATATTGCCTTTGCTCTTATGTGATCCAAGCTGCTTCATTCTGTGAGAACAAAGGTTGCATATGAAGTTGGCATTAATTTTATTTTTCTCAGGCTCCTAACAGATTTTTGTTGGCTTTAGTCTTCCATTGAAAAAAATAATTGAAAGGAAAGAGAATGAGCCTGATCTTCCCAGGGCCTAAATTAGCCCCTAGTCACACATCTGGCGCTTAGGGAGAACAGCGGTTTTTTTCAGGCTTCCAGGGTGCCATTTAAGGCTTCATAGCATGAGACACTTGAGCACTAGAGAGAATGGAGCCTGTAATTAGGAAAGGTACCAAATGTCACACGAGGCTGAAGTTTGACTTCTGAGACTGTTAACTAGTTCCTTTAGTTTGGAAGCTTTATTCCCACCACCGTGTGGTTTTATAAAGCCTCAAATTGCTTGAATCCAGGAGGAGAGAAGAAGAGAAAATAGTAAAGGAAAAAGATATTTTAATTAATTGAATTTTCTGGTTAATTCTGTTAGATGAGTATTTGCTTTCTAACTGCTGGGCTTAGAACCCTGCTAGATACAGTGAAGAAAAAAATAAGAACTATACAATGTGATTTGTGTCTCCATTGAGTGTCTCTTGTATTTTCTTCTTCACCTTCTTTTTTTAATTTATTTTTTAATGCCTACAGAACCTGGTCTTCCAGGCAGTCTCCTATCCAAGTACTAACCAGGCCCAACCCTGCTTAGCTTCTGAGATCAGACGAGATTGGGCACGTTCAGGGTAGCATAGCCATAGACCCGTTTTCTTCCTTTAACTTTTATCGAGTCTTTAAAAAGTACTTTAGTCCTCATTCGTGCCTTAATAAGTTTGGAAAAGCTAATATGATTTAACTTATGAATTTTTAATGCCCAACATGTACCTGGCACAAAGTAGGTGCTCAATAAATCTTTATTGACTTGAATTGCATCATGTAGATGATAGATAAGGGATTAGATAAAATCTATATATATCCTAAAATGTATTCTAAAACTTTACTTGACAAAATTTATTATACCAACCTGTTTGCTAGGCTACAGATCTATTTCTTAGTTAACTTTCAAGTGAGAAGCAATGCATTCTGTGGCAATATCACTTTAATAAAATATTAAAACTTTTTGGCATCCACTAACTTATCCAGCAACTTAATTTTATTTTGCTTTGCCCCAGCTTTATCGAGATATAATTGAAATATAACATTGTGTAAGTTTAAGGTGTACAACATGATGATTTGATACCTGACATTATGAGATGATTACTACAATGAGATTAATTAACACCTTCATCGCCACACATAATTATTTTGTGTGTGTGCATTGAGAACATTTAAGATATACTTTTTTAGCTACTTTCAGGTGTCTAATACAGTATTGTTAACCATGGTAACCATGGTACATTAGATCCCCAGAACTTGTTCATCTTCTCACTTGCATTTTTGTGCCCTTTGAACAACATCTCTCCATTTTCCCCACCCACAACCCCTGGAAACCACCATGCTACTCTCTGTTCCTATGAGTTTGGCTTTTTTTAAATTATTATTATTCCATATGCAGCAGCTTAATTTTAAATGTGTTCTATCACAGTGCCCACAGATCAGTGAGCAAAATATTGGGCACTTGATATATGTTTATGTTCTGGATATGGTTAAAATGAAAATGTCTATTGAGGTCTCTACCTGAGCCTGAAAAATTTACATAATCACCTATTGCAGCTGTCTACCCTTCAGCTCAAGAATTGTTTTAAATCCAAGTTCCTACCACCATCTTGGATTCTTTACACTTTGGTCCTTTTCTCTCATCAGTAGCCTTATGCGTGACCCAAGACCTAGCCTCTCCCTTCTTACTGTGGGTGGCCTGGCTTCGAAGCCACCATCCCTTCATGAGACAACTAGAGCAAGGAGCTCTGAGGAAGGAGTCTGGAATACTGCCTCTCTCAGATGTGGGGGAAGCAGTAGAGTCAGGCCATGCCTCAGGTGCTGGTAGATGGAACCCTAGAGCAAAGCAAAGCAGTTTCTACAGGAAGTGCCAGAGAGATGGATCCATATCAGAAATCTATTCTCTAATTCAGAGAGGCTCTTAGAAGGTGGGTAGGCCTACTCTTTCTCTGATTACTAAGGGGATCGAGTGATGATAAGAAGAGAAAAATAGAATCCTCCCTAGTCACTCCAGTCCTCTCAACCAACTAAAAGGCAGGGCTGTCTGCAGAGAGAAGTTTTAGAAGGCTTCTATAGGGGTTGTAACTAGAATCCATAGTAGATTAAGAGGTTTGGAGAGTAACAGCCAACTTCCCTGTGGAATTGATAGCTCGAAACTAAAGATCCCAGAGAGACATCTCTAGTTGGATTTGGGAAGTCCTCTTATGGTCAACTTCACCTGTTCTTGCTGCTTCGGACCAGCCTCCAGAAAGGTTCTTCTGTCAACTGCTACAGCCACCTAGAAGAATACATGTGTCATACAGAGAAACAAAATTACCTACTATGGTCTCAAAACAAACAATAAAATTAAGAATATTTGAGTATATTGCATCTGGGCCTAGCTTGGCATAGCTTCTAAGGATTCCTAGAAATTTGTTCTAAGAATACTCCCACAAGCACTGATTTATTCTGCAGGTGCCCAGCTAAGATTTAAGCCTGTTCCATGGAGCTGAGAGCTGGTCCTGACAGCATGGGTAGGTGGTGGGGCTCACAGTTTGACGCAGGCAGATGTGGTTTTGGTCCTCATTCAACCAACTACATGACCTCTGATAAGTTATTTAATCTTTGAGAGTCCGTTTTTGAATCTGAGGACATGGCACATAGAAATGCTCAAATAATAGTAATGGTACCTTGTGCTATATTTAGCACCCTTTTGTTGTTGAGTACTGATGAAGATTCTGAAAAATGTCCTCTGAGCTAGTGTAGTAAAAGTAATCAAAATGATCCGGATTTGGTCTTCTTTTCTAGGTCTCTAAAGCAGGATAAATCCATCATTATTATTACATTGATAACGTTTCAACTTGAGGAAGAAACTTTTTCTTAAAACACTTCATAACTATTGTAACAATCTTCTCTGGAATCCCTTTATTGTGTTGACTTTTTCCCAACAAAATTTCCTAGATGCTGTCTAAAATCTGAATATCCAGTGAAATAAAGGTTCTGTACAAAAACTGAGGAAAGAAGAGTTTTTTACTCAGATATCCATAAATTTCTCGTGTTCTTTTCTCATCACTTTGCATACCAATCATGTCTGTTTATAGATCTTTCTTTCATGTTTTGCCCTTATTTCATTCTGTTAAAAAATATGTTCCACACATTTCAGTTCATCAGGACTATACCACAAGAATCAGATCCTCAAAACATGGAGTCAACTTGGCTTTCACCGACAGAATACTGTTTCTACCCACCCCCCACCAAATCCACTTAGATATTTCTCTTTCAAATCTTGTGATTAATTATGGAACTTTAGAAACATGGTTCTGCAGAATAAAATAAACTGTCATTATTCCATCTCTGATAACTACTGATTTCACTCCAGCTACCACAAGTTTTTAAATTACTGCTATTTTCATGCAATCTCCAATTTTTGTTGGAGACAAACAAAGTCACTGTAAAGAGAATACTAACCAATCAATCATTCACAGGGAAGTTTCCAAACCTATAAAAGAGAAAATATGAATGGTGAGTTATTTTCATGTTGTGGGATCTCTAGCAGCAAATGACAAGAGCCATTGGTGGAGAGCATGCTTAATTGAAATGCCTTGCATGAAACCAGGGAGAAATAAAAAATTCAAGAAGCTGGTTTGATGCTCAGAGAATGATACTTGTGGGATATATAAAACTGAGACAATAGTAATAACAGAGCCAATTTATTTCCTCCTCAATGATGAGACAAAGAAAACTATAAGAGGTAGACCTAAGTTTAATAAAAGGTGGAATCTAGAAAGAGAAACTGAACTGATATCCTCCCTTTCAAGTCCATTTAGAATATTTTACAAATCTAATATTCCCAGCTAACAGAGGTAAGAATGCAGAGAGCCGTGTCTCTATGGAGAAGATTTGGGTAGCCAGTTTGCAGCCTGAAAGCCAAAAGAAAACAAAAATTCATTTCTGCCATTAAAAATGGAAACCGTCATTGTCATTTTCTCCTCAGATGGTGCTTAATTCTTCTCCTTATACTGTAATCCCCTTTTCTAATCTAGATATATTTTGTATGATTTTGAAAGCTGTTACAACATTTGTTATTCAAATTAAAACGTAAGTGAACTAGGGAATTTGGTAAGCATTTCATTTTGAAATTTCCAATTGACCTCCACAGCCCTGTTGTATTAAATCATAAAACAGATTATGCAGACCATGGCCTCTGTGAGTTCTTTCGCTCAGAATGGAAAAGGGGTTTTTGTTAAGATTCCTAGACATTAAATAACAATCACTGGAAAGATAAAGTGCCATCTAATCACAGAATGTCAGCTGGGAGCAACCTCAGACATCATCTGGTCTACTGGCACACAATTAACATCTGCCCCCTGAAGCTTGCTTCTGACCTGTGAGGTGTAAATAAACTTTTATTTCTAAAACCTTCATCATTTTATACCTATGCTATCTCTGCAGCATTATCACTTCTGCTATCCTTTGTATTTTGAAGTTATAGGACAGGTTTTTGCAGCTCAAAACCTTAAAAAAATTTTTTTTAATCATCGCTACTTGACTTATAAACCCTATATAGAAACCCAAAAGCTGTGAATGCCTTGGCATAGGTAAGGGTTTCTCAACTTTGGCACTGCTGACATTTGAGACTGGATAATTCTTTATTGTGAGGGGGTCTGCGCTGGACATTGTAGGATATTTAGCAGCGTCCTTGGCTAGTAGCTCCCTCTTGCTAGCTGTGACAACCAAAAGTGTCTCCTAACATTGCTAAATGTTGTGGTGGGGGAGAGGGAGTAGACGAACTTACTCCTGGTTGAAAAATCATTGATGAGTATGATCCGTGCAAAAACAAATAATAAGTAAAATGTTTGATGATCTAAAAGCCAGTTCTCCACTCACCATACACACAAACTTTCCAGTCTTTTTCAATTAAGTGGCAGTTGTTCTGATAGTACTCAATCAGAATGCTCTCCAAGGTCTATATGCCACATTATTTGCTAAAAGACTGGAGACAAGAGTCCTATGCTAGTCCTGGAGTTGTGGAAGTGGGATATTACAGAAATAAGGAAATCTGGGTTAAATTCTGTCCTAATGTGAGAGTAAATGGACTTCAATTGCATCTTCATGATCCCAGGATTAAGTTGCCTGTGTAGGTGCCATCTTCCTTTCTCGGGGTTCATGTTCATTGTCCAAAAGCTTAGGAGTGGTCATTTGAAGAGTCTACTTAGGACATAGTAGTTACTCAGCAAATATTTGTTGAATGCTTTCATCAGTGGTGTGTTACCATTTGCATGTTACCTTTGGGATTGGATAATCAGGTACTTTAGTCTGTTTTAGAACTAAACATATCTTTGTTCAAATCAGTTGGAGGATAGGATACCTCCTAGAAAGTCTTAAAGTTTTTTGTGTTTTTTATTCCACAATCCTTAATTTAAATTAAAAATGTATGTTTGTGGTGTGTACGTGTGTATGTGGGAGTGGGGGACGCAAAGTACAGAAACAATCCAAGATATCTAATAAGATATATTCTCTCAGCCCTAGGGACCCAAGAAGAGAAGGAAAAGGACTGCAATTCATGCCAAGCTCTGTGCTGGCGTATTAAATATACCATCTCTTTGGTCCTCATAGCACTGTACAGATCTAAGAACGGGGGGAAATAAGTTGCTCAAGGTCAGACAGCTGCTACCAAGGGAAACAGAAATTCAAATCAAGCTTTAGCTGTGTTGTAAACTGTCTGAGCCTCCCCTGACTCACTCGGCCTTATGTGCTCAGGCCTCAGTTGCCTATTGATTGAATGGAGACCCCTAGCCCACCTCTGCCTTGCCAACCAAGGCACCCCCACCATTGCTGATGGCCCCAGCCAGCCTCTTCAGGTTTGAGGACAGGGCTTCATCCTCCCCGCCATGGTGGGAACCTCTGCACAGACAGGCCCAGCCAGACCAGGCACTGAAAGTGGCTCCTTTCAGCACTTCTGATTTCAGATGCTGTACTGCTCCCTGAAGCATGGGGTTTGGCTTCCCAGTGTCTGCCCCAGGGGCCAGGCAACACCATCAAGAGATGGTGAGAGGACTTACTTCTCATTAGGGAAAACTTCGACCAGTGAAAGACAGGAAACTGAAAGGAGCCAGCTTATAAATGTCTCTTTTTTTCTTCCCTGTCAGACTGTTTTGAGATATAATAGGTTTGTGTAGCCTTTCTGGAGACCAAGCTACCAGCTGTGTCTTCTTGTGAAGCTGGGGCCCAGCTCATAATGTACCACCTTACATTTTGCTTTTCTTCTTTCTTTGCCTCAGCTCCCTTTTTCCTTCACAGCTAGAGCCCGTTAGCACATGCGCGTGCGCGCGCACACACACACACACACACACACACACACACATACCCTACCTCCAATAAAAGCTAACACCCATTTCTCAAAAGTCTAAGAAAAAAAAATAAAAACAGAAATAAAAAAAATAAAAAAATAAAAACAGATATTTTGAAAGAAAATAAAAGCTGTGGTATATGATGTGGGAAGCAGTGCATTAAGAAGGTACTAACTGTAACTTTGTGGTCTCCTTGTAGCTGCCTTCATCACCACCACCTGCTTTTTGTCCCTTGCTTTTAGACAAAAGAGACGTGTTAACACTTACTTGAGTAGAAGGGCTATTTCTCTTACTATTTTAGCATATGTAGCCTGACAGGATGGAAAGTGTCAGTCTAAGTTCAAGTCCAGGTTCTCCTGCTGATTAGCTGTGTGACTTGAGAAAGTTGTACATCTCTGAAAAGATATTTCCTCACCTGTAAAAAAGAAAAAGCTATCTGCCTTACTATTCCCATGGACTGATGTGACATCAAGGAAGCACTTTGAGGCACCATACAGGTGTGTTTGAACTCTATGATGGCAAGTAAGAAAATAACTTTCTAATTTAGGCTTCTGATATTTCCTTCACTAAAACATTTCAGTAGAAAAATATAACAGAATAAATCACTTAAATTTTCTTAAATATTTTCAAGATCATAATTAAGATTAAAAGCTAAAGGGTTGAGAATCCTGGCCAAGATGGAATAAAAGAGATTGAGTTTTCCTTCCCACATCAAACAAAGGAACAAAACAAAACAAAACAAAAAAATTAAAAAATATATATATATATATATAAAAGTAACATATATATTACTTTAAAATATACATAATAATTATATATGATAATTATAATTATATATAATATATATATATACTTTATAAGTAACTATATATATGTATATTTTAAAGTAATTTTCAAGATACTGGACATCAAGCGATGAGGCAATCCCCTGAGAGAAAGGAAACAAGCATGTGAGTCCTACAATTGCCTCAGCTTATTGCTGGAGAGCTTCCAGGCTGCAGTACAGGTAGAAGGAAGCCTTGTGAAGATTGGTGCACTCCATGCGTTGAGCAGATGGAGCAGAATCCAAGAGACCATGGTACCTAGATTTCAGAGGACAGAGTATCAGAGACGCAAGAGATGCACAGAGAATGCTGGAGATCTGCAGAGAGTTCCCCTCCAATATTCAGAAGAGTACTAATCAGTCCATTCATGTGAGGAAAGTACCTGAAGCAGAGGGAAAAAAACACCCAAAAGAATTAGCGTAACGGTAGTCTGTGCTCACACCAGGCTCGGAATAGTGCCTACTTTTACCAGCCAGACTGGAAAACCTCTTCATTACCAAGGCACTGGGTAGAAGACTTAAAGGAAAAAGTCTTGCCTCAATGATGAGGAATAATTGGCCTCACACTAAATACTGCTCTGGTCCAACTCAGCAAATCTTAAAAATAAGGATCAAGTTGTTTCCAAGTAAATAAACTGCATTCCAAGAGAAACTCAATAACATTTACAGGAATACAAAAATAGCCAACATCCAACATGATTGAATGACAATACCTGGCATCCAATAAAAAATTACCAGGCATGCAAAGAAACAGAAAAATATGGCTCATAATAATGGAGAAACATCAATCAAAACTGATTCAGAACTGACACCAGATGTTCGAATTAGCCGAGGACTTTAAAAGTTATTATAATTGTGTTTCAGATGTTTAAACCTTAAATAGGGACAAAGATAATTTTTAAGACTCAAATATCTAGAGATGAAAACTACAATGCCTGCACTAAAAGGTGCCTAGAATGAAAAATTACGGTATAGCCATACAATGGAATGTTTCTCAGCAATAAAAAGGCATGAAATATAGATACAACATTGGTGAATCACAAAATAATTGTGCTAAGGGAAATAATCCAGACAAAAAAGATCGCATGCTCTACTTATCTTTTTATATGAAATTCTAGAAGATGTAAAATTACTGAGAGGGTTTGGGAGGAAGGGATTCCCAAAGGACACGATGAAACTTATTTGGTGTGATGCATATGTTCACCATTTTGATTTTTACGATGTTTTCACAGGAGTATACAGATGTCAAATCTTATCAATTTGTACACTTTAAATATATGCAGTTTATTGCATATCGATTATAACTCAGTAAAGCTATTTTTAGAAACTAAAACTAAGAGATAAAAGTATATTTTAAAAAGCATTGCACAGCTTAGGAAATGGAAAACTTATAAATATAACCACATTTTTTAAATTTAAAATTTTGTAAGATTTAGAGAATGGGAAAATAAATATGTAAATCTGTAATTTTTATTACATCTAAATCAATAGACTATAACTGTAGTATAGTTGTATATAGTATCTAGAATAGTAACTAAAATTTGGTTTGGGGTTTCTTTTTTCTTTTTAACAAAACATTAGAAAATCTTTCCTTGTATTGTTTCAAACTACATATTTCATGACTTCTTAAGTTAAAAAAAAAAAACTAAGAGCCAGAAAGGCACAAGGTAAATTTCAGTTCTCATTTTTTTTTCAAAGCTTACTTTATAAATTAAGAAAATTCTACACATTTTTAAAACCATAATTGACTGTGAATTTACTCCCTAATATCCTCTCCTGTTTGATATGAAATCTGGCCTGAAAACCCCTCTCAGTATCTGATTAAAGACTCGAGGGCTTTAATTCCCATTGTCCTGCTTCATTAGAGATGCAGTTTTGTGAAACATGCTCATTATATTTTTGGAATGGACTAATTTATGTGTTCTCATGTTCTCAACTTGTCTGTCCTGATTTTCCCCAGTTTGATGCTGACAGAGACGAGGATGAGGTGTTCTATGACATCAGTGTGGCAGTTGACAGCAAGTTATTTCCAAACAAAGAGGCTGCAGCAGGTAAGTCACTGTGTGCTTTGGACAACAGTATGTCCTGGTCACCTGCCAAGTACTTTGTAGTAAGGTTGGAGCTCAACAGACTGCTTTAAGGTTTTAGGGCTGTCTCTGTCCTCAGAGCTTTATACTTTCTGGTTTAAAAATAAAGATACAAAACAAAATAGAAAAGAAGGACTATACATCTGGTCCTTATGGTTACTTCCTTTCTTTCCGTCATTATAGGTGTAAATTAGCAGATCGTCACAATGTAGCATAAGATCTATGTTACTATAATTGGAAAGAATCTAATCTAGCCCATACTTTGTGCAACAATTCAAAGTTACAATTCCTCCAGGACTCTAACCCACACAGGTCTCTCCTTTGCCACCTGAGAAAATCCTCCCCTTGCATCTGATAGTCACTTCCACCTGACTCACAGTCCCTGTTGTGGCTCCGTTCCCTTTCTTCCTATATGCTTGCGTCTAGAAGTTTGATGTTGGACAGTAATACAGTGCAATCATGCCTACTTAAGTAGGCAGTTCACAGAGTTCTGTCCATGGACCCTTCTCTCTTACTCTCTGATCTGGTTCGACTCACCATTTTTCATGGTTTCCACTCTCAGTTCTATGTGCATAATTCTCAACTCAGTCCTAATTCTTTCCTCAGTTGTAGTCCTCAGTGGGTAAAGGCCAGAAAGTTTTGGGCTGTACAGAAAAAGGCTAAGCACTTAAAAGTTTAAACAATAGTTAAATTCCACTAAGAGCAGCCTCGAAGAAAGGCAAGATGGTAGTCATTTGGGGCAGATACCTTATATAAACTCACCTGCCTAATTTTCCAGTGATATTTACAAGAAAAAAGAGGACTATTGCGGAGAAAGATGGAATACTGAGAAGCATATAGAATCATGTAAACACGACTACTGCTGCTCTGAAAACACTATAAAAACTTGTCCTTTCTAAGTTAATATTTTATTTAGAACATTAATTTAGATCTTTAACAACAAACATCCTCAGTTTGCTGATACAGTAGAGAAGCTGATTTAAGCTGCCCTTGCTTTAGAACAGACAACATTTCGTGGCTTTCGAGTGGCACTTTTCGAAGGTGGCCTCCTCCTGCAATAATGCGGCTGTGCTGGCTTCTCTTCTAGTTGGTAAACTGCCTGAGGAATGGTACCGTGTCCACATTTTCTCCAAGTCCCCTTGGCAGAGTGCACAGTGCCTGGCCCTTAGCGTTGGCCTGAAGGGGCCACCCTTTCCTCTCCACACCTCCAGGTTTATGAACAGAGGGCTCTGTGCTCACAGCCCTGGCTCCTGCTAGCTCACTTCCACTCCTAAGCCCTTGAAAGCTGGGTTCTGTTCTAGCCTTCAAATAAACCCGTTCTGTCTATAACAGCCCTTGGTGAGTGAAGCGAGCCTGGGAGGGACTGGTCAACTAGAAATAAACACCACTTTGCAGCTCCAGGCTATTATTGCCATCAAGAAATGGGCCAGTATTGCTAGATCCTGTTCTCTTCCAAGAGAAAACTGAAACCTGCATCCATAGATGAACTCTCCAGGCTTGTAAACGTTGATGACTCACCCAATTAAATAAGTCTTGTTGGTGCCCATCAGTCTGTGACTTGTCAGACCCCCGGTTTTGTCCCTTTACTCTTCCCTTCTCTCTGAGCCCCCTCTCTGAGGCTGCCCTGAGGCTTCCATGTGAATGGCTTTCAATTCTTCTTTCAAACATTTTTAAATGAAAATTGTATATATCTAAGATGTGCAATGCGATGATTTGATATAAATATACATAGTGAAGTGACTGCTACAGTCAAGCTAATTAATATTCCTTCTCTTTTAAAAGAGCCAGGCAAAAATGTCCCTACCCTTAAAACCCACATCATTTCTCAGAGACACCTCGGGAGTCCAGTCCTTGTTCTCTACACCACTGCACTCACTGAACGCTGTGTCATTCTTTGCCATCTTTTACCTCATCTCTAGCCTCTCTGTCATAAATCTGTGGCTGCCACGGAGATCTTCATAAAATGCAGCTCTGATCACCTTGCCTTCCTGACAGAAAACAAAACAAAACTTTCAATGACTTCCCTACAGGCTGAGTACCAGTATCCTCAACATGGCAGAAATATCCTTAGCTGTCCCACAATGACCCTATTCCCTCTAGGACCTCACCTCCTCCCTCACTCACCCCAACATCCTCCAGGTTCTTAAATGCCCCTGGCCATTTGCAGGCTATCTGGCCCCATCTATTGCATCACTGTACTCTCCCAAGTCCTAGGCTCATTCTTCACCTGGCCAGATGCTGCTTTGTATCTCAGATTAAATGTGATTTTTCTCAGGAAGCTTTTCAGACCCCATTCCAGACTAAATTAAGCCCTTGAGTAGTACCCTGACTTTTTTCTTCAAGGTATTTATCACAATTTTGATTATGTAATTAGATACATGATTATTAAAAGTACGTTTCCCTTATTACAATACAAGACTTCATGGGGATGGGGTGGAGATTGGATAGAGACAAAGACAGAGAAACAGAGAGAGACAGAAAGAGGTACTCAGTGTGATTCTTACAGGAGATGGCACATTAAGGCCTTTTCTTTTCCAGCTGGTCATCTCAGCTGGGCCACTCATCTGAGTATTTTGACTCACAGCTGAACCAAATTTTCTTGGCTCCAGAGCAAAGTGTGTGTTTGTTGCTTCCATGACACAGAATGCCATCCCCTCAAACTTCTGCACCCATTCAGCCCCATCCGCAGTGTCTCCCCCTCCCTGAAGCCCTCCATTAATACTTCTGGTAGAGCTATCTGCTACATCACTCAAATCTCTCCATAAATAAGGGATAGTAATAGCCCTGCCTCAAAAGATTGTTATGAAGAGTAAATGATTTATGTGGAAAGCACATGGCTGTCACATTGAATAGACTATATATGCGTTAGTATCTTCACTAAGTATTCAAGGGGTCACAAAGAGAGACCACATCTTATGCAACACAACTCTTCCCCATTTCCCTAGGTCTGCTTCTACTCCTTCTCTCTTCCTCCCTTCCCCTTGTGGAATAAGTGGAAAATCTCCCCTTCCCTTCTCACCCAGAACAGTCCACCAACACCAGATCCCTTAAAGAGCTCACTTTCTAATTCCAAATACTGTCAGGATATTTATCTGCATGTGTCTGCGTGCGTGTATACACAGACATATAGAGAGAGAGCTCTTCAAAGAATTCTAACACAAACTGTTAATAACACTTTCCATGCTTTTTGGAATTACAGCTGAATTCTCCTGGGTAATGCCTAAGGCACTTGGGGGAATTTAATGTTTGTAGAGTGAATGAAGAAGATCAAGATCTGCAAAAGTAAAATGTAAATGTCCTTTTATTCATTTTCCAGTCATTCAGCATATATGTAACGAATGCATAGAAATTCCAAATTCTGTTCTTAGATTCAGAAAAAGAATGCAACCCTACCCAAAGGTGCTTAC
The DNA here is from genome assembly GCA_004027375.1 of Macroglossus sobrinus. Taxonomy (NCBI): domain Eukaryota; kingdom Metazoa; phylum Chordata; class Mammalia; order Chiroptera; family Pteropodidae; genus Macroglossus; species Macroglossus sobrinus. Next base: position 490,881 of record PVKZ01000655.1, on the reverse strand, counting down.
AGTTTAGTGGAAGAAACAGGACAAGGGAGAAACTATATTCCTCAGAGGAGTAAATGAAGTGTTAGAAGAGTTTCATCTACAGACACCCTCACTGCCCAAGGATCCCTGCCGTGCAGGAGTACCCCTTTATTTTGGTCCTCAAATGGGGAGGAAGGTCTTTCTAAAACTTCGGATTGAAGATCCACTAGGAGGGGAAATGTCTATAATATTATCCCAGAAAGCAATATGGTTAGCCTTCCGGCACCTGTAAAGCCAGTTTATATCATCTTCTCACTTAAATTTAAAAAGACAATGTGAAAATAATATTTCCAAAGACCATTCTACATCTAAAACTGCAATACTGAATGCTCCCTGTGGGGTTCTATTTCAACTCAAATTTTTCTCTGTTACCTATAGAAAAGGTGTTTTTTAAATCTGAAAAAGAAATTAAGAAATTCAAAATTGGGGGAAGTGAAAGCCATACTATCACTTTCTCAAAATGTCTTAATTTTGCTGTCTTTTTTGAGTAAGAAGATCATTGAAGTTGTCTTATGTATTAAATTGTCCAACAAAAAAAGGCAGAAATGTATACATATGGCTATATTTACATCTCTATTTTTTTTTTGTCAATCCTTAGGCTATTATTACAGATCCCATTTTCAGCAAACCAAGCAACCAATACAAAAGAAAATGAAAGCTATTCAATCATTATCTGAGCTGATAATGACATCCTTTGTCTGTTGCCATCTATGATACATTCATACTGTTGCCAAGAGCAACAACATGTCAAGATATCCCATTCTGTAATGATACAATAAAATTTCTGTTAAAAGCATTTTATTAAGAAAGCCAATATATTCTTCCTCGTAAGCACTGGTTGTTTGTTTAATAAAGATCTCTTCCTCCTATCGTTGCTGATAATAGTTTTCTAATAATCTTGTTGTAGTTTCAAATATTAATGTGTAATATCTGTTAACTGGGTTGTTTAAGAGCCCCTTACTTGTACTTTTTAAAAACAACCAAAAGAACAGTTTCTAATTAAATAAAGTAAATAGGACACGGGAACTAAAACAGCTATATGTTTAATAAGCCTTTGTGTTCAGATCACGTTGCTTATTCCACATGAATCACTCTAGATACATGCAGGTGAGGGTATCTGAGTGCCTGATCACCACTTCCCCTAGTCAGTGGTAGATAGTATCCATACTGTGGAAGTAATGAAAGCGAAATAAAATTGGCATGTCCTTGAATGATGCTCTCAATAGCAGCCCCTTGATTATCAGAGACTGCAGTGACACACCTTGATTCTACTTCTGATTCTTCCGTTTCCACTGCCGCTCAGTGATGCCCCACCCCATCATCAACCATTTACTATTCCTCATTTTCTCAGAATATAGAAGAGATGGCATGTTCCTCCAAGTCCTCTCCTATCGAGTACTAGAATAAAAAAATCACATTTATAAAGCCTGCTTAGAATTTGGAGTCAGCAGGATGTGTTAGGAGAAATGGTAGCTATGACTTATGTCTTTATCTCACTTTTTGCATGACTGTGGCCAAGTTTATTTTTCTCTTTTCTAAAATAAGGGTGTGGGATTCTGTGAAATATTAGCTATAAAATGTCTTTAATCTTATAATGGAAAAATATGCATTTTACTTCTGACATCTGTACTGCTTCATAACACATAAGTACAAATTTATCTTCAAACTGGTCTTTGAGACAGTCAAATATTTTGGCCCTAAGATATACCTTATAAAAATTATTTTGAAAAATACCAAAAACACAAGGATAGAAAAATTATATATAATCCTACTACTTTAAAAAATTGCATATAAAATTAAAATTTCCATATACTTCTCTGTGAATAGCATATGGTTCATAGTCTTCCCGACTCCATTCTAGCAAGCACCTTTTTAACAATGAAATCAAGGGCTGCTCTGACGATGTGATTGGCATCATGTAGAATTGTGCTGCATGCACACATTTATGCAACTATATATGGCAACTCTACAGTTCGTTGCTTTTTCAAAGTGGTTTGCTGGGTCAAGCATCTCAGTTTTGAAAAACGTTATCATCCTTTAAAAAAAATTTAAAGATACACAATAAACAATGGCGTTACTGCTTAGTACTTAATCAGTTTGATAGATGGGCTAGTATTTAGTTTGGTAAGTAGCAGGAATATTGATGAGAAGAGAAGAAAAAAAGAGTTCGGAATAGTCTATACCTTAATTCTCCTTTTGGAAGAAAGTATAAAATCAACATCTCTGGAAGAGGTCCATATCTGAGAAGTCCGTGAGATTCTGGACTCTTTTTTTAATCCATCTTTATCAAACATTGCATATTCTGACCAAGAATTATTGGCAAGGTCAAGTTTACAACGAAACGTGGAATGGTTTGTTTCTTCACAGGATGCATAGTGTTTTATGGGCAGCACTGAATTTTGTCTTTCTGGCTAGTTAGGTGATATCTATGTCTCAGCAGGAAAGAGTCATTAGATTAGGATGATGAATCAGTTGTTCTCTAGAAGCCCATTATGAAAATTACTGATTTAAGTTTGAGCCTTAGAGATTGTTGGGTAAGCAATTTACTGTACCCTGTAGTACTTGAGCGGGTGTTTGGGGGAAAACTATCTATTAATACATTAAGTTAACCTGATTTTTTTCACCTTCAGAGACTAAAGTGGCCTACAGGCTGGAGGAAAAACTTGTCAGGTTTTCATGGGTTGAACAAACTCAGTGTTTGCATTTCTTACTTCTGAGAACCCCTTTCTCTTCTCCCACTCTGTATTTTGCTCATGGTGTTTCTTCTACCTCGGTTTCTATTGGACAACCCTAAACTGCTTCTCATCTTGGCCAACTCCTATTCACCCTGACAGTTTGGGCTCATAGATTGATTGTGTGTCAAGAATCCCACCTCCATCATCACTTTCACTACTAGTCAAAATTAGTAGTCCTTTCTTTTTGGTTACTGAGATTTGCTGTTGTCAAATCAACCTCCTTTATAAGACTGCCTTCTTCTTAAGGGTAGAGACAGTTACCACAGTATCTGCATTTAATATCTGCAGGCCAAACAGTGTCTGGCAGATGGGACAAGTCTAGAAATGTTTGCAGATTTAATGTAATCATAAGGACAATGTAGAAACCTAATGAGAGGTGGTTTGCTTTAGAACAAACAACATCCTCCCTCGGGTAATCTTTTCTTTCCTAATCTTAGGTTCCAGTGACCTTGATCCCTCGATGATGTTGGACACTGGAGAGATCCTTGATACAGAATCTGATTATGAAGATCAGGTAATTAAAATTTATTTTTTTAGGTAATTAAAATTTTAAAACATTTTCCTATTTAAATATTTTTAAATTTAGCCTTTGTTAATGTTTCATGAAAATTAGAATCATTATAAATCAATGTGTGAAATGTTTACCAATAACTGACACATAGCACATGATAAATCATAATAATATACAGCTTTCATTCATTAACTTTGGTCCTTTAGCTTTCTCTTATCCCCAGATCCCAAATGGCAATTAATTAAGGAAAGGTTTGTGGTCAAAAGTTACATGTAATAAAAATGAGGTTTCCTGGTGTTCTCTTGCCCAAGAATCTGCCTGTGTCTCTCTCCCTTCCCTATAATAAACCAACAGTATTTATTAAGCACTGGCTATAGATTCAAGGATCTATTTTTCTATTTCTAACCTTCAGAAAAGATTGATGGCCAAGGACAATGCGGCTGAGGAGTTAAATATATTTTTTATTTGAATAAAAGCAAAGAAATTTCTGTGGGTCATTTTCCTCTCAGCAGAAGAACTCTCTCTACTGTTATACTTTAATGTTCCAAAATAGTTGGCAAATGATCCAACTCTCTAATTAGGCTTTATTTTTCTAAAAGGATAATGTCTGAAACTTCCTTCCACCTCTCATCAGTGCTCCTCTACAGTGGCTGAAAGCCAAGTGAACATGTTCTTCCAGGTTTTTTTTTTCCCCCATCTTCAACTAATATATGTCACCAAAAAAAGCAGATAGATCTGATCTGACCACGATCCAAATGTAATGGCTGGCTCTATATTTCATATACATATTCTGACGCTATTTTCATGAGCATTAAGTTCTTCCTTATATCACACAGCAAGAAGTTATTGAGGAATGATATAATTCATTTGTACTTATAATTTTTAGCATTTATTAGGCAACTAATACTTACTGAACATTATGCTAAGTTTATTAATTTGATTATCTCACTAATTTCTCATGACACCTTTAGGAAATAGGAATTATTATCTCTATTTCATAGACAAGAAAATTGAGCAAAGAATAAGTTGCCCACAGTTACATGTGATTCACAATAGGGAAGTTAACTAGGGCACATTTCCTAACAGCCACACTATACTGCCTCCCATCCTAGTTTCCAAAGGCATGCCATTCAGAGATACATTTTTGAAGCCTGATTTTCAGTTGCTAACCCTTTAACACACCAGCAGAGGCAAACACCAGACAACTGCTATTGAAGATGGGCTCATGATCCAAAATTACAGGCTGCACAAAAGAATAAACCATAACAAGAAATCTAGCTGATTCAACAGACAAAAGGCCAACAACTAGAGATAAGAAAAGCCTGAAAAAAAATCTTAAGATAGGATATTTTAAATATTCAGAAAGATAAAGGGAAGATTAGAAGCCATGAAACAGGTACAGGAAAAAAAAAGAAAAGTACAGGAAGGAAAAGGGAAGAAAAAGAAATTCTAGACACACAAAAAAAATAGTCATTAAAATAAAAATTTAATTAACAGGTTGAATAGTAGAGTAAGCAGCTTAAAAAGAGACTTAGTGATAAAGCTGAGAAAATTATCTTAGAATAATACAGAGCGCTAAATAGTTGCCAAATATAAGAACAAACTTGGGAGACACTGAAGATAGAATAATTGGGCCAACATATTCTAAAAGGAGTTCCAGAAGGAGGAAATGGAGGTGATAGAGCAGAAGCTATATTTTAACAGGTAATAGTTGAGAATTTTACAGAGATGAGATAAGATAAGTCCCCAGCTAGAAGGAGCATATCTAGTCCTGAGCAGGAGAAAAAAAATTCTCATCTATTCTTTTTTTCATTTGTCATTCAACAAATACTAAGTGAGCACCTACTATGTGTCAAGTACTGTTTAGCACTCGAAACGTAATTGTATAAAACAAGCAAGGAGCTTACATCCTAGTGAGAAAGACAGATAGTAAACAAACAAAAATTACTAAATTTTCTGGGTTGTCAGAAGTAATAAATTCTATGAGAAAAAGAAAAGTAGACTAGAGTAAGAGAGTTAGGAATGCTGGGGTGCAGGACAGATTACAGTATTAAATAGGATAGTCAATATTAACTAGGATGACCTAGTTATCAATATTAACTAGGATGACCTAGTTAATATTGAGAGGTGAGATTTGAGCAATGACTTGGCATATAATATAAAACATCAGAACACAGAAGACAAAAATAAAATATTAAAAGAAAAAGGCATTAATTATAAAGGAATAGCAACTTCGATGGCAGCAGAATAAGTACAGCAAGAGCTAGAATTTGTTGAGCTACCTTCAAGAAGGTAGCGCGGCTTATCCCCAATTTACAGCTAACCAGACTAAAGCTCAGAGAAGTTAAACGACTTACCAACACTACACAGCTAATAAGTTGCAGAGTCAGGAATCAAAGTTTAATCAGCCTACCACCCGAAATATAGTTTCTACTTAAACCACTTCAAATAGAGCCATTATCAAGGTCACGGGTAATCTACTGCCAATTCCTATTAATGCTTTTTAGTTATCTTTCTTGACATTTGCTGTATTCATTCACAGACTTTAACTGTAAAGAGCCAGGTAGCAAATAGGCCATATGGTCTCTGTTACAGTTACTCAAAATCTGTTGTGATAGTGCAAAAGCAGCCATGGCAATACTTAAACACATGAGCATGGTGTATCTGTGTTCCATTAAAGCATTATTTATAAATATGGAAATTTAAACTCCATATAACTTTCCTATAATTTACTTCAACTATTTAAACATGTAAAACCCATTCTTAACTGAGAGGCTAAGTGCATTTGACCTGCAGGTCATAGTTGCAGTCCCCAACTGTAAATCATACCCCCATTTAATTTTTTTTTTTTTAGGCAAGGCAACCTTGACCTCACAGATTGCAAAGACCTTGCCAGCTTAAAAGCCTTTATTTATTTATTTATTTATTCATTCATTCATTCATTCATTCATTTTTACACCTACAGCACCTGGTCTTCCTAAGTAGTCTCCCATCCAAGCAGGCCTCACCCTGCTTAGCTTCTGAGATCAGACAGGATCAGGCTTGTTCAGGGTGGCATGGCTGTAAACCATCCATCCCCCCATTTTTGACATTCTCCTCTCCACTAGCTTCTAACATTTCTAGAGTATTTAATACTGTTCTACATGCTTTACATTTATTACCTTGTTTTATCCTCAGACAATTATATGAAATAGATGTTAGATTACTATAATATTATTTATTAATTATTGCACTTTGTTAAAAATGTTTTTATTATGTTACTTATTATTATTATGTTAGTATTATATTTATTATAAGGAAACTGAGGCACTTAAGAATTAAGCAGTTTATTCAAGGTCACACAGCTGGCAAGAGATAAAGACAGAATGCAAACACAGATGTCTGATCACAGAGCCAGGACTAAGAAACATACACTAGATTCTGCTATGATAACAAATAAAACTCAAAATCTGAGTGCTTTTTTTTAGAAGTTCTTTCACATGTGGTTATGGATGAGATTATAGATGGGAAGGAAAAGAGCATGAGGGAGATAGATCTGTTCTTGACTGCACATTACCTCCCCTCACATTCATTTTGTGTCCCTAGTCACTGGTCCTCCCTACGTGTAAGGGGGCTGGAAAATGGAGCTTCTCCATGCCCAGGAAGGGAGAGACCCATTTCACAAGCACTGAGCCAGCATAAGCCACAAAGTTCTCGCCCCACAATGTTTGCTCTCTTTTGGTGCCCCTCCTGCTTCCGGGTTCATTCATTCTTGCTTTCCATGTCGAACTCCTCTTCATCATCATCATTTAAATGTGGGTGCTCCCCAGCACCATGGCTGTGACCACTCATTCCTCACTGTACACGTTCTTTTTCGAGAAGCTCAGTCATAGCCATGATTCCAGCTTCACTCAGATCTCTCTGGTAAACTCCTGGCTGCATGATTTTGCCTACTAAACAGCAATAGTTGTATTTCCCATGTGCATCTCAAGCTCAACACATCCAAAACCAAATTCACCATCTTCCCCCACAATATCTGTTCTTCCTTCTGTTTTCTCTATTTCTGTGAATGATACCATTATTCTCCCAACTACCCAAGCCAGGAACAAGGGTGTTTTCCTAGCCTCATTAATTTCTCTCTCTCCCTACATCAGTTTGATCAAGAAGTTGGTCATTTCTCCTATGCAGGGATCTCTCCTTCCCTCTCCAGTCCACTGCTGCTGTCCCAGTTCACCTTCTGCCTTCCCTGTGAGATCACTGAGGTCATTTCTAACCAGAGTCCCTGCTCCAGCTCCTCACCCACCAAAATCATTTTTCTGAGGAGCAAAATTAGTCATGGCATTCCACTGCTTAAAACCTTTCTTGGCTCCTCTTTGATATCAGAAATAAATCAGAAACTCTTACCACATACATGGGAATCTTCAAATCAGAATCTGACTCCCTACCTCCCTCTGCAAACTCATCCCTTGCCAACCACCAAAACACACCAAATGCTCCAGCCACACAAAGGCATTTACAGTCCCCATGAATGTTTTGTGCTCTGCACAGTCCTTTTCCTTTATATAGAAGCTTCCCCAACCTCATCACCTCTGTCCTGGATAACCCCTACTCATGCTTCTTCAAGACCAAAATTCTCCTTGAAGAAGCCCTTCTCTGGTTCAGTTCACCTTTTCTGGGGGCCCACAAGACCCTGTGCTGATGGTGACTCCACTAAGAAATACTGCTGTAGGAAGTAGGGAGTGCAAGTTATTTCATACAAAACACATGCTCCGTGAATGTGAACACCCTTTCTTTACTCCCCCAAATCCAACCTACACTGAGCTTTCTGGGATTGGTGCCTTTCTGCAGCTGACAGAGGCCACAGTATCTTCAGCTAGGTGAATGCTAAGTGCTTGAATATTTCTGGTCTGGCATGCAGGAGCTTAGAAGTCACCACTCTGTCCTAACTAGAAGTAAATAGCTGATCAAATGGAAAAATCAACAATTCTTAGATCTGATAGAGAAGTGAGGTCACAAGGCAAACCACTTGGAAAGACAAATGGGCAGATTCAGAGAATCACAGCTCCCCAAAGCAGAAACCTGCAAGAAAGAAACTCCTCAGGAACTAGTGTGGGGTAGGAAACCCAAGCTATAGTTGACAAATTGATGGAGGCTTAGTGTGGGCAAGCCTAAGAGTTAAAAACTCCAGGAGGACCTGCACTTTTATGAATTTTACCTCCAGGTTCCCACAGTGAATATCAGAGAAAAATAGGCTTACGTTTTCAACTGAGGGAGGGTGTAAGGAACCATTTTGAAGTACACCAAGGCATTCTGTTCTTATTAACAAGGTCTGCTCTCAGGAGAAACTGTTTTATCAAAACCTAACCTGTTGGAGCTTCATCAAAGCCTAACTAACCTACTTGGAAAAAGGGAAATATCCAACTCTGGCCCCCTCTAACCATTCTGCCCCACCTAAGGGAGAAAAAATCCTGAGAGGTACTGGTGAAGCTTACAGTCCAGGGGTATAGGCTCACCACAATACTGAGACCTAATCATAGAACTATGTGCATTTCATAGAACACTTCCCCACCTTCCCCTACACCTTACCACCATATTACTAAAAGTTTATTTACTGCAGTTCCTTTTATCTAGTACATTGTGTCCACCTTTCACCAAAAAATTATGAGACATATTAAAAGATAATATGAGACATATTAAAAGATAAAAACATAGTTTGAAAAAACTGAATGAGCATCAGAACAAGAGATAGCTATAGCAGGAATATTGGACTTATCAGAAAAGAAGGTTCTTTTTTTTAAAAAAAAAAACTATGATTAATATACTAAGGGCTTAAATGGAAAAAATAGACAACATGCAAGAACAAATGGATAATGTAAGCAAAGAGATGGAAATCCTAAGAAAGACTCAAAAAGAAATGCTAAAGATCAAAAACACTAACAGAAATGAAGGATGCCTTTGATGGATTCATTAGTAGACTGGACATGGCTGAAGAACAGAATCTCTGAGCTTGAGGATATGACAATAGCAACTTCCAAAATAAAGGCCAAGAGAAAAAAGGCTGGGGGAAAAACAGAACAAAATATTCAGAAACTATGGGACCTTTACAAAAAGTATAATATATATTTAACGAGAATACTACAAGGGGAAGAAAGAGAAATGAACAGAAGAAATATTTGAAGCAATAATAACTGAGAATTTCCCCAAAATTAATGTCAGATACCAAACCACAGATACAAGAAGCTCAGAGGACACCAAGCAGGATAAATACCACCCCTGAAAAAATTGCACCTAGGCATATCATATTCAAGCTACAGAAAATCAAAGATAGAGAAAAAAATCTTGAAGGAAGCAAGAGGAAAAATACACTTTATTTATAGAATAGCAAATGTAAAAAATGTATTCAACTCCTCAAAAATCATTCAAGCAATGAAAGTAAAGTGACATATTTAAAGTGTTGAGAGAGAAAAAACAACAGCCTAGAATTCTGTCTCTTCCAAAGTTATCCTTCAAAAGTGAAGAAGAAATACTTTCTCAGACAAACAAAACTGGAGAAATATGTTGCCAGTAGATCTGCCTTGCAAAAAAATGTTAAAAGAGTTTTCTTCAGAGAAGGAAACTGATACAGGTCAGAAAATCAGATCTACATTAAAAAAGGAAGAGTATCAGAGAATGAATAAGTGAAAGTAAAATAAAAACTTTTTTCTTAATGATTTAACAGATAGTAGTTTGTTCAAAACAATCATAATAACAATGTATTTAATTGTATATGCCTATATGTAAGTGAAATGAATGACAGTAATGATACAAAGGACAAAAGGGAGGAATTAAGAATGTTCTGTTATTATAAGGTACTTGCACTATCTACTTATTTGAAAGTGTTATAAATGTATATTGCAAACTCTAGGGCAACCACTAAAATAAAATGTTTGAAAAGAAGTATTTATATGCTGAGAAAGGAGAGAAATTGAATTATATAAAATGCTCAATTGAAACCAGAAAAATCTGGAAGACAAAAATAGAAACAAAGAACATGGCAACAAATAGAAAACAATAACAAATATGATAGATATTAATCCACCTATATTAACAAATACTTTAAATGTCAGTGATCTAAATATAAAAATTAAAATTTTCAGAAAAGATTTAAAAACAAGACCCAACTATATGATGTCTACAAGAAATCTACTTTAAAAGACACATATAGATTAACAGGATAGAGAAAGATATACCAAACTGACACTCTTCAAAAGAAAGCAGGTGTAGTTGTTACTAATTTCAGACAGAACAGACTTCAGAGCAAGGAAGTTATCAGGAATAGAGACATTACATGATATAAAGGGTCATGACTCCAAGGCATCCAACAACAGTGTCTTCAGGCTTACCATCCACCCAAGTCTTTGATCCCATCCTTTCCATCTCCCCCAAAACCTTGCTCCATTAATGGGTATTGCTTATCTTTCTCAAGGCTCTCATCCTCGAAGTATCTTTCTTTCTCTCTGTATACCAACCCATCAGCCCCACTTTGAGGAAAGAAGGAACCATGAACAGAACCAGGCATCACAGAACTGTCAAGTGGGAGACTGTCTTTCCTCTCCTTTTTTGTTCAAAACCAAATTTGGTGAAAGAGAAGTCGCCTCCTGTGATTCTCACCTCCCACTTTGCCCTATAAACTGATTTCTGCCTGCTCTGTTCCCCTGAAAAACCATTAAAAGTCATCTCATTACTGCCAAGTCAGGAGGATGTTTCCTAGTTCTTACAATGTCTAGAGACTAAGACACTGATGGCACTTTCTGCTTTCTCAAAGCTCTTGGCTCCCTTGTTTTATGCCACCTCTGTGGCCATTCTTTTTCTTCTCCCGACAACATGATTTTTCTTTTTCTGGACCTCTTCTCTTACCACACACCTACTTCATTTATGCCCATGCCTTCAACTTTACTAATATACTAATTCATTTAACTAATATTGAGAATATTTGATATGCCAAACTCTATATGAGGTACTGGGGGATAAAATGAAAGCACAAGATCACACAGTTTCTACTATCATGGAGCTTATGGTAGAAATAGATCATAATAAAATAACCACATAGATAAATATAAAATTAAAACTGTGTTAAGTGCTTGAGAGAAGAAATACATAAGTACAATGTGTAGATGTGGTCAGTGAGGTAATACGAGGCTTTTCTAAGTCAAAAAGTGCTTGAGTTGATCTGAAAGATGAGTAAGAGGTATATGTGAAAAAGATGAGCAACAGGTATATGTGAGAAAGTGAGATAACGGGAAATGATCGGGGTCAAAGGGGATGGTCAGAAAAAGGAAATAGCTTGGAAGAAGAAGCATGACATTTGAAAGAAAACCAGTGTAGCTGGAGAACAGAGTTAGGGGAAAGGGAGTAAGATGAACCTTGAGATTAGGGCTCTGTAGAGTAGGTTAGGTGTTTTGATTCTATTCTAAGAGCAATGGGAAGCCTTGAAGGGTACTTTTGGGTTGTTTTTTAGGGGGAAGCAGGAAGGTGTGTCAATATTTGTTTAAAAAAAGATTTTTCTAGCTGCCTTGTGGAGAATACTTTGGAGGAAGGCAAGAATAGATCTAGGGAGTCCAGTGGAAAGCTACAGTGGTCCAGACGAGAGATCATGGATGCTACATTGCACCAGGGTGATGGAGGAGATAGACAGAAAGAGATATAGTTGAGAGGTACTTGTAAAGCAAAATCAAACAGAATTTATGTTGGAATGGCTATAAGAGCCAAGGGAGAGTGAGCTGTTGAGAAAGATGCCTGCGATTTTAACTTGTACAGTTGGGTGGATGATAGTGGCATTCACTGAAACACTAAGAAATGCCAGTGCTTTAAGGGAAGAGCACAGGTTTAATTTTAGGCGTGTTGAGTTCAAAGTGTCTTAACTCATCCAGAATTCAAATGAACACTTAAATACACAGGTCTTGTGCTTAGAGGAAAGATCTTGCCTGGAAATATTAATTTGCAATACCTAGAGAAAGAAAACAGACTTAAAAAGAAGAGGATCTAAAGCTGAGCACTGAGAAAACTTAAATGCAGGTTAGAGGAAGATGAAACAGCAAAAAAGATGAAGTTGTTATATTGGAGGAAAATCAGTAAAATGCGGTGTTCCAAAAACCAAAGAAAACAATATTTCAGGAAGCAGATGATGAGAGGATGAGGGAGGGAGAAAATGGAACACAGGCATTGTATAGAGAAACGTGGAGGAAATTGTTGACCTTACAAAGAGCTATTAAGGAAGGTTGTCTTTGTTCATATGTTTGTAAGAGAAGACACTGAGCATGTTTAAAAACTCGTAGCAAGGATCCCCTCTTTATGGAAGAGGAGAATATGCAAGGGAGAGAAAAGTTCCTCTGAAAGCAAGAGGGCTGGATTCTAAAACACGGGTGGAGAAGGACCACATGTGGGTTATAACACAGACCACGGATAGGATGGGAGCATGGGTTTGTATGGTTAATGGGGAGTTCTGATTTCCTCTCGGATAATTTTCAGAGATAGAGCAATCCACTGAGAGTCCAAGGTTTGAAAATAGTGGAGGATTGAATTGTGAAGTCCTGCAGAGAGTGAATCAAGAAAATAGCAGAATAGGCAAGCAAGTCCGAGACTCCGTTTGCTGTTTGTGCCTAAAAATTTATTTCCATTTTTTTAAGGAAATGTTTATTGGGTGCCCCATAGGTGTCAGACACTCATCTAGGCACAAAAGTTACAAAGTGCTGGTGGAACTTCCATGGGTCACAGAGATGGTTGTTAGTTTGCTTCATTCAGTAATGAAGTTTTCACCAATATGTGCTATAAAAAGACAGAGAGCAGAGCATTAGCAGTGTAAGTGGTGGGGAACTGAGAACAGGGAGAGAAGTAAACAGAGGACAGTATGGGGCAAAGCCCAGAAGAACTAGAAATATTTTTGGCTTCTTTAAAAGTTTAACTTGACCTTTTAAGCCACGCTTCTCTTGCTCAGGCCCGCTTCCACATCTGGAACTGTTCTTTCCCTTCTAATAAAACTTTTCCTTTGTACTATAAAAAATAAAAAATAAAAAATAAATTAAAAAAATAAAAATTTGACTCTATGTCACAAATATGAACTAGCTCTTTATTAAAAAGAATATTTGATCCTAATAATCCTGGAAGGATCATTTCAAATCCTCCTTCTTTTCTGAGATCTTCTCTAATAATTAAACATTCATTTCTTGCCTGCCCTGCAGAACATCTAAAGCACCTGAGGTTTATATCCTAAGTCTTAGCACTCGGTTATACTTCATTTTGTACTTCAGTATATATTGACTCGGATTATCTCCTTCTTGCATCCATTATGAGAAACAGGGTGGACTGTGGAACCAGGTAGACCTGGTTCAAATGCAGTGCCACCTTTATTGCAACTTACTGAACCTCTTCAAACCTGAGATTCTTCATCTGTAAAAGGAAACATGATACCTTGCAAGGTATTTGGATTAAAAGAGAATTTTTGTAAAAGCAGCTAGAACAGTAGACCATACAGTAAATATTTTTCCCTCTTTCTTTCCTTCTCCAGAGGGGAAGACCCTGCCATGTACTTCTTTTGTGTCCACCACACTGTGACAGAGACACTATCAGGATGAAAATAGACTTACTAAATAAAATCATAAGGCCTCAGTCCCCAGCCAGAACAGATAACAGCATTTACTTGAGGGAGAGGGTATTTCAACTGAATTTCCATAGCAATATTCAGCTTCTAAATCAAGAAATATTATATTTAGCTAAAACACGTGTTAGCTTGTATTTGTAAAGCTGATTTAAAATGGTGCCATTCCCAAAGCAGTATATTTGAGTAACACAGCACTGATCGTAACTGGGGGACTTGTCGAATCGTAGCTGATACAAAGAGTCCTGTTCTGCTGGGTAAGCCAGGTTTTTGTGGCAAGTCCTACAAAGATTGGTTGAACCTGGGAAGCTGTAGTAGCCAGAATTATCTCCCAGCACTTGTAGTTAGTGGTGAAACCTTTTAGTGGCCTATTGGAAAAATGAAAACAGGGATGTTGGAGAGGGACTGAAGTCAGAAAGATGTAAGTCTAGCTCACTCTAAACACTAAGACAAATATAGCTGCTGCAGGTTCAGGAAGCCAGCCCTTCCTGACTATCTCAATTGACCATGGGCAGTCTAGAGCTAATTTATTCTGTAAGAAAAAAAAAAGTCCCATTTTGAAACCTCATAGATTAATAAGAATATATCTTTACCACTCTTGACTGCAAAGTCAGGTATATCCTTCATATTTTCAGTGTAGATATTAAATATTAAATAGTGACATTACAAATGGAAAAGGACAAGAACTATATGGTTTCACTCATATGTGAGCTATAAAACAGAAAGCAACAAACAAACAAAACAAACTCATAGACACAGACAACAGAAGGGAAGGGGGGTGAGAGGAAGATGAAGAGGGTAAAGGGGGCCAAATATATCGTGATGAAAGGAGACTAGACTTTGGGTGATGAGCACACACTGCAAAATACAGATGATGTATTGTAGAATTGTACACTTGAAACTTGTACATATTAACCAATGTCACCCCAATAATTTTAATTTAATTAAAAAACAGAGACATTGTATCACTTAAGTTACTATTTTGAGCCAAGAGTTTGATATATTGCCACGCTCTGAAGACATAAAAGTAAATGGCTCATCACTGTTCATATCTGGCATTCCCCATCACAGGACTGTAGGAGAGATCTTTGCAGAAGAAAATAAAAACTGAAAGAATTCTTTGTTTCAAAGCAATAAGATATACTCCAGGGGTAAAACATAAAGGACTGATCAGTAGAGACTGTTTGCTTTTCTCATTTCAAAAAACCTATTATCCTTGTTAGACAGCCTTTATAATTAATTTCATGGGCTCCTATGACATCTTATTAACTGAAATAACCTTGAATGCCCTGTCATTTTGAAGGCAAAATGAAAATATTTGTGATAACAGAACAGTAGCACTGCCTTGCAAAGGGAAGGAAAGAGAATTCATGTGTGACCTGTCATCTGATGTGCCTTGGAACCGTAAGACAGGAAACTGTTGTTAATGGGAAACCAAATAATCTTCTGAGATTATTATGTATTTACAGAAGCAACAGTAGGAAGAGTGCACAAAAACCTGAAAACCTAATCTAAAAGCAAACACAGGCTTACACACATTTAAATGCGAGTTGGCAGAAGGGGGAAATGATGAGGTTGCCCTTTGCTCCTTGGAGTCTGTTGCCAAGGAGCTGAGTTACCATGGTCCACCTACTGATGAATTATCTTTCTCTTTCTATGAGGTTTCAGGTCACAGTGTATATCCTTATTTTAGTCTAATTCATATTTTTATTGGGGCTGGTGATTGCAGACCCCCAAGCTTAGTGTCCTGGATGGGTTTGAGTTCAGGTTCTGCCACTTTGTCATATCACTTACCTCCCTGAGCTTCAGTGTCCATATCTATAAAATGAAGAAAATAATGTGAAGGTTAAGGAGCTGATTCCTATCAAGGCATCCTATCAAATGTAAAAGCACTATGCATATAGTTATACAAAGACTTAACAATTATTTACAATAAATTTCTTATATCTTCTTTTCAATGTAGGTAGAAAATAAAAAACAACAGCTTTGCCACTTAGAATTTTTAAAGGAGCCATCTTTGAAACACATTAAGTAGCACAGAATGGAAGAAAATAGTAAAATAGTAAAAATAAGGAATTTACTTGGGATTCCAGCATCATCTTCAAAGCTCTGAACAGACTTTCCTTACTTTTACCAGTGCAGGTTCCTATTTCCGTTATAGCACTTGTCTCATGGATCTTGGCTATTCGTGTCCATGTCGTTCTCTCCAGAGATTGTATCTAGGGAGATTATTTCTAGGGAGACACCAATGTATACTTTACTATAATTCCTCAATTCCATGCATAATGTTTGACAAAGTGTGGGAGGTCAATTCTCTCTTTTTAAAAATGTATTTCTATCATGGTGACATTAATTAATGAAATCTAGTAAGTTTCAGGTATACAATTCAACAGTAAGGCATATATATATATATATATATAAATATGTGTGTGTGTGTGTGTATTGCATTGTGTGTTCACTGCCCAAGTTAGATTTCTTTCTCTCACAAGAAATATTTTCTCCGTAAGCAAAACGAAGATGAATCCAAAAGAGAAGTACAGAAAAAAGTCTAACATTCTGTAAACTATAAATGGAGAATAAGGAATAAAACAAATTTATATGTCAATGATGAAAAAATTTTTAATTTATATGTTTTCAAAGGAGGGTAGCTAGGATGTTAAGGATCCCAAAAACTAATGTACAAGAAATGGTTGAAGGGTCTAGAAATATCTAAGTACATTTTTTTGACCAGGCTCTTGCTAGCCTGTTCACACCATGGTTGGTGGGGTTTGTGGTCTTGTTCACATCTCTGTTTCCAATGCCTTTTGCACAGCACCTGACTCATTCTCAGTAGTTAACTGTTCAGTGAGACAATTCCATTCTTTAAGGAACTATATCATTTTAGAAGAGAGAATTAGACTTCTTTGTTGCTGTGTAAGAAAGAATTGGGCTCTGGAGATGGAAATTACAAAGAGACGGAATTCAGATCAATATATAAAGAGTTGCTTAAATAGTGTTATTTGGTTGACTACCTCATTGAAAATATTCAAATTTTAGGTAACCATTCTAAATGGATGTTTTTAAAATTCAGTGCTTTCTGGGGGTGAAAAAATTAGATGTTAATATTAGCATTTTAACATAAGGTCTTTTCCATCTCTGAGTCTATATATTTAATAAGGGCTAACGTCTGAATATGTGTGTGTGTGTGTGTGTGTGTGTGTGTGTGTGAGAGAGAGAGAGAGAGAGAGAGAGAGAGAGAGAGAGAGAGAGAGAAGCTGCCACCACCATTATCCCAGAAGTATCTAAATGTCACCCCCACTTTCCTGTTTTAGTTCCTGAAATCTTATCCCTGGGCAATCTAAGGAGGTAGGAGATGATACTGTGTCACTAGAAGTTTTCTCTCAATTTTTTATCATTAACTTATATCATTTAACCAAGTGGAACTAATGCAACTAAATAAAATTCCCATCATCTTAGAGCATTGTTAATTATACAATCTTTTTCATATTAAATTCAGACCAATAAAAATCATTGTACTATCAAATATCAAAAATCATAGGCTATTGGCTGTGAACACACAGTGCAATATACATATACCTTACTGTTTAATTGTACACCTGAAACTTTTGGATTTTGTTAACCAATGTCACCATATTAAAAAATAAGTAAATAAATAGATAGATAGATAGATAGATAGATAGATAGATAGATAGATAAAATTTATATTCCCAGAAAAAATATATCATAGGAGTGTTTTTTGTTTTTTCTTTCCCCCGCAAAGGTAACTCTGTTAGGAGTAGAAATATCCATTGTTTGCCATTGACCCTGAAGTAAGAATGAATTCCCTATCATCCAGCAGAAGTGGTGATATACAGGGGAATACAGTATTTAAAATCATGGGCTGGGGTTCATACTGCCTTCATTTGAGTTCTGGTTCTGCCAGTTACTGCTTGTGTGGCCTTAAACTTCTCTTTGCCAAAGTTTCCTCACTTGCAAAACAAGGGTATCTTGAGGACTAAATGAGATAACATACACAATACACTTAGAACAATAATAGCAGCTAAAACATATTAAGTACCTACCCTAAATCAGGCACAACGTTAAGCATTATTCAGTTATCTTAACAACCCTACTTCTAGCCCCAAGTATCAACTGAGACTTAGAAATCTTAAGCAACCTGACCCGGGTCACACAGCTAGAATGGCAGAGCTGTAACACAGCTCGCCTCTATCCAGTGTCCAAAACCAGAACCTGTGTTTCTAACCTCTCCATTCTCCTTCCTGACGAAGTTGTCCTGGCTTTGAATTTATGAGATATCTTTAGAATGAGAACCTGAAAGAAGACTGATAATTAAAATAGTTAAAATTTCTTGACTGCCTTCTATATTTCACGCACTGTTCAAAGCACTTTACGTGCACTAAGCCTTGCCATAACCTTATGAGGTTTTGTTATTATTCCCATTTTACAGATGTAGGACTGAGAGGTTAAGTAACATGCCCAGGATTCAAAACCAGGCAGTCTAACATCACTGAAACTAAGTTTTAACCACCACACTACCATTTCACTTCAGGATAGCTAGTCCTGGTGGGGCAGAGGACTCTGGAAAACCAGGAAACCACACTGATGTCCAGGTTCCAAAGAAAGATGGGGTGTTGGGGTGAAGAGGAATCAGTGACAGTTTGGAGCCCACTTACGTCTTCGATGATTGTGCTAGAACTTCCCACGAGGTCAGGAGCAAAGATGGGCCCAGAGAGGAGCAAATGAGATGGACTTTTTAGGCATGCCGTGTGGTGGTTTGTATGGGGCTTTTTGTTTGCTTGTCTTTAATTTAGAAGTTCGATGACTCATAAAGAATATACTTGGTTCTTCAAAGTAAATGCGACAACATTCTTTTTAAAACCACTTTGCTTTTTAAATTAGTCTTGTTTGGGGGAAACCAGCAGAGAACACAACCTAAAACTTGCAGTTTTTTACTGTATATTCATAACCTTGAAGAAAATCCAGAGTCAACAGCTTTTATTAACTGCTTATCCTGTTCCAGGAGCTCTCATGATCTAGTTTAATCCTCACCACAACCCTGGAAGGAAAGTATCATTATCCCCAAGGCCACACAACTAATAATGTCTTCATTCCAAGTTCCTTTTTCTAATAAGCCACGTTACTGCTCCAGAATCTATAATAATGACCCCCAGGAAATCTCTCCTTGCCCCCCAAAAACGGAATCGCCAGTGTTTTTTTTAATCTTTACATTTGCAATCATGGGAGTTAATCTCCTCACAGGCTTATAAAATGAGAAAGCCATATAAACAGATGTTGAAGATTGTAAGTAATGTCAAGTCTGTGATTGCTTCTCTTTCGATACATAATATGCTTCCATTTCCTTGTTATTTTCTTAAATATAATAATTTTTTTTCTTATTTGTAAAAGCAAAAATACATGCTATGGAAAATTTAAAAAATTATAGTAAGAGTAAAGAAAAAAATTAATATTAATATTTTAGAGTATTTCCTTGATTGGTAGATATTTAATAATGTTATAATCAAATCTTTCATTTAATAATATAGAATTTCCCATATCTTTGAATAACTTTTGTAAACACATTTTAAATGACAGTATAAAATATAATTCTGTAGGTATGCTATATTTATTTTCATCGTTCCCCTACTACAAGGAACTTATCTTTCTTTTCATCTTCACTGTTATAATACCCTTGACCCTTGAACAACACAATTTGAACTACACTGGTCCACTCATATGTGGGTTTTTAAAAATGAATATGTACAGTACTGTAAATATATTTTGTCTTCCTTATGGTTTTCTTAAAAACACTTTCTTTTCTCTAGCTTACTTTATTGTAAGAATACAGTATGTAATATATATAACATAATCTGTTTATGTTATCAGTAAGGTCTTCTGGTCAACAATAGACTATTAGTAGGTGAGTTTTGAAGGAGTCAAAAGTTATACTTGGATTTTTGATTGTGTAGAGGATTGGCACTCTTAACCCCTGTGTTGTTCAAGGGTCAGCTATAATGCTACCCTGGCATATCACTGCACATAAACTTTGCCCAAACCTGATTATTATCCTAGGAGAAATTCCTAATACTGGGATTACTGAGCCAGAAGGTATAAAGGATAATTCTGCAATATTTCTATTTCTTTATAATCAGACGTACTTTAATAATAAAGCAAGGATTACTAATGGGACAAAGGGATTATAAAGAGGAAGGTTTTTAGATAAAGCTGTTCTTCTAAATTGTTTGAATAAGAGATGTCAAACTGGGTCCCATTTAATCCTGCATAACTCAGACGTAGAGCATACATTAAATGCTGAAGTATCTGCAGTCCATTGATCAATATACTAGTCCTCCAAAATGCCAGTCACCCATGTGGCCAGGCCAGGTCAAGCTTCTAGGATATGCAGTAGAACCCCTTCCAGGCTTTACTTGGGAACAAGTCAAGTCCACAATTAGTCCTTTACTTAAAGCAGTTACTGAGTTTCTTTGGGCCGGGCTATGCGCTGGTACTTCCACACCTTCTTCCTTTCTCCAGAAACAGTATTATTCAAAACATCCAGGACTTCTTGTGATTTCCAAACACACAGACTTTCTTGAATACTTACAGCCAGTTCCCAAAACATCTCCATTAATCTTCTCATGTTCCATTTGACCTCCCTATTATCTATGAAGGAAAACATGTTTTTATCAGAATAAAAGGAATTTGTAGAAGCAAAACTAGGAAACAAAAATAAATTGATTTTAAAAAAATATATAAGCCAGACCAAAAGCTATAGTGAGCGAATGATGTAACAAACACCATTTACCCACTTTCCAGCTTAAGAAATAAAACATTGCAAGAAATTGAAGTCCTCTTGCGTATCCTCCTCCAGTGACATTCCCCTGGCCCTCTCCAGAGGTATTCACTCTTTGAAATTCAGTATTTATCAATCTACTTTATGTGCAGCTATGTTGCTAGAATGTAGGTTCTTGCACTTTGCTTTGTTTTTTGCTATATCACAAGTACCTAAAACAGCATCAGCCTGTGGTAGGAATTCAATAAATATTGATAGTATGTAAAATAAATAATGTATTCCTAAGTAATGTAAGGGGTTTTTGTGTCTGTGTTTTCATTCCCCATATTGTACATATCCTTCTCAATCTATGCTGACAATGTAACTTCATTCATTTTCCCCATATAGTATTGCATTGGAACTGTCATACGATTTAATTATTTTATTATAATAATGAGCATTTAGGTTGTTTCCAGTTTTTTATATTATAAATTTGGTGCAATGAACTTCCTGGTATTATCGCCTTATTCATTTATGTACAGTTTGTCTATAACAAATAGCAGGGGAGGAAGTAGAAAGGGACTAGCTTTGGCTCTGCTAAATCTCTTCCTCTTCTAAATCTCTCCTGGAGTGAATGGGAGATTGAGAAATCAGCTCAGCCCTCTGGGTCTTGGCTTCCTCACAAGTAAAATGAGGGGAGTTGGCCAGCCAGTCTCTCAATGGGTTTGTGCATCAGGCTAATTGCAAACTTAATTATATAGATTTCCAAATTGCTCTCACTAATACTTTTAAATGTATAAATATAATAATTATATACCAAAGGTAACTGAAGTTATGCAGTTCTGTCACTTTGTGCAATCCTATCACTTTACACAATGCGATCAGTTAAAAATTGTATAAATATAGTATACTAGTTTTGAAATACATGTATCTACTCTAAATTAGAAACACATTTAGCAACAATGGTACAGTAGTTAGGTAAGGACCATAGACTGCCTCCATGTAACATTTCTGTAGTTTTCTAAATCAATTTGCTTCTAAGGCCCTATCCTTGTAGGTAATGGAAGTGTCATTCTCAGTCATGGTTTAGGGATCCCTTTCTTCCTCTCCTCCAGGTTCTTACTAGAATCTGGGGAGACTTATCTGGTCCAAAAAAATATGAGGAAGAGACTTCTAGACTTAACAATTTAAGGTCAACATAAGATGCTTATTGTTCAAGCCTGTGTGATCCACTCAAAAGTGAGCCTCTCCACTCACATCTATGGTGCTGTGACTACAGTCAGAACACAGGACCAGTTGATACCCCAGCCATCCACCTGCCAAATTCACTAGAGGTCCTGGCATTTCCTAGGACTGTAGCATTATTCTCTGTGCCTTAAAAATAATGAAATTGTTTTGTTGGAAATATTCTGGAGATAGGCTAAGAAGATCATTGATAACTTGAACCCTGCTTTAATGGAGGAAAGTAGTTTGTATCAAGCCTTTATAAACCAGAACCTCTACAATGCATAGTTATCTTAAAATGTCTTCTCTTGACTGGTTTAATTGTGTCCCTGCTGCCTTATTTGCAATTTAGCACCAAATTCTTTTTTAATGGCAGGCAAAGAATCCAGGTCCTAATGGGACTATCATAAACATAGATTTGTTGGGTGTGAATTAATAAAGCATTTCAAATAAGTTAATGGAGAATATTGGAGGGAGTAATTTCTTCCCTCTTAACGTTTGAGGGATGTCCAAACATTAAGACTTGCCTGACTTCTGAACAATTGAGAATTCTCCCAAACACTCCCTCTTCCCCTCTGATGGAAGTGACTAAGGGGCCGAGTTCAGCCGTAAGTCTGATAATAAGAGAGATTCACATTGATTTAGTGCTTTACAGTTTTTGTACATCATCTCATCTGAGTCAGGAGAATGTCAATATATCAATTCAACAACTACATAGCAAACATCAACTAAATGTCAGGCAAGATGCTGGTACTATTCTGGGGTTATAAAACTTAATGAAGATTCAGTTAGTCCTGGCCTTCAAAGATCTGTCTCTGGGAAAAGACAAGCATGTTAAAAAAATATACCCTCACTAGGTGGGCATCTTAGTTAAGATTCCTCTGTTTGCAAGTCACAAAAACCTGTTTAAGCTGCTTCCTCAAAAAGATTAATATGTTATAAATCTTTGGAGACCTCCCACAAAGCCAAGGGAGAATGCACCTGAGCATTAGCAATAATGCAGAACTAGGTGCTGAAAGGCCATTAAGAATTTCCCTCCATTGTATGTCTGCACTACTCTATGCATTACCTTAATTTTCAATCTTTGCAGACCTATTTTTTTCTGCTAGTAAATGTGTCTACCAACTGGTTGAGCCAACAGAAAGTCCAGTCTCAGCGTAAATTCCTAGGGAAGGGTGTGGCATGGTTCAGGTGCACTCTTGATCCAAGCACTAATGGCCGGGTCATATTTTAGGGGCAGGAAGGGTGCCAGGCAGAGTCCAGCAGATGTCCACTATTTTGAGAAATTATGTAAGTGCTATGGGTTAATGGGGAGGGCGTCACTTGCTCCATCCTCTATGTTCGAGGTGCTGTGGAAATGAAAAAATTAATAAAATACACAACTAACTCTAATACAAGACAAAGTATGATGTGGTATTCACTATCACATCAATACAATATGCTCTATGAGCACATTGGAGAGGGAAATTAATTCTAACGTGAGATAGTAGAGTGACTCTTGAGTTCAGTCTTAAAATGAGTCTTTTAGTGAGAAGAGTTGTAGATAGCGAGGCAGGTCATTTTAAGAAAAAATAAGCTGAATACAGAAATTAGAAATGCAGAGCAATATAAAGAAAGGGCTAGCGAACTTGGAGACTCAATGACGTGGATGAGCCTAGAGGGATGGGCTGGCCCACATTAGGCAGGGCATTAAGGGTGCACTGGAAATTCCTTGTCAGCTTTGGAGCAAGGAGACATCATCAGATCTGTATTTTAGAAATATACTGTTGCCTCCTACGTGAGGAATGGACTAAGTGGAGAGATTGGTCGCAGTGAGGCTGGTCAGCTGGATATTTTAATAATTTAGGCAAGAGGAGATGATAGGAGATGAGCTTAGAGCAGAAGCAGAAGGATTAGTGAGAGGAAAGAAATGTAGGCAATCCAGGGAGAGTGGGTCTGCAGGACCTTTCGGCCAGGTACCAGGATTAAATTGTCAAGATTGACTCTGGGAGCTCTTTGCCAAGAAGGGGGTGTTAATGTTGTTGTGTGCTCCTGGAAAAAGGGGGCCCCCTTCGTCTTTTTGTTTCTCTGTTCTCCTGCTCTGCACACTACAGTATTTCAGTGTTGTTGACTGGCTGGCAGGTCTGATCCTGATAAAATTTCTATAACCTCTTTCTCCCCAGGATATTTTTTCTCATTCATGAAAGCAAAGTGCAGCCACTTCACAGTCCTGTGGAGAGAGAATACTGATATCAGGCCAGGAAAAAAAACAACCTTTTAAAAAAGCTCACTGTACCTTTCAGTAGATGAAAAATGCATATCTGCAATTCATTGAAGGCAGTGAGTATTCTGTTCCTGAGTTGCCGTGGCAACTGCTCAATTAGTGAAAAAAAATGAAGAAACAAATGTACTATTATAGTTGCTCTTGAGCTTAACATTCTTTAAAAAAAAAAAGAAAAGAAAAGAAAAGAAAAAGAAAGTCACGTTTGGTGAGTTACTTTCCCCAAGGCTTTTCTAAGACTGCATTTCAAACAGCATGTCCTGTTCATCCACTCCTAGCCTGAGCTAAATGCCAGACTTGTCATCTGTGGAGCACATGAGCCTCAGATTTCACCTCAGAGCTTCTGTGGTAACTTTTGTTTACATCCAATTCCATCGAAGCGCGATTGGATAGATTTCTATTTTTAAGGCGGTAGAGTGGAACCTATATTGGAAGAATAGGTGAGAAAGGTGGTTTTCATCAGTGTATTTGACACCAACTTACGACCTTAAACAAGAGTTGTGAGTTTTCTGAAAGCATGGAGAATAACTCCTGCCTTATATACTAATAAAAGATATAATAATAACACCTTATATTTGTACAATAATTTTCTGTTTACAAAATGCTTTTGATCATTTTATTTCCTCTCAGCCACCAGCCTCTGGGGTGGCCACTGTTCTCCACACTTTCAACAGAAAGACACCTCCAATCCATGCTCTACACATAATCTAGGATGATTTTTATAAAAACACAGAATGGATCAAGTCACTTACCAGCTTACAGCCCCCAATGCCTTTCTCCTCACTGCTCCTAGGATAAACCGTGACCCTTATTGGGGCCCCAGTGCCCTGCAGGGTGCACCCAACCTCGCTGACCTGCCTCCAGCTTCTCTAGGGTGCATGCTGTTCTCCTTTGGGCCTTTGTATCAGCTGAGGGCTCTTCCTAGGACACGCTTGTGTTTCCTTACACACTCTTTCCCTCCATTTCCCTCTTGGCCAACTTTTAACCTACTCCCCAACCCCAATGCACATCAGAACTCTTTTATCTCTTATTTTAATTTTCTTAGAACTCTTTATTTTATATCCATCCATTGTTAATATACATCTGCTTATATTATCATCTAGTTAATATCAGTCTCCCCAACTAGATAAGAAGCTCATAAGCACATGAGGTACCATGTCTGGTTGCTTCCTTAGCCGAGGCCTGGCAGGGCAGGCTCTGAGTGCTGCATGAAGGCCTCGCTGACATTATCAAGAACATGTACCAGTTCAGGCTCGAATCCAGCTTCCTAGCAGCCAGCACTGCATTTCAGGTGTTAGAAATGGAAATACTCTCCATTGTACAAAACACTGCACAAATATAAGACATTGAAGTCCGAAGAGCATACAGTGGGTTCCGTGGGACCAGATTAATTTAGAGGTGAGCTTGTTTGGACATGTAACAGATAATAACTGCCCCAGAATGTGTGCTAACATACTTCCATGTAGAAAAGCATGTCAGGTTTCCTCATGTGTTCATTCTTCATTTCCTTATTTGTTCATAGATTGGGGAAAGCTCACTGAGTCTTTGCAGTTCAGTCTCCTGGTTTTAGGTATCAGCCTCTCAAATGCCAGAGGGGTGACGTCACCCCCTGGTCTTCAGTTTCCTTGCTTGTCAAGCAGAGGCTCCTTCTCCTTTGCAGGGTTTCTTGAATGCAGTCACGGTGTGAGTATTCCTCCGTCCGCCCAGTGGATCTGTGTGCAGGGCCTGCTGCTCAGTGGTGAGTAGCATCAGAGCAGGGAAAACTCTTCGGGAAGGCCAAGGCTGACAAGTTAAGAGTGTTTTTGTGAAGCTAATGTTCAAAAGTAAACGGTGTTTTCAGCATAAAAGAATTATTTTGTAGACCACCTAGTTCTCATTCATATTGCAATTTCTTTTTTTAATTGAGATATAATTGACATATAACATTATATTAGTTTCCGGTATACAACATAATGATTTGATATTTGTATATGTTGTGAAATGATCACCATGATAACATCCATCATCACACAGTTACAGTTTTTTTTCTTGTGATGAGGACTTTCAAGATCTACTCTCTTAGCAACTTTAAAATAATACAGTACATGGTAACTGTAGTCACCATGCTGTATATCCTTGGGACATATTTATCTTGTAACTGGAAGTTTATACCTTCACCAATTTCATATAGTATTGTAATTTCCTACCCAAATAAATACTAATGTGTCAGATTCATGGCAGAATTTCTCCATATTTATTACACATCAAGGTTTTTACTTCTTTAGTTTTAGTACATATGCTGAAAAGATAATGAAGAGAAGGATTGACCAGGATTGTTTCCAGCCTTTAGAACATCCCCACTGTCCTTTAAAGTGTCATGTCTTACAACTTCAGGGGAAAGAGACCGCTCTGAGCTCTTAAGATGTGTCTAAGATGCCCAGTCCTGCCCATCTGCCAAGGTAGAGCAGTTTCATAACAGTAAGCACACCCTGGTGTATACCTGCCCTTTCTTTTCAGACCTCATCCGATCCTTGAAAAAGTATCACCGTGTAAGTAGGAAAGGAATGGTGATTTCTATATTACAAATCAGGGGAAGAGGCAGAGAGGAATGCCAGTGCGTTGGGATCGAGTCAGAGCAAGGCTAGAGGACCAGCCCAAGGCCATGGGAGTATAGCAAGCACCAGGGCAGCTGGGATGGTATCTGACTGACATCATGGAAGTAGCGTTTACAAGAGCCATGAAACTCTCTTTGCTCCCACCACCCCCACACTCTGTTTTCTATTCTGAATATTTAAGCGGGTGGGGGGCAGGGTAGAGAGAGAATTGATCAAACTTTACCTGAAGGCAGGCCAGTGCTAGCCCATGTAGTGCCTTTATGCAAATTAGAAAAAGAAAACTGTCTAGGTACGCACAGGTCGGAGAGTGGATTCAGCCCCCACTCAGCCTCCCAGCCGAGATCCGCAGCTAGCACACAACTGCAGGACGGCACCGGCAGCCATGCCACGGAGGCAGGCCACCTCTGGCTTCTGGCCACAGGGAGGGGCTGCCTTCTCTCGGCAGCAGGGCTTCAGCCCCACATTTTGAACACCTCAGCTTTTAAGGGTCAACTTCTTTTATAGGTTTCTTTTCTGAGCTGTTTTTTTTTTCTTTGCTGTGGTAGTTGTTTCTTTTCTCTGTACAGCATTCTATATAAGAGACTTTGAGGAACAGGAAAGAGCAGGCCAGCTTCCTTGGCTTTTCATCTGTTTTTTGGTAGTGGGTTGAATGTGTGCTTTTCCAATAATGATGTCATCATTCCTTTTAAATATTCTTCAAATACTCTTTGCCAAAGGTTTTTTTTAAAGTAGTAAAATGTTTCACTTTTACCTCCTGTGGAACTTTGCACTAAGATTTTAAAACCAAGTGGAGATGTGAAGGCTGGCCTTTGAGTACAGCATATTCCAGGAGGCACACAGCTAGGTTCCTCTTGAAACCAACCTGTTAGCTGTATTCTGCGTGATTGCGGGGAAATTAAAACACGACAGCACTGACCTTTATTGCACCAGCATATTGGAGTGTTTAGAGACATAAACTCTGTAACTGGAGTAGTCTGGAGGTTCGTTCATCTGTGAACTATCAAACAAACTTGCAGATCTTAAAGTCTGTCCCCAAAGATCGTCAACGCAAAGAAGTATCACCATACAGGGTAGCATTAAGTAAACAACCCACAACAAATTAAATTGATAATAATGAAGATAAAGTGATCATAGCTTATAGTGAAAAAGTAAGAAGAGCAGCAACAAAGCATCCTTTCTGAAAACGGCGATTGTGAGTTTGAGCACATGCCCACACTCTGTGGGAGTACGGAACATTGCCAGGCTTTGTACAGAGGCCGGAAGGAGCAGCAGAATGTAAACAAACTCAGGGCAAAGGAGAAGGCATTCCAGGCTGGGCAAACATGGTACTCAGGGCTCCAGAAGCCAAATTAAGCAGGTCAAGTTCTGAGAAAATTAATAGATTCATTTATCTCAAGTAGAGTTTATCTTAACGAGCTTGGGAAAAACAGCATGAACTTTATACAAGTTGTAGCTAGCAACTGTAGATAGCAACTGTTCAGCAATCTCTCTCCTCCTGAGACCTTCCTGCGACTTGTAGACTCTAATTAAAGCCCCATCACAGATTGTTTCTAGAGAGAACACTTCTTTTGTCCTGCATGTTTGATTCACAATTCCAACCTGGGTGTCATCTTTACTTCCTCTTTTGCTCTATGCCCCACAGCCACTGACTAACCCTCTCCCATTCCTCATTCAGCCTGGCCCTCTAGAACCTCAGAGAATTGAACACAGATGTTTTAGACGGGGAATAATGAAAGCAATCAAAGTAGAGATAGGTCAAAGCTAGACTGTAGGCTTAGGCATGTCCTTGGAAAACTGTTTATGACTGTCATAGTGACAAGCAAGAAGTGCTTCAGATTGCAGAGAAAGCACTGGGGTACACCCACGGTGAGTAGAGAACAAGGAAAGGAACAGAAATCAAGGAGGAGTTGTCAAAGAATTCTCATAGCCCTCTACTTGCTCCCTTCATCCAAAGATCTACCTTCCCAAATCTTCTTTTTCAAAGAAAAATGGTGGGACAAAGGAGGACTCCTCTGTGAGATATGTTTCTCCTTGAAAAAACGTATGAACATATATATAGTATATTTTTATTCTGTTATTTAACTGATTTTCTCTTTTGCTGAGAGTGTCTCATAGCACCTAACAAAAGTGCTGGAGACAGGGCAACGTGCTCTGTAGTTTCCAATGGTTGAAGCTAAACTTTGCCATTTTATCTCTGTTTTACAAGGAACCAAAAACAAAAAGCTGAAGGCCAAATAACACTCAATGGTGAGACTGTAGTCAGATCTGACTTTATGGCCAGCATTAACTTTTAACGAGACAAAATCAGAGTGGGAATTTTGTTGTTTCCTTTACACCATCAGCCTGAGGAAGCCCTGCTTAACAACGTTTGGCACGTGAAGACAAGATCGAAGTGTTTCTCATTTGCTCTTCTAGCAGAGAGGTGAAAACAGGAAGTTATAGGAAGACATCCGGAAAAACTTTTTTCTTTAAAAATTTTTACTAGCAATACCAACACTTCAATTCCCATACTTTTTTTATGTATAAATTCAATATATATATTTAAAGAATAAAAAAACCATTCTTCCCAGAGAACTGGATCTGTAAACCACTATTTAAAACAGTTCATGTAGAGAACCTACAATTTAATAAGACTGGAAAATGGTTAGGCCAGCATCCCTTATATTTTTTTTATCCCTTTTTACTTAATAATACAAGTACTTCCACAGCAAACAGACCTCTAATTGTATATATTTTAGTGAAAGAGAAATGGGACTTGCTGGAAAATAAATTCTTGAGTGTAACTAAATTGCATATTACTTCCCATACTTTTTTTTCTAATTGCCCATTACTTTAAATGAAAACATGCTTTAGCAAAGAACTGTAAACACTGAGAACATTTCTCAAGGACCAGTCTTCCTTCTTCCTGCTGAGAAAATATAGCTCTTTTTCTGTTTTCTGATAGTCTCCCGCTGGAAGTCTAAGAAATTTCAAAACTTCATTCACAGCTTACCCGTAAAACTTGAGAATTTCACTTTCAAATCACCATGATCCAGCTTCAGTCCCTCTTTTAGCAAATGAATCTATCTTTGTTTCTATTCATATGACACCGTGGAAGTTCACTACTCTTGTGTCATGTGGTCACTCACAGCAGTCTGTTCTCCTGCACTTCATGGTGATAATAGGAGTTCTGATCCAAAAGAAAAACACATACACACACCGATTAGCTGTTCTTCTTACAAATAATACCAGAATCTCAGCTTGCAAAAGCAGTTTCTTGCCTATACATCTACACAGGGAAATAAAGTTGAATGCAAGTTGTTTTGGCTCTAATTATGACTCTGGCTTGACTGGAGAATGAGGGATAGAGATCAAAACAAATCTGTAGCCCAAATGTAGTTGCCCCATAATGCCACGCATCCTATCTTGAGATTCTAAATGTGTCACTTCAACAGGATTCTAGACATTTTCGCATCAATTTCCACCATGTTATCATATATATGGAGCATAAAAAGATATGGCAACCTGATTTTGCTTTTTTGTTAGTGGTTTTGCTGCTAATTTTCCCACCTTCACTAATATTAATTGTATCATTGCCAGCTGAGTCTTGGCTCCATGTTTGTGAGTCATAAGTGACACTTACATAAAATCTGTGCCTATATTTGTACTGTCTCCTCTGTCAGTTTGTTCAGATTTGGTATCTGCTTTGTGCCACCCCAAACCTAGTTTAAAATCATCTATGTCTCATTGTACCCACAAAACCTAACCCCACAATTCAGATTCACAGGCAACAAAGAGTTGACTGGGTGGAGTGGAAACACAGTAAATGCTGTAACACAAAGAAACACAGGCACACAGGGTGGCGCTTGGTAGTCAGTGGGCTGTTTTCTCAAAGTACACCTCACTTAAAATGCAGCTACAATGCAACTGAATAGAAACACTTTATCACTTTATCAGATATTTCTCAATTAAGCCTATATAACATTTTGCTCTGTATATAATTGACAGTCTGAAATTAATGGCTTTCATGCAGAATACACCTAACATTTGAAAAAAAAGAGATAAGATTTAGGACCTCTGGGGGCTTGTATCGCTTCTTTTTCAACAAAACCAAAAGTCGTTGCCTTTCATTAGTTGTCGTTGTTGTTGTTGTATGTCTGTGTGTGTATGTGTGTGTATGTGTAAGATACCAGAATAATTTATGTACAAAAGATTTACATTGGAATCATAAGGTTTGTTTTGAGCATTACTGAAAAATACCACCCATCAGTCAAACATCCCATTCACCTGGGCTTTCATGTCAGTGAATATGGTGTGCACATTCCTGGTGAGCTAATGACAGTTGCATCTATGCTCCAGAAACCTGTTTGCTATCAATGCATTCATGGAAATAAAACTGGGATTCATTTAAAGTTTGGGGCATACAGAATAGAAGGTTGTGATAGGCCCTTTTATAACACGGTGTATTACTTCATGAATTGAGATTAACCCCAATCAAACTCTCAAAATATGATAGCCAGGTACTGAAAGATCTAACACTGTTTTGTTTGCACGGTGGGTGTCAGTCTGATCATTCAACAATAATATTAAAAATTGAGGTAGAGGACTCAATGGTTTCCTCTTAACATTACCTGGTATATTTAATAGCTGTTTGACAAACAATGAGCAGAGTCTGATTAAATAATTCATTTCCAGAAAGACTACTGAGACTCTTCCCATGTACCTGCATTTTAGGTAAATATTATAATTGCTTCATTTAAATCCCTGCCTCAGGTGGACTTCTCTAGAAGCAGGGCCTGAGATGGGGATTCTCTCCAAGTGTGTTATTGGGGAATGCCCTTAGGAGATGTAGATAGATGCAGGATATGTCAGGGGTAGGAGCAAAGCAAGGATGTAGTCCCAGCTGGTCAGCCTGGTGTGGTCAGCTTGATCTCTAGGGGACCACTGAAGCACAACTTATACTAGAGTCATCTGAGCTTGAGGGAGGGGCCAGACTGCTGTGAGCTCCTAGCAGCAGCTGGGGGATGGGCGCACTGGCCGGGTGAGCAGGGGACAGTAATAGATCCACTATGGTAGTAAGCTGACATGACTAAATCTCTAGGAGCCATGCTACATGATAGATAATGTGGTTCTCATACCAACCCTGACCTCACTGAGAATATGATGGATGACACGGCCATGGGTCCCCCACATGACCTCTCTTAACCATCTTTTCTTCAACTGTAAAATGGGAGAGGGGAACAGTAGGATTGGATTACATGATCCCTTTGCTCCCAGATCCAAAATGCAATGATTTCAACAGGGGAAGGGGAATGGGAAGGCTCACTAAGGAATAATTGAAGTCTTTTCTATTCATGTAAGGGAGTTAATTAATGCAGGTGTGTGCCTAAATGACCACTCCATTAGGTACTCTTCTCTCACCTGGAATAACTCTGAGTATACAGGCAAATCTAAGAAGACAAGCAGTAAGGTTGACCTGAAAGCATATGTTCTAAAAACAGATGACAGGACTCTGTTTTCAAACCAAGTGCTTTCAAGCCAGTTTACCTCAAGGGACCTTAATGCAACGAGGCAACCTCATTTAACTGAGTCCTACATTAAAGGGAATTAGAGGCCAGAGGCTGGAGTAAAGCGTGAGACAGAGGTTGTCCCTGCAAAATGACACAAGCTCTGTGGAGAACAATTGAGCAAAATCTATCAAAATTATAAATACATTTACTCTTTGACCTCACAGCCCCTTCCTGGGGATTTATCCTCAGGTGCATGTGTACGAAATGACATTTATGTAAGTTTATTCATTATGCTACTTTTTCAAAAATGATCTAAGATTGAAAACAAAGTAATGGCCTGTCTATAAAAGACTGTTTAAAAACAATTGCAACAACTATGGTACCATCTTCCACACAGAATACTGTATAACCAAGAACATTCTGTGTTGATATAGAAAGTTCTCCAGGAAATATTAATAAATGAAAAAAGCAAGGGGAAGAATAGTATAGATTAATCTGTAATTATAAACACATAGATGTATAAGTATGCTTCCAGTGTACAAAATGGTGGTGATAAGATTATATATTTTTATTTGACTGTATCTATGAATATCTGGAAGTCTGTTTTTATGTATCTGGAAAAATACAAAAAAAAATCATGAGAGGTTACCTATAAGGAATGAGGAAGTGAGAAAATTGGATAGATGGAAACACAGAAGGGATTGAAAATTCTCACCAGATGCCTTTTCATAAAATTTTTCCGCATTTTTTTCTTGATCACCATAGGTTCTTCTATAAGAAAAATGGAGCAGCCGTTTGCTTAAAAAATAAAGTGAGAATTTTAAAGGCAGGCATAAATCAAGTTGCTTCAACTTCCCTTACTCAGTGCTTTAGTTTCCAGGGACTGGCAGACTATGGCCAGTGGTTAATAGTTGCACAAAGACCATATGGCTCACAATGCTGAGAATCTTTGCTATCTGGCCCTTTACAGAAAGTTTGCCAAGTCCAGCTTTAAATTACAGAGTTGTTTGTAAAACAGCTGTGACTACACCTATCAGTGAGATTCAGGTACTGATGGGTTTTCCCTTCTTGAAATCAGCTTTTCTGACAACAGATAGTTTATGCACCAGGAAAATGAGGCAGGATATTTTACCAGTTAAGAAGAGCATGAACTCTGGAAACAGGCAGCCCGGGTGTAAATCTGGGCTTGTCTCTCACTACTATGTGACCTTATGCGAATTCCTCAACTCTCAGTTTCTTCATCTGTAGAAGGTGGGTCATGCTAGGGCCTCCTTCACAGAGGCATTTGGAAGGTTAAGTATGCTAATGTTGGCAAGAAGTTTAACACAATACCTGTAAATGTAATTATCTAATATTTTGACTTTTTTATAAACAGGGTGATGACCAGTTAAACTTATTTGGAGAGGACACTACGGGAGGTGAGCTTCCTTTCTTGAGCAGATCAAATTTGTCATTTTAGTGGCTTTGAGCATGTCTTTTTTATTAAACACTGATGGAGAGATAATATACTAGCAATAGCATGTACTTTTTCCTTAGCCAGAGAACACGATTGAGATGAGAACTTTTTGGATCTCTTCCCTCTTGGTCCATGTAAAGAAACAAAAGGATGCCTAACAGATGTGTTTCCTCACTGCCCAGAGAATATGACCCGTGACATACTCAGTAAAAACAGGATACTCTGGTAAAATCTGTCCAGGAAACGCTTAACACTCAATTGCCTTTGGAAGAGTCACATATATAATAGCACAACAAGGTCCCCACAAGTCCTATAGTAAAGAGAGCTAGTTAGCTAACTTGAATAAAAAACATTCTTCAAATTTCCTGGAACACAAGTCTTTTTCCTGTATAGCAGTAGTATACCACTGGGATGCAACCTAAGAAACAACCAAATTATACTGCTTTATAGTTTTTGTCATGTTAAAAGTCTTGCAAAAAAAATTGAATCCAACCATAATTAGCTACATGTGGAACTGAAAATAGATAAAATTATGTGGATTTGAAATTGTTCAAGAAAGATAAGGTTCATGATTGCCTCAAATAAAATGCCTTCTAACATTTTCACTGTGATAAATGTTGTCATAATGGAAATATGTTTATATTGACTGTGAACACATACATGCAAGTGATTTGGCTTTCTAAACAACCCTAGTTCTAATCCTGCACTGATCCATGAACATGAGGTGGTAGATAAAGTGCCATTTGATGATAATGGCAATAGTAATATGTGAAAATCTCAGTCACCAAATGACATTATGGTGATTCATGGAGGAAAGGCATATAAACATGAGCTAAGTGCAAATAATCAACTCAGTTCCAACTGGATAGGGATTGATTGATTGCCTAATAAAGTTTTTTTTTTCCTGGTTATAAAATTAACACATATTCATTGTGGAGATTTTTTTAAGTAGAAAATAAGAGTAATCTAAAACCTTATGACGTCTAAATAATCATGGTTAACATTCTAGTATATTTTATTTCAGTGCGTTGTCTATATACCTATTTTCACATAGCTGAGAATACATGTGTAGATGCAAATATATCTCCAATTTTTGTACATATCATAACATATACCATGATTAATTTTTTAATAACTTTTTAAAAACTTAAATAAGATACAATTATACAAAAAAATAATAATAATAACCACAGCCACTTTCGAGATTGCAAACAGATTAAAAATTGCTCAGCTTCATAAAAGTAAACTGGAAGTCCAGAGAATGTGAGATGACCATCTGGTCTCACATGTTAAGAGCACAATATATTTCCCTTCAATAGAAAGCTCCAGATAACATAGGAATTTTTCAGTCACCATGGGCTACTCTGTAGAGAGACTGAAGCATCACTTTAATTAAAAAGAACAAAAAAAAATTTATCCTTCAGTATGAAAACCAAATGTTTCCAAAGATCCCAAATTCACTTCTTTCCTCTGCTTCTAGTTCTTTCTCCCTATCTCCTTCCCCTTCTATCCTTAATCCAATTCTTCATGTTCCTCTCTCTCTCTCAATCGCGCGCGCTCTCTCTCTCTCTCTCTGTCTCTCTGTCTCTCTCTCTCTCCCTCTTTCTCTGTCATTCCTTTTACCCCTCCTTCTCTTCCTCCTTCACTCCATCCCTCTCCCTCTCTCTCTGGTGAATTGAGTCTTTTACTCAGCTAATAGAGGATTCCTGCAAAAAGGTAGCATTGTACATATAAATGAACCACCACAATTCCACTAAAAAGTAAATGTCAGAAGAATGATCTGGCTTTCAAAAGCACTGATCATCTACATAAAATATGAGGTATAATTCAGAGCCCTATCAGTTCATTTTAACTGTAAAATTTGCAATTTTGTCACCAAGATGGGAAATAAAAACCTCCTACTCTCTCTCATTCCACCTGTTATTTTTTATCAACTCACACTCATAGGATAAGCAAAAGCAGGTGCTTCTTGAACCATGAAAAGAGCTCCACCTAGACTAAGCACTCGGGGCTGACTCCATTCAGTCTTGCCCCACTCTTCAGGGTTCTCGCCACTGAGAGTACTGCTCCTAGAACCTTCCTACCCCAGGATCTGGAATTCACACCCCAGGGGTCCAAGGTTCCAACAAAAAACACCAAATACCTTTGAACGTTAGTATCTTTATTTTAAAATTGCATGCAAAGTTTTCATGAAGTAAAAAATCACAATATCCTACATTGTAATATATTACAGTCTTTTCAATGTTCCCTGCAGTTTGAAAAGTATCTCTCTTAACATAGGGGTTAACAAGAATAATAAAGTATTCAAAAATATCTTCAGTTACTGTATCTGCAATCACATCTGCCCAGGAAGCATTCAGCCTCAGATGTTATTTTATTTGTCCAGCATGGTGCTCTTAAAACTTGGTTTCAAATGTTAACTCTTGTTACCATAGTCCACAACACTCCACACCCACCCATCCTGCTGGTTTAGGATCTTCGCCTGGCTTTTGCGTAGGCACATCAAAGAAACCTTTCTGAAACTTCTTGTTTGTGGGATCAGCCTGCCACTCCCACTACTGCCCCACTCTGTGTTAGACTAAACTGCTCAGAAATTAGCCAGTCTGAGGATGAACTTGAACATGGTGAGTTTCTCTGGCCTGCTTCTTAAGCGTTCACCATCATCATTTGGCCTCAGGATGGCCTCTAGATTGGAGCAGGACCTCCCTAAGTGGCTTCTACAGACTCCCACTCTGAACTTCAGAGCATCCTGAACAAGTCTCCAACTGTGCTCTTGGCTTGCCCAAAAACTCTTCCTCCAGGGCAGATGTCTGACCCTTCCCTGGCACAGCTGAGTAGGCAGCCTGCTGACTCTTTTTGAGACCATCCGTTCAACTCTTCAGCACATGTAAAGTCTAATCTTCATAAATAAAGCCATATGGCGTTAAAAAAAAAAAACTATGATGAATTACTTGTTTATGCTCCTCTCTGAAACAGTCTTAGGTAGGACTGCTATTTCATCTGGGTCCTAACTCTAAACCTTTTTTTTTAGTTTGAGGCCCCACTGCTTCCAGAATCAAGCAGTAACCACTGTCATTTTCTGACTCCAGAGACCCGGAGTTCACAATTCAAGTATTTCACTGTGGTTCTCTTTTCAGGTGACCTCACTCTCACCCAAGATCTCTTGAAATTTTGGTTTATTTTAGGAAGGTATCTTAAACATACAAAAATAATAGCATCATAATTATAGCTAAGGGACAAAGGAGGTCATTTCCTCATAGAGCCTGTTCATTTACAGGAAACCACAGAATCATAGGTATTTGAACTAAAAGAGACATTAGAGATCATTGGGTCTAATACTTTTATTTGACAGATGGAGAAACTGAGGTCCAAGGAAAGGCAGTCTCTTGCCTAGGTCAAGTCAGTTGACAATAGGACCACAAAATGTAGCTCTTATCTACCCATCCCTCATGTCTACCTACTACACCACATGGCAACTGAAAATCTTTTAGGGCTCCATAAACTCGAGAAGATTTCACATTTGGCCAAAGATTCTTATCATTTCTTTGCCTTAATTCACTGGTTCCCCAAAATCAGTCTTCACCTGCCCACTTCATGATTTTTACTTCATCTTTATACTATGTATTAGACTGTATGTTATTTGCTTGATATTTTTCTCTAAATTGACTCAGTTTTATCATTATATACATTTATTTTATTTGTTTGTTTGTTTGTTTGTTTAATTTTCCCCACTTCCCTCTACCCCTCTCCTCTGGTAACCACTAGTCCATTGTCCATGTTATATACATGTATTTTAAAAGCAAATTTTATAAACCTCAAATGGAAAATAGCACTATTTTCTATGAATAGGAACTATTTTTATAATATTGTCTTCCAGACTACCTACTTGGGTCTTAACACCTCTTTATTAAAAGAGATTGACAAATGTTTAAAAATGTGAAATAACTTGAAACTGAGACACTTAGGAAAAATTTTAAATAAATTTAAAAAATTATCTTTCTTGGTGATTCATGCTACTTAATGCCTTATCGGTTTTTTATTTTAACACTCAATATCACTTGTGATATCACTTGTGATATTGCGTGTTAAAATAAAAATATGTTACCTG
Organism: Macroglossus sobrinus; assembly: GCA_004027375.1. Taxonomy (NCBI): domain Eukaryota; kingdom Metazoa; phylum Chordata; class Mammalia; order Chiroptera; family Pteropodidae; genus Macroglossus; species Macroglossus sobrinus. The sequence goes on along the minus strand of PVKZ01000655.1, from coordinate 453,105 downwards.
GATCTGGGAATAAGTCTAAAAATGGTCATCGGTGCCTTTTAATTATGCCTTATTAACACATTTACTCAACTTCAAGCTTCTTTTCAAAAAAGAAAAACTACAAGATTTTGGTTTTTATATAACATGAGTAAAATCAGTGTTTCAAAAATGTATTTCTTGCCAATAATTTAAATTATTCTTACTTTAAAGGTTTCATGGAAGATTTGAAAAAGTGTAAAATTATTTTCATGATTGGTGAGTAAGAGCTCTCAAATTTTCTAATGCAATTGTTAATAATAACAACTTGGTTTTGGGGGGAAGGCTATTTATTTCTCACCCTATTTTGAAGTCTTGCCCCTTTCTTAGTTAGGTTAACATCCCCGGAGGCTTTCAGATAGCTGCTTTCATTTACAAAGTTTTATATTATTCTTGGTGTAGTAGCTCTTCAGCAGAGACAAAGTAGGACTCTAAGTTGGCCCTCCTCCTTCACCACTCAGTTGTGTGGGTTGTTACCCTGGACTGTCTCCCACATTCCATCATCCACACTGAGTACTGGACCCATGCAGGGCAATGAACAGAGATCACAGAGCTTCCATCTTAGAGGAAAAGAAGAACTAATCAAATTATTATCTCAAAATTAGGAAGCATACAAAATGCTGAAACAGAGAGCCTAAGTTTGAGGTAGAAACGAGTGGTTACTTTTTATAAGGTGATCAGGGAAGGCTTCCCTGTGTAAATCACATTTAAGCATGGAACTAAAGAAAGATAAAGATGGAGTGACTGAAGGGATTAATGGGAGGTGAGAGAAGGAAAAACAGGTCTTAAAGCAGTGACGACTCTCGAGCTGAACCTGAGTTCTAGTTCTGACCTGCTTGCCTCTAATTGACCTTAATCTTGGAAACTAGATGGGCTCTTGCTGCACTTAATTTTGTTCTTTTCAGAAAGTAAAGCACATTATTTCTCCTCCTTACTAAAGAGAAACTCATCGTCATAATTTAAAAGAAAGCTTCCCTTTCCACATAAACTTGAATCAGTTTTCTTGGCATTAAGGCAAAGACACAGTAAATTATACTTTCTGTTTAGCTTTTATCTTAGGTACCAAATTAGGAAGAGGGAGACTCTTTAAATTTCATGTTCAGGAATCCAAAGAATGAGCCTTTATTATCACATAGAAATCTGTGTTTTTAATAATGTGGTTGAAAAATAACATCTAAAAATAGCATAGCTTGTTACTGTCTCTAGCATTAATATTATTTCAGATTTGCCCTATGTTCAAATATCGCTTCTGTCTAGGCATAACTAAAGATTTCAGATCACCTGTTTCTAAGTTCTGTGCCCTTTAGAAGGTCAAATAGCATAAATCTTTGGCATAAGACAAAGCTTGAGATCCCTAAAGGTCCACAGACCACACTCTGAGAATTGCTGCTCTGAGCAAAAGTTTTTTCCTTATGTCTTAAGCTGTCACTATTCTAGTTAAAAAGATTGCAGCTTACTGATTGGGCAATAGAAGGCACAAAGTCTCTGATATCAGGAAAAATAATTGTTCTTCTTCTGGGGTATTTAATGGACTCTGCTTTGAAAATTAAGGCCTTAGTTCTAAACACTTCCTTGACAGATGGCAGAATGGTATTTTGGGGCTGTATTATTGTAGATCAATTTTAGCTTGTAAAAATGCTTGGGATATTATAGATACATCCATAGCAGTTTTGATGAGTTTTAATGAACAACTCAGTTGACTTCAGTGAAACAAGTGTGATTTTGTCTATATGAGAAGATGGCTGGATTTTTTATTTTTTAAATTTTTGTCCTGGCGTCTACCAGAACACCAGTGGAGCGGTAGAATTAGCGAAGGCTAGGTTGACATCCTCACTTTTAGTCATAAACTAAAATTAATAGTCCTAAAACACACTTCCCCTGTTTCAAAGTATCCATTAGTTCCCTTTTGTCCACAAAAGGGGTCAAACTCCTTAGACTGGGCTTCAAAGCTTTCTCCCTACTGACCTCAATGTGTCTTTCCCATGCCCCACTACACCCAAATTCTTCAGCTACAGCCCCCACCTGCATTATCATCTCTTGAATTTTTCTGGCTTTTGCTAAACTTTTCACTTGAAAAGTCTTCTCCCCTAGCTAATCATGCCCTGAGGTCAGGTTTAAGTTCTAACTCCCTTTGAAATCTTCTCTAATCACCAGCCTTCATCTTCTGTGCTTCTTCATCCTTTCTGTCTGCATCACTAATTCAGATCTCCCATAAGGATTGGAACAACAAATATTTGTTAGAATAATGAATTCTTTAGGAAGCAGTGTGGTCAGTTTCCATAACAACCAAAATAGCAGTTGGAATTCCTGGAATGGAACTGACAGGCAGGTTGCTGCTGTAGCTGTTTCTGGCAGGGTGGTTTTCAGATTAATTATGAGCCTAATCAGATGCTCCTCAGTCCATGTAGCTGCTACCCTCTCACTGAGAACAAGCAGTACCAACTTTCCCCCTACCCTCGCGCCCCACCTAAGCTGGTGCTCTTTCTTGCTCATTTGTAAAAGTTATAAGTGGTGATAGGTAATAGCCACTGACCGTCATCTGAGTGGAAAGAAAAATGTTCAGGGAAAGTGGACCAAAGGCAAAGCAAAAGTGGCATGGATGGACCTAATTGGTCCTTTGAATGTTATGTGAATATCACCTCTTGGTTTATAAAGAAAGCAGCTCAATCTCTGTTTATAGAGGAAACCTTACAAAGGACAGATAAAGGATCTCACAGGATAGAGCCTGATGATCAAAAGAATTGAAAAGCATCCTAAGGACTTTGGCTGTTCACACACGAAATATGACTTGTGCTAATATATAAGACTGGGACTCAATCATTACTGAAAAAGGAAAATGTAAAAATATCTTTTAAAGAAAGAGCCTCATTATATTCCACTAACAGTCTCCCACAGTTTTTCACAAACTTTTCAGGTACATTTCTCTCCTTTTTACCCTTCTTTAAAACATATCTCGATCATTATCTGGCTATAATCTATTGTATTTGGCTTCTTTTTTCCTTCTCTGCTTTTTATACCCTGCCTATGCCCCAAATGTAACATAACCTGAAATCCCATTAATTCCTATCCGAAACCTTGGTAGAAGTACTTCAGTCTGGAAAATCATCTGACTTCACAGGGGAGGCATGGTACTAATAGCATAATGATCTAGACATCATTCAATGGCTATAACTTTCAGTGTATCGGGGACACATATGGCCTTGTGTACCTTGGCATTAGTGCTGATAAACTGCTTTTAAGTAGTAAGCTTTGGGAGGTACTTGTGCGATATTTTTGTGTCATTCTGTGCATTTTTAACTGTTGCACAACTAGTCCTCTTTATTTCCTGGAGGAAAACTGGAGAAATGAGAATTTTTGCTCAAAACAATATTTCAGCGCTTGCATTATTTCATTATTGCCCTGTTGCCATTTCATTGCTACCCTATTATTAAAGAACTATGAATAAGCCTAATTTTTAGAGAATATTTCTTTGGGGCTCAGGTTGAACTTTTTTAGTGGAATTGACTCACATATTTGGTTAAGTTAAAAATGAATAACAAATCTGATTGTTTTAACTCATGCAGCTCTAATAAATGCCTATGTGTACTGAATACTTAACACACAACAGGCACTATATAAAAGGCTCTATAATGTTATCTTATTTAACGCTTTTATCCACTCTATGAAATATTATCACCGTCCTGACTTTTCAAGTAAGACTTTAGAGAGTTAAATAATTAGCTAGTAAGTGGAAGGTTGGTGCTTGAAAACTTGGATTTTATCATTGGCAACAAATGCAGTCAGTTGTTTTCTTTGAAGGGATGGCTTTATTTATTTTTAAGAAAATGTCTGCCATATATTCAAGTCTGGAAAACCATAGTGTATCTGTTAGTTGGTCTTTCAGAAGGTTTAAATGGGGTTCAATTGAAAAAAGCAACTAGTTAAGCAATTTAAGCAATCACGCGGAGCTTTTCCTCAAGAAAACCATTATACCTAGGGGTGCTGATGTGCCTTTTGTGGGTTTCCCATTTCATCACACAAAATATTACAATGAGATATACATAAGAGTTGAAATTAAATCAGCCTTTTTTACTGCTTCATCAAGGGCATTCTTAAGCAACAGTGATATTTTTCTTCTTTTATCTTTCTTTTTTTTTTTTTTTTTTTTACTGTGAGTTCATGGTGGTAAAGAATACCTGACTGGCAGACTCAGATGCTGCTGCCCTGATTTGCACTGCAGTTCTACAGCCATTGCTTCTGCACCATCAGTGAAAAGCAAATAGCCTCTTAGTGTTGCAATGAAAATAGTGTCTGTGGACCTCACTTTGAGAACTATCATCCTAGGGTTAATTGAGGGTGGGGAGTGAGCAGGTATATAAAACCTCATACTTAGCATTTGGAGATCTTGGAGGATCTTGTGCCTTGTCCATTATTCCTTGTTTTCACGTTTGAAAGCAAATAACCTCTCAAATGTGAGGAAGGGATCTGGAAAGTCCCTGTTTCTCTGGAGTCTTGTAGGTCTGGAAAAGTTCCAAATGTTTCTCTGTACCTGGTGGTGGAAGAGATGCCTGAAAGGAAAGTTTGGGTGTTTGTCAGGATGAGCAAAGAGGAATGGCTTAGGAGGACCAGCGGAGACTCCAAAGCAGGAGCTGGAGTGAGAGCGGAAAGAGTACACCTTAGGGGATCAACAGCAGTGGGAAAAACTAGGCCCGGAAGAAGGGTGAAGAAAACCCTCGCCGTGGGAGAACAGCCCTGGCAAGGACACTGACCTTTGAATTTGTGTACATCTGCTTGGGCTGTTGTAACAAAATACCATGGACGGAGTGCCTTATAAACAACAGAAATTTATTTCTCGCTGTTCTGGAGGCAGGAAGTACAAAATCAAGCACGGACAGATTCAGTGACTAGTGAGGGCCCACTCCTAGATCTTTTGCTGTATCTTCATGTGGTAGAAGAGGCGAGGGCATTCTCTGGGGCCTCTTTTATAAGAGCACCAATCTCATTCATGAGGACTCTACTTTCGTGACCTAATCATTTCCAAAAGACCCACTTCCCAATACCATCACGTTGGGCTTTAGAACTTAACATATCACTTTGGAAGGGATGCACACCTTCAGTCTGTAGCAGAACTGGGCTCTGAATATTACCAGAAATCAGTGGATTGGACTAAGAAAGCTCAGGCTAGACTTGAACGAGTTTCCACTATGAAGCGAAAACAGGCAGCTCATGAGCTAAGATGGGTTTACACAGAGGAATAAATTTCCATCTGACTCCAAAGCTTGTGGTCTGCCCTCACTGAGAAATATCAGCCCTGCTCTAACACAGGTGTGTCATTGCCACAGCTCTTTCTTCTGAAGGGGTGCAGTCACTAAGGGCCCCTTTGGTACTCTGCTGGTCTTATACCTATATTTTCAAAGCCCAGGCCGTTCAGGGTGGGAGAGTAAAGGAAGAGAGATATTGAGACACTTTCCAAGAGAGCCTCAGATGCACTTATAAACCATGGATGTCTTTCTAATGTTGGAGAAATGTAGGCCTTTTGGTGCTGACATTAAGTACCTTTTGGTACTTAATCATGTAAATCTCATTGCAAAAAAGGCTCTAAGTCATCCTGAACTAGAACAAAATATTTTCTTCATTTAATCAGATCAAATTACTAAGACTTTTATCAATGACTTACTGTGTGTAAAAAACTGAGATTCAAAAGACACTAAATAGTCCTTATAACAATGATATGGCAGAAGAGGGGTTTCTTTCCCCCCCCATGTTTTTAAAATTATGTCTTCAAAGAGAGGAATGATACTGAGTTAATGAAGAGTCATCCAGAAGGACAGATTACTGCTAAAAACAAAAGAACACATTGAGTTTTACCAGGTAAAGTGAATGGAGGCTTCATACCATCACACCCATTGTCTCCCTACTCATCTGTTGAAATCTTTTTGGAAGTACTGTTAACTCACCAAAGCAATCATCTAGTGAAGTTTTAGGTACTCACCCTTGTCACTCAGTAAAGGCCACATCTCCAGGTTTGAGTCACTGAAAGCCTCTTTTGCTTGAGCTGAGACTCAATAAGAATGATTAGTGGATACTGGCAGGTGCTATAGACTCTAGAAGTACACAGCACTGAAGATGAGAGAACACCCAAATTCTTGTGTTTGTATCCAAGCTCTATGAATCCAATCCCTTAGGCTCTCTGAATTTCTTTTAAAATGGCAAAATAATATTTTTTATCTGTCCACCCCAAGTTTAAGCAGTTAATGAGCTGACACATTGCTAACTGTTTTCTTAAGTGGAAGCATGTACAACAGAGACATAGCCCTAAAGAAGTAAACTGCAAAGGCAATTAAATAGGTCAGTCTCCATCCTCTATCCCAAAAACATTTATTTTAATTATCTCATAATAATATTAAAACTAACATATACTGATGACTTACTGTGTTCCAGATACTGTACTATCTTCATACATATTATCTTATTTAATCTTTACACCAATCATCAATACTCATATTCTTCCCTATTTTATAGTTGAAGAAATGGAGGCTCAAAAAGTTAAGCAACTTTCCCAAGGTTACACCGTTAGTGACAGAGTTAAGACTCAAACCAAGTTTCTCAGACTCCAAAGTCTATGCTCTATAACTGTACATAGATATGTACTAAAGAAGCCAAAATGTAGGTGAGGCTGTGGGACTCTAGTGGGTGAGGGAAGAGTTTGCCACAATTATTTGAACAAGTGCCTCAATTTTCTATTTTATTTTGTCCCTGTATATCTATCTAGCTATTGATGTCTGAAAACAAAGACAAAATAATAAGACATCAAATAAGTATCAGTGAAGCAGACCTCTGAGTGCCCCAGCGTGTTCTCTCAATTATGTGAAATTTCATACTGACTTCAAAACAGGAAATGTTTTGAATCCATAAAAATATTTGAACCGTTACTGAACCCCTTGCAAACACACATTGATTTCCTGATATTTACACTGCATCTTTTATGAAGAAGACATATCATAGGTACCTTTTTTGTAAGCATTACCAAAACTATTTCAGATGGCCTTGGGCAACAAAAAGCTAGTGTTGAGAAATGTGGTGCTGATGGAGCTGAGGGAGCTTGTGCTTTTGAGATGTTCTTTATGGGTTGGATGAAATACACTGACTACACATTGACCTGAAACAATGGCTTAATATGGAGGTGGAGCTAAAAATAGCCTAGGCCGGGGGATATATAGACTTTAAGGGGGCTGCTTAAACTCTCCTAATGAAAAATATATTCTCTTACTATTATATGAAATTCTTCCATTAGATATATATTACTTTGGGTGACTTTTATTAATTCATTTGATATATTTATTGAATTTCTACTCTGTATCAGCAAGGAGATAGGCCTAAGTATACACAGATGAAAGAGAGCACCCTGTAATCTCAAGGAGCTCATTTTGTAAAGAGAGAGCAAACAACACAGCTTGGAACATGCAATGGCAGATGCATAAGTGATGGAAAGAAAGACTGAAGTAGTGGCATGAGGTGGAGAGGAGAAGTCTGAATCCAGAGAAAGAAAAGAAATTGGCCAAATGCTAAGTGGTAGGAAGGTTAGGGTGGGTCCACAGTGAGGAGAGAGAACAAGTGTTCAGGAGAGGTTCAGAGGTGAGAGGGTGGGAAGCAGAGAGGTAGAGCTGGAGACAGAGGCAAAGTCCAGGGCATGAAAGGCTGAGAACTCCAAGCTAAGAAATATGAGCTTCATCCTGTGGCGGGGGGACCTTCAGGGCTTTTACTTAGCCACTTGTCATCGGGTTTGGATTTCAGAAAGAGCACTCTGTCAACAGTGAGAGGGAGCCTAGGCTGCAACAGGAAGGCCAGTCAGGAGGTCATCTAGATGGTTATACAGGAGATGAATGAGAAGCAGTTGAAATGGAAGAGACAGATCCAAGAGATTTTAGGAAGTAAAATCAGTAAGCCAGAAGAACACCTTGTGTGTGTACAGGTGAATGAGAGGAGTTAGCACAACTCAGAAGTTGCTGGTAGACAAAAGTTCCATTCAAGGAGATATGGAATGTGGAGAAAAATGGGTTTTGAGAGGCCTCTGAAGAATTCAGTTTTAAACATTTTAAGACTGAGATGATTATGGGACATCCATGAGATAGTGTCCACTAAACAAGAGGTTTTTGAAATCTCTTCTCCAAAATACTAGTTCTGGCTGTGGCTACAGATGTGAAATTCACTAGGGTGTCAATGGTAGGGAAGCCATATATGTGAGAGAGATCATTCAGTGAGCTCAGGTAGAGTGAGGCTAGAGGAAAGCTGAGACCTACCGTCTAAGAAACACTTGCGCCAGAGCTGGAGGAAGAAAGAATAAAGAGGAAAGCAGAATGTGGAGAGTAAATTGTGCCATAGACGGCAAGGGAGGAGAGAGTTTTCATCTGGGAAAGTTAAATAAAATGCAACCCACTGTCTGTTGGGTTTGGCAACCAGAGTTGTTGGAGACTTTGATGAGAACAATTCCAGTGAAACAGAAGGGAATGAAGCCAGTAGGGTTGGGGTGATTGGGTAAAGAAATAAGGGTAAGTATAGTCTATACTTCCTAAAGAAACTTGACTGAAAAAGGAAAGACTGAGTGTAGTTTCCACAGGGAAAGAAATGTCAAAGTGAAATATCTCTAAAATATGAGAAATGCAAGCACATTTGTATAAAGAGAGTCTATCTAGTTAAGAGCATGAACTACTCTAGTTCAAATCCCAGTTCCCCATATCTTGGCTGTGCGACCTTGGATAACATCCCTACACCCATTGTTCTTCTGTTTTTTCACATGTAGTGATAGTACTGAGGGCAAAGAGGTGATGTGATGATAAAATGAGTTAACACATGTCACAGTGCTCTTGCTAAATATTGAACAAGTGTTAGCTAACTAGTATATGCTGAGTGAGGGGAGACAACCAATAAGAAAAATGGGAGGAGGATGGGATCAGAAGAAGTAAATTAGAATGAGGAAAAGACACCTACAAGATGGGGGAGTCATAACAGAGGTGAAGAGGTTGCATACGTTCCTGTATCTGTTTCTGGTGTCATTTGTTAAAATTAAACACTCCCTAAGGGACTGACCTGTTAAGAGGAGTTTTACCTACAGCAGCTATGGTTGGCTGAGATCAGGGTGATAAAGTATCTCTTAGGCCTTGGCCTTAAACCTGCCTATAATCTGCCATTTCCTCTTGTGACACATTCCTGCTTCTGTTTACAACACAGGTTGTACTGTAGGAGATCGTATCTGGCCTTAAGGAGTGAAGCGAAATAACAAGCCAGCGATTCTGGGAAGGTGACTTGTTTAGCCTTCTTAAATATCACATTCCCAAAGTGTTTCTCTTTCACTTTGCTGTAAGCCCCATAATCAAGAGTCTCAGAGCATCATTTAGATATAAGTGAAACATTTAAACGAACCAACAGGTAGTCAAGGCAATGAAAGACTCTTTTCTCTTGCAACCTATTGCAGTTATTTGGCTTCAACACGACTGTTTTCTGTGACTTAATTGTTATTTTTCTCATGTTGTTGGTAGCCCTGACTCTGAAGACGTTCCTTATGGTTCTCCCACACTTTGAGGAATGCCTTCTACCAGAAAGCTGATCACCGAGTCAGTGCCACACACTCACCTATCCACACTAGCCCAATGACCTCAGTTAAAGTAGAGGGACCCTATTTAGTCCGATCACATATTTTCCTGCTTGGATTAACTCTTGTAGTAAATGCATGGAAGGCTGGCATGAGCAGAGCAGCCCAAACACGGGCTTATTTTACTTGGAAGTCCACAGCTTGGTCTTGGAGCTTTTGAGGCTGAGACTGCCTCTGAAACTGCCCCTCTTTCCAATATCTGTTGTTAAGAAAGAAGGTAAATGTTAAGCAGTGGGAAACCTGGCACTTAGTAGACATTTAATGTATCCTTAGAATGAATGAATAAATGAATGAATGAATGAATGAATGAATGAATTGGAAAGCAAGACGTCGAGATCTCAGATAAATATACTGTCCTCAAGTTTCCCAAGCTCAGTTATGGTAAATAAAGACCCATTGTCAGAAATAAATCTGTTAACCTCTCTTCTACCAATAACTATTTCTGAGTCATAATTATATGAGCAGAGGTGTGAAGTAAAACCATAAGGCTTGGCCATTTTTAATAATGATCCATAAGATCAGTCCTGAAAGGTCAATATGGAGGCTTCATAAAGTCTTCCTGGACCCAGCCCATCAAAAAACAAAAACAATCATGGCATTTGGTAAGTTTTGTTGATTTAGGTAGCACATGGGTTCTATATCAGAATTAAGTTCCAGTCTGCCACTATGTAGCATTATGTAGCTGGCATAGATACCAGGAAGCAAGACACAAAAACAACTACTAGCAAATTATCACATTGGTGATACTGAGTGTTACAATCCTTCAAAGAAAAGAGTGTGGTCTGGGGTTAATGTGTTGTTAAGCTTTCATTAAAGAAAAGAGCAAGCAAAGGCTGAATTCTGCATCATTACTGCAGTAGATGTCGGGCAGAATTTGCTTTTAATTTTTTAATGTCCTCATCCCTCAAAGAGTTTATAATCCTTTTGATGAAGAAAGAATCGATGCTTATGAAAACTTTAGAACTGATACAGGTCAGTGTAGGATTAACTGATGAAGCTATTCAGTGAGTTTTAGCAGGGATGAGAAGACAAGACACAATGGCTGAATGGTCAGGTGAAGCCGAGAACCAAGGAGGGCCTCAGAGGATGGATGGGATCCCCTAAGTTTGAGAGAAGTCTGAGGAGAGAGGAGTTCCAAGAAAATATATTTTAACTCAGGAAAAATCTCAGCAGTAGGAATATGCTTCTCCTGGCCCGAGAACAGGAAGGAGTTGGGCCAAACCATGGAAACCCTGGATACTGAGGAATGATGTGATAAAAATGATGTTGACCAAGTAACAGTCCAGGGCTGGCGAACAAGCAAAGAAGCACCAGGAGGGGAAAACTGCTTTTAATAAATTTGCCCATACACATCTCATATTCACCTTCTAGTTTTACAGGTTTTGTGTTTTGTTTTGTTTTGTTTTAATGTTCTCATGAAAAACTAGAAGTAAGTACAAAACTTAGAGAAGTTTACATTTAAGTATCACAGACCAAACAAAATTAACTGATTAGTGCCCTTGTTTCAAGTCCTCTCCAAAGAAGAGAGAAGCCTGAATGAAAGTGTTACCCCCAACACTGCACAATATCAGTGGTGGGTATAAAAGGACTGTGCCCCTTTACTCACTCCTCTCTGGCAGGAGAAGCACAGAGCTCAGAGAGAAATCAATCTAGCCTAATTCTCCCAACAAATTTAGGAAATGAATCTTGAGCATCACTGATGAATAATCATCCAGCCTTAATTTCAAACTTTCAAAGGGCAGTCACTATCTTATGAATAATGGAATAACTAATAATAATTAGCCCTGTTTGGAATATGAATCAGTGTGGATGTTTTCAGCTGCAAGTTTTTAAAAATAATAATGGTGGCTAAACAGAAATTTCTCTAGGTGCTAGCAGTCATAGTACTGTATGACTACATGCTGTAGTCTCTAACACTCAGATTAAGGAAATATTTAATTATTATTCTGTGAGGCTTCTCCAGAGTCTCCTGTCTTAAAACAGCTGCTGGTGCTCCAGCTGTTATGTCCTAAGTACATTAAATAGGAAAAAAGAAATGAGGGAGAAGACCATCTCATTCTCTTTAAGAATACTTCCCGAATGTTATATTCACCATTTCTGCTTATATCCCATTGGTCACAAAGACACTTTTACCGGAAAGAGAAAGTTGGCAAATGTAGTCCATATTCCAAATAGTCATGTGCCCATTTAAAAATTATGAAGTTTAATTTTTTGGAATGAAGGAGAAACTAGAAATTGTGTTTCTACAGCATATCCTAATGTGGGCCTCCTCCTGGCAGCAGGGAAGTGGAGTTGACTTTTAAAAAAACAAGTTTTGGTTTTTAATCATCCCTTATTAGATTGAGCTTACCAAAACAATATATGAAAGATACTCTTCTGTGGAACTACCACCAGTAGGAGAAAAAGGAGTTAAGTTGGGTGTCCAAGAGGTCTACAGTCCACTCTCGAAACCAGCACAGTAGCCTGGCAAGTGGGCAGAGGCTGCAGCCCTACTTTTGAAGTGCTTCTTCTGGAGCTGCCCAACAGTGCCTTTTGGGCTACCCACCAAAGTCTCAGTAATGCCACCCTTCCTCTCTCATACCCCACTGTGGTGTCCGTAAACGTGGATGGGACTGTCCTAGCCTTGAGCCCTAGTGGAGGGCACTGCCTGCATCTGCTTGGTCTCCCCTGCAGAGGAGAGGGTCTCCTTCTGTTGTCCAGCTACTGTCCTTAGAAAGGTCTCCCTAAGACTCAGCAAAAGCTCTGTCAAAACTTCTGCTCTTTAGTTTAGTCCTGATTTGCAGAGCAACAAAGAGCAAATCAGCTTTCTCTCCACCATTATATCCATTCAGATATTTAAAGACATATATAACTTTCCTATGATTAAAAGCATCCATCTTCCTTTTATTTTATAGGCTGTAAGCTCCTTGAAAGAAAGGTACTGTCTTCACATCTTTATGTCCTCAGTACTGAAATACAGTACCTCGCTCATGGATTCTCTATGTTTACTTGTGGAATGAATGAATTAATTCTATTTTTATCATTTCCCTCTCCCTCACGTCTCTTTGAACACATGTAGCCAAAAACTCTCCTAAAACAAATTGGCCAGAATTTTTTTTAACTTAAGGGTGCCTCTTCTTTTTATAAAAACAATACAACTTCATAATTTTTTAAAGATTTTTTTTTTGTAATTAAACAAATAGAAAAAGAGGAAAGCACTCAAATCATAAGTGTTTAGTTTGCCGAATTTTCACTTAAGGGAGCATACTCATCTTCCTAATGTGCAGATCAAGAAATTCAATGTAACTAGCATCCCAGAAGGCTCCCTTGCACCCGCTTCTATTCACTGCCCCTTCAAGGACTGCCATAGGGATTTTTGAACTTTATATAAATGGAATCAAAGTGTGTGTATTCATTTGTATATGTCTTATTTCAATATGTCAATTTAATGACTGGATACTAGTCTTTTCTATTTCTATAATTTATTCTGTTTATGCCCATTGTGATACATTTTCCTCATATTTTGCTTTCATTAAAAATGCTGTAATGAATATCTATGTAACTAAAACAGCGATTTTTCTACCCATAGGGTAAATCCATTAACATGAAAACTTTTAAGACTTTTGTCATATTATAAAATTGCCCTTCAGAAAAGTTATACCAATTTTACATTCTTATCACAGCATAGAAGACTTCCGGTTTTTGTGGTGTGGCCCAAAATTAAATGCAAAACCCCAGATATAATCCAATTAGCATCTGCCAATTGGATCTTCCTACCTGTCTTAAATATCTTCCCTTCCTTTTACAGTACAAAAATAGACTGCAAGCACAAACGTTCTCCAAGTTCTCTGACAAAGACAAAAATATAGACCAGTAGGGCTGGAAATGACCTTGGAATTTATCTAATCCAACATGCTTATTTTCAGATAAAAATACAGAAGCCCAAAGAGGAGAAATGTTAAAGCAGACAGATCCCCAATGAAAACTAAAGAAAACCACATGTAGAAAAAAAAAAAGAAAGCTGCAAAGAAATAAAACAAAATGTATTTTTGGAAGTTACCTTTGCATTAGGACCATGGGAGATTTTTCTTCTTTTTGCTTTTCTGAATTATCTAAATCCTCAGTGGAGAAAAACTATTTTCTATAAAAGAAAGAAAAATAGAAGGGCGAGGCTGTGTATAAATTGCCTATTATAGTGATTTACTGCATGCCTGAGACCATAGTGAAGGGGCTGTAAAATAGAAAATAAGAAGCTTCATAAGTTTAAGAAAAATTTGGAAGAGACAGAGCACTCTAGACAGTGAATAAGCAGAGTCAGATAAAGCAACATTTGGAAGGCTCTAGTCTGCAAGTTGGGTAAGTTGTGTCTGGAACAGGCCATAGAGACCACCGGGTAAAAAAACAAAAGACAGGTTTTTCATTGGTGTTTCCTTATGAGTAGTTTGAGAATCCTGACTCTGTCCCTGTTTGGAGATGGGGTTAGGGTGCATCAAGGGGTAGAAATACTTAGGAATCACCACCATGATGCCTATCGTTTCCTCTACCCAAGATCTGAAGCTTCCTTGTCTTCTATCAGTGTAAGAGTTAGAATCATGAAATCCAATTTCAGAGTTTTGTCTTAATTAGACATTTCACATGTCTCGCTGTGTCTGTGGTAGGTTTTAGCTGTATGAATCACAGATCATAGGCTGCTAGAATAGTCAAAACAGACGAAATCATGTCCCTAAAGACTCTAGGCTAATAAGTGGTGGAGTCTGATAGGGTTGCCAGATTCAACAAATGAAAATTCAGGACACCTAGTTCAACTTGAATTTTAAATAAACAGTGTTAGTGTAAGCACGTTTCATATAACATTGATCTTGATCCTGTCTTTATCTGGCAACCCTGTGGAGCCATGATGAAAGCCCCGCTCCTGTTTGACCGTACATGTCTGTGTGATTTCCAGAATAGCCTTACATATGACAAGTTCTAGAGCTTAGCAGTTACCAAGGCACAGTGGACCCTTGGGCACAGTTTTTTCATCTGCATAGTAGGTTACAAATAGCACCTATTTCAAATAGTTGTCCTAAGAATTAAATGAAATGTGACAAGTAAAACACATAGAACAGATACTTCCTAGCTCAACTATCAGGCTAAAAGCATTATGAACCAGTACCACTATCTGAACAGTCTGTAATGATCTTTCTAACATGTTTGTCTCTGAACCACACCGTTGGAACAAAATAGGCCACTGGCCCCCTCCCATTCTCTCTGGATTGATGCTAATAAAACAAAAAGTTTCACTCATCTGCAAGAGAGAGGATGGCCCTGTTATTGAAAAAGCAATGAGGGCTTTTATTAACCATCATAACAAGTATTCATTCATGATAGAACCATTATCTCGGCATTATTACGTTGTAAATATTAAATATCAACAAAGACCCCCCACGGTGACCACTGGGAGTTCACAGCAAATTACCTTCCTTAGGTTATCTAGTATGGAAGTTCCAAGTCGGGTTAATCATCAGAGTCACCAGGGGAATTTTTTTAAAGATCATCTTTTTTAATATGAAAATATTTCAAACATTCAGCAAAGCTGAAATAATTTTACAGTGAACGCTTGTTATGCACCACCTAGATTCTACATTTTACTATAACTCGTTTATCACAAACTTGTCCTTCTATCCATTCCTTTATCCATCCATTTATCTTTTTTTCCCTCTTACATATTTCAAGGTAATTTGCAGATATCTGTACAGTTGCCCTGGGGAACTTTCTAGAACTGCAAATTCTCATCCGCAGAGATTCACAGACCTATGGATTCAAGAAAGTTTTAATACCTCAGGCGATTCTCATACACAGTCAAGTTTGGGAAAGTATCAGTCAGAAAAAGCTGGGTTAATCTGTAGTAATAAATAAGCCCTCTTAAAAACCTCTGTGGTATAGAACAACAAAGATGTGTCTCTTCCTTTTTCTCCTCTTCCTGCTTCTCTTCTTGTTCTTGTTCTGGACTGATTTCACATGTTCACCAGCAGTTGACTGGGCTTCATTCTGGTAACCATGCTGATAGGGTCCTTACTATCCAAAACATTGCCAGTATCGAGACAAAGAGAAAAGAGACGTGTAAAGCCATAGCATGGCTTAAACACACACTGCCTAAATATAATACACATTCACTTCTGTCCACATTTCATTAGCCAAAGCAAGTCGCTGGGGAACTCAAGTTCAGAAAGGTGGGGATGAATAATCTTTCCTCAAAGAGGAGCACTGTGGAAAGGAAGCTGGAATATTTAGGAAGAGTAATACAAAATAACACAGGAAACTCCAATTTTATCCCCACTCTTCAATTCATAGATAAGGAAGCTAGCATCCAAAGAGGCAAAGTGATTCCCTCAAGATCACTCGGCTAGTTCAAGTCAGGAATAGTTCAGAAACAAAATCTTCTAACACCCAATGTCTGTATAAGGCTACCTCCTTGAAGCTATCAGATTGTTCAGCATTCATTCATCCATTCATTCATTTATCAAACAACTATGGAGTGCCTACTATACACCAGGCACTGATGAATAAGGCACAATCCCTGCCATCAAAAAGTTCCCAGTCCCATGTAAAGTCCTTTTATATAACCTTCAACTGACCCAGTCACTGGCATATTTGGTCCCATCACCAAAAATGAAGCAGCAGTACATTTCAGACTAATATAAATGCTGTCTGAGGCTAAAGATCTATTTTTCTTAATTGTTTCCAGTTAGAAAGTGTCAGTTCCTAGCAACAGCCTGCTGAAACTCGGCATGGTGATACAGCTCATCCAAGACACAGAATGTTTAAAGTGACTCATGGGCCTACAGTGGTTGAGGATCATTCCTAAGGCACCATCAGCTCAAAATTTGATGGCATAATAGCTTTTCTCCGAAAGGAATCATTCAGTCATAAAAACTTAAACCCATCCTTGGAGACCATTTTCATTTAGAGAAAAATATTTCAAGGGTTAGAAATCTGATAGATTTTTAAATAACTCTGAGGACTATCTAAAAATAGGGTAATTTGATTTGCAAAAGATACTCAATACCTTCACAAGCTATAACTATGAAGACTATCCATCTTCAAAGATGTTAAAATAGTATCATTATATTAAAATGCTGTGTCTAATCTTTGTAAAAGCATGGAGTGTTAGAGCTGGGAGGACTGGTAAGTTTCACTAACACTAGCTGCCTTATTTTACAGATAATAATTGTAATGGTTATTGAATGTTTCACTGTGCCAGCTACAGTTCTAAGCAATTTACATGTATTACACCACTTTGTCCTCACAACCAATAGGCATTATAATTATCTCTATTTTGTAATTGAAGAGGTTGAAGCTCATAAAGGATAAGTAATTTGGTCAAAGTTATCTAACCAGAGAAAGGTCTCAAGTCCTTTGGTGCTTTATTCCTTTTATGTGAAAGGGAATAGAGTTGTCACTTTTGTGGGGCCACAAGGCTCCAAACATTGGCCCTATTAACAGTTACCTGTGACACTCTGCAAGATCTGTAGGGATCCCAGCATAAAATCATTTCTACTCTCTGTGAGCTTCAGCCTGGCAAAGGAAGAAAGAGAACATGGGCAACCTGTGTCCTGGAAGACAAGGCAAAAGAGAACTTCAAGATGTATATCAGTGCTGTGAAATGCTAGTAGGGAATCAAAGAGAGTAAAGACTAGAAGAAAGTTATTAAGTAATATGACAATTATAAAATCATGATTGAACTTTAAAAGGTCAATTTCAGAGAGTGATCAGGGTAGAGGATAGCTTGCAAGAAAACAGCGAGTCGATAAAAAAGGAAATGGAAGCAGACAATTTAGGCTACTGGAGAAAAGGGAAAGAATATAAGGACAACTAGAGAATGCAGATAGTGGGGGAAACACTTCCATTTCAATTAGAGAGAACCAAGTGCATTGCTATATGGAAGAGAGAAGATTGGTGCCAACTGAGAGGAATAAATTTAAAGTGGACAAGAGAAAAAGGATCAAGTTTTTGGAGCAGGCAGGAGAAGGGGATCCATTCATTATCAAATTATTTATTTATTCAGCCACTATTATAGAGTATCCATTGTGCTTCAGTCACTGTGGTGAGCAAAGCACACACATGTCCTATACTGTGGACCACAGAGTCTAATAGGGAAGACAGACTGTAAGTAAAGTAAATACACACACACACACACACACACACACACACACACACACACACACAGTCATTATATACATACATAGTTATTATGTACATGTAATATACACATTTATCATATATAATATATAGTTATCATATACTATATTGTTATTCTATAACTTATATATACATTATTATATACTATGAAAAGTGCTGTGAAGAAAAATGTCAAGGTGCTACAAGAGCAAAGCAAAGTCAGCCTTAGGCTGAAAAGTTGTATAAAGCCTTCCAAAAAGGAGAAGGAATAAAAAGGGGGCAAAAGATGATGACACATAGGTATGGAAAATGTTGAGCAAAGAAAATAATCTTCACCTTAGTGAACAGGAGGATTAAAAATACCTAAAAGTGAGAAGAATAAGAATATGTTTGAAGATTTGAGTACAATGGAGAAATATAATCCACTTGTTTACAGCCAATTTACTATCAGGAATATATTTGCCAAGAAGCATTAAAAGCTATTATGAAATTAGACAGTATGACCCAGTTGGCTTGGTTTTCTGACTTTCTCAAGGAATTCTTAGCAACCCAGGATATATGCAAATAAAGTTAAGTGATGGGTTGGGCAGAGAAAGCAGGCTGGTGATTCACACAGCCAGCACTATAGAATTCAAAGGGAGCAAAAGATTCAAAGTTACTATCAAGGCCTGGCGTTCAGCTGGCCAGGGAGTTAAATGGAGCCCAAAGGGATTGGGTGAGGTCACAGTGAGGACCAGGAGAATAGAGAACAAGTGAAGAAGTTGAGAAGAAGTGAAGTAAAAGGAAAAGAGAAAGAGGAAAACGAGATCAGAGTGAGAGGATAGACCTACATCTGATGAACACTCAGGTTCATCCAGATCAATAGGAAGCTAAAATTGGGTCAGTGAGGAGGCTGATTGGAACTGGAGAAGTTTAAAGAATGCTGAGGCTGGGCTGAGATGGGGATGAAGGCCTGAAGAGCTTTTCTGACAGCAATTAGAACCCAGGGAATGCTGTCCTCTCTGCTGTGTCTTAGAGAAAATAAACTTTATGAAGTTTCTAAACCCAATACATATAGAATTGTATACATACTGTCAAATATGTGTGTGTTCACACACACACACACTGATATATATCTTAATTATCTGCAAGCGATCTGGACATCTCAAAGTGATGGCTAGTCCCCAGATTTGTTGGATGATGTTTTATTCAGACCTCAATATGCTAGATGACAGCCTGCAGATGTAACTCAGAAAGAGCTAGAGGGATGAGTAACTTCCCATTATAAAAAGCAGCCTTTATCAATCACCAATTTCTTGGAAGAGAGATGGGACAAGGGAATTTTTAAATGAGATTTGGGACAAAGGGACAGATTTCAGAGACTTTTTGAATACAGACTCAACTTTTCAAAGTTGTTTAGCAACTGATTCTGATATAGGAGATGAGGAAAGAGAGTCAAGGATAGAAGGAAGCAGAAATTTGGTTCTTGTCCTCCCTTTCCCCCTTATTTTACAGATGAGAAAGCTGAGACTCAGAGATATTAAAAAACTGATCCATTGCCACACAACTAGTATGTGGCTGAGCCAGGGTTTATTGCTAGATTCATCTGTCCTGGGCCCTTCTAGGTACATCACATTCCTCCCCTCCAGCCATTCTGTGCAGGACTCTGTCATGCTCCAAGCCACTTGACTGAATATACCAAGCTCAGCCTTACCCTCTCCCTTTCCACACTTCCCCTGTGTTGGCAAATGTAATTAATTGTGCGTACCCATCAAACACCCTTCCCGTGCCTGGGTGAGGAGTCCCTGCCAAGGCTACTGCAGTAGTGTTTACAGGCCCTGCTCACAGCCCTATCACACTGCTGTGACACTGGGTTCACCTGTTGTCATCCCATTAGACTACAAATTCTATGATAGAACAGACAGGGCCTCTGAGTCTTTTTGCTCCCAGAGTTTAGCACAGTGTCTGACTTATACTAGCTGCCCAACAATGTTTATCAAATGAAGAGCTGTATTAATAGGTCTCATGCTTAACCCCAGGTTGCATCCCACGGTTAATAAGATACAATAAAAAGTCAACAAAGGATATTATAACCTGCTCTATGGCACTACCATTTAAAATATTTAAAAATAAAAGGCTAATAGAAGACTGCATACGTGCATTTGTTTGGATTTAGGGTTAGCTGATTATCTGCCTGACATCATGATTTGTTTGGACTTGCTTTCTGAGCCCCTAATGTGCTGTAACACATTAGCTTTGCCATTTCACTCTTTGTCCTGAGGCCAAGCACTCTGCAGCACTCTGCAACCATTGCTTCAGAGGCAGATCTTCTCTTGCAGAGAGCAGCTAATGAATCCAGGAGCTATCTCCTAAGAGAGAATCGCTCCTCTAAAAAAAAACACCCTGGAAAAGGTGGCCCAGGTGGGCATACTGAGGTGATATCAGCAGCTGGTTTCAGTTCCACCTCAAAGAACATCAGGGACCAGAGCGAATGCTTGAGTGGAAATAGACGCGGACCCCCTGGGCTGGAAGTTCTCCCGCAGGCCCGTTCTCCCTCCCTGCCTGAGGTGCAGCACTGTCAGAACCTGAGGGGGAAATAATACGCTGAGCTGTGAAGTGGGAGTTCACAGTATTTTACTCTCACAATACAGCACTTTTGGCCTCACATGAAAAATATTTTCAATTACACTGGAGGTTAAGAATAAAGATTCTCACGCGCGCGCGCACACACACACACACACACACACGCACGCACGCACGCACATACAATTTTTTATTTTATTTTATTTTATTTTTTTTTTGCTTTGGAAGTGTTGACAGGCCCCTTCAAAATGGAATCTCATATTCCAGGCTTTCTTTGTGAATCACACCATGCCATATTGAGTATAGGTAGGTTTACTCAGGGGTCCAAGGCTTGAGTAATGATAAACTGAAAATCAGCAAGATGACAGTTAAGTGTGACAGCTCCTCATCTGCTATCAGTCATCTTGTCACCAGAGAACACAGCCCACTCATTCTGATATGTGGCACCTCAAAAGACTTTTTTTCCATGCAACAAATTATCCTGGAGGGATATCAAGGCCTCATTGTTTTTTATTTAAAAGTCATAAGTTGAGGCCTCAAAGACATGAGACAGCATATGAAAACTTATATTTCTACTAGTAGTTTTTGTGCCTTCACTGCAGTGATAAAAATCACTTTGTTCTCCATTTTGGAGCCAGGGGAAGAATCAAGGCATTGTGTAGATTACTTAAAATTCTACTGTGCCTGCACCATTTGGCCAAAGAATGCTAAGAATTTGCAGCTGTTGCTCCCAAGAAAGGTTTCTAACTAGGGGCCTGCTGTTTAACACACAGCTGTTGTTAATTTGAGCTGAAGATTTTTAATTGCGTTTGTGTAGAGATTTATTAAATAACAGTTTAAAGAAACAAAAACTATAATAGTTGTATTAGTAGGATGCTGAAGGAAGAGAATAATTGGAACACAGCCTTTTTGCCTTGTAAGCTAAGTCTGAAAATATCTTTTCCACATGACTGGCTTCCAGCCATCCCAGGAAAAGAGTTTCTAGGTAAATTCAGTCACAGAAGCCCTCATGGCCACTGCAGGAGCTCAACCCTTTGTTCCCCTTACTCATTTACCTGGAAGCACTTCTTCCCTGAGTGGCCTTTTCTTGTGCCCCCACTCTCCATTCCTATTATCTCAGCAGACGGAAGCCATAGGGCTTGGAGCAAATGTGGTATTAGCTGGCAATCACCTGCTCCTTCTAAGTGGCCTGTATTATTTTGGTGAGCCTCCATAATTGCTGTTTTCTTGTGACATCTAGCCCATCCATGACAATACTGGGAGGGGTCTGAACCCTCCCCCCATTTGGCTTAGAGCAACTGTGTTGATGAGCAAAAGGATAGAAAATGTGGGCTTTGACTTTCCGGGAAGGCAAAGAAGAGGAAATTAGAAGCCCTTCTACTAAAGAGGAGCAATAGCTAATGTTGTCCCTTAAGAGGGAAGTTGCCAACTGTCTCAAAAAGAAGTTTTGAATATGAAAGGAGACAAGCCAGGAAAACTGAAGAATAAGTCATAAATCCTCACTACCATACTAAAATCCTCATCGTGTTCAATATTCCTTTTAACAGGACAACCTTGATTTGTCAGGCATTTATAGAGCACCTACTGTGTGCAAGGTGCTAGTGAGGGCTTGGAGATCAAGTGTAAGACAGGCCAAGGATATCCAGGTGCTGTATAAACAAGTCACTCCAAAAGAGGTGAGCGAGGTGAGAGGTTTAATTTATGGCAGATGGGGCAAGTATTTAGGCCCAAGGGATGAAGGTCTTGATAGAGGAAGAAAGATGGCCTTTCCAGGCTGATGACCTGGAAGAGCAAAATCACATTGGTCTGGAAAACCATGTCGTATTGGAGGGACAGTATGTGGTTGGACATGACAGTGTTGGATGAGGATGAGAAATGAAAAAAAAGAAAAGGTTGGAACTAGATTCTGGAAGGTCGAAATGCCACTCTAAAGTGGATTCTATTCTGAGGGGCATGGCAAAATATTGGATACTGTAGAGCTGGGAAATGACATGTTTTTCAGCCAAATCATTCTGCTCTCTCCCATTCTCCCATGCAGAGGCAGAAAGACTGCTATGTGCTAAGAGCGTGAGGACCTGAACCGTGCTACAGCAGGGATGAGAGGAAGGAACACCTCTGAGAACCAGAGTCCAGGCTTCAAATCCTAGACTTGCTACTTACTGACCTAAGGCAGTTAACTTCTCTGTGCCTCTTTTCCCCCATCTGTAAAATGGAGGTTGGAAAAGTGACTGGTACAGTAAGCTTTTGACAAAGGTTAGCTATTATTTTCAGATGTAAAATCTTACTACTTAGCAACTAGTTGAATTTGGGAAAGGTAGGGTGAAGGGCAGAGTCAAAGGTGTGATGCTCATCAAAGGAATATGGCAGATACTCAGAATAAATAATAATAACAACCAGAAAATAAAAGAAAACATTATATCAAGGGACCTTAAAAATAACTATAATCTTCAAAAGTGTCAAACGCAAAAGGAACTGTTTCACATTGAAGGAGACCATAAGGATGTGACAACTAAAAGGAACTCATGGTTCAGGACTTGATCCATTGACTTTAAAGAACATTATGGGGACAATTGAGATAATTCCATTGAAATTAGAATGGGGTCTGAAGATGCACATAGAAGGATGTGCTTGGCTCCTTTTTCAAAGGAAATGACACCAAAGTGTTCTGTGGTGATGAGGCATGAGGCTGACAACTTATTCTTAAATGTTTCAGAAAGTTTTTTTGTACTCTCCTTATAAGTCCTCTATACGTTTGTGATTATTTGAAAATGAAAACAATTTGTTTTAGAAATTAACACCTAGCATTCGTTGAGCACTCATTATGTATCAGGCACTGTGGTCAGTGGCTTTGCACATGAGTGGATATGCTTCCCAGTCTGACTTGCTTCTCTACCAAAAGGGAATCCTGTGTCTCTCCCCTGCACCCCTGTAGCAACCTGAGGTTCTCCCCCACTAGAGCACCCATTGAAACTGTTCGTTGTTCGTAACACCTGCCCCACTCCATGGACAGTAAGCTCTTTGAGAGCAAGGATTATATCCCATTCTTCATCATGGCCACATCTCCCATCACAACTCCCGGGAAATCATAAGTGTTCAATATGTGCTTGGTAAATGAAGCGCTGAGGCTTGCCCACCATGACGAATATAATCAAAAGTGAGGCACCAGACTCGGGATGCATGTCTGACACACGACTTCTTTTCTAGGTGGCCCTGGCTCTGGCAAAGGTACACAGTGTGAAAAACTGGTGGAAAAATATGGATTTACACATCTCTCGACTGGTGAGCTCCTGCGTAATGAACTATCATCAGAATCTGAAAGAAGCAAATTGATCAGAGATATCATGGAACGTGGAGACCTGGTGCCCTCAGTAAGCAACAGCTTCCTTCCCTGGCTGGGGAGATATTTTGGAGTGTTGCTATTAGTCTAAGCTGCTGTAACAAAGAAACCCAAAAGGACAATAGCTGTATTTTATTTCTGTCTATGTAATAGTCCAGAGGCAGGCAGGAAGGCCACGTTGTCCAGACCCAGGTTCCTTCTGTCTTGTTGCTCTGCCTTGAATATTAGCCTATTTTATATTTTCCCCTAAAACTGGTCCCAAATTTAGAGTTAAAATCTTTAAAACAGAAATGAGCATGGTACAACAGAGCTTCAAATTAGAATCCTCTTCAAATTAGAAAATAGAAAGAAAAGGTCTATTATTTGGGAGGTTTGATAGCATTCTCTTGAAATTTGATATCTTCCTTGTGTAGTTTAAGCAAAGATATATATCTTTTTATGTATCTTTTTTCTTTTCAAGTCACTATCTATCTTTAAGAAGCTGGATGCCATGGGTATCAAAAAATATTCATCCCTGCCATATTAAGTCCCAAGCTGTAATTATGGCTTGTACAATACAGTTCCTACTAGCTAACAGAGTTTTAGGCTCCCTCTTTAACCAGCTACAATCTCTTTCCCACCTGCAAGACAGAATGGTCCTCATGGAAAAAAACAAATTATCGCCTTTGCCTTTTAGTTGGCTTGCTTGTGACTACTCTCTTTGCCCTACAGTTTACTCTTTTCACAGCAGGCAGAATGATTTCTTAAAAAAAATGTTTATCAAATTGTGTTATTCCCTTCCCCAGAACCTTCCAGTGGCTCCCCCCCACATTTAAAATGAAATGCAGAGTCCTTCCCTGGGTTCTGGCCTCCAGCTACCTTTCCAGCACCAATCCCCATCACTCGCCTTGCTCACTCCCACCCAGCCACTGGCTTCCTCATTGTTCCTCTCACAGGCCAGGTTGTTCCTGCCTCAGGGCCTTTCTGCTGTTTCCTCAGCCTGAGTGATCTTCCTTCTTATATGCATATGGTTTGTTCCTTTACTTCATCCAGATCTCTACTTTAATGTCATAGTTTATCAAAAAGGCCTCCCTGACCATCTTGTCTAAACTAGAACCTCCGGCATTCTGTATCTCTTTGCCCTGCTTTAATTCCTACCAGTTCTCTCTAGCTGACTCTTTGTTATGTATTTATTTGTTCATCAATTATCTGTCTTACTCGCTAGATATAAACTTCATGAGGATTTAATTAACAATTATCTAGGGATTGTTTCTCACTGTGCTTGTGACAGCTGCATTCTCCAAGTCCCTGACAAAAGCCAGGAGATGCCAGGGAGCCATGGATCAGGGAACTTGCCCCATTTTGGCAGCTGGTTGCATTGTTCCTACATCCATTCCCAAACTCCCATGTATCTCTTCCCCCTTATTTTCCATAAGCACACGTTAAATCAAAATTTTTAACAGAGAAAGTGATATTGCTAGAAAATGCTACTTCATATCTACTGAAAGTCCCCTCAAGTCAGTGGATGTCAAGTTTTATAAAATATTTGTTGGAAAAAAATCAATAATAAATACATTTTATATATTGTTTTAAACTAGTTTTAAACTGCTATTATGCATAATTCATGGAGTACTACCACATGAAATATGGCCACTATACTTAATCTAATCTAAGATGCCATTATTTTAAGACACCCCAATAAAATATAACTAATAAAAATATACCAGTAAGAAAAAAACACTAACAATTAAACTACGCCCAAGCACTGATTGTAAGATACCTCCATATTTCATAGACATTAAAATGTAGGTTGGGGAGGAAGAGTGAGCCTTAAAATTGATGAAATACAGTATCTTACCATCCACTTTTATTCTTATCTGAACCTTTCTCCCTCCTGCAATGGGATGACTGACTTAGGAGACCTGAGGTAAGTCTAGTGTTGTTCTGTGGAAGAGCTCGGGCCTTGACCACTTTCCCTCTGCTGCAGGGCATCATTCTGGAGCTCCTGAAGGAGGCCATGGTGGCCAGCCTTGGCCACACCAAGGGCTTCCTGATTGACAGCTATCCTCAGGAAGTGAAGCAAGGGGAAGAGTTTGGACGTAGGGTGAGTCTTCTTATGGGGATCATCCCAGAAGAAAAATAGGGGATATCATTGAGATCAGAGGATAAATTCAAAGTCTGTCCCTTTCTCAATTAACATGAATCAAAATTTTTGGTTATAAATGGCAGAAAGTAAACAAAAACTGACAAAAGAAAAAGAAAGAAAGAAAGAAAAAAGGGAAAAGAGCTTGTTATGGTGAGTTTATCGGCTTAAGCAACTAAAATGTCCAGGAGTGGTTCACAGTTGATTGAATCTATATATTCAGATTTGTTCATCAATCATCAGACTTTTTTTCTCTCTTGGATTTTCTTTTCCTTTGTGTTGGCTTCATTTTACTCCTGTTCCAGGCTTATATTTCACCATCTAAGTGACCTCACAGAAAAATGTTTCTGTTTTCCAATGGGTCCAGCAAAAGACCCAGAGTTGTGTTTCATTATCCCGGATTATTAGGCCATGGGCCCATCACTGAACCAATCACTGTGGCCAAAGGAAAGATGGGAGAGCAAATGATGGCATATCCATGAAATCCTGATTCAGCCTGGAGAACCAGGGCAGGATGGGAAGGGAGCGGAGAGAATGGGCACCACACCTGAATCACACAGACTGAGAAAGGGAAGGGAAATTACTCAAGGGAAAAAAGGAATGCCCTTAGAAGAAGTCATGGGGGTGATGCTGGACAAGCAGAATCAAATATATGCATCACTCCAACCTCCCACCATCCTAACCACCCCAAGTCCCACCTTCTTCACTAGGAAGGGTCACTCACAAGGAAACAACAGGAGGTTGCTTATAACTGTCATTTACTGAACCTACTCTGGGCTGGGTCCTGTGCTACACTTTACTTACATTACCTCTGTTTTTACAAAAAGCAAAAGGGAAACAATTGTCTCCATTTGTTAAACAAAGACTCCAAAGCCTACAAGAATTCATATTTATAAAGATATCTCTTTAGACTGGCTTCAAAACATTTTCATGTATGTTATTTCATTTGATATTATTTTTAATAACCTTTTTAGATATATAGAGGGGGCATTTTCATTATGTTAAAGGTGATGAATTAAGCCCAAAGAGGTTACATGAGTTGCCCATAGTCACACAACTGGTAAGTGACAACTTACTGGTAAGTGACGACTACTGGTAGGACTAAGATTTGGGAGCCCATCTCCATCCATCTCCAATACTGCAATGTTGATTAAGGAGAATTGAACTTGTGTTTCTCCTGGGTGTTAGTCTGACCTTCTGAACCTCTTGTTTTATTTAACTCCTTAGATGATATCTAAATATTTAAAAGGTAGTTGCTCACCTTCCTCCATGTTTCCTGCTTGGAACCAGAGTCAAAGAAAAAATTCCCTGGCTTAGTTGGCACGGGTGGGCCCTGACCCAGCCAGGGTTGTCCCTCAGCTCTGGAACCTCCCCCAGGGCGGGGCGGGCAGGGAGAAAGGGATTTGTGCGTCAGAGCCAGTGACTGTGGTGGTTCCAGGCAGTTTCTGATGGGAGACGCTCACTCATCAGAATTCTAAAAAGCTTTTTCCCACAAAACAAATCACTTTGTAAGAGCTCATACTTTATATAAATCAACTACTTTTTACAAAGTGGAATTAGGATTGTTCTACTTTTTTAAAAAAATCATGGTAAACTATGCATAACATAAAATGGGTTAAGATAGTAACCTTAACCAATTTTAACTGTATAGTTCAGTAGTGTTAGGGATATTCACATTGTTGTCCAGCCAATCTCCAGAACTCTATTCACCTTGCAAACTGAAACGCTCCATAGGGGTATGAGACCTATCAGGGTGATTACTTTGTATAGTATATAAATGTCTAATCACTAGATTGTACATCTAAAACTAATATACTATTTTATGTCAACTGTAATTGAAAAATACATTTTAAAAGTCATCAATGAAATAAAAAACTGAATCTCAACAGCCATTAAACTACTCCCTATTTTATCCTTCCCTCAGCCCCTGACAGTCTCCATTCTACGCTCTGTCTCTGAATTTGACTACTCAAAGTACTTCAAAGCAGTGGACTCATACAGTATTTGTTGTTCTGTGGCTGGCTTATTTTGCTTAGCATAATGTCCTCAAGATTCATACATGTTGTAGCATGTTTTATAAATTCCTTCCTTTTCAAGGATAAATAATATTTTGTTTACCCATGCATCCATCAAAAGCAACAGTGGGTTGCTTCTACTTTTTGGCTATTGTAAATAATGCTGCTATGAACGTAGATGTAGAAATATCTCTTCAAGACCTCGTTTTTCCAAAACCATTTGTTGAAAAGACTGTTTTCTCCCCATTGAATGAGGTCTTGGCACGTTAGTCAAAAATCATTTGACCATATATGTAAGAGTTTATTTCTGGGCTCTCTATTCTATTGTACTGGTCTAGTTGTCTGTTTTTATTTTAGTGCCACATTGTTTTAATTACTATAGCTTTGCAATAAGTTTTTAAATCAAGAAATGTGAGATCTCCAACTTTGTTCTTTTTCAAGATTGTTTTGGCTATTCAGGGTTTCTTAAGAATCCATGTGAATTTTAGGATCGATATATCTATTTCTGCAAAAAAAAAAAATGCCACTGGGACTTTGATAAGAATTGCATTAAATCTGTAGGTCACTTTGGGTAGTATTTATATCTTAACAATATTAAGATGTATTCCATGGATCCTTTTACATTTTTGTTTAATCTTCCAGCCTGTGTCCAGGCTGTGGATGAGACTCCTAGAGATATATTATGAGTAAGTGAAGAAGATGGGCATTTTTCCTGTGCCACCTCAGAATTAGGCATGTGTAAGACTAGGGAGTTCGGTGGAGATAGAAGAGAAAGGTGTGCTTTAGCCCTGGAGGCTCTCCCTACCTCGTGGAGACTGGCAGTTTTGTAAATACTTCATTAAAATACAACAGGAGAGGTGCTCTAACTGCTGAAGGATCAGTAGTGTTTCTTGAGGTTCAGGCTTCAAGGTGGCAGCACCTGACCAGGTGATTTCACATTTACCTGCCTGTAAACTCAAGGTCTGAGAGCCCTGGGAGGGCCTCTAGGAGGGTTAAGACAGGTCATGCGCTTGTTGGGAATTGCTGGAGAAAAAATGTTTTCAAAGGTCTTATTTGTAAATTGCTCTCAGGAGTAATAGAATATCCTTTTGAAAACCCAAAATACCAACTTTAATCAATAAAATGTATAGAAAGATGAGCATCTCTTTTTCTGTCAGCTACTATGTGCAAACAACAAAATTATAATTCTTATTCTCCTTTTGGGACTTTTTAAACTGGGTCTGAAGGCAAATCCCTGAATTTAGGTCTATGGGGTTCCAAACCATTTTGAGCAGTGATAGTGCTCTTGGCATTCACCTAGAACCTCCTATGTGACATCTTTAAAGCACTTCACTCACATGGTCTAGAGTCAGAAAAGCTGGATTTTCACCTCTGCTATGTAATGTGGGCAAGTCACTCAACTTTAGATTCCTCCTCTGTAAAATAGAGATAATAATATACCTGCCAAACCCTATTTAGAGAGTCTTGTGAGCATCAAATGATATAACGTACATAAATGAGTTTTTAAGCTATGAAAGACGATAAACTATTATGTAATTTAGGGTCACATATTCTTTATTCATGCCTCATACACACCTATAAATCTCTGCTCCTTTCCTTATAACCCAGATGGGTAAATTAAGGCTTTTGATAGCTGTCCTTGGCCTTTGGCTGTATAGGAATTCAAATCATCCATATGATCTTCCCTAAAGTAAAGCAAAACTTCCTCTTCCACTGTGGGCCCTGGTGAGACAGATTAGTTAGAATGGGGCAGAAAAGACACCTAACTAGAATGTAGGAATTAGAAGGAGACATTGTGTGGTGACTGGACAGTTTCAACCAATGCAAAAATTCATGATACCATTTCAAAAAATATACAGGTGTGCCATTTCTTTACTGAACTGATGGATTTCAAGTGAGATGTCTTTTTACATACTTCTGGAAGGAGTTTGCAAAATCAAGCATCATATTTATTTGTCCCTGGATAGAGTAACTTTAGAATATGCTAATATCAGTTAGACTTATGTGCAAGAGAGACCATCGAACTCCAAAAACAAGCACTTGCTTTTAACTTGACCAGAAGAATAAAGAGGCTACGAACAGAGAATGAGCTGTTATTGATTCATTTATGCCCTGCAGGAACCCCAGTATTTTCACAGCCCCCTCCAAATTACAGGCAAGTAATTAATTTGAAATTTGGCAAAGACAAATACAGACGTCTTATTTCCTCCAGAGATTCAGAGCAGTCAACCTAGTGAGGGCATAGTGAGAGTTTCTTGTACACTCATCAGGCCCGCAACTATGTTTGAAGCCCATTCGGCCTGTGAATGATTTCAACCAACCTACGGACATCTTATTAGACTTTCTGTATCATAGAGACTGATGTCGCTAATTCACAGGACCATCTGTTGCCAGAAAAAATCCAGTTCAGTTAGCTAGGCTGACACTTTTGCATACCTATAGCTGAGTTCTCTGAGATGCAAGGTCCTTTAAAGATTTGCTTGGCTACCGTACATTACATCACTAAAAATCAAATGCAAACTACAGCTGTGTCCACAGCTTAGGAATACGTCTGTGTGTAATTTCTCCATTACCTTCCTATCTTCTAGTCTCAGTGCTGATTTTTTCCCCCATTGAATTGATCTGTGCCTTTTGTATCCAATATGGTATAGTAGGACAGGGCAGGTTGTCAACAGGTGTGGGTGTGCTCGTGTGCACGCCCATGTGTGCAGGTTCGTTTGTGTGTGTGAGAGAGACAGGGACAGAAGGAACATGAAGGAGGAGCTGAGGTTTCTAACCACCATTCCCATCTCCCACCCCAGTTGAGAAACCCTGGTTTCAGTGACTTTGGTGTTCACAGGCCTGTATTCAGAGCCTGGCTTTATAACTCACTGGCAAGTCATTTAACTTTGTGAAGCTCAATTTCCTCTTCTATAAAATGTAGACTGAAAAAAGCTTCCTCAGGGCTTATTAGGAAGATTGGATGGAACCCCTGAAAAGTGCCTTACACATTTATAAACCTGCATATCATACTCAATAAACCATTAAAATTTTTTCAAATTTATATGTATTTTTGTGATTATAGAACTAAAAATTGTATAGCTATGAGGCAAAACAGAAAAGTATAAAACAAAGAATAACCACCCAGAGGCAATACCTATTAACATTTTGATGTATGTTCTTTCAGCCTTTAATCTACCCATTTTTATACAGTTAATTTCATACAGAATATCTAACTAACAGAATTATAGCAGTTATTTTTTGAGCACTTAAAATGTGCTGGGAATTCAACTAGATATTTTACATATGTCATTTTATTAATCTTTACAATCCCATTCAGTAGGTATTATTATCCCCACTTTATAGATTCTTACGATCTTGAGTTGGAGTGTGCACTTAGCCTGGCTCCCTAATGGGAAATTGAAACGCTTTCCTCTATTAACCAAACATTTTATTCAACAACAGTCAAACTAAATACATATTAACGGAAGTAGAATGCACATACTTGCTCTTAGCTTTTCCCTCCCAGGAACCTCTTAGCTTAAATGCTGACTTTAGCTTAAATATGGAGATAAGTTTCCTGGGTATATGGGTGATGACATTGCTGTCCCTCTGCCTGACTGCTCTAAACAGTCTCATAATACTTTCCATCTACAGAGTCAGTGATCCTGTTCTTAAATGTATTCTAACCTTCAGAATGAGCTCTTAGCAAGGAAAAATAAAGTTATGCCTCTGGCCAAGGGACATTCTACTTGGTGTGTTCTGGTTGTTTGGGATCATGGGGAGCTTTGGGACTTTCCACTAGAAATTTCCGCTCTCTTCGTCTGACTTATAGTTCACTGTAGAACTTTGAGCTGGGTAATGGTGGTGTGAGGCAGAAGTTATGGTAGCAATGGAGCAGCATTATTATTATTAGGATTATGTGTTCAAGAATGCTGGAATAACCCACATACCCCTCCTCTAGGGAGGATCCCCAAGGGGGTATACCTCAAGGTAAGAGCAAATGAGAAATCAGCATGCCGCTTTATTGTCAGCCAGTGGCCCTTATCCCCCAGTGCATAGACTAGTATATATGCTGGAGCATGTGACTTAGGCTAAAAGTGTGGGTGGGCCTCTGATTCTTTCTAAACCCAAACTGACCATCAGAGATTGTTGTAGTTCAATGGAAGGAATATACTGCCAGGCACACATTAAATAATGTTAGCTCATATTTATGTCATGCTTGAAATGGGCCAGACACTTTACCTGTATTAACTCATTTAGCCCTCATTATCGTTCTTTTGAGGTAGAAACTATTATTATCCTCATTCTAAAATTAGAAAATGGAGGCACCCAGAGAGAACAAGATGATCGTTATTCTCAACAAAAGAGAGTTTCTGGGTGGCATGATCCTGCCCAGTGGTAAACATGACTTAACCAGTGTCCTCATTTCATCAGAAGAAAACAAAAGCAAAGGTTAGAGGAGAGCTGGGTAAACTCCCCCTCCTGCTCCATCTGCTGAAATTACCTAGCAAAGCTTAAGCACAAGTCACTGAACCTGATATACTCATTCTGGTGGCTGCTCTCAACCAGGATGAGTGCTGATCACAACTAGATTCCAAGAGGCTACAAGAGCTTCCAAAAAATAAAATAAAATGGCCTTCAACGCCACCCACTTCCTTTCCCACTATCCTGCCTTCCTCCCCTGGCTCCATTTGGCCCACAAGCCACCTGGCCTGAGCCCCATTCTGAATGCTCTGGTGCCCTCCACCAAGGTGAAGTCCCCAGGCTTTGGAGTTAACATACAGTTGGCTCAGGACTGTCTGTCACTGAATCAGCACTCAGTGACCTTGGGCAAGTTGGTCTCCATTTTCTCATTCTTAAAGTAAAGATAATACCTCCCAGCAGGGGTGCTGAAAGGGTTAAAGGGATGGCTGTATCTAAAGTCCTTAGCTGCTGAAATGTTGCTTAAGGTATCTCAACTACATTGGCACTCATGCTCTAATAGAAGTCCCCTGAATACCCAAAGGCTATAAAGAACATAGTGTTTATGTGGCAGAACCCCAGAGATGCCTACAGGGTGATGTTGGGAGCAGGGAGTTGTCCTTAAGTCTCTGATTCTTTCAGACAAGGGCAGAGCTCTCTGCTCTCTCAGTTACATGATACTAGAGGCAGATCACAATCCAGTGATATATATATCAATATGCTCTCATTTGAACATTTCAAAAAATTTTAGGTATTAAAAAGTCAATGGTACAAGCCACTTCGAAATAAAGTAGATGTTCAATAGCTCTTTATGTAGGAAGTGATTCAGGAGAGATAGGTCAGTTAATTAAACTCCATAATATCAGCATGAGGAAACAGCTGGTAGAGCAGCTTCTCAAGCAATTGTTTCATGAAGAGTCACCTGGAGATCTTCTTAAAATGCAGAGTGATTCCCTCGGTTCCCAGATGATGCCCAGGCTGCTGTCCAAGGACCACAATTTGAGAATCAGTGTGAAAGATAAATCCACCTCTACTTCCTGCTCTTATTTCAGTCCAGAGGCTCATTCCTGCTAGCTCCTTCTCAGATACACATTATCTCTGTTGGTACCTGAATGAGTCCCTGAATTATCTTTTCTATCCCTGAATGGCCTGAAAAACCCCACAATTAGAAAAATCTCATAGTCTTCTCAAGCAGCCCCAACCAGAAACTGAACCCAAGGCTGCCTCTCGAGCTCGCCCTCTGCTGGTAGACAAGGGTCATTTTCTTCTAAACCTTCACCTAGCCTTTCTTGCTGCTCAAACGCTCAGTTTTTGTTTTCCAATTGATACAGCAGAAAGAATTGCATGACACATTCCAGACATTTATTTCACTCTTCTAGGTTTTGGAGAATTTTTCCACGCTGTTCCTTAAAGTGCATCCCTCAGAGGGGATAGATAAATATTTACTAGCAATTTACTAGCAACTTACCATTGTGCATGCCCCCTAAAAGCACCTCCCCCCACCCCGACTTTGTTCCCATCCATCCCAGGAACTTACTACAGTGGGGTGGCAAGTCTTCGTGCATTATTCACAACCTGATTATTGCAAGATCAGGAGGGAACAATAGTTTCCTCCAAAGAGGAAATAGTTTCTTTCCAACGTTGGGGTAGGTAGTGGAGGCAGCACAAACATTGAGCCATCAGGAGCAAAAGAACATTTAAGAGAAGGATAGAGAGATAGGGGAGATTTATGCTGCCAATCATATCATTGTCATTCATTCATTAAAACATTTTCTAATCACCTACCTATTGTATACAAGACTTATTGAATGCCGTATGCCAAGCAACATACTTACACTACCGTAATTAGTTTTATTTAATCCATACAGCAATTCTGTGATCATCCTCACTGTACTTATGAGAAAAATTGAGGTTCAGAGAAGTTGAGTGACACTTTCAGTTAATGACAATATAAAGTAGCTTAAAATAACAATTTATTTTCTCTAATAGCATTCTGGGGTTTGATGGGCTTGGCTAGCTGGTTGTCACTTGGGTTTCTTTATATGGTTGACATTATACAGTCAGATAATGGCTAAGGCTGAGTGCACAGGTCTGGAGCCAGGGCTGGGATGTCTAAACAGCTAAGGGCTGAAGGCATCTTTGTCCACAGGGCTGCCTCTTTCCACATGGCTAGTTTGGGCTGCCTCACAGCTCAGCAGTCAGAATGGTTGAACATCTTAGATGGCCATTGGCCATGGAGAAACTGCAAAATTTCTTAATTATCTTACTTCTAAAAGCATATTACATCATTTCCACTGTATTCTGCTGGTCAAAACAGATACACGTCAGCTTGGATTCAAGGAGCGGGAGGTATAGGTCAAATGACTCAATGGGGGTAGAGCTTAAAGTACATCAAGTCAAGGAACTGATGAAAACCATTTTGGAGACAAGTCACCACACCAGGATTTGACCCTAAGGAGCCTGACTCCAGCTTTTGTGTGTTCATTATGTGTCATTAACTCCCACATAATACAGACACAGTCACACTACACTACCGGTGGCTGATATAAGATATAATGGCAGTACAAAGGAGGAAGTGATTAGCTCTGCCTCAGTAGGTCAAGGAAGGCTTCCACGAGGAACCACCACACACACACACACACACACACACACACACACACACACACCCTTCCTTTTAGTGTAGAGAACAGATTGTGACTCCATTGGGTGGCATTCTGTATAATCCCTGAGTTACATGAGGTAACAAAAGCTGAGGGCAAGAGACAGCTCTGAAGCAGCATGTGAAAAACTGACCTAGAAATGAGGAGCTGTGAAGCCCAGTCCCAACTCTGTCAGTGTAGTTCTGGGACCTTGAAAGGAACCAGAAAGCCAAGAAAGGAAAGAACTAAGTGTCCCAGGCCTTTCCAGAACCTCGCAGAGTGGAATTTCTAACCGTGTTGTGCTACCCCGCTTCCTAGATTGGAAACCCTCACCTGGTGATCTGTATGGACTGCTCGGCAGATACCATGACCAACCGCCTTCTCCAGAGGAACCAGAGTAGCCCATGCACAGACAACACCGCCACCATCGCCAAGCGCCTTGAAACCTACTACCGAGCATCCATCCCCGTGATTGCCTACTATGAGACGAAAACACAGATACGTAAGGTGAATCATTTCCCTTCCCCTTCCAAATGAGCCAGTTAACCAGTTTTTATAAGAAATGAGAACAAACTAGGACATTTTTAGTTAAGGGATGTGGGAATTAGAGATGCATATAGCTGCACAATTTGGGCCAAAGTATGGGTCCCTTACTCTCTTCACTTTTGTATGAGTCAAAATTAAATATTTGTCATCATGTGGACCATGAAATCTTATCATACAGTTTTTACAGGTGCTGTTATAATTACTGAAAACAACTCCTTTTTCCAAAAAGAGAAAGAGGGGAAGGGAGTGAGGAAGGCATGACTGAGGCATAAGTTCTGCCTTCTAGACCTCAGTGGAATGAGATTATCTGAAAGGTCTCTTCTAGATCTAAGATTCAACGACTTTGAATTTCTAGATTTTTACACAGTTCATAATTGGCAGTTGGCCCCTTCGCCTCAATTTCTTGCAAAAACTAATGTTCTTTTAAAAAATACTGTATGGTGTCAAGAAAGCAGGTAATTAGTTAAAATAATGAAGATACTGTGAGGAAATGGGTAGTATCAATTTCATAATCACAAATGATAACCATGCTGAGTCACTATTAATTTCATGAATTTGGGAAAACTACCTGACCTCCATTCATTCGCTCATTTAATAAACATGTATCAAGCACCTCCTACGGGTTGTTCATTGCTGTAGTGATTTGGATGCAGATGATAAGATGCAGTTATTGCCTGCTAGAGCTTAGGGTTTTAGCAGGGGAGATAGATAAACCTGTGATCACAATATGGGGTCAAAGCCAGCACACAGTGATTTCTGAGGTCCCTTTAACCCAGACTAAGGGGAAAGGAAAGGCATTGAGGAAGGTCAACTAAGTTGATCCTTGTGGTGGGGTGAGAGGGTGTTGTGAGGGAAGCAGGGCATGCCACATGGAAGGAACCTCAAGTGAAAAAAGTCAAGAGGGACAAGGAATTTGGCTTGGTTGTGAGATAAAGTGCCAGGGAAGAGGGCCAAGAGGTAGGACTGGAGAGGCAAGCGAAGATCACGATGGACCTTATGTAAGAGCAAGAAACTGTCCTATGGTTAGTGGGAACCACCTAAGGGGACAGACATGATCAGGGTTTTAATTTAGAACCCTGTAGCCTTATAGAGGACAGATCCCAAGCAGGTACGGCCAGGAGAGCACTGAGAGGCTGGGCCAGTGTTCCAAGAACAAAGTCCAAAGCAGAATAGCTCTGAGACTGAACATCTACTTTCTGCTCTTCACAGTAAGTTAACAGGAGACATCAACCCATAAATAACAAACTTGTTTCTGAGGCAGCTACATTAATGATTCCTTGGAGAAAACAACAGATAATGAATTCTTACCTTCTAAACCTGTTCATGGTCCACTTCCCAAAATCTAAGAACTTAGCCCTGGGTATAGGAACCTGAAAAGTGTCCCTTGATTTAATGAAGGGATGTCAAATATGTGGCATGAGAGCCACACCACCCAACTTTTATATCCGTGGCAGACATTGCTAATCCATCGTGACACGCTTTCCTGCGGTACTGAGATATGACCTCAGTATATCTGCACTCCAGGCAGCTATTACCAATTAATAGTACTTGATATGCAAGATGAAACCTATTTGCTGTGCTTCTTGTAACCTCTGGTTGCCACATAAAATAAAGACTTAGTTCTTTAAAAACAAGCAAAAAGGGCATTAGATAACAGCAAGGGCTTAAGAATTCAGGGCTACAAAGGCCTTTCTAAGATTAGTGCTTTCCACCCTTTATGCAGCCTGGAATACATACAGAAATTATCCAGACAGAGGAGAATTTCTTCTACTTCCAAGATTTGTAGAAGTGAGAAAGTGCCTAAGTAATTCACAGTTTAACGACTTTTGGAGTCAGAAAATCCCTTTCTTCTCTGTCTTGTATTATTCCAATCTAAATTCTACACACACAAATGATTGGCACATGGATACAGGGCTAGCAGAGTTTCCAGATAAATCTGAGTTCTGGAATCCTCCTAAGAAATATCTGAGTTACTCAGAAAGGAAGTTCCATTTGGCTCATCTCTTCAGCTTCCCCTGCAATTTGGAGATGCAGCTGGGTCTGTGGTGAGGTAACATTTTACTCCACAAGTATTTAAAACCACTCCAGCCTTGACTACAGAGCAGTGTAGGCTCCAGCCCTCAGGACTCCCAGAGGGCTTTTCAGAGAGGCTGCTTTATCCCACAGCCTCTGCCCAGGGCTGTCCTCTACCAACGTAGCTGCAAAAAGAAATGAGCTTCTTCCCCACACAGCATAGAGACCAAGAGAAGAGAGTGCTGGGCCCAGGGAAGTGAGAATTGTTTACAGGTGTCCTATGGGGGTTGCCAGCGACTCAGGCTACAGAAGGGAGACTGGAGAAAAGCAGGGAAAAGAGACAGGCTTGTTTTCCATTGAAGAAAGGGAAAGCCTCCTGTCCCTTCTCTCTCTGGCCTCTGGGTTCCTGCCTGATCTTGCAACAGCTTAACCTCTCCCTGGATTCCAAGTGACAATTCGTATCTTCTTCCTGTAATGTTCTTTGGATTGTTAGCAACTTCTTCCTGTCTCATGGGTTAATTGAACCCAAAGCAGAGCTATTGAACCCAAAGCAGAGCCCATCCACATGGGCTCCCGAATCATGTAAGGAAGGGGTCTCCAACTCCCCAGCCACAAACTGGCACCAGTCTGTGGCCTGTGAGGAACGGGGCTGCACAGCAGGAGGTGAATAGCCCATGAGCCAGTGAAAATTCATTTATTTGCAGTTACTCCCCAGTAGTAGCATCACCACCTCAGCTCCACCTTGGATCATCAGGCATTAGATTCCCATAGGAGCACCAGTTCCTGGGGCCAAAAAGTTTGAGGACAGCTGATTTAAGGAGTCTTCTTAAAACTAGGTCAAGGTGGTGAACGCAGTTCAAGAAACAAGCGAGACAAATTAGTAGCTTACTTAGGAATTAGAGCCACACCATGTCCAACCCAGAAAGAGACCACCCTCTGCAAGCACTTCCTTCAGGCTTCAGTGTTGCCCAGTGTTACCTTGGTTGTAGGTAACAGTAATGCTTATGGTGAATTCATCAACTGATACCCCTGCCTAATGGCAGTCAGCCCTTTGGCCCACAGCTAGCTGAAAAAAGTACGGTAAAATTTCAAACAAAGGTAATAAAAAAACAAAGCAGAATTTATACAGCCACTGCCTTAGACCTTACGTTCTTATTCTGCCATCGTCATACAATAAAGTTAGAACCTCTTGTAACTTAAACCAAGGGTTAGAGACGTATGTGATGAAAATGGATCTCCTGAGTTTCCAGCTGTTTCCCCACCCTTCCCTGCTCTCATAAAGGCAGCTTTGCTCTGCATCTGAGACAGAGTCAGAACAGAACTCTTCTCCATTCCACTCCCTCTCTCCCTGCACTCAGCGCAGACATCAGTAATCAACTGTGGTCTTTCTTTCCTACCCAATCTGGACACTCAGTGTCATTGTTAAAACTTTCTCAACACAGCAGTACCATAGTCACACCCAGTTCACTAGTATGAACCCATAAGAGGAAGCTTTTTTCCACCCGAGTGAGAGAATTTATTACTGAAAAAATAATTGATATGTAGCAAGTCAGAGTGAAAAGCACAATAACTGTCCAAAGAGTTCCCGGTGCCCAGGGAAAATACTGGCCTTGGTATCAGAAAGCCTGAAGCACAGTGGTGTGAATGAGCTTTGTGAACTTGGGTGGGTCATTTCATTGCTTAACCTCTCAGCTCTTCATCCTAAAATACAGCGGATGGACACAACACGATCTCCTGGAATCCTCTAGGTCTATCACTCTCTGATTATTGGAGGAAAAAAAAATACATATTATTTTCCAGTCAATATAGAAAACTAGATAGTCCCTCCACTCAGAGGCAATAATTCTGGAGTATTCCCTCCAAATCTTTTTTGCTATGAATTTCCAAAACATGATTGTGACCGTAGTTATATTAATTAGGACTCTGTGGTTGTAGGTAACAGGCACCAACTCCAACCAGCCTAAACTGAAACACAAAACTTAATGATAAGGCTATGCAGCCCAAGGCTGAAATGCAGCAGGCCCAGGAAGGCCATGGGACAAGGTTCTTCTCTGCTTCTCATACATGTCTACTCTCTCTCAGCCAGATTTTTCTCTTTCTCTGGCCCTGAAACCAGAATATGGCCACCCTGCAACCTCTGCATTCACCTGTTATCACAACAGTTCCAAATTCCAGAGAGAAATTTTATGATTGGTCTTGCTTTGCTCAGGATCTTCTCTCTGGTTCTTTAAACTATGACCAGACAGATGGTCGTGTGGGGCTATTTCATTTGTTCTATGGATATTTTATTTAGTGCATACATGTCAGAGAGTATTCTTGGTCCTGGGGACACAGCAGTAAATAAGACAAAGTTTTTCACTAAAAAGAGAACATCAGTAGACATGAAAATTAAAAAAAAAAAATTCTAATAGGATAAGCTCTATGTATAAAACAAAATAGAGTCAGTTGTTGAGGGTGGATATTTTAGATGGGTATTTGGAAAGTCTCAGAGGAGGTAGCATTTGAGTTAAGACTTGACTGATATAAACATAGTCACCCAGGACTCTTCTCTTGGAATTGGCTGGGGAACAAGGAATTACCAGAAGAGAAAAGCTTGTTGTGAACTCAGGAGAAACCCCAGGAGTTACTACCTTAAGTAGCATATACAGAATTGCATAAATTGATATTTAAAACTTCTCTTTAATCCAGGAAATTTAAGTACAAAGATAAAAATTATTTGGCACTCTTGCACTTAAAGATAACTGTGAATGAACATTTTGATATATTTTCTTACATTTATTTTTTTCTGTTTTTCATATACATTTTGATAATGGTATCATCAGCCCAGAAACACCCCAGGGCATAGATGAAGAGTGTCTGATAACAGATGATATCTGTTCTTGCGTTATTTATTAATCTTAATCATTAAAATAAAAAAAGAAACCAGTGACTCATTAAACATGTGTTTTATAGATGCAGAAAATGGCAACTCTGCTTTTGTAAAGAAGAAAGTAAGTTTTTGCTTAACAGTTCTTCTGCTGCAGTGTCTCAACTTCATAAATAGTTTAGCCATTCTTTAGTTAAGTCCTGAAATACAACAGTACCCGTTATTGTTCTGGGTAGTCGTCTAACCAAGGAGACTTCCTCAGATGTGAGGGATAAAGGAAGAAAAACTCAGTTCCTGACGCTGCCATGACAGGGTGAAAAGCAGGAGGCTCCACACGGTCAGTTTCTCCCCTTGAAGGCAAAATCTAGCCCATAACCCTTGATTGACCGGATTCCTAAATCGGGAGTCTGACACAAGTATAGGAAACCCCAAAATTTCATTCATACCTTGAGTTCTCTGTACTTGAAATCTTAATTTTGATTCTTCTTTCAGTTGGCTAAAGTAACTCCAACTAATTTTTAGTTTGATTTCTCTGTGAATATCCGAGAATGTTGTTATAAGTGGCTTTACACACAAATGACTGTTTCACTGGATATAAAATTTAGGTCAAAATATTTATTGACATAAAATCAATAAACACTGCTCCACTGTTTTCAGGTATTTAGTGTTAG
Organism: Macroglossus sobrinus; assembly: GCA_004027375.1. Classification (NCBI taxonomy): domain Eukaryota; kingdom Metazoa; phylum Chordata; class Mammalia; order Chiroptera; family Pteropodidae; genus Macroglossus; species Macroglossus sobrinus. The sequence goes on along the minus strand of PVKZ01000655.1, from coordinate 412,109 downwards.
TGTTGTGGAAAAAAGGCAGAGATAAATTTGCAAGTAAATTTTTTCAACTGATATCTTTAAAGAAAAATTTTTTTATTTGATTCTAGATTTCAGCACCAAAAAGAAAATATTTTTAAAAATAATTCCATGTATCTTAAATTTGCATCCAGATGTAAGTCTGCTTTCACGGATTTTTCACTGGCATAGACACATCGTTTTTAACCCAAGAAAGTTTTCTGTTATTATTCTTTGATTGTATTTTTATGTACTGCTGTTTCTTGTTTTTCTTCAGAATTCCTCAAAAACACAAAATTCTTAGACCCCCCCCACCCTCTTCCTTCATACCACCTCTGTCCAATAGAAATATAAGGTGAGCCACTTATGTCATTTAAATTTTTCTAGTAGCCACATTTAAACAATAAAAAGAAACGGGTAACGCTAATTTTATGAAGTCTGAAATCTGGTGTGTATTTTACAGTGATAGAACATCTCAATTCAGAGTAGCCATGTTTCAAGAGCTCAACAGCGACATGTGACAGTGGTTTTTGTATTAGAGAGCACAGTTATATATCTATAACCAATTCTATTATTTTCATTTTTTTGCTATCTACTTAGGGAAAGTCCCAAATTTGACTTTCTCATTACCAATTCAATTTTTCACACCCTCCTTCCTACTCTCTAGCTACTAACATTGATTTTAGTTCTCATGAGTATTTTTTATTTACCTTAGCATCCTGCAGACTCACAGGATGTTCAGAGTATCATTAATCTCATTTCTGTTCCATTGAGTACTGATGGCACTCAACAACTGCTCACTCACAGATCTTACATTGGAAAGCACACTGAGGCGCACAGCTCCTCCTCTCCTAATATGGAATTGCAGGGCTGAGGCTTGCTAAGCAGGGACCCCTACCACTCCTCCATTCGCTTTCTCCCAGGGCTCTTTCTGCTTGCCCTTCTTACACCAGGATTGGTAGTTTGGGATGCATCCCCCCTCTCCTCAGTTGTTCTTTTGGTAATAACGGTCTTTAATTAGATATAGAAGAAGTGTCCCGGTGGGGCATAGGGAAAACAGCTCTTGTCTTTGAAAGTCATGGCCATGTAGCAGAAGGATGCCTGCTTTTCTGGTCATTTTCTAAGTCAGGAGCAGATAATGGAATCTACTTCAATTAACAATAGGTAACGGTACGATTTTTTAGACTTTTTGTGACTGTATTTTCTTCAGTCTCCATGGGTATTTTTAGTGGGAATTTGTGTGAGGCTGTAATATATATAATATCTAAGTGATACTAGCCAGATCACCATGCCCCAGAAGGTAAGGGAGGTGTGTGTGGGGGTGAGGGGCTGGGATTTCACTTGATATTCTATAAAGCTCAAATAGGCTAAATAGAGGAAAGCATCAGCAGATGATTCAGTGGTCCTCACTGTGTTAAAATAGTCGTGTTCATGTTGGTGCCTGGGATTAGATTTATTTTAAAGGACATTTTTTCAAATTATTAAAGTAATAAATGCTCGCTATAATAAATGAAGAGTAAAGGTATCTGTATATTTTTTTAAAAAACCAAGAATGCTCCTTCCAATCTTACTCTCCTCAGATAACCAGTGTGAGCAATTTGTGTATTTTTCTATCCCCTCCCCTCCCTCTCCCCTTCTCCCTTTCCTCTCTGTCACCTGGACCTATCTGCCCTGTATAAGCACACACGCACCCCCCTATGGTAGACAGTTCTTTGAAACATCTGTAAGTCAGTACATATCACAATAATCTTTTCTTTTTAATAGTTTTGTAGTATTTCATTATTTTGGATATTCTGTAGTTCATTGAACCAGTTTGTTCCCAGTAGGGCTGTATTTGTAATAACTCTGCAGTAAGTACACACCCTTACTTAGGCTTTTGTTTCTAGTGGAAATGCTGCTGAGCTACTTTAAGCAGAGGCTTTTTTTTAACCTATTGGTTTCCACTTTGTCTCCACGTGGCCCTGAGATGAGTTCTTTGAATATAGAACAGCTTTGGGATTTCCTAGTCCCTGGATGTTTGGCCCCTCTTATCAGTGACCCTCCTCAGCAGAGTTTACCTCTCATTCTGAGTCTGAAGCCTCTCTGAATCCAACCCGGACTGGCTTGGGGCTGAGCACCACTAAATCCCCTGGATCTGGAGATAGCCCTCCCTCCACACCGCTAAAAAGGAAGGTACATGAAGGAGAAAGAGACTTCCAGGAGCCCTAAGGTTCTGTTCTCTCACTTGACAAATGAGCCAAAAATCTTCCATCTGCCTCTGAGAGACTAATGAAACCCATTTTTATTACTTCGCTTGAAATAGTCTTCTTTCCACTGCTTTCCTTCCTGATAATCAGGCCTCTAGATTCCTGCAAAGAGCTTTGTATTTGGTGCAATATTCTTTGCACCCCTGTAGTCCTGTTGAAATGAATTGTGTGCAGGGCTTGTTTGTACCCTCCCAGAACGCAGGCAGAAGAGAACTCCAGACCTTTGGACACTTCCTTGCACATTTTTGATTTTCTTCCTCTGTGGGTTTTTTTAATCACGTGGCAGGCTTTGTCCTGGCCCATCTCAGGGCATCCCCGTCACTGAGTGTCACTTTAACTCAGAACCTCTACAAGAGCCACTGCCTTGGATTCTACCAGCAGAGAACTGGTGCTGTTCCACCTAAGGTCCTTGGCATATTCAGACATTTATGGGGCATCTTTAATGTCCAATCCATTTAATGTGAATAATGCTTGTCATTCAAAGAGGAAAAGAGACCCATGAAATTCTGCACCAACAGCAAGGTGGTAGATAATGTAACAGGATTCACAGAATGTTTCAGGTCTTTTGGAGCTCAGAGCTAGGACCTGGGAGGGTAGGTAGAGGTTTCAGAGAGAAGAGGACATTTGAGCTGGGTACTAAGGGATGAGTACAAGTTTATGACAGACGGAGAGGGGACAAGGACACTGACACATAAAAGAACCCAATAATGTTAGCACAAGGTGTAATGCCAAACAGATGAATTAAAGTAGTGGCAGACTAGACTAAAAAGCAAGGTTGAGGCAAGACTGTGAAGGGCCTTGAATTCATTAATTCATTAATTCATTAATTCATTCCTCTCTCCTATATTTAGTAAATTTTCTAGACCAACTTTGTCCAATATGGGCCACATATGTAATTTTAAATTTTTTAGTAGTCACATTAACAACAATAAAGAAAGCATTAAGAAACACATGAAATTAATTTAATAACACATTTATTTAACCTAACATGTTCTAAGTATTATTTCAACATATAATCATAATAAAAATTGAGATATGTTTACATTCTTTTGATACTTAAGTATATCTCAATTAATATGTTAAATTTTCATCAGAAATTCTAGAATTGTATTTGTATTGCATAAAATTTATGGTTGAAAGGTAGAGTTCACATACCCAAGTTGTTTCAACATATATTTGAATTTTCTAGTAACTGAGTCAAATACCAGTTTTAAAAGTTAGACTAATTTTAATCATATAATATTAAAAATTCTGTTTTCTCAGTTGTACTAGCTACCTTTCAAGTGTTCAGAAGCCACCTGTGACTGCTGTATTTCTAGGCTACCCTAGAAAGTTTTTACTAAATACTGCAGGTAACAGAAGGAACCATTTTAAACAGGAAAATGACTGATCAGATATGTTTTAGAGAGGTCAATTTGAGAAAGGATAGATTTTTCATGTCTGCAAAAAGATCTGTTAATCAAATTTAAATTTCAGACAGAACTGGGAGGAAGAGGAGAAAGAAGGAAAGATAGGACCACGTAACAGTTTAAAAGGGACAAACTGCTTGTCCTTTGGAAAGCCTGACATGCAGAGAAGCCATAAATGTGCAGATTATCAAACCATCCTCCAGTTGTTGATAAAGCTCGCCCTTAAAGCCCTCTGGAGTAAAGGCATGTATAGTCCTTATTTCTACGGCCTTGAGAATGAGGAGAAATATGTGGCCTGACTGGATATGTGAAATGATGACTCCCTATGAGCAGTCTTTACATAACCCTAACTTTTGAATAATGCAACTAATGATTGTCCCCAGATGGTGCACAGGTGCTGCCCATTAAGGGCTTTGCCTCGGCTGAGCCACCGCGGCTTTCCTTGAGCAGTGAGGGATCCCTGCAGCGTGAGGCTCTGTCTGGTTTAACGGAGGACAAGATTAGAAGAGAAAGAAGGTGGCCCACAATAATCATAAAGCACTCTGGGACAGCTTGGATTTGTCCCAGAAGCCCCATGGTGCCAAATATATGAAAAACAAAACTAAAACTCAAGCAATGTTTTGAACAGTGAGGGAAGATTCAGGAAAAATAGGTCTGGGCAGCCAACTGTTTTATGGCTTCAAATTCATAGAACTACAGGGAAGAGTAGATAAAATGTGCAATTCCCAAAGTGGTGGGACTACTTTCCTAATTTAGCAGTCTGTTCCACTGACTGATGGCAAATATTATCACTGCCTGCTCTCCTTTGAGAAGTCAGGTGAAAACTCGAAAAAGAATCATATTTCCTGGTCATTAACTTTTAGCTTTTTATTAAAAAATATTTTTTTGTATACTGATCAGGACATTACTTACTGCACGATTTTTTTTTATCTGGTTTCAGACCAAAAAGGATAATTTCTTAAAGTCAGAAGCAAATCCACTTACCTAGTTTTTGATTAAATAATTAAAACCTTATACATTCTGACTTTGCTGATTCAGACCTGGAGATCTTTTGGGAAAAAGACATCGTGAAGCTTATTTTTCCTAACTATGGGAAAAGACAGTTGTTGCAAATTAATATTATAAACATTGATTATGGAGCAAAAACTTACTATATGTTGGAAGACACTTTATTTTTAAGTTTTCGCAATAGCTGAGGAAGTCCCCTTTACACAAAACAATCAATATGCTAATTACACAGCATTCTTATCTGTTCACTAAGGAAGTTAAACTAACACCTTGTTAGCTGGTGTAAATTAGCTAAATTTGCAAGCAATGGGAATAGTTCCTATAGCTTAGAAAGTACTTAGTAAGCTGGTTTTTTCCATTTCCTTTGAGCTACACAGTTACATCTAAAAATATAAAAGCCACTTACTGTTCTAAAATATTCTCCATGTGAGAATAGAATGAGCATGGAGAATTCGCTTTGAGGAAATGTCCAGGTAACCTGTGAAGAACTGAGGGAGAAATTGGAGAGCAGACAGAAGGCTTTGGCCCCACCCAGTTCAGCTAGGCTCTCTTTTGCTTCATAAAAATCCAATCCGCACCTTTCCCAGCACATACACACACACACACACATACATATATATGTATGTGTACATATATATGTATATATATATGTATATATGTGTATGTATATATATATATATATATACACACAAAAACACACACACACATTATATATACATATTTTTTAAGTTGCCTCACTGCCTCTAAATTTTTATTCTCAGAACTTTGCTTCTTGGGCCTAACAAGGGTTGGCAGATAGCCTCACAGATCTCCCACTCACTCAAATCAAAGGCTGCTTTTGTCATCTAGAAAGCCAGATTATTGGATTTTGTCTTACAATCTCCTCACGTCCTTGGGCTCCACAGAGGCATACACCACAGTGACCCTCGTTGAGGAGCAACGAGAAACTTTCTTTTAATTAATTAAATAAATTCCCGTATTTAAGCCACAAAACAAAGTGAAGAGTTTGGTTTTAGATAGAAATAGAAGCTGGAAAGGGTCCAGCTAAAGCCTTTCACCTCCCAGCTGTGAGAAAACCAAGTTTCACCTTTCAGGTGCTTATGCTCAGGAGTTTATGCTCATTAGCCCTTGTTTCTGAAACCTGCTAAGTTGCTCAGTTTTTATAGGAGAGAATCCCATATCCTTCCATAAAGTCCAGATTGTGGGTCAGAAAATGGGCTCCAGGAAGTGCATTTCTGCCCCACAACAGCTCGATTCTGTGAGGAGAGGGAAGAGGAAATGTGGAAATAAGGATACATTCTTTTGTTTGACTTTTATTTGCCTACCTGTCCAGAGCCAGACACTGAGGGTGCAGTGCTGATTGTGACCTTGTCCTTGCAGAGTCTCCCACCTAGCTGGGCAGGTAGATACGGGATAATGGTGGGTTATATCTGGCCAAGAAGTGAAAAGTTGAACATCACAGTGAATTACAAGTTGTTTTTGTTCAAAGAGTGGTAAAGTTTATTATTTTAAATGATAATTACTTTCCTCAGAAGCTTCTGTGACAGTGTTGTGTAACGTATTCCATTATCGATAGCTCCTACTTTACCTCGTAATAGTGTAAATTCATTGTTTGTCTCTAACCTTGAGCTCTGAGATCCAGGAAGGCAGGATTGTTCAGTCTTATGCAACTTGGTATCTCCAGAACATAATACATTGTTCCACCTAGGAAATGTTTGTTGGTTGAAAGAAAAAGTAAAGTTGAGATACAGTCATAGGCAAGGTACTGAGGGACATAAACAGGACAGAGGCAAAGTCCTTGCCCCTCCAATAGAGACTAGAAGCCAGGGAGACAAACAAGTTGAAGATGACAGTCTTTGACTCTCCTGTAATGATCCAGTATCTTGCATTGAGTTGGGGGAGGTGCGGAGGGTAGGGAGAACAATTTTTTCATTTTTTCTTATTCTGAGATATACATACAGAAATGCAGAAAATATGTAGTTTGAATTTTAAATGAACACCATAATCATCACGTAAGAAATCTTGAAGAATCCCAGAAGCTCCCTCATGTCTCTCCTGCTCACATCTTCCTTCCTCTCCCCAAGTAGTACTCACTGTCTTTTAAAGATAATTACTTCCTTGTTTTTCTTTATGATTTTACCATCTCTGTATGGATCCCTAACCAATATAACTTAACTTTGCTTATTTTTCAACTTTATATAAATTGAATCATGTAGTGTGCATATTCTTTTGCCTTGCTTCTCTCAGTTTTGTGTATTTAATCCATGCTGTTGAATATAGCTGTAGTGTTTTTTTTTTTCCATTACCACAGTATTCCCTTATATGACTGTGCTAGAGTTGATCCATCTTCTGCCAATGGACTTTTGTGATTTTTCCAGTTTGGGACTATTACAAAAAGTGCTTTTATAAACATTGTATATCTATTTTCTGGAATGTTTAAATGTGTTTTGTCTGAGAATTCATTCTAGCTCTGGAATCAGTAAAGTCCCTATTGTTGTGAAATCAAAACTTGTTTGCTCAAGAAAGTAGACAAGAGTTGAAAAAAATCATTGTGTTTTTCAAAGTATGGTCCAAGATGACCCACATCAAAATCATCTAGAGAATTTGTTAAATACAAAGATTAAAAGGCCCACCAGCTCAAACATACCAAATGAGAGCTTCTGGAGATGAATCTTATACAGATCAGCAGGCCTCTACTTTCTGTGGATATTGCACATGTAGTGAGAGACACATCTCACTGGCCGGTCAGCACAATGTTAGAAGATTTTAAGAGAGGAAGGGGTAGTATTGTCTTCATGACCAGGAAATCAGTTCTCACCCTCTTTCCTCTGATGTTGGCTCCTTGCAATCTTCTAGAAGACTCTGCCCTTAGCACAACTGCAAACTGAGGTCCCAGCTTTTGCCTTCTTCTCCACCACACTCTCCCTCATTCCCCAAACTCTGGCCTATTCCTATCCTGCTCCAAATGCTCCAGAACACTCCGAAGGCTCATTTTAACTATTTTCAAAGTCTTTCCATGACCTAAAACAATACTTTACCTCAATAGGGCACCTAGTTTTTGTTGTATATAGACTTTATTTTTTAGAGCAGTTTTGGGTTCACAGCAAAATTGAGCGGAGTTCTCATATACATACCCTGTTCCCAAACTGCACAACCTCCCCGACTATCAACATCTCACACAATAGTAGTATATTTGTTATAATTGTTGAAACCAACATCAACACATTATCACCAAAAGCACAATTCCTATGGGTCTTGACAAATATATGACATGTCCACCACTACAGTATCATAGTTTCACTTTCATAAAAATCCTGTGTTCCACCTATTCATTCCTCTCTCCCCACAATCCAATCTTTTACTGTCTCAATTTTTGCCTTTTCCAGAATGTCATAGTATGTAGCCTTTTCCAATTGGCTTCATTTAGTGCTATGCATGTTTCTGATCTTTTCATGGCTTGACAACTCATTTCTTTAGAATGCTGAATAATATTCCACTGTCTAGATTTTTACCTACCTAATGAAGGACATCTTAGTTGTTTCCAAGTTTTGGCAATTAGGAAGCTCCTATAAACATTCATGTGCAGGTTTTTGTATGGACATTTTCAACTCTTTTGGATCAATACCAAGGAATGCAGTTACTAAATCATACAATAAGAATATGTTTAACTTTGTAAAAAACTCCCAAACTGCCTTCTAAAGTAACTGTACCATTTTGCACTCCTATCAGAAAAGAATGGGCATTCCGTTACTCCGCATCCTCACCAGCATTTGGTGTTGTCACTGTTTTGGATTTTGTCCATTCTCATAGGTGTGTAATGGTATCTTGTTTTAATTTAGGAACCTAGTTTTTGAACAACTACTCTTTACTTTTGTTTTTGGAGACTTGTGTTTAAAATTTTGCACAGCAAAACTGTGAACAGGTAACTTTTTTTTTTTATTAAAAATGGTCTTATTTACAAACATTTAAGACTTTCTCTTCTTTTCCTTTTCAATACAGATAAATGCAGAGGGGACACCAGAGGAAGTTTTTCTTCAACTCTGCACAGCTATTGATGCCATTTTCTGAAGGCAAAATGCATGTTGTCGCAAGAGGACGCAGAGAAAAATACTATAAAGTTCACACCTTAACACAATCTGTTTCAAGTTAAACTTTTTGTGTCCCCCTCAAATTATGACACTGTTGTTTGCTTCCCAGCTTGACCTGAGAGAGGCATCTGGAAATAGTGCATGGTGTATTTGGTATTATCCAACCACCCTCTTCATCATAATTCATACAGCTGTTTGTACTCAACAGCTTTTATATCACATAGGTTGCACCTCAGAGCTAAGTCAATAAGTGGACAGCAATGCAGTGCCAATCTGTGTCAGTTGTGCCCTCCGATCATTTGGTCTTTCATCAAACAGGGAGTTAGCATCCCTCTATCACATCTTCCTTCCTCTACCCAAGATTCATATACTGTGATCTGATGAAGGCCAATAGCATGGGGGAACAGGCAAGCCTGGACATCTTTGGCTGGTGACTCAAGGCTTATCCACTAGTAGCTCAGAGCCAGAGAGATTAGGTTGACAGTGCCAATTATTGATAAGAAATCTGATTAAACTGGAAAAATTTGATAAGAAAAAAAGTAAAATTGCATATTGTGTTGCTTTTCCAAGACAGCAAAGCCCAAGAGTCACAAACATCTCTCTATTCATGTTTATGAAACTGGCTACTTGGAATACTAACATAATAGCTGAGAGAACAAATTGAAGAAAATTGTCTAACCTAGTCTCTTCTGTACCTAGTGGTATATTTGGGCAATTATGCATTAATGTCAATGACAAATATAATTTTAAAGCATGAGGTGACTTATGATTGCATTCATTGGACTAATGTCAACTCACAGTTTTGATTTTAAATGATCACCTATTTACTTAATGTTGTTGCAGTGAAAAATACACTAAGAGTAGCAAAGCTGATGTGGGTAGGAGGGGCATGACAGTACACTATGTTTATAACAGATCCCGATGCTGTATTTGTTTCAAATGGGCCTTTTCCAGGGGTTAGCAAACCTTATCATAAGCAAATGTAAAATTGTGTTTCCTCGCACCAAACTAGTGTCTCTTGTGCTATCAGTTGCCAAAATCAGAGCTTCTTATATATTCTACTGGAATAGTTGCATCTGCCTCCATTCAGTCTCTACAAAAGACCAGTTTCCGTTTGCATGCCTTTTTTGTTGTTGTTCAATGGTTGTGCAGATAAGAATCCATTTCTGAAACAAAATTGTATTTTTAAGGTCATTTTTTTCTTGAAATGGATATGTACAAATAAAGTAAATGGAACACAGGATAACTTGTTTTCTATTTATTCATAACTCACATCATTCTGTAAAGCATTTGAAGCCTTATTCCAAACAGAATTAGAAGCAAACACAGTAATAGTTCAGATTTACGATTGCTCATATGGTTTTAATTTTGGCCATAGATCACTTTCAAGTTATTACAGAAAGAACTCTCAGTGTATTCATGATACATGGTTAATTTTCGTATTTCCTTTTTAGTCATTCTTAAATAGAAATGTCAGTGTTTGCTAAAGAAGAAATTAAATTTCTTTGGTTATAATTATGCCTCTAAAAACAAAAAGGAGCATGTTCCTACAACTCATACAGTTGTCAAATACTTTATTACTACCCCAGGTTGTCACACACTTTATAGGGGAGCACAAGTAGTATTTGAGCAAATCAGAAAGTTACAGGATGGAAATTATCAGTTGTGCCAGGAAACATAAAATGACTCTTTGTAGGAATTAATATTCTTTAAACACATACCACATATTGGCAAACACAGTCCATGCCCACCACAGCTTTGACAGCTTGGGTAAGGGAAATGAGACAGCAAACTGCAGTTGGCTGCCCTCTTGCAAAATATCACAGGGATAATAGGCTACCCCTGGAGTATCTAGAGATGCAAATCAGGTCTTCTATAGAACTGCTAAAACATGGTACTGATCTGAATGGCATGAAATGACATCACAACTCTAGAAGTCATAGGATTTTAAAGCAGAAATGAACCTCAGAGGTCTCTGCCTAGTAGATGACCTTGTGTGTATGAAGAAGATATAAGACATCAGAACACGATCCAAACTCCATCACAATGGTCTACATTCAAGGCCTCAACTGATCTGGCCCTATGCCCTCTCACCCCATCAACTACACCACTCTCCTCCTGCTCATTCAGCTAAAGGTACATCAGCCCTCTTAATGGTGCCTGAACAAGCCAAGCTCTTTACTGGATCAGGGCCCTTGTTGCTATATTTCTGCCTATTCCTCCAGAATATTCACAAGGCTAATTCCTTCACTCCATTCAGGTCTCTGTTCAAATTTACCCTTGTCATTGAAGTGTGTTTTGATTATTCTATCTAAAATGACAGCATGGGTCCTCACTCTTCCATCATTTTTCTTCAAGGATTATCTTTCTTCACAGCATTTATCTTTACCTAAAACTACGTATTTTTTATTTACTTGTTTATTGCTGGTCTTCTGCATTAGACTATAAGCTCCATAGGGCAAGGCTTGTATCTGCAGTCCCACACAAAGCAATTATTACTGAAAGCTAACATTGAAATCACCTGAACCTTAGTTTTCTCATCTGTACAGTGAAAATCATAATAGCAAACAACCTCACAGAGGTGTTGTGAGGATCACAAATGTTAAGAATACATGTAAATCATTTATTGTTCTTAGTGCTCAATAAAAGGTAGTTGTTTGTCAAAATTCACTGAGTGCCTTGCCTCCTTCCACAACTAGAACTAAGACCCAGAATTTCTATTCTACTGCCCTTTCCATTACATATCAGTCTAAAAACATGGCTGAGAATCAAGATACATGGCTTAACTTGGGTCCCAGATAGAACCAGTCTTCTCAGCCACCTGAGGTTGAACCGCATCCTCCTGACAGGATAGGATGGGGCCCTGTAAAGGAGATCTGAGGCAAGCCCTCTACGGATCCCACAGATACACACTCAGGCATAAGTGGTATCTCTTATCTTCCAAGAGAAAAAATATAACTCATCAAAAACACCGGTCACTCTACAAAAAAATATTTATTGAGAATCTACTAAGAACCAGGCCCTAGGGATACAGACATGGATGGTCTCTGTCCTCATGGAGCTAAATAGGACACCACTCTCAAAAATCCACTTACTCAGCTACATAAACTGTGAAAAAACAACTCATGGTTTTTTTTCCTCCCTGGGATCATTAAACAAAAACGCATTTTTCATCCAGGTTAATTAAAAAAACAAACACTTTACAGCCTAAAAGGACAACACTTATATAAACTTTAGAAAAAGCCAATTTGTTGATTGGAAATCTCCAATCCCATCCAGTGCTCCTAGAACAATGGCCTTCCAACTTTGTTGTCTACAGTAAAAAATAGTTTATATAGCATGTCATTTTATAACTAAAAAGGACATTTCACAAAACATCCTTACTTCATGTGATATACTATATTCCCTTTCTTTTTTTTTAATGTTCCTCATACCTTAAAATTCTGGTGTTCTACAATTTAATCTAAACAAAAGGAGAAAGGGAAGAAAAATGGACAAGGCATACTATTAGGTTAAGTGGGAGGCACCAAGCATGCATAGAAACGTCTACCTGAGACAGGAGACACAAGCTTTAGTCCCAACTTTGCCTAAAGTCTCATGACCAAATGTTTGCTGTCACATCAGGATATGTAAATGGTGTGTGTATCTAATTAATCATGACAGATCATTTCAGTGTTTTTCCCCTATCCACAGATATGCTTCTCTATTCTGTGCTATAAATCTGGACATGAGCTCAGGTTTGTACTCTTAGGAACCATACACCAGGAAAAAGACTGAAAATCTCAAATCCCGCACATCTCTACCACCTTAGTGATGTCTGACACGAAAGGAAATAGAGTAGTGACACAGGCAAACACTGCATCTGAAGCAACTGATTTAGGTTAAAATCCAAGCATCACCACTTTACTACCTCTAAGACCTTGGGCAAGTTATTAAACCTCTTGGGCTTATATTTCCTCACATGAAAACAGGATAATAAATGAACCTGCCTCATAAGGCTGTGAAAATTTAATCCTTTACAATATGCTTGCTTGGCACATAGTAAACACTATATCAGTGTTTGTTGTTATTAGTGCACATCACACAAATCAAAATCTCCTCTGCTTAAACCTTTTTAAAGCAGTCGTTTTTAGGTGTCATTAAAAGTTCCTTTAGTTTTTAGCAAATAATTTGAGCACATCTGAACTATTTACTACTACTTAATAAGCAATGCTTTAACAAGTAGGTCTATATTGTCTCCCACAGCTAATACTTTGTATAAGATGGAAGGCCTACTTACAAATGATAGCCTTACCCATTCCTGCAGACCTTAAATTAAAACAATGACAATACATTATCACTATTATTACCCTTCAGGATCTTTTAAGGGTAAGAAGACAATTTGCCTAGAACTAAAAAAATGCATACTAAACACATCCTTGCTTAAGCAGAAAATAAGCATCTTTGCCATTCAAAATTCTCAAAATCTCTGCCCTTGAAAAATACATTTAAGTAGTTATGTCTAGTCTGTTCACATAATGACTGTATCATTCATAGCTCTCTTCCAAAGCATAAGTCATACTTTATGGGATTCCTGAATGGCTCTAAATAGTTCCCCAAAACTAACAGGTGTTATTCCTGTACAAACACAGAAATCACAGAAGTCACCATCAAGTGCTACTGTCTTGCTACAAGTTGAAGGTAGGTCTTCTGGCATATTTACTCAACATTTAATATCAAAAAGCCCAGAATTCTAATAATTTCTCTCTATTTCCCTCAACCAATTAATTCCAGGGTGAGAAGTTATGCTCAAGTCCATTTCCTTTTCTTCATGATGCAATATATTTTATCAACATCATTAGTAATCTTTAATTAATATATTATGTTAAAATTCTCATTTCTACATTAAAGATTATATTACTTTTCTCAATTAAAAATATTCAGGGTATGATTTTAGTACCCCACAATGTATTAGAGGACTAGTAAACAATGTTTCCTTGATTTGAAATTAGAAAAAGCAGGAGACTCTAAAAATTGGGTCATTATAATACTTAAGTAATCTTAGAATATATATATTGTCTTTTCCAACAGTCAGTAATTTCCAGGGAATAGAGTGTTTTCAAAAACCACCTATCTAAATACGTGGGGTGCTTATTTTCATCAGAAGAATGAGAAAAAATTTCAACCTAAGCTTAGTTTTCACATCTGGACATAATTGCCTTTTTCTTCACCATAGTATGTGTTCTTTTTTATAACCTAGTTTAATTTAGCATTTCAGTACACACTGAATGAAAACGTTACCATCTTTCATGGAACTTCTCAAGTTCACCCTCTTTTCCATAATATAGTCCTTACTCTTTTAAAAAAAACAGATAGGTAAAGTAAATCCTTAAAAAAAAAAAAAAAGGTGGTTTAACAATAGTAAAAAAAAATCCAAAACCTAAAGGAAGTCACAACAAACATTCTATAATATAAACAGACAGTATCCACGTAGTTTATTTCTCACAGTTCTCCTGACAAATGAACATTATTCAAGAACATACTGTATACACAGATAAGAAGAAACATACAAAATGTTTTTAAATGATGCACAACAAAATCCAGCAGTATAAAAGAATGCATGTGAACTTTTGCTCACTGCGCAGACTAAATTTAATCACTTGTTTAAATAGTAATAAAAATACAATCTTTTATGGATTTTGTGCAGACTACAAAAGAGGGAAATTATTACCATATATATGATTTTTATATTAGGCAGTTTTCTTTGATGAGTTGCCCTGACAACTCCAAATACAGAGGCAGAAGGCTGTGTATTTTAAAGGAATTAATGTTGTGAATTAGAGACTTTACACAGTTACTACCACTGGCACTTTTCACCATAGTTTGTACACATCACATGATCATCTTATATAACATTACATTTAAAAAATATATCTGAGTGACAATTTTATAACATTCACACACCATGAGCTGGTTAAGGAAGCAATGCCATCAATGCCTCCTGTAGTGCTTTCGCTGTTGGTAATAAGGACAGTTCATTGTGGTTAAAAGAAATTAATTAGACATCAATATGGTTAAGCAGCTCCAATTTACTAAAGGCCAACAATGGCCACCACTGGGACAGTGAGTTCTTTTAAAGTGTATATTCTAGAAGCAAACACCATCATTGGTTAAAACTTTGTCTAAAGAAGTCAGTTTCTGTGCTGAAAACTATTTTCACAAAACTGAAAGCTACTAAACTGTTGTAATATAAATACTTTGTCTTCTCATTATTATAGTTATGACCAAGTTCTTTGAAACCTTTGGAATTTATTCTCTCCTTAATGTGTGCTCTCGTTTCCATCTCACCCATTTAAGATCACCACCGAGAAGACTTTAAGGTGGTGCTGAGAAATTCACCCAGGAAACCCTTTGCTCACCAGGAATGTTCAGCTGCTGATCTAGAGCCACAACAGTGCAGAGCTGGACTTGACGAGAACACTCAGGAAGCTGTCATGCTGTGAGTGTCATTTCAGGGAAAGCAGAGAATCTTTCCAAACTGTGCACATAACTCACAATGATACCATTGCTATGTGTTGAAGAGGACTAGTATACGATGTTCTCTTCCATGTCATCTGTTTGCTGGAAAGTAGTTTGGGTCAAGGTAATTATAACTGGTGCCCTGGGACACACAGTAGTCTCTGTCTAAAAATGTCTCTGACCTATAAACTGGTTCTAATTGGTGATCTTCCTTGTGAATATCTGTTTCATGTAGGCTGCAAAAAAAAAAAAAACACACACAAACACATTATTACATGGCACCGGATGCATTTTGGCCTACATATTACAAAACTTCCTCACAGCTAGAACAGTTTAAATCCATTACTCTATCATGAAAAATCGCTAATGGAAAGTTACTTGAGATAGATAGTGATTAGGAAAATTTCTTAATTTCCTAGAACCACAAAATTTAATCCACCATAGTTAATGTTATTTTCTAAGTAGTTTGAAATTAAATTCACTTGTGGGTGAAAAACTCTTTACTTGTCAAGATTTAAGGTCTACAATGAAGAAAACACTTACCAGTCTGAACAAGAATCACAGAAATCCAAAGACATTTCCGGAGGACAATCCTGACAATGCCACCGAACCCCCTGGATAGGTTCTACACCACAGTTATCACACTATAAAAGATTCAGAAAGCAAAAAAGTATTAAGCTATATTGTTCCAAATCTTTTTTTTTTTATACTGCTATGCACACAGACATCTCTGCTCTCCAGATGCACTAGACAGTGGTCTAACACAAAAATGTTTTTAAATTAGTTACAATTTCTAGCAAACTAGCTGAAATTCCATCTATTCATGATCAAGCTACCTGTGGGTGAGAGGAGACATTATAAGAAATATCCTTAATATGTTTTTTTTTTTAATTTTAAGAAAATCATCGACAAACTTGGGCATCTAATTATTAGCAACTAATTATTTGAAAAGTAGCTCATACCGGCGTACAATGATGGTGACTGAGAACCACTGACTTAATACCATAGTTAAAGGTATACAAATATGTCAAAGAATGGTTTAACAGGCTATCGTAACGTAACATAAACCCTGTGAACACAAATTCCTCTCTGAAACTTTCTATCTTACTGAACTACTTTCAAAGCCTTAAACCTTCTAATAACCAGTACCCACCATGAAGAAAAGGTAGATCTAGCTCTTTCTCACTGTGGTGACATTGCAGTAGCCCTCAGTGTGTTCTTGTGCTATTTTAGAAATCAAAGTAAATCTCATTTCTAGTTTCTTTGATCATCAGGCCAACTAGAGTAACTAGCTGACTGACTGGCCAACAAGCCACAGCTGGGTCTTGCAGCAAAATTATTAGTTTCTTCTTTAAAGGCCAGAGCTGTCAACTGGGAAAATCTCTAAAGAAAAGTGGTGTCACTGAAAGATCAAGAGGAAAAATCATTTAATATAGTCTGGTTAATGGCCACACCAGAGGACCAGAGCTTTAAAATTTTGTTTTAAATTTCAATTTATTAGTCACAGCACACATCAGAATTTTTATGTATACTGCTACCAGCAAATTTATTTAGTTCGTGGTTTCATTATTATTTTCTTCAATCTCATCAAGTACAGTCAAATTCTAATGCCTCAAGGGTTCTTAACAATCTCTACTTCTACAGTCAAATTCAGGACATGCTCATCTTTTGTTTAAATTATCAAAAGAATCTCTAATGTAGTCTCCCTGCCTCAAGCCTTGCTTTCTTCCTATCCCTTCTCCATACTAAGGTAAGAATGATCTTTTATTCCTTCACTTTTTTTTTCTGCCACATAAATAACATACACAAATAAATCATTGTTAAAAAAAAATTAGCAACATCGAGGTCAGAAATTAAGAGTTATCCACTCTAAATCCACTGCCTTACTAAAGGTTATCAATATTAAGTTTAAGAATGATCTTTCTGAAATACAAATTTCATGTTATTCTCTACTTAAAATCATTCAACAATTCCCCAATCTTTTAGGCCAGTTTAAACTCCTTAGCAAAATTTCCAAGGCACCTCAATAGCCTCTCACTTACTCTCCAGTAGGCACTCTAGTCATATTCAACTATTTGACTTATTTAACTTCTCTAAATTCCTTATGAGATGAAAGAGAATAAGGGCAAGAACCGACTCTTATCTTGTTTAACTGCCGAATCCCTACCAAAGTACTGCAAACATAATGAGTATTTTAAAATTCTGTGGAATGAATAAGTGTATTTCTATTAGCCTCTCAAAGAACAGTAGAGGTAACTGAATCTGAAAGGGAAAAAGAAATTTCTGATCTATGAACAAAAGCAACAAAAAGAAAAATAATTTCATGGATAAATGGATAAGAAAAATGTCACACACACACACACACACACACACACACACACACACACACACACCCATTATTCAGCCTTAAAACAGAAGGAAATCTGCCGTTTGGGAAAACATGGACGAACCTAGAGGACATAGCATAATAAGCCAGACGCAGAGAGACAAATGCTGTATGATCTCACTTATAGGTGGAATCTAAAAAAGTCAAACTCAGAGGAGAGAGTGGAATGGTGGTTGCCAGGGGCTGGAGAATAGGAGAAATGGGAAGATGTCTGTCAACGAATACAAATTTTTCAATTTTAATTAAAAAAACTCTGGAGATCTAATGTACAGTATGGTGATTATTTATAATAATTTTCCAATATGTAATTCTTGAAATTTGCTGAGTATGCCTTTAGTGTTCTCACTCCCCTCGCCCCCACTGCACATGCACAAAATGGTAACTATGAGGTTATTTTTTTAACCTTAAATATTAGTACACTTTAAAGATATACAATTTTTATTTGTCAATTATATCTCAGTAAAGCTGCAATATAAAGAGAAACAGCTAAACAACAACTTCTCATCTTATATTTTACCTCAAAGTATAGATACCTTATCTGATGTCTTCTCTCTACTGAATTGTAAACCTCTTGACATCAATAACTGTGGCACACTACTTTGTATAAATGAACAGGACAAGAGCTTAACTTACTTTTATCTATATGCTTGGAAATTGGAGTTTCAAACTTCAAAATCACCTTAGATACTATTTTATTGCTCTTTCAAAAATTAAATAAATAGTAAAATTAAGAAGAATTTTTTACCTTGAAGCCCACATGTTGTACAAATCCACTTTCGGCCTGCATTTGCTGAAGTTTCTGCTTCTTTAACTTTTTAAGCTGTAATAGTTCCTTATATTCAGGTAAATTCCTATACATGATAGGGACACTTTCTTCATCCTATTGAAAAGAACAAAATATAAAACAAAAAAGTTAGTTTGATAATTAAAATGAATTAAGTGTATGAAATAGTAATATAGAATATTTTTCTATCAACAAGATATTTTTCACTTTTAAGGTAACTCACCTTTCAGTGCTCACAGAATACTAATGCTATTTTTAGCAATATTTCAGACTAATATTTTTGTAGGACTTCTTAATGCAACAGTAATACTGAAATGCAATAGGCTACTACATAATCCATTTAGTCATACACTAAATGCAGATGCACTCTGTCTAGACTCCAGGCTACTTCAGAGAATCCTTATAATCTACTTCTCCCTGAATCTGCAGAAAGCATCCCTTCTGCAATCTAATAGATTTTTATGCTTCCTCAAGTAAATCCTGTAACATCTTCTTGATAACAAACAAGCCAATCTCTCCTTTGCTTTCTGCTCTGCATGCCCAATATCAAGGAGATGAAATAGGTTACAAAGATTATTTAGAAGAATATAAAAGTGAATAATAAAAACTATATAAATATATGAAGCTGAAGCTGATAGATGAATCACTAACTGCTTCCTATTCTCCCAATTTATTTGTGCTGTCACTCAGAATCTATTACTTTCCTTTGATGCCTCATGACTGACCCCATGGTCACTAATTTCCATAACACTCCTAAAAGCATCCCCAATTCACTGACTCCTGGGGTATATCAATTCCCAATTCTGGATCAGAGAACCCTTGGGCACTTCCCATCCTTTAGCTCTCCATGTTAGGTATTATTAACTAGTATGTTTATTTTACATCAAGGAAACTGACATGTATAGAAATTATAACATTTGCTTAAGGTCACATAGTTAATTCGTTGTGAAGTCCAATGATTTGGAACCCAGATTCATCTTACTCTTTAACTAACTCCTTACACACTCAGCAATCCAAAGCCTAAATCCGTTATCTTTAATTTTTCACTAATTTATATCTAATCCAACAATTTATCACTATTTAGTACTTTCTAATTTCTCTCAATCAGTCCTCTATAGTACCCATTCTCTTCTCTGCCCCCACCATTACTTACAATCTCCCAAAGTCTTCAGCATCTGGTCCAAAGTCCTTAGTTGGATAAAAAATTTTTTACAATCTCACATTTCAGCTGCCTCCCACTATCTTTCATCTATTTCAAATTCTTGTCAACTAAAGATACTGATTTCCTATGTCACCACTGGGAAAGACAACATAATCTAATAAATACATAAATATGATGTGAGCTATATAACTAAATAATATAGTAAGAAATTTTATAATGAAATTTATTAAATTCAGGTATTTTAAGCAAATATAGAGTAGTTATTCTGCTAAATTTTAAAATTTGCATTTTAAATCTAAGGATAGCGTAAAATTTGGTCAACAAGACTGAGATTAAGAAAAGTTAAATTACCTCATACCTATTAGGGTGGTTACTATCAAAATTAAAAAAAAAAACAAAAACGCATACACACATTATTGAAAAGGATTTAGAGAAACTGAAATCCCTGTACACCTATTAGTGAGAATGTAAACTATTCTAGCCACTATGGAAAACAGTATGGTGGTTCCTCAAAAATTAAACAGAGAATTACCATGTGATTTAGCAATTCCACTTCTGGGTATATATCCAAAGGAAGTGAAAGTAGGGACTCAAATATATATTCATACAGCCATGTTCACAGTAGTATTTATAACAGCCCAAAGGTGAAAGTAATCTGTGTCCATAAAAGATAAATGGATAAACAAAATGTGGTGTATATACAGAATGGAATATTATTCAGCCTTAAAAAGGAAATTATGGCAAGTTTATAAGAGAATAAACCTTGAAGACATTATGCTAAGTGATACAAACCAGTCACAGAAGAACAAAAACTGTCTGATTCCACTTAAATGAGATATCTAGAACAGTCAAATTCATAGACATAAAGTAGAACTGGAATTGCTAAGGGCTTAAAGAAGGATGAAATGGGAAGATGTAGTTTAACAAATTTGGAGTTTCAGTTTCACAAGCTGTAAAGAGTTCTGAAGACTACATACTGTGAATGTACTTCATGTTACTGAGCTGTACACTTAAAATTGGTTAAAAATAGTAAATTGTTATGTATTTACCATCCTTAAAAATTCCAGGGGTGGCTCCATAGTGTAGTGGTTAGCACGTCTGCTTTACATGCAGAAGGTCGTGGGTTCGTACCCCAGGTAGAGCCATGGACCATACCCTGGGTGCGCCAGCTCTGGGTGTGCGTTTCAAGTGCATGGGAGACAACCTGCCTTCAGAGATCCAGTTCTTAAGGGGAAATGGCAACATCCGTAGGTCAGGGTTAGAAATGGGGGAGAAGGAAATTAAAGAGGAGGGGAAAAAAATTCCAAAAAAAAAGTGTCCATAAACAGATTTCCTAGTTATAATTACGTTATATTTATATAAAGGGGAAATACTATGATTAATTTCCAATAAAACGAAAATGGTGTATGGGTTTCAAAAGTAAGGACGTATAGACATGTAATCATATTGTCTCTTTAGTTACTGCTTTTCTGAAAAATTAAAATCTATAAATTTTACCACCAGGGGCTTCATTAAAAACAGTAGTCTCCCTATACCTATAGTTTTGCTCTCCACAGATTCCATTAATTATGGTCAACTGTAGTCTGAAAATATTAAATGAAAAATTCCAGAAATAAACAATTCATAAGCTTTAAGTTCTGAGTAGCATAATGAAATCTTGCATCATTCCGATCTGTCCTGCCCGGAACATAAATGATTCCTTTGTCCAGCATATTCAAATTGTATGTCACCAAGTAACTATGTTGGGTATCAGACTCATATAATATCTCAGTGCTTGTGTTCAAATAACCCTTATTTTAGTTTATAATTGCCCCCAAATGCAAGAGTAGTGATGTTGGTAATTCGGAGATGTCCAAGAGAAGCTGTCAAGTGCTTCCTTGAACTGAAAGGTAAAAACTCTAAACTAAATTAGAAGAAAAGAAATTGTATGCTAAGGTTGCTAACATCTACAGTAATAATAAATACTCTATCTGTGAAACTGCCTAATTTATAAATTAAATTTTATCACAGGTATGCATGTATGGGAAAAAACACAGTATATACAGAGTTTGGTACTGAGCTTTCAGAAATCTACTGGCTGTCTTGGAATGTATACCCCGTGTATAAGACGGGACTATACACTTGAATAGCTATTTTAAAGTAATCAGGATGAACTGAACTGGTGCTCATTTAAATAAAACCAACCAAGCAAAAGTTAAATTAAATATACATTATATTTTGCCAATTTTCTCAAAATGTACTACTTTTAAATATCCACCTACCACTCCTCGCCTGGCTAGTTTACTCATCCTTCAATTGCCAGCTTGACTATCACTCAGTCTCCCACTTACACTCCCAATCGAAATTAAGTACCTCTTGAATTTGTAATACACCTATTTTTTAAGGACTTTTTAAAATCTGTAACTTATTGACATGATTACACATTTATCTACTCCCATGAGACTAAAATTTATATGAACAAAGATCATAAATATTTAGTTTACAACTATTTAGCTGACCTCTAGCTGAACCTTATATTAAATATACGTAAATATTTCTTAAATTAACAGTTCTAATATTTACAAAATAAAAACTACACAAATGCCATATTAAAACACAGCAGATATTAGCTATTTTACAAAAGACAAGTTTAAAAAATCTTTTTAAAGAATGTAGTCATTTTATCATAGTCTGATACCAAAGTATAAAATCAATATTTAATTAATCAAGAAATTAAACAAAGGAGACTTTTTTATTTGATAACTTTTCAATAAAATTTTTTCCAATTATTATATAATCAGAATATTATGAAAGATATAAGGTGATCTTGTAGTTTAAACAAGGAATCAGAATCGTGATTAATTATTGAGGAAATGAGTTTCAAGATAATGAAAATATTAACACCAGTAAAAAAGAATCACTATGAGTGGGAAATGAAATGAAATATCTAAATTAGCATCCAGTCAATAAAACAGAGAGGAATTCATCCAAGTAGATTTAAAAAGTGTAATTTGATTTACTTCTGTAGTGGGATATATCCTATGCAAAGAAGAACTGTTAAAAAAATTGTTTTCAGTAATCAATTTGTTAATGGTAGTGTTAGTATTATATTCTGAGACTTGTGATCAATGTGAGACAAAAAAAGGGAGTATTATGTTGATATTACTGATATATGAGATTTTCAGCATGGGAGAAAGGAGATATATATTTAAGATCAATTAAGGAAAGTAAAACCTCCATAATCCTCACACTGAATCTGAAAGAAAAAGTATCAACTTACGTCTTTTATCTTTAAACAGAAATATAACATGTTTCCCAGCTCTGTCCACTAAATAGGTCAGAAACAAAGATCAATCAAGCAGAAGTAACATTCCCAGAGTAAAGACCGGACTGACTCAAGGTCTGAGGCAGGAAATGTCTAAGACAAGCCTGGAAATTGCTTGTCACACCAGACAGTAAGGAAACTATCAAAAGCTACTAGAGTCTTGTCAAAAGGATTTAAAATCCAACCTGAACATGCTACAACTGACCAATGAATGGGTCAATTTGAACACTAATGACAATAATATCAATGTACTGAAACACATTAAATATACTAAAGTCTAACAGTTCATGAGAATACAAATTTTAAAAACTTCATTAGGCATTTTTGGATGATATTAGAGAACAAATTATTTTAAAACAAGAAAATAAAATAATAAAATAAAAATAAAAACAAGAAAATCAAAGGAAGAACTGAGCAGTTATGCTGCCCTTTTTACTAAGTACCTTAAGATAATCAAATAGTTGATGAGGAGGGTTTATTTTATAGAATAGTCTATCAAATAAATGAAGAACAAATGAAAGAACAGAACTATTTTATAACATGTAATACATTAATGAACCTAGGCAATGATGAATGGCTGCTATGTCAAAAAAGGAACAATGACCAGAATGATAAAAGAAGACATGAAGTAGTCCTGCCCACCCTAAGAAACAAACTAATCTGAATCTAATCAATTATCTAGACCTATTATCAATTTATAGGAAATTCAGGGTATGGAGAAACAGGTTAAATGACACCAAGGAGATACAAACAATAAAATCCACACAGTAGTAAATTCTATAAAACAAATGACCCAGTTTTTCATAAAAACAATAAAAAAAAAAATTGTGAGGGGGTAAAAGGAGAGAGAAGGAGAGAGGTAAGAAGGAAGGAGGAAATTTACTGCAATTTATAATTGGGGAAATGTGAACTGACTGTATATTTGATTAAAGAATTACCTTTTACATACAAACATAATGCTATTGAGTAATGTCTGGGACTTGCTCCAAAATAATCTCTGACAAAGTTGGGGTGGGTAGGAAGCAAAGTTGAAAATAAGATTAGCACAAACTGATAATTGTTGAAGGAGGCTGATGGGTACATGTGGGTTTATTATACTATTCTATTTTTGTATATGTTTGAAAATTTCTTTATAAAAAACATTTTTACACACATTATTTAAAAATCCCATAAATTTGATGTTAATTAAAAGAAATCAAAATATTCTGAAGAGTAGGAATCATTAGAAAATCCAGGTGCTTTCATTCTGTACCCTAATCGTATAATTCACAGATAAATATAAATATATAACATAAATAAATAACTTACTGATGCCTCCTCAATAGCAGTATTCATGTGGCTATGAAAACAAGATCGATCATCATCTTCATCCATATACACTGGTGGTTCGTGGGAAGTCATGAAAGTGGAAGGTTTAAAGAGATGCTTATTAAGAGGGTGCTGTCGTCTGCTTGTTGAAGACTAAGTGAGAAAACAAATTCTTAATTGGAACAGTGGAGAGTCATTAAATGGATCAATAATATAAAAATATAAATGTCACTTCTTGCAAGTCTATTAGCACCTTTGTTAGCATACTTTTACATGGCTGCTTTTTCTGTTATCTGGATTTTTAAAGTACAAATAGCCTTTAAAATACACACACACACATATATATACACATACATATATATACATACATATATATACATACATACATACATATATATATATACATACATATACATATATGTAAAAAACACCCCAACAACCAACGGCACAATGAACCACACAGTCGTTATCTAGTTTATATTTGTATTAACAGCATTTATCACACTCTTGGAATTTAATGAACTCCTGTTATATAGTCATCTTATAGAAGATTGGAAAAGATGAAGAAGCCTAAGCCAGATATAAAACTATCAAGGAAAATGTCCACATGACCAATGTCTGAAAATAGTACCTAACACTGACTGACTGCTTACTCTACGGCAATGTCATTTAATCCTCACAACATTCCTATAAAGTAGTTATCATCATCTTTAATTTAAATATGAAGAAATAGAGATGTCTTGTTCAAGGTGTTGCAGCTAGAGAATGGTAGGACCAATATTACAAACTAGGCCTGTGTAGTGCCAAAGCCCTCATTCTCAACCAATATGCTGACTGTCTCTCTTCATCGACAGCACAGCCACAAAAAATAACCTCAGCTATATGGAGAACTATCATTTCATCTGTTTTAAAATTCAAACTATAACCCCAGCAAAGAATCATTCCATCTGTGGCTGGGCTACTGTCTACAGTCAAATGTCTGTTAACCTAAATTCATGCACCCAAAGGAAGGAACATGTTTAGGTATCTTTCGTATTTTCTTTTGTCATCATTATTGAGTCTCAGAGATGAAAATATAAGGTGTACAAGATTTCTAAAGTTAACTTAGAAACTAACCATAAATATTAGAGTTAAATTGTTAAGCTGTTAAGTTGAATGCTAGTTTATTAAAGTTCCAATATTCTGAAGTTATAGAATGAATTCTACATAACACAAGTAATGCTATATTTGGGGAAAAATAAAGTCCAAAATATTGAAAACAATTGACAAATTAAAACAAGCTTCTAAAGCTTGATAAAAATAAAAACAAAACTTGTAAAATAAAGAATTTTATATTATATAGACAATATCCTTAATGTAAAATTATACAAAATAGCTTCAATAAAGAAGGATAACAGCATTAGATATACTCTAAGCTTCTCATGTGAACAATATCAGTGGTGGAAAAGTATCAGGATGATTTACTAAGGAAATGAAAGAAGGCCAATAATTATATACCTTATTTTTTTTAATTAAAGCAAAAAAACTGGCTACAATCTAATGTAGTGTTCTCTATGGGAAGGGGATGGTAGCTTTTTCATTGTAGAGACAATCAAAGAATAATGGCAATGATTTGGGATTAGAATCAGAGGATCAATAGTTTCCAGACTTATTAGTGATATAACAATTTATTCAACATATCTTAATGCCTAGTTTTCTCATGCCTAAAAATGTTGTAGAGTAATACCTGCTCTAGAGCATTCAACAGTAAGAAGAACAGTTAGCTATTAACATTATTATCAGTAAAGTGAAGGTGATAATGTTCCTTTCACTTCTAGAACTGTAGTAATTAAATAAAATATCTTAAATATTTCTATTCTTGGATTATGAAGCACTGCTAAATAAAACAGAAACTATGTTTACTGAACGGTCAAACATCCTAATAATTTCAACATCATAAAGGCCTTTCTGATATACATTTACTCTAAAATCTTTTGAGTAGCACTCAATCACACAAACTAATCTACTTCTAAGAAAATAATGAACATCATTAAAGCTAGTTCAATTTCACTGAGTAGCAATAATGGAATCCCACCCTGTTTATGCCCAATACAACAAAATGCTTAGAGTCAAATTTTAAAAATAAAACAACTCTGTTCTGATAAACGTATACATTTGTACACAGCAATTCTGACTCTGATGAGTTTAAGCTAAGATCGATTTTCTTCTATTTTTTTTAAAATTTTTACCTTTTTGGAATATATATATAAGTTTGGTGTTCTGCCTGGAACAGGAATACCAGCTTTCGTTAGTTTTATGAAATACTTCTGCACTCGGCTGGCAACCTAAGGAAACATGACAAGCCTTTTAACATAATGACAAAACATGCAATACCTGAATGGTTTGGGTTTTTTTGTGTGTGCTATTCTGAAACTTATTAATCTAAGTGTCTATGTTTTCTATTAGAGTGTATGAGAGGTCTAAAGGGCTGTCGAGTCAAGATTTACTGCTAAATGCTCTACAATTATTCATTCTATCTTATATCACCACTTCTTTTTCTAATGAATTATTCTCCTCTGCATACAAGTCTGTAATACCAGAATAGTGTTTAAAAATTAAAATGTATATGAGTATCTAAATGAATGAGAATTAAAAATTTATCACAAATGTAGAAATAATTTTAAACCGACAAAGACACATTTTAAAATCCAGACTACCCCCCGTAAAAAAAAAATCACTAAATTGATTCCAAAGGTAAATACATATTTTCAACTTGTGAATATTCATGCTTGTAAAATAAAAACACAACTATTAATATTGATCGATGGGAATGTTTTGTTTTGTTTTGAGCTACAACCAGGGAACACTGAATAAGGCAATGTCACAAAGCTATTAGCATAGTCTAACCAAAAAGCATGTAACCGGTACACTCAATCATTCAAGAGACACTAAGCTCATTACATTTTAATTTTTTTAGTATTTAGTAATAATCCAATGCAGAATTACCTCAAGTTGTTTCTGATATCAACACATAAGTATACAATGCTAATTTTATAAACCATACATATTATAGTACACTCTGTAGCTAAAAATGATGCTGCAGATCTGATGTGAAATGCATTATCTTTCATTTTAAAAAAAACTATCAGAAATATATCAGCAATGTGGAGTCATCTCCTCAATTACCTGTTTTGCTGTCCTATTACCCAGTTCATCTGCTATCTTCTGCCAGCGTCGAGATTCTACTTCTTCAGGAGGATATTTCAGGAGTAGCTGTTCAAGCTTTTTCTAAGCCAAACCCAAACCAAAGTTAAGAAAGTTTAATACTGAGTTTCTAAATATATTCACATTTCATTTTAAACTAACAAACTCTTTCCCCATCTTTAGGGGTTAGGTACTAGAAATCCTCAGGGTAGAGAAAATTTCTCGTAAGCAACTTATAGATATCACAGGGAAAATGAAATCAGAGAATAAACCTAAACAACCTTATAATGATTTTCTATACACTTCAGTAAAAAGACAACACAAAAAATTATATTAATATTTTACATGTCTTGGTGATTTCCACTGACCATCCTTTCTCACTAGACTATGTTTAGACTCATCCCTATAGATTTGACAAAAACATATAAATTCATTTGGATTTAGACAGAATACTAAGAGACTTTTCCCTCCTTTGTGTGGTTCTCCATTCAAATATTTGACTTTAACATTCTGACCTATTTCCTAAATTCTCCTACAGTCCTAAAGATGCAGAATAAACTGGATGCTTGAAATAAAGATTCTTAAACTTTTGATAAACTTATCACAGCTGTGGGGTTAATCCTCATGTGAGACAGAGATGTGTCTCAAATCTTATCCACAAACAATCCAAGCTGTATGCCAAAATGTAACAAAACACTCTGACTTGGCTTTGTCAGCTCTCTTCCACAAAAGAATATGAATTCACTGAGGCACAGCTATATTTGGTCCCAAGTTTTTCCCTCTCCCCAAACTGCATATAAAAACTTAATTCCATCCATTTCAATACCTTTTTCAACCCCTCTCCCAAAACCCAGATTCCTTTTTTAAAAATCATCCCCAAACAGGATTTCATATCTGCTCAAAATCCCAAATTCTTGAACTGTGCAAAAAGGTATACAGAAACAAGTTTAAATATTTTAAATTCATAGTTAAGAGGGATTATATACAAGATACACTTTACTCATAATACTCTAATTTTAACTTTTTTTTTTTAACCTAAGCAATTTAGAAATATCTATTACCTGTTCTTCAACAGTCCACAACTGGTTAAATGTTTCAGGTTTGGTATCATCACACAGACGTCCTCTTATCATCTGCATATAAAACAAGGCTTTTGTCAAAATAACAAAGACGACCCTTTGATATAGCCGAACAACACACAAATGGTAGTATTTTTTATTAATTCAAAATTATTTTAGTAAAAAAGCTCGTTTTTAGAATAAATATTATGTGTCAGCACCTGTACTAGGCATGTTACACATATTACTCATTTAATCCTCACAACTCTACAATATATGTAATATTAGTCACGTTTGGTACAAAAGGAAACTGCAGCTTAGGGAGATTAATATAAATGACATGTGGAGTTCCACAGCCAGTAAGTGTTAAAAGAGTTGGGATTCCAATCCAGGTTTCTCTTAACTTCAAAGTTCATGTCTTTACTATCCTCACTGAAAGACTGCTTCAGTTTTAAGAATGCAAATCAGCAAAATGTTAAAATATTTTGTCTATAATTCAAATTTTCCTCTCAACATGTTATACTGCTTACTTGAGGACGACTATTTGAGCCTTCTGGACCATCACTCAAAGGCAACATAGAGTATGAAAGGGACTCTCCATCCTTCTTAGGATCTGAAGGACTTTTTGGTCTAGCAGGTAAACCTACTAAAAAGAAAACCATGTATAGGATTATTAAAGCAAGACTTTGCCAGATAATTCTTTACTTAAATTCTTATATAATTTCTTACCTTTATCAAAAACTAGCTTAACTCTCCTAGTATGTCTTTTACGATTTTTAAATTCTCTTTCAAAGTTCCCAAGGCTATTGGTATATTGGTCCCATACAATCTCGGGCAACTGAACAACTCTCTGTGGATATGGAAGCCCTATATCGGCCTGGGGAGAAAAACATAAAGTGACAGTCTAAATTTAATTCAAGAAATTAGCAACTAAAGCCAAATTATCAGATGACTCCTAATCCAAATAATCATTAACTGGGTATTTCTAATCACTGTTTAAATCTAATAGTCCATAAAGTTAATATAGTCTAAATACTAAATGGTAAAGATAAAAACAAGGATCAATTTAACAAAACAGAAGCACTATTTTTAGATCTCTAAAGCTGAACTACATAAATATATTACACTTTGTCATTAACACACTTTAAACATAAATAGCAAAGCAAAGAAAGGTTTTACGTCTAAGAAAAGAAAATGTGTTTGACAATAGGGGAGACTTACTACGCAGAATTCATTTTAAATGTCCCCCAATATTCATGACTTATCCATCGAACAATGAATTACTTACACAGTATATAACTTTTACCACATGTAAAAAAATCATGACATTTTACTAATCAAGACTATATCTTTAATTTACTTGGAAATCAGTTACTTTACCAACCACCTTTTTGAAAATCATTAGTTGTCATAATTACTAGTACCAGGTCATTATGATCAATATCTTTTGATAAAAATTTGGGTTACAGAGGTGGATGCATTTTTCAGTATTCACAGAACATTACAATCAGAATTTAAGAATTTCACTGTATGTAAATTTCACCTTAAAAACATTTAAAAAAATTTAGTTAACAATATGCATTCTGAAGTGTTTTTGTGTGAAGTTAATATATGTCTGCAACTTTGAAATGCATTAAATGCATTCCATCTTGAAGTAACATGGAATGATGGATAGTAGGACTGATATAGTAAATATAGTAAAATAATAATTGTAGAATCTAGGGGGGTGGATATGTGTTAACTAAAATACTTTCAACTTTCTGGTGTACTTAATATTTCTCACAATAAAATGAGAAAAGAAATCAGGTCATAAATTATGAAACTGAACAAGCAAAATCCACTCTGCAACACAATTCTTAATTTTTATTTTGCATATGACATATTAAATTATTACCACCATTTTCATAATAGTTCATATAAATCTAAAGCTCAACTTTTACAAAATTAGTAATGATGGCAAATAACAAAGAAAGTAATGATGGTAACACCAAAAAAAGCTAGTAGTTCCCTGTGTTCTATATACTAATACATACCACAAGTTTTCCTCAATTTTAATGAGTTTCTAGATGTCCACTAAAACAAACAGATCACATGTCAACAACTTAACTAATACAGTAAATGTAAAGAAAACAGGCAAATTAAGTACACATGAGTAACTACAAAAACAAAAGAATCAAATTTCTAAAGTAAATCCAGTAGAAAAATTTCTTTCCAGGGAACATAATGAGTTTTTCATGATTACTAGAGTATCTTTCATGACATATTTAACATATATATCTGTATATTTTTCTAAACAATTTTAAGATGGTCAATATCACATCTGTTTCTGAGATAAAGTGAAAGAAATTCAGTTCTAAACCAAAGCTGCAAATAACCAACTGCATACAAATTTAGTAAATGTGCCTAACTGTATCTTTTTACCCACCCAGGAAAATGAATAAAATAAAACTAAGGTTAATTTATTTTTTATTAATACTTACTTTTCTAATACCATCTGTTTTAGTTGGATCCACTGTAACCATTATAAATACTATATCTTCTTACACCAGCAAAAAGTTTAATAACAACAATGCAGAATCAAAAACACCTAAGTAAGCTACTACTATAAAAGGAACGAT
Source organism: Macroglossus sobrinus (assembly GCA_004027375.1). Classification (NCBI taxonomy): domain Eukaryota; kingdom Metazoa; phylum Chordata; class Mammalia; order Chiroptera; family Pteropodidae; genus Macroglossus; species Macroglossus sobrinus. The sequence goes on along the minus strand of PVKZ01000655.1, from coordinate 381,063 downwards.
ACAATGTGGCTATAGAAACTTAAACAAGTTTTAACAAATCAACATATAGATTCTATATCCATCTTGATATTCAATATTCTTATAGCATGAAGAGAAAGGAATATTTGCCAAATAAATGTTATAGCTAGAAAAATCCAAAATATAAATTAATACACCTAAATGAAACAAAGTCCCCAGGGTTGTTCTCTCAACACCTGTTAGACCACTTTTGTGATCCATTAAAAATTGATAAATAATAACTAAAGTTATCATGCTATACAGGTTAAGTTGTTTTCGTTTTTTTTTTTTAAGGTGAAGAAAAGGATTCTTTGTCTTAGTTTTTCAGTTTTCTTTTCACACAATGCTCATTAATATTATGCCTCTCAAATTTACTGAACAATTAGTGGGTCCCTAATTTACGATATACATTATAACATAAAAGCATATTTAGACTATCTCCACATTTATATACCAAAAAAGTTTTTATAAAAATTGAATCATTTTCAATTGGTTATCTGTTAAATACAAAGTTCTATTTTAAGGAATACAGAATATTAAATGGAATTTTTACACTAAAATAAAGGACATTTCAAAATTAAGTAGAATTTATAACTCTTCCTCTTGGACTTGGCAATCATAATCCTAAAGGCCTTAAGGCATTTAAAATTGAGTTTTTGTTTTTATCATCATTGTTTTCTATCTTACTATGCTGAGTTACAAAATTAAAATTAAAGCAGTTAATAAATCCTGAAGTATTTTTTCTTTTAGCTTCACTAATGCTGAAGTTAGAAATGGAGAAGAAAAACACTATAAGATGGGAAGGCAACAGGAAAAGATCATAAATCTGGCTAGGAAATAGGACATCAACTTCCTACACAAACATTGAAATAAAGCTCTTAGCTATTTTCATTGGGACATATTTTGTGGGAGTAAAGGAAGGCAGCATCCTGCCTTCATTAGTATGATTAATTACAGAAGGGGGAAAAATAAACATTTTTAAAAGTATATCCCCATATTAAAAACAAAATTATTACCAAATATATCTCAATAAATCTTAAAAAGTGCTCAATATATACCTTCTTCTGGAGTTTCTCCACAAATCCAATGGGATTTTTCAGTGCTTCTCTCTGGTGTCTGCCTAAACTTTCAAGGTCCTGAACTGCTTGAGAACGTTGAGCCTCGAGTACAGCAATCGTCTGTAACAGTCTCTGATAACTACAGAGACAAAAAAAAAAAAACCTCACTAAAATTTTCTAGTAACAACAATAAATAAAAACTGAGTTCAAGCCATGATCTATTATTAAGTCACAGTCTTTTTAAAGTTACCTGAAAGAGTTTAGTAAAACATATTACTGGAAATAAATGAGGTCTTCCTTAGTTACGAAGTACCTAGTCAGAAAATATCAGTTAGAGAAAGCAAAGCCTTTATCCCCCATTTTTAAAATTCCTGAAGCTGAACAAGTGTAGAAAATAAGAAAGCATACTGACTTCCCAACAAAGTCATCGAGAAACTGCTAAATAAAGAAAAATTAAAACCGTAATATTTTAGCACTAGAAAGAATCACCAAATTCAGCTCCTCTATTGTACTTTATTGAAATAAGGCATGTCAGGTACATTTTCTTGAATGGAATTACAAAAACTGTCACATAATTCGACATGACCGTAGGTGTCATGATTCTCATTTGCTTTACTATACCTCCACTCTAGAGTAAGTTTATTTCCCTGTCAATTCTTAAGAACTGAACATTTTAAAAGATAGGCCTTAAAGATATTTTTACCTCCTTGCCTACGAAAGTCCATTTAGCACAACTGATATACTATTTTAGCCACACAAATGTACTACTTGTCATGAAATCTCACTATGGTACATGTACACTAATTACTATTATTTCAATCTCTTTTTCTCCCTCCCTCTCTCTTTCCCCCCTAACATTCACTCACTCACTCACTCACTCTGGTTCAAATTGTTCTACCTCGCTAATATCTAATCTCACATGTCACTACACATACGTAAACATGTTGACCCAAAAACTCTGAATGCTCACATACATTTCACAAAAAGAATTAAGAACAAGTTCACTCTAAGTTAAATTCAATATTAGTGGTTAAGTCCTTAGAGTTGAAGCACAACTTTTCTTTATGACTTCAAATAAATTTCACTGCTTCCCACTAGACTGTTTTGCTTATTCAGTACGTAGCACACTTCCCAGAATAAGTGAGAAGAGTGTAATAAAACAGTGAATTCAAGTCTTCTGTTTCAGATAATTTCAATTATTTCCTAGAGTACACAGATTTTACCAGTAAGATTACCATACACATCCTTAAATAGAAATGGAAGTATCAAAAAAAAAATGGGGTAATTATCTTTAAAAAAGATACACACAAATCTATTTTCAATCCCACCTACCCACTCACTCACTCTGCCTCCAAAGCAAACTAGAATCTGATCCAGGCGTCGATTGAGGCAAGATTAATTAATTCAATAATTATTTACTGTGAGAACAAGGCACCATCCTAAAAGCTTTTGTATTTATCAAGGTAAAGGAGAGAGAGCTTAGATGTAATAGGGAGCTACGATTACACCAGAGAGGGAGAAAAGGAATTGGATGGGAGTAAATGGGACAGGATTGGCTATGTTGTTGGGGTTGGAGGATTGGTATGGGAGGGTATATCTACTTTTCATATATTTGAAATTCTCCACAATGAATTAAAAAGAAAACTCCAATTTAGGCCAAACTAATTAGCACTCTTTCCTGGGCTAATCAGACATACTTGCTACTGTATTCAGCTCTAAGACAGATAGGTTCATGATCAGATAAAAGAGAAACTATGTAATAAGAAATAAGTATCAACATTTACTGAGTGTACTATATTCCAGACATCACTGCATTTTGAGTATAATAATACAATTCTCATAAATTTATAAGGTATCATTATACTTTACAGATAGGGAAACCAAAGCACAAATTAAGTAACTTGCCAAAATCATACCAGCCATTTGTTGTGCAGATATGACATGAGGAATATTAGACTCAGCATATTTAGCCAAGAAATGTAAACCTCAGAAAATGATTACAATATTTAACACACAGCTATGTGGAAAAGGAGACAGACTTGTTTTATACGGCAAAAAGTGTCAAAGCAGAAATGAATTGTGATAAAGGTACAATATGAAGAAAAATCTTGTCTTAGTCAAAATCAATAATAGATGGCAGGACAGCACCCAATTAACACAGATGTGATACAGATATTTAAAGGAAATTCACTACTAAAAATCCTGAAACTCTTTAATTCCAGTATAACATGCTACTTACTTTCACTTTTGCTATTCAAGTCTTCAACATAAAATTAGACAACTTTAGCTTTTATATTATGGAATTATATTTGGCTAAAATTAAATACTCTTCAAGTCTATAACTTATTTCTACTACCTTTCATTATCCAAGTCCTCCTGAGCCTTTATTCACTTCTGTGAATATAAAAATATCTACATGAAAGAGTATATAGGTAAAAATCGTGAGGTCTGGAAGAGAATATCAAGGAATAAGCAATCTAGAAGTTTTATTTTATTGTCCATTTTATTACACGCACTGTTAGGGAAAGAGGAAAGGAAGAAGGAAGGGAAAAATTTTATTTTCAACGAAACCAGAATCTTTTTCAAGGAATCAGTTTTCTATTTATATTGTGAAAACAAGTCTTAAAGTTATACAACATTTATAATCTTAAAAAAAATGAGAAAATATTTTTTAAAAAATTCAGGCCGAAGAACAGTCTCCCTCAAAAATTGGCCTAATCCTTTCAAATGGTCATTAAATAGTGTCGTTAAAGACGAAAAAAAAATTGAAAGGTAGTCTATATCAGGAGCCTACAACCTATAGTTTGCCTATTTCTATAAATAAAGTTTTGTTGGAATATAGCCACACTCATTTGTTTACAAAGTGTCTATGGCAGCTTTCTAGCTACAATGACAGAGTAGAGTAGCTGCAAAGTGGAGCTGATCCACAAAGCCTAAAATATTTACTATCTGGCTGTTAAAAAAAATCTGCTAGGTCCTACTCTGGATTAAAGAATTCATAAACGAGACAACCATATGTAACATATAACCCTGGATTAGATACCAAGGGGAGGCAAACATTTTTGAGGATAGATGGAAAAATTTAGATTGTGAATTATATCATATTGTATCAATGCCAAACTACTGGGGCATAATAAGGTATTTAAAGTTATGCAGAATGTCCTTGTTTTTAGGAGATACATACTTAAGTATAAGGCTGATGAGTCTACAACATACTTTTAAATGGCTCAACAAAAAGAAAGGTTTTATAGAATATGAGGTAGGAAGGAGGATGAGGGGAAAGGAAGACAAGAGAGAAAACATGTTATAAAATGTTGTTGACAACTAATGAATATAGTTGAAGGGCAAACAGATGTTTATTATAGTATTCTTTTAATTTTCTAAGTTTTATAATCCCCCCAACACTAAATAATGAAGAAGCTACTCATTATGCTCTGATACTAGAAATGAGTACCTTGATGATCCTATGAATACTGACTGACCTTGATTAAACACACTGAAAAAAAACCTAAAGGATATAAAGTGACATAAGAATAAATGTATTAGTTTACTCTACTGTAAGAAGAACAAGGGAGTGGGTATAGAAAAACTTACAATTGGATGAGTTAAACAATATAATTTCATATGTGTACAGATGTGCACAAATGCACACAAGTATGCACTGGTGAGCTGAAGGAAATAAGAGAAGAACAAGATATATATTAGATTTCATTTTCAACAGAACAAAGCTACACAAAGTGAATTGGTTCTCAAGAATAACAATCAAGCCACTTTAAACGATAACAAATTGTATCCTACCAATTTACTAGTGTAAAACAATTTGGGGAGAAATGCCTCCATCTACTCTATGCCATCAATTTAATCAAGCGTGACATTTTTCCTTCCTACAAAATGCTGAGTAAATTATTTTTATGTGAATAGCATACATTTTAAAATATTATCTATTTGGTGAAAGAAGAACTGTATAATTGATACTTTCTCTTCATGAAGGGTTCCAAACACTGAAACTCTAAGATCTGTAAATTCAGTAATTCACAAATGATCTCTCACTCTATGAAAATGCTGAAGTCATCAGAGGGTGATTAAAAACCCTTTTATGATATTCTGTGTTAAGAGAAAAATCAATAACTCAACTTCTGATAACATGTCTTTCCAGGTATAAAGCTCAACTATGTACTGAAATAATAACTAAAAACACTGAATTGAAAACAAGAAAAACCATGTTGTACTTGTTTATTTTAAAAGCATGGTAGAACAAGTAAGATACTGAGATTTTTTATTAATTTGCCAGAAGTTAAAAAAGGCATAAAATGGAGGAGTCAAATGGAACACAAAACTGCTTTGGCCTTGAGGGCAGATACTGAACCATGCAAGCCTGAGCTCAATTGCCTGTGTTTCACTTGGCCAGGGAGTAGAAGACAAAGCCACCAAGGTTGTTAGTCTAATAGAAGACCCTCTTCCATCAAACTGCAACCTCACTTCTAAAGTTGCTTTGGCACTGAGGGAAAAAGCAGATAAAAATTTCAACCATAAAAATCTGATACAAGACAGTCAATCCTTGTATATATTTGCTGCCCCAAATATTATACCTGGGTGGCCTAAAAGAACTGAAGCCATGACTACAGTTTAAAGCAGAGTTTCTAGACTGGTATAAACACTCTCACCCCCGTCAAGATATCCACAGAAGTAAATGCAATTTTTCTTTGGAAGAATATATCTTTGGAAGATTATAACCAATAAATAATTTTCCAAAGAAAGTGAACATCTCACAATGAAAAATTACTAAGCACACAAGAAAGGTAAACACAAAAGAGTAGCAATAAAGACAAGCTTAAAAATAGCTAGAGGGAAGGGAATAGGAAACTATAAAAACTGAGTATGTAGTTTTGAAAAGAAAGCAAATTCAAATTTTAAAAATATAATGAAACTAAAAAGTTCAATGGGAAATCTACTTCCTGAAAATGTAGACTAGGCAAATTCAAAACAAACCCTGCATTGAAGACTAGCTGACAAAAATATTTATAATCTCCTACAGATAACAAAATTATGAGGTATTACCAGGTCAAATCTATAAGATGGAAACCAGAAAGACCTGGGTTTATCAGCTCTGCCAACAGTGAGAAGTATGCCAAGCAACTGCTCTCAGAAAGGAAGGTATTTAAAAAGATCTAAGGAATTAAGTTTGCCCTACTTCACAATGTCTACCCATGATATGTTAATGGCTTTTCTTTTACAGAGGTTATTTCCAAAAAGAAATTACCTGGAATATAATGGCTGAAGTTTGACTGGCTGTTCTCTAGGTCACTAAATAATATAATTCCTGAAAGCAGGAACTTTTAGGTACACCTATTTCTATAGTTTTTAAAATGTATGTCTTGTCTCATTTAATCTATCATGTGACCCTTGAGAAGAAAGCCACTGTTCTACATCTTTAATACTGTCCCACAAAACACTAAGGTTCAAGAGACATCTAGATGAAAACAAACAAAAACCACAAAAGAAAACATGAGCTGAAAAGTTATTTAGCTAGATGAAATTTTCAGTAGTTAAATAACTATGTAGAACACTATTTTAATGTACGTCTGTTCTTATGAATTCTTTAGGTATGCTAAAGGTACATATAGTCTCAATCCTTTTTAACACATAAGACTTAGATGGACATATAACAGGCAAAGACATACTTATCAAATTCATAAATGACATGAAACTGAGAAGAATAGCAAATACTGCAGGTGAAAAAAATCAGCATTAAAAAAAAACAAAAAAGCTTTCAGCAGCTGTAAAGCCATGGAGATCCTGGCCAGGCCGAGCTGAGGACAGCCTTCATTGTCCTCCCAGTCCTTCAACCCTCCCTTGAAGGCCCTCAATAAAATAGTTTGATTCCCTATTCCCCTCCCCCGCCAAAAAAATAACGAGCAAAGTAGAATACTAGACAAGATGAAATTTAATGATATTTAAGCAAAAAATCTGGAATTGAACTACAAAACAAGTACAAGATGGCATAAACTTGCCTTAACAGGCACAAAAGAACTGTGAGTTCCCAGCTGATCCTAAGTTCAATTATGAGGTTAAAGTGTGAAGTGACTACTCAAAAATACATAATATTAACTTGAACTTGTATGAACCTATTCAAATACTAACCAAACACACTCATTAAACATATCACTACATCAGCCACTGAAGGATACAAGTATAAACCACATGCAGCCTTACCCTCAAGATCATTACAATTTAGGTAAGAGGGTGTGCATGTGTATATTTTTAGTTGTTTAAATATTAACAAGAAAGCTTATAAAATTCCTAGTCAATTCCTTAAATTTACAAGAATTATAATGATTAAGGTACTTAAAGAGAAAAACACATGTTAAATGTGGTAAACTATGACGACAAATACATAAGCATATCATGAACAAAGTGATCATTCCTGGGAGACCAAAACAATATTTCATATAAGAAGTAAAAAGCAAGTTAAATTCTGAAAAATAAGTGGTACTTCAACAGGAAAGGTGTAAGCAAGTTAAGATATACCAGGTAGAATAAAGAGCATACACACACACACAAAAAGCAAAGAGGCAGTGTGCTACAGAGATCATTTTATAGAAATATTTATAGCTATGTGTACATACACAGATTAGCATACACACACATTTTCTTGCACTGTAAGCTGAGACAGCTGAATAAAAGCAACAACACCCCCCAGTACAAATGAGCACATAAAGTACCCAAATACTGATTTCTAACACTGTTCTTGAATAAAGGGAATAAGGGATCCTTAGAGAGACAGGCGATTCTAGAAAAGGGGCAGGAGTATCTTGAAGTGCCAGAAAGTAAGAAATTGCCCAAAAAACACACAAACAAAAATACAACAACTTGATGAGACAAGGAGCCAAGAAAAAGGTTCCCGGTGGCCAAAGTTAGAACAATTTGAGCCACAAAATAAAGTAGTACTAAATTATAACCCAAGGTATAAAAATATTTTGAGTCCATACTGATATTATTGAAGAAAGAACGAAATGAAAAAAGAAAGAGGTTCCCATTTAGAGCTTCAAATAATTGATGTAGCCATTCTGCTTTCAAGGAAGGAGAACGTAACTCTCCATTCTGAAGTGTGGACTGTGCAGTGACTTCTTTCCAAAGAATACAGTATGGAAACGGGGAGGAAAAAAGAGTAACTTTACAGTGGAGAAACATGACATGCATTACCTCAGCGGGTGATAAATATGGCACTTTATCTCTGTGGATTTCCTTCCAAAAACCTGAGAGAAATCTATAAGACCTGACTAGTATCCCTCAAAACTGCCCAGGTCTGAGAAACTGAAACAGCCAGGAAAAGCCTAAGGAGACAAAAGCTAAATGTAATGTAGTATCTTAGAGGGGATTCCAGAAAAGAAAACGGATATTAGGTTAAAACTAAGGAATTCTGAATAAAGTGTAACTTTATTATATTATACCAGTTAACTAGGACATTATATTTTATATGTATTATTCTTATTAACATAGTTAATAAGGATATATCAGTTGATTAATATGTTAATATGTTTATTATTAATATGTTAATAGAGGAAGGTGGGTCAGGGTATATGGGAATTCTCTGAATTTTTTAAATTTTCCTGTAAACCTAAAACAGTATTAAAAAAATAAAATCCATTAAAAAAAAAACAAGACTTTTATGGTTTCTTCACTGGGGTAGTAAAATTTGACTAATATACCCTCTAAGGAATATTATGCAAAAAAAAAAAAAAAGTTATTTAAAACTTTTTTTAAAAATCAAGAGTAGAAAATGCCTGGCCTGAGAGTCAAAAATACATAAAAGAACTGGCAACTCTGCCACTAATTTTAAAATCTTGAATATGAATCATCTTTTCTGGTCTAGGTTTTTACACCTACATTTTTACCACTAAATTGAGAGGGATAAAAACAGCCTCTGAAACCATTATCATTACACCAAATGTAAAGTGTCAGAATAAATCTCTTTATCTAGTAGGTTATAATAGTAAACAAAGAATTTCACTGTACCTCTAATTTCAAAAAGAAAAATAAATGCCAGGTTAAATTACATGGACAATTAGCACAATAGCTCTGCCACTTCTACTCTCAGAAGTTGACTCCCACCATACTGAATCCTAGATCTATCCTAGTCATTCATTAATTAAACAACTTATTAACTACTGTATCTTCATCCTAAAGTAGCAAAGAAGTAAAGGTAACAAGGACTGGATATAAAAATCAGAAATGAGTACTGTTATGAGAGGATATAAAAATAAAAAATGAGCACTGCTATGACAAGAAATGGTAGTAAGAGGAAGACCCTAGGATTAAAGTGCCCAAAGTTCCAAAACTCCACACCACAATATTCATGTTTGTGTACTTTCAAATTAAAACATTACTTCAGAATCTAACAACAGCCAAGATTATAATTCACTTCTAATATTAATGAATCAAATGTGAAAAGGAACATTCATTCTTCAGAGCAGCATTAATGAATGGGGTGACAGGAAGGAAGACTACACAGCATGGTAGCAACAGCAGAGGTATCCACAGAGATCAGAGCCTCTGCACTGGTTCAGCTCCCTCTTTTCTTTCTATTTGCTTTCACAACTGATGATGGCAGACCAAGTAATTTAAGGAGGCCTTCTTTCTAGTTAACAAAAAAAATGGCAATACCACCATCACAATAAATGAACTTTGGACAGTCAGGGGTTACTCAAAATTAAACAGATGCAGAATTACAGAATATAATCAATGCAGGTGGTCTATAAATATGATTCCACAGAATTTACTATGATGATTAGAAAAATAAGAGAAGAGTAAAAAAATCCATAAAATATTCTGAATCTTTAACAAGAATGGCTATGATTATAACAATGTAGAGAAACCATATCATGTACAACAAACTTGGTTTCTAGCTTCAAGAAATTCTAGGAAAGAAGAGTTAAATTAACAATCGCTCCACTCTGTATTAAGTACTAAATGATGCATATGCTAAATGGCTACAAAGTTTTTCTGACAAGTTTATGAATTTATGAATCTGAACATTTAGTTCAGATTAGTTAGAGATGAAAGAACATCAGTTTCTTTATAATTTTATTTTTGGCACAAAAAATATATATATATTTCTTCATGTTATAGTTCTATACCAAACTTGATTGAGAATCTTAGTAAAAATTAAAAATCCATTAAAAAAGATTGCCACTGCAAACTGTTTCAAAAGTTGAGTTCCAAAACCATTCTGAGCAATGATGTTTGAGTTCAGCAAAGTAAGGAATGGATACCTTAAGGTTAAAAAGCTTCTACTTCTGCTTTTTAAAATAAAGATTAGAAATCAGTAGTACTACCTTATAGTCACATGCTACCTAATATAACCACTACGTTATTCCTGTATGTCAAAAGTCCCTTCAAATTAACTATTTTTTATCACGCATTTAAAAGGAAATAACCATAATAATAACATGGAATCTTCCCAAGGGTTTAAAATCCACATATATTATACACTCTGATTCTTTTTATCTCATTAAAATTTATCTCCTAAAGAATATTAATTGGCCAAGTGTGCTTCCTATCCCTGCTCTTGCAAAAGCCATAATTCCTTTTCCCAAAATAGTTGATTTTTCTTTAAATACCCAGTATTCATATTTATTATTAGTACTATTGACTTCACAACTTCCAGTAGAAAGAATATTCATAAGTCTCTAATTCCCAAGAATCCTTCAGTGTTCTTAAAAAAAGTTATACTTAAAATGCCCAATTATAATAGATGACACAATTTAGCTAAAAGCAACCCAACTTATTGTCAAGACTGCTAAGTGAATGCCAGTTGAGCCTTGTAGTTTCTCTAAATATATTATGATTCTATACCCTGTCTTGAGATAATCTGGTAATATCTTTTAAAAACTCCCCCTAAATATTAAAGCAAACAAATTAATGACTGGTCAGTAATTGGCTTTTCTTTGTTAAAAACAATGATTTCCATATTTTTCACATTAAGGACCTCTACTGTTACAAAAATAAAAATTCTAGTGCATGCTTCTAATATATGTTTACTTATAAATTATGTTTTACTATACTTATTATATACATTATAAACAAAGAACCCCAGAATTCTTAAGAATGAGGAACAATACAAATAAATAGCATTTTCTTCCTGTCTCCCCCAGTGGATTATCTCAAGCATCCCTGGTATGCACATACCTCACCCATACTTTCTTTTTTGGTATTCTTTTTGTTAAAATTCACATAATATAAAACTCACCATTTTAACCATTTTAAAGCATACAATTAAATTAAGTGGCATTTAGTACATTCACAATGTTGTATAATCATCAGTCCCTGGCAACTATTAATCTGCTTCTGTCTCTATAATTTGTTTATTCTGGATATCTGATATAAGTGAAACCATATGTTACCTGTTGTGTCTGCCTTCTTTCACTTAGCACACTGTTGTCAAGATTCATCCACGCTGTAACATGTAGAAGTATTTCACTCCTTTTTATAATTGAATAACATTCCACTGTATTGATAACATCTCATTTGTTTATCTGTTCATCAGTTTATGGGCATTTGAGTTGTTCCCACCCTTTGACTATTGTGAAGAGAGCTGCCATGACCAACAGTGTGTAAATTTTTATTTGAAAACCTGTTTTTAATTCTTTTCACTATGTGCCTATCAAGAAACTGACAAATGGATTTCTACATGGGCACATCTTTTTATTTTACATTTCCACTAGCAATATATAAGGGTTCCCATTACCCATATACACACTAACTGGTCAAATATCATTTTGACCCAAAACACAAAATGGTCTGTAATGGCTATGTTTTGACAGCTTACACTGCCCACCTCTTTTCTGGAAGACATCCCGGAGGAAAGAATCAGCCAAAGCAGATTTTGCATCCCACCCCACCCCACCCCCAATAACTCCATCCCTGACCACTGATAATTTTGCCAGGGATGGAAACCTGACCCAGGTAGTCAATCTACTAAACAGTAACAAAGTTTTTCAGAGAATGTTAAGAGGCTCTGGTTGGGACCAGGATAAACAAAATGGGAAGTCACTGCCATTTGCAAACTGAACTGGTGGGGGTAAGGAAGGGAAAAGTGAATTTAAAAAATTAGTAAAAAGAGAAAAACCAGTCTGTGCTGCACAAAGAGAAGCAGAGATAAGAGAGTATAACTTTACATACTAACGGGTTACACTTTCTTAAAGTCTGGTTAGACTTTATTTCCTGACCTTGAGTATTCCTAAGATTGTCTACTATTTATTTTAAATAAACTTTTTTTTAATTTGATACTTTGAATGGGTTTCTGATTTCAACCAATAAGCTCTTACTAAAAAAAGCTCTAACTACCTTGATTTTATTTACCTTGTCAGTTTTTAAATAAGTTAAAGAGGTTCCATATTACTTACTGGATTTTAATACCATGCATGAAAATTGAATATCTTGTATTCAAATTGAGTATCTTTCGAGGTACATAAAAAGGCATTCACAGGGAATTTTTTTAAAGAATGTGTAATTTTTTTAAATCCACATTTCCTTCAAAAAATGTTTTTTGCCCTTCCTAAAGACTCCAGATCTTGTGGCAATAAAATCTTAACAGATAACCTTTCAACTTGTTCCTAATATCTGTTTTTCTAAATCTACTCACAGAATTCTTGAGTTTTCACTCTTAAAATAGGAAGTTAAATGCAACTGTATTGCGGTTAATATTATAAAAGTTGCATAATCATCTAGAAAAAATCCTGATCACCAGTCAAATCAAGAGTCACATATTTTCCCTACTCCAGAGTTTTATTAGGTTATCCATTCTAAGAAACAACCCACGGTAACATCTAAAAGGTTCACCCTCTATTCTGAAATTGCAAAGACATAAAAGTTTCATATAACAGACAAACTAGTAATGTCTCGTTATAAACTAATATTCTACAGGCAACACACCTCGTTATAGGCAAACCACGTATTTGATTTATATACAATCATTTCACAATAACTTCAAAAGTCCTGGACGTGTCATTTTAAATTATTTCTACCATCTACTCAAAATTATGAATTTATAAAGAGAAAGCTGAGCAATATCCTCATTAAAAATCTTTAAATAATAAGACTGATACACAAATATACAGGGACAAACATTTTCTTTCAAGTCTTTCAATTCAATAAATATAACCTCAAGCAAATTCTTACCATTCTGTATGCTTTCTAAAGCCTACTGGCAAACTCTAGATTGTAAAAATATATTTGAAACCATATAAAACATACTAATACCAAACTTGTAAATCTGTTTTTATGATATAGTACCTTCCTCTCTTTGGGATCTGGCATTAACCAAATTTACATTTTATATGGCCATATAAAAACATTATTTTACCACCTGGTAATATACTTAGACAAACAATCCTGATCATGAAATATACCCTTCTATGGCCACCCTGCACCATTATTTCTCCCCAATTCCTAAGTTATGAACTATGTGAATATTGTGAATTAGTGAACTATGTGAATGATTATATAGTTTGTTCATTTTCTTTTGAAAATTTAAATTCTAAGATTTTTTTTAGTAGAAAAAAGAAATCACTAATGCTAACTCATTAAATTCAGAGTCTTAAAAGTCAAACTAATGGTATCAAAATGTCTACTATAAAAAGCATGCTAAATTTTATCTGACATTTTCAAAGCAGGATATGGCTTGATATTTTTTCAATGCTACATCAACCAACTAGAAAGACACTGTTCCTCCAAGAGCTTGAGGTCTACTTGTACATGCTTACAGACAATTATAATTTGCTATGATAGAGCACACATGAGCAATTAATCAGTCTTGGGGAGATAGAAAAGATTTATCAGAAAACATGAGGCCTAAATTGAGACAGCCTTCTCCCTCTGCAGAAAAAGGAAGGAAAAATAACCAGAAAAAATGGGGCAAAGGTAGAATAGATCAGGCAGTTTGGCATATGAGAAAGTCTGAAGTAAAAAGAATGTAATAATCAAAGAACTAAAGGCTTAATCTGTTTAAAATATACAGCGTGAGGCAAACAGTAAAAGAGAATATTTAAAAATCACACAACAATTCATTTCAAAGAGTAGCATTTCCAGTTATCCAGTAAAGAAATGTTAGTGACCTAAATTTAAGAAAGTTGAATTGAGAATCAAGAAATAAAGTTGAATCAATAACGCAGGTGAGAGAAGAGGGAGTAGTGAAGAACTAAACTAAAGATCACTCCCACTTTTCTAGATTGGGCAAGTGAAAGACACTACCACCAGTTAAGTAAAAAGATGATGTTGATTATCGGGTGTGTGCAGAGAAAGCCTGATTTTATTTATTGTTTGTTTATTTGTTTTTAGGTGAGGCAACCCTTAGTTAATTAACCTCACAGATTGCAAGGACCTTGTCAGTTTACAATCCCTTTTTTTTTTTATTTTTTACACCTACAGCACTTGGTCTTCCTAGGTGGTCTATCTTCCAAGTACTAACCAGGCCCAACCATGCTTAGCTTCTGAGAGATCATATAGGATCGGGCTTGTTCAGGGTGGCATGGCCATAAACTAGGAAGTTCAATTTTAGACATGTTCCACTGAGTTTACTGGGAGATGTAAATGGAAATATTTTGGTAACTGGTCTGAAGCTCAAGAATAACCTGAATGGAGATATACATTTGGAAATCTATCTATATAGATGGTAATTTAAGCTACAGTAGTGACTGAGAATACCCAGACAGAGCAAGCAAAACAAAGAGAAAGTTAGTAACTCAAGCCTGAACAGTACCAAAAGGGGAAGGGCCGAGGAAGAGAATTTAAAATCATATATATAAAACATTAATTAGAATTACAGAAATCAAATCACACCAACTTTTCTTTATAGATGAGAAAACTGACAATCACAGAAATTAGACATTTACCCAGAATCATACTGCCAGCTAAAAATGGTAATGTAAGGGGATTGGAGTACTGCTCAAATCTAATCCAACATTTATAAATAATTTACAAATAACATTTTAAAAAGTATTGAGATTCTAGATTTAAATGATAGCATTTTAAAAACATGACTGGTGACTTAAACACTACTTATGACATAAAATATTATACTTGTTTTATTTAATTTGACTTTTTACATCCATATATATGTTTTAAAATGTTTATTAAAAGATACTTTAGGTTTTCACTGTAGTATTTTTAAATTTCACTTCTTAAGACTCAACGCCAATAAACTACCAGCATGATTCTTTCTTTCCAACTAAAAGTTTAAACATAACAAATTAATCTTATGGTCTTATGTTCTGAGAACTATTAGTTAAATGTGATAAAAAATACATTTAAAAATTAAGGGGAAGGAAAACGTAGGACAAGTGAAAAATAGCAAAAAAAAAGTTGAGTCAAAGTTCTCCAACTTCATACAAGTGGAAAAATATTACAGTACTAAGGAAAGCAAATTTCTGCAAAATATTCTACATTTAAGAAAAAACATTTACAAAAAAATGAATTAAACTGTTAATTTTAAAAAGCACAGAGACCATGTTTTTCTGAAAATACAACAAATTTGGTCCAGCAAAAAAGCCTGAAGAGTGTAAGAAAAATAGCTAACTCAAACTCAGATGCATTCCTCCTTAATCTCTTATGGTTACCATTTCAAATATAATAAACTTCGTTTCAAATCTTCTTGTATGTCACTGTCTTTTTCCTATCCTCATGAATTGTACCTGAACTAGTAATGCAGTTTTTACTTCTGCTCCAACCACAGCAAACACCTCATCAAGGCAACTAAAATAATCTCATCTCTTTTACCTTCATTCTTCAATGCAAATTGGTATTATTCTAACTTTTCTGACTTCAGTTTCTTAGAAAAAAAAAAAAGTTGCTTAAATTAACTTATAATGTAAAAGTAAAACCTAGCCCTCATAGTCAAAGGAATGCCAGCAAAAAGTAATTTCCAAATGGTCAAACTGCAGACTGGGGATGAGCATCACAGAATAAAGCACACCTAATGCATATTAAATCAAATCAAGAGACTCTCACCTCAAGTCATGACAGAATAACTAACAATGAATATCTTCGGTCATACACAATCAGAAAACCAGAGAAAACATAGAAATGGTTATTGTTAGACAATGGACAACAGCCAGTACAAGGTTATGATCTGTGAGAGAGGGCAAACAAATGAGATAAGTCCATTGATCACATTCACTTTCTACATGGAGGTACCACCAGTACTACTGAATGGTCTGGAGAAGCAGAGACAGAAAATAAGAGTTTAGGGAAGCTGAAGCAGCTGAATTTGAGGGACAGAGCACCAAAGAAGAGGAAGAAGCAAAACAAAAAAGACAGAAAACACAGAAATCTACATAGATGTCCTGTTGAGCCTCTGGCTGAATATGAAGCTATGCGTGTAAAACTTCTGATTCCACAATACCAGGCAAATAACAACTATCACAGAGCTGTACACACCTACCAATGATCTCAGGAGGCTCGTCATTCAGGTTTCAACAGCCATAGAGTAAAGATATTTTAAATGAGACATTAGAAAGGCCATGCTATAGAAGTCAACTAAATCTAGAACACAGACTGCCACTATGGACTTTCTCCTAACAGATAAAAAAATAAACCTTAGTAGAATTATGCTTATCATCGAGTAAATTAACTGCCTATCAGAACAAATTTCAACTTTCTAAAGTAAGAGAACAAAATCCAGACCCTCAATAACATATTTATAATGTGTACCATATAAATATAATAGACATGTGAAAATTCAATCATAACACTATAGAGAATTCTGCCTACTGATTCATGAATAAGTTATTTAGTCTCCTCACACAACTTTACAAATTTCTCTATATTAAAATTAGAGATTAAAGAGTCAAGTGGAAGCAGCTTTCCATAATAACATAAAAAAACAGTGGTAAACAGACCCCATAGGAGGGGGGCAAAGAAGAGGGGAAAGAGAAAGAGACAGAGAGATAGGTAAATAGAAAGGTTACAAGACAGATCCTTCCATTAATTACTATACATTATAATAAGTAATGACATGGATCATCACAGAAATAGTATATGTGGTATACTACTCTGCTTGGGAAATATGTGAAAATACATTTTTGAGCCTACTATAAAAATTATTGAAAGTTTCTGCAACTGAAGGCTAAGCTTCCAATAAGTCTCAAATAAACAGTAATTGTTTTAGATAGGTTTTATTGTTAATGAGTATTTATTGCCATATATAAAGAAAAAACTATTGTTTCTCCATTCAGAATTTAGATATCTAGTAATATACATAAGATACAGCCTTCAAACCAGAAAGCAAGCAAACAAGAAAACACAATTAAAATAAACACTCCATGCGCTAATGCTTATCTATACATTCAAAGAGAAATTCCTCAGTGCATCACTCAAGAATCATGAGACAATTCTGACAAGCTTGGTTATTCAGATTTCTAAGTTTAAAGAGAACTAAAAGCAGTCAATTAGAAGGGAAGGATGAGTTATTAGAGGAAGATAACATGATAGCACAAGTGACTAATGAAAGCCAAGAAAAATAAAAATAAGACTATAAGAAGCCACGGAACTTAGAAAACGAGCCAAATTATAAGAACATAAAAAAGCAGAAGACCAAATCATTCTAGCAGTGATGCCAGAAAAGTATCACTACATAACCTGTCAGTAAAGACCCTAAATCAAATAGAAATGATTAAATTACACTTGAGTACAAATATACTTGGATTATAGCAAAGATTCACTTTTAGAAACCACTGACATTAGCTGAAATTTAAAATGCTGGTATTCAAAGGAAAAAATGAATTCACGAATTTTATACTTAGGATAGTTATCTCCCTCCTCTCATTAATTTCGTGCCAAACTACTGGGGCCAATCTGGTTATATTCCACAGCCTTCTCCAATGAGTTGAGAAGGTATATCAAGCATCAGTTTTTCCTAGTAAGTTCTGACTTTAATATACATAACTACATTCTAAACTCTTCCACCAAAGTACTTTTTGTAAATTATCCAAATCCTCTATTTAAAGTCAAACTATAGCTGTAGTTTTAGTTCCCTAGTTTGTACATGTCAGTTATTTTTCACAGATATAGTAACCAAATGTTCTATACAATGAACATGAAAGTATTTATTCAATAAATAGAACAGGTTACTTACCTATAATGCTGATTCTGACAGATAAACCCAGATAATCATGACTTCAAATATGGGGTTTAAACTCAGGCTAAAGAATTTTGAAAACTGAGTACCCAAGATCTACTCCATGAGAGTTCTCAACTAGAAATCCAAAGTCCATGGAATAAGTTCTTATTGAAGGAGATAACCACATGCAGTTCAGACTATGAATCAGAAAGAGGAAGTTCTAATCCCATTTATAACAGTAATTCATCATGATACTTTAAATAAACAACCTACAAACCTTAATCATGAGTTAGGAAATGGGAACTGCACAATGGCACCTATGTTGTCTACTCTGAGTTGTTGTGAATGTCAAATAAGGAACTAGATGGAATTGCTTTGTTATGAAGCACAGTACAAATGTAAAATTACTTTATCCAGGATGGGATGATTCAGTGCTTTCTAAACAAAATCTATCCCTAGTCCTGAAGTTGTCTGGCCCCTTCAAAGAATTTACTTTGACAATATTAAAAGTAGTCTCACAAGAAGTGACTCTAAAGAACTGATGATTTTCTTGAAGAGGCTTCAGAAATTGTTGAAGATATCAAATGATTCATCTGAAGCATGGTGCAACAGAAAGCAGGACATATAATAATTGTTTATTTAGCACATTAATGTTGTCAGAGGACCAAGTCTGAAACTACAATTCTAGTAAATATTCTTTAACATGACTTGAAAATAAGATTCTTATCTGGAGACTACATGAACAATACTCTCAGATGAGCAATAACTTACTCTTATGCTTTCACTATCTAGAAACTTAAAAATTGGTATAAATATTAGCAATGTTATCAAGGAGTTACTTTTGTAAGACCTCAAGAATCTAGATACCCTAAATCTGACTTGCCATCCTCTCTGTTCATAACAGGTTACAAGATCTTTAAATGAAGCAGTCCAAGGTCCTTCAAATGATTTTTAAAGTATTCTTGTACAATGAGAATTCAGAGGCAACAGACAAAAATCACATTTTCATCTGAAAATTTATTTTCCAGTGATTGTCTTGTGAACTGGAAGAAAAGCTCTGAATGCTAAAACTCAGGACCTAAATTCTTCCACAACTGCTCTCCTTAGAGCCAGAACTTCAAAACTTAAAAGCTCTGATTCAAAATCAGCACAAGATCTATTCCCAAACTGTTAAGTACATAATCTCAGTCAGTCTGGCTCTTTAGGCCAAGAGGGAGTCTAGGTATTATCTACTACTTTAACAGACTTCATCAACCTGAAGATCAAAGAATTTTGAGATAGAGTCCTTCTGACTCCTCACCCCCTAATCTTTGAGAAGGGACATCTGGTAAAATATCCACAGCTGGAATTTTGCCATAGAAAAAGATATTCCTCACTCCCTTGCTCACACTCGAGTTTCCCATTTGGAAAATATATAAGAGCATTCTGTAGCTTTATGTCTTGGAGAATAGAGGAAACAGGGTATGAGCACTCAGAACATCTGCAGATTAATTTATCTGGCCTATGGCCTAATTACCATGAATCAGGTCTAAGGCTAGGACTCTACACACAGTATCTCTTCAAACATTTGCGAGTGATTAGATGACCCTATATGAGCTATCCTTGCAAATGAGATGGATAAATTACAGGCTGAATGATAAGATAGAAGACTGCTGACTATATAATCAACGTTTAAAGGAAAATTGCAAATGGAATGAAGAGCTATGTCCTCCTGGCTCCAGACAAAGAACTATGCCATGCCCATTGTTTTCTATTAATAACATATTTTTTAAACTGGCTACCAGGAAATACTCATTCCCAAGTGGCAGAGCTATTCATGTGTAGGCTGGGCAATGCCCATTTCCTAGTTTCAAAAGGCAATTATCTGGAGAGATTTTCCAGTATGAAAATAAAGGAGAAAAAATATTTGACAGGGTGTTATGTACATACATGTGTGCAGGAGAACAGATCCCAAGTGTCTTTTTTTTTCTCCTTTACCCCAAGTGCCTTTTAACAACATTTTCAAACTGCAAGAAATTTACTGGAGGCTTAAAAGCTCTTAAACAGGTATTATAATGCTATTATTAACAATGACAACTGGGTTAAAAAGAGCCAGTGTTATATCCAGCCGCCACTTGGCTCTAGACAAAAAGCATAGAAACAGGGACTTTACTGAAAAAGATTATATCTGATATGATCAAACACCCTCTCTCAATTTTCCTTAAATTATCTCTAACCAAGATATTAATCAAGATGCTCCCTCTCCATCTCATTTCTCCTGATTTGTTTACTTTTGGGGGAAAAAATTAAAAGTGAAGTGTGAAAAGCTGTTATCTTCAAAAGATTTGTAACAAGGCAAAAAAAAAAAAAAAAAGGAGTGATTTCCTTTTGCCCAAAGTCACCCAATGAAGCATTAATGTGAGAACACTGTCCTAATAAAGCAACTACTATCCAACTTCAAAGGACTTTGTATAGCCATGAAACTGTATTGCTCTCATTCTCAAAGCCTTATAAATATGGAACATCATTCTTTAAATGTTATGGCCACTATCTTCAGACAATTGTATAGGAACATCATCCTGCAGAATCATCATGAGGAGAGCTCTTAGCAAAAAGTAACATTAATGAATGAATGGGGAAATATTTCCCATCATCGATAACCAGCTAAGCCTTACGAGAGCATCTTTTTTTTGCCAAAGAAACAAAAAGAAAATAACAGAATTAATAGAATATCATTTTGTAAAAATGCACATTTCTTGAACTTTTGGTACTCTCCAAAAATATATGCTCTGCTTCTTGGACCTATAGATTAAAAAAAACACTCTACTTTTAAAAACTGATACATAATACTAATGGGAAAAACAATACATCTCAAAAAGAAATAAACTTTACTTATGAGGTTTTTTCCTATCTCAAATTGGATTTCAAACATTTCAAATACATAAAAATGTTAATAATCCACAAAACAATGAATTAAATGCTCAGATAAAATGATCTCTTCATTAAACCCAGTATTAAAACATTATTTATAAAGAAAACAGAAGAAAAATTTCAGATGAGAGACCTATGCTAAAAGGCCACCATATTATCATATATAAATCTGAACTATCTATAACGCATGGCAAAAAATTATGTTCCACAACCAGGATTTGATACTTTGATCTGATACATACCAGGATCCGGCAATTGTCACAACAAAAAAAATCACAAAAGTTCCTCAAATCAGTAATTTTACATAGGCTATAAATTCTGATTATGATATTCAAAAGCCTACTCTGTAAAAGTAAAGGTGATTAACATACATGTCTTTTACTGTTGCTTATATGATAAACACTTTGTTAACAGTTCCTGTCAGGATTATTTAAAGATAGTTAGCTCCAATTCATTTGTGTTACTGTCAGAATACTTTGTGATTAAACTTGGACTCTGAATTCTTTTTTCAAAAAGTACCTTTATCACAAAGGTTGAGAACTGACAGTATTTTATGACATAGTCTCCCCTTATAATTTAGAACCAGAAAAAAATATTGTCTCAAATACTTTATGTAAGCTATGGAGTAGACTAACTCTTGCTAATATTCTAATTACAACATACAACTAGCTATCACAGTATTAACAGTAATAGCTACTTCTTAAGTCACAGAAGTAAAAAATGATGAATAAAGCACATTTTTTAATCAAAAGTTGAAGCTGGAAATTAGATATAACTAAGATAAAAGTAGATTTGCAGTCTCCCAGATTTTCCTTATCTGGATGAGGTCTAAGCAATCATGACTTGTTCTACACTACCTAGAAAGCATAGACAATCAAAGTGTATTGTGATAACTAAAACTGTTTCCATTTTATAAATTAATTTAAATGGTATAAAACTTATTAAAAACAAAAACACCATCAATCACTTTTTCACATCTCTTCTAATTGAGACATGCTGAAATAACAAAACTAGAAAACCATATTGGCACTGACATAGTAATTGAGTTTTAAAGTCTTCCCTTTTTTGAGTTTTTTTTTAAGAGTTGAGAAAATTATGTTAAACCTAAAACTTCAGCTAAAGCATTAATTTTAGCTATAATACAAATGCTATTAATAGACATTTATGAATACTGAAAACTTGGGGAATAATAAACAAAGCAGAATTCATGGTTACCATATTTACACATACTCTTTGTTGTGTTTCAGTGCCACATGATCTGATTCAAAGTAATAAACATCAGGATCTTCTTCTTCTTCTTCTGTAATGTGCGGATTGGCACTCTCTTTGGCAGATGGCAAATGTCCAACATTGAGTCTTGCCTCTGAAGGTGGCTTACTTTGTCCTTCACTCCCATAATTTTCAGAGTCACAACATATCCCTTTTTCATTCTGAAAAATTTCATCAGGATTTGTGGGAGACTCACTTATATTATCGCTAACAGTTGCATTTGTTTCATTGGGACTAAGATTATTCTCCTCAAACTGTCCATTTTCTCTGCAAGGAGAACTGTTTTTAGTGGGACTACCTCTGGTAGGGGCCGCCCTTCGTGGTGAAGTTCTCAGAGTATATCGATGTTCTTGAGGTTCTGATAAAGACATCATTTGAGCTGAAACACAGTCTAGAACAGAAGATGGTTCTGGTTCTCCAGAGACTGGCATACTTGTCTCAAGTCTTGTGTCCAGAGCGTTACTGGTGTTTTCATTACACTGCTCTTTTGAGGCACTGCTATCTCCCACCACATCTACTTCCTCCTCAGAATCCCTTAAAGATGACTGAATTTCAGGAGAAGGACCTGTAGCTGGCTCAGTAGTCAGCTGATTAACATGTTCCACAGGCAGGCAGGCAGTTACTATTTTGTGGTCCTCCAACTTGACCTGCACTTCTGAATTAGTGCAAGGCACGTTATGGTCTATATAACCGTCCTCCTTCCTACTATCAAGGAACATTGAAGTGTGGGTGTCCGAATCCCCATTTTCAGCTACTGATTTTTCCTGCAACACATAGGAACCAGTGCTATTTTGTTTAGTGTTCCCATCAGGCTGACAGTCATCGCAGTTTATACCAGTTGAATCGCTGTCATCAACACCATTGACAGCCAAATAGCCTGTGATTTCTTCAACTACTGCAGAATTAAGTGGCCCTTCCTCACTGACATTCACCTTTTTAATTTCCCTTTTCTCACAATCATCCAATATAAGACATCGACAAGCTCGTTTAGTCCCTTGAAAATCTGCATCATTGTCCACTACTGTACTCCTCTGTTCTACTGACTCCTTGTCTGATTTTATAGGTGAATCTTCTTCTGAACTGTTTGGTGCTTCAGATCTAAGACAACGCTTAATTCTTTTTAAAACTGGTGAAACAGGTTCTGTTTGCCTTCTCTCACAATTTTCTACAGCCTGCCTTTCTATGTTATCTTTTTCTGAAGAAGAAAGTCCTTTTTTCCTAGGGCTTACCCATGACTCTCGAGTACTTTGCTGTTTTAAATCAGTAGTTCTCCCACTATTATTTCCTTTCTGAATTTGCACAGGCTCTGGTCTCTTCTTCGGTGATCTTGATCGTACTTGAGAATGAGAAGAAATTTCTTCAGGGTGAGCAATGCTACGATTCCTTAAAGTTCTACCACAAAAAGATTCATCCAAGCCGTTTAACCCCACTGTTGATCTTGTAACACGAGTAGATCGGGAAGCAGCCATACTATGGCAAGTCCCTACAATACGGTCATCATGATCCACTCATTGCGAAACCTTCAAAAATGTAAACAAAATAATGAGAAAAAGGTAATAGTTAATATACCTAAAACAAAAGAATAAAGCTACAACTTTTTAATCCAAGTATAACCAATATTAATAAATTACATGATATTATTTTTTTTATTAACATTTCCAAAAATGATAATAGTTAACAATTATATGGCACTTAATATGTTCTAGGAATCATTATATACACTTTGCATACATTAACTCATTTAAGTCTCAAAGCAACTAGAATAGGTTCTATTATTATCCCTTTTTTACAAATGAGGGGATTGAGCCACATACAGTTTAAGTAATCTGTCCAAAGCCACACAGCTAAGTAGCAGGGCAGGGCACTAGAGACCAACCTCTTATCTTGACTCATATGTATCTGCCTCTCAGCACAGGCACAGAGGGCCCAGAAGATCTCTCTCAAAGACGGGATTTCATTTTAGTTATTAAAATAATAATCTTGAATTTACATAGCAACTATTACAAAAACTATCCCACTCATTTGTTCTGTTTTCTCAAAACATTCCCCGGAGGTAAAAAGGCAGGTAATGTTCTTTTTAATTCACTCTTACTAAAATGAGTTTCAGGTAAAATCCTTTGATGACAAGCTATGTGGCACCCAAAAAATTTTGGATGCAGCAGAATTTTTTGTAATTAAGCTGATGGATATAAATCATATCTTAGCTGGCACTGGCGAAGCCAAGCCTCCCTATCCCTTAGCAGTAGAGCCATAAATTAGGAAGTAAAAGGAAGTATTCTAAAGTGGATAGAAGAAAAAAAGGAACAAATATTACATTTAAGAAATCAAGAGTATACATATTAACTCCATCCTTTCCTTCTTAGAACTTCTGTGTATGTGTGTATGCAACACAGTTTTAAGGCATTTTGGAAAACATGAGCATTTTCTGTGTGGATGTTTGGTGTTTCTAAAATAAAATGTAAGAAAAATTGAAAAACGCCCTGATTAATCCATTTGTGTAAACTCTTAAGTGTCTTAATGCTTATTTTCCAAAGGCTCCCCCAACAAATAGAATAAGTTTCAAGTCTCCATTCTTCTACTGCTCTTCTGTTTAGCTTTCACAAGTTACTCTGCCACTTCACTGCCTAACTTCGAATGGGGTGCATGATGAATAAAGCCAGTAATGGCTGTAGTACAAAATTTCACAGTACCCTCCCCTCCTCCCTTTGCCATCCTTTCCACCGTCCACCTCTCCTTATAGCCCTCCAAACGACCCTGTCCCTGAAAATCAAAAACAATTTCTCTTTTGCCTCAACTATTAGTATCTTAGAGTGGAAAGGTTATAAAGAACACAGAAGACACAGCAACACACTACCATGTACAGAAAAATAAACATGAGAAACTGTTTTTCTGTTCCTGTCTGTTGGCAAATGAATTGAGTGAGAAAGTACCTGTAAGATATATAAGTTGGTTGAATTTAGTTTTGTTTCAGAGTATGTCACACTTTCAAATTTTTAATTAACACTTTTTAAAAATCTTATAAGACTCACAAAACCTGATCTGGGATTAAAGCATGAAAATTTGTTCTAGAGAATTCCATAGCAATCACATAAATAATAAGTATGGGACACCAATCAGAACTTGGAAATACATTTCTCATGATAAACTTTTACTGTTTTGGGATTCATCAGAGGAAACTGGCATGTAATTCTTTTGTTAAAATCATGTCAAATTACAGTTTATTATTTTTATTCACAGGTAATAAACAATGAATGACTCATAAATATACTTTAAATTATAAAAAATTTAAGTTAAACTTCAAACAATGTTTCAGAAGAGCACAAATGAAAAATTATTAATATCAATTTATTTGTTGTATGTATCCAAAACTGGAACTCTCAAATTTGAAGATTGCTAATTTTTAAATATTAAATACCTATGTAAATATACAAAAAAAAACCCATAAATCAATAACTTTACTTACAAAATCTAATGCAAACATTTTTAGTGCAAATTTTATTATATTCAGAATTTGGTTATATTAATAACTGAATTTGATTCAATTTTGAATTTGCTTCAAATCAAATTTAATTAGTCGTAATTGAAGGTTAGTGATTTTTAAATATTAAATATGTAAATATACAAAGAAAATATAAATTTTACTTATAAAATCTAATGCAAATATCTTCAATGTAAATTTGGGTATATTCTTTAATTTATGGTTTGAATATAATAATGGCAATAGTAATATTTTATAAATACACAAAAACAACCTGTTGATCTTTGCTTTTTAAAATGTGATGCCAATTAAGAGCATATAAATCTCATATGATCCAAATACTGGGCATTCCTAGCCCTTCTATTCTTTCCACACCAATCCAAATGAGAGCAAAATCCCTGCCTTGCCATTATTAATGAAATAAGCCTATTCTTATTAGTACCCAGAACTACTTATAAACATATATATGTATGTATGTGTGTATGTGTGTGCGCGTCATTATAAAACACCACTGATGAGGGCCTATTTTATTTCTTCACCATTCCAGTAATCAAAATCTGATTAATATTAAAAAATAAACTTTTGATTTCTTTTGCTAAAAATATTTTTATTCCATTTAACTACAATGAAGCCCAAGTTTTAGAGTTCTCAAATCCTGTGTTATTGGGCTATATTTAAAGCAAAACTTTTAAAACAAACACTCTTTGGTATTTCAAACTCTTGTAACTCAAAGAGTGGCCTGAGACCCAGCATCACAGGTATCTCCTGCAAACTTGTTAGAATGCAGAATATCAGGCCCTGCCCCAGACCTGCCAATTAATCAGATTTGCTGATAATTTATATGCCTGTTAGGGTTTGAGAAGCAGTGCCTTAGACTACTGCATCGGGACACAACCATCAAGTTTCCAAATAAATTAGACCTATTTATAGTATATCCTTTAATTCCTTAATTGATCTTAATAATAAATTATGAATAAAGCTATGATCTCTTTAGCAAAGGAAGTACCAGAGAACTGTAAAAACCTCTTGCCTGAAATTAACATATTGCATGTACTTACGGTAATAAATTGCTTAATATTCTGAAGATTACAGTTAAATGAAATTTTAACAGTCTTATCTGATTTTTTTTTCTGTGCTAAACTTTTTTCATCTTTTCTATTTTGGATAGGCATACAAAAAAACCATAAAACTTTCTGTAGTCATCTAATAACCTGAATTCAAAATTCAATTACCAAAAAGGGACTAAAAATGTCCTGACAATCTCAACCAAGTCTCAACATTGTTTTGCCATGCCTAGCAAAGTATTATAGACTAAAATCAATTGTTTTCCTCATTTAGTATAATAAGCTACTGAAGAAATTCGGTGAAGAGGTTTGCAACACAAAGTTATATTCCTGCCAAAAATCATGTTGCTACAGGAACATAAAGAAACTAGTTTATAAAGTAGTAATACCCCTGCCAGTTAACTAAATAGGAGGCACGTGGTGAACATCTTACTTAGCACTCAACTGGAACTACAAATTCAATCACTCTAGTTTTAGAATTAAAGAAACTTAGTTAACATATTCATATGGGCAAAACCCAATCCAGCAACTAGAAAGAAGTTTTGCCCATATATTATACACTAACTAATGGATGCAGCACTTTCTAGAACACAGGTAAGATAATATGACTAATTACTTCTTTCCTCAATTTCCCATGCTCATAGTTTTCATCCAATTGGAGAGCTGAGAGAGTTAATCAACCTAATTTCAGCCTCTCCATTCATATTAAGCCCCAAATCCTACATATAATTCCACATATCTCACCTATTTATTTTCTGTTGAGCTACCCTTCCCCCAAATTTGAATCTTTTACTTCAAATCTTTCTGAAACTCTCTGAAATAGTAAAATTTGTTTCAGATCAAAAATTTCTAGCCCCTGTGCTCACATCTGCAGAAGTATATCAATAATAACTGAAAGGAATAATAAACATTAAACTAAAATAATCGACCTAATGAAATATTCCAACCATCACCTTTACTAAATAAAGAAAATCTCAAAAAGATTTCAAAGACATTGTCTATAACTTTTTGCTTCTCCTATTATTATCAAAGTAGAAGTTTATTTTGGGAATTGAGGGACTGGTAATCCCCCACTAGCAGCAACATTCTAGCTCATATTTACTATCAGAATATTTAGTTTTAATAAGTGAAGTTTTTAGGAAATTCGTCATGATCTAGGTAGACAAATCAAAGTAAAAAGCAAAAAGAGCAAGAACAATTAGAAAATGTTATCAATATGATTCTTTTCCTACTTGTCTAGAATATAAACATGAACTGCTTAATAATGGTTCAGACTATGCTTTTTACATAATTATTTTAAGACAGATTTCTTCAGCCAAGCAATTACCATTATTTCTATCAGGTTAAATGTATCTGTAAGATTAAAAGTTTCTATAAGGTTCAAAGTAGGAGAGTGAAACCTGGAGAACCACCCATGCAATTCACTTGAGGCTCTTAATATTCTCCTCTCTCCGAAGCCTGGGACTTCTATTATGTACTGTCTTGTATAAAAGGATCTCTTATTTCTTTCCCCATTAAGAAGCACATATGATTGACTGAATGACTGATTGATAAAAAGAGAGAGAGAGAGAGAGAGAGCTGAATGAATACACACTTAAAAAGACAATTGGAAGTAACAAGAAGTCAAGGAATTTCATAATGCCCTTGTATCAAAAATACCTAGGGTGTCAAAAATAGGTAAATGCTCTAGAGATTCCAATAAACTCAGCCACTTCATTTATCCACCTGTTGGGGAAAAGAGTGGGAAAATATTTCATCCCCAACCCATTTCCTAAGCTCCACAGTCCTCTGAACAGCTAAGCCAGACTATACACTTTTCCATGCAGAAAAGGAAGTATGAAAAATTAATAAGCCCCTCCCAACCCCCCAAATCAAACTGTAGTTGTCTTCACTACTGCAAAACTAAATAACTTACCTGTACAACCAAAGATCTATCATTGTGGAAATATATCTCTTTTCCTTATATCCTGAAGGAGTTGGAGCTATGATCTAGAAAAGAGCTTAAGCATCAGGGTTTCAGACTCTCAGCTTCAGCCATGTAGAATACTAGAACCTCCTAAATTCCTTTCTTTAAAATAAAATAATAAAAAAAAAAGAATTAAAAAAGCAAATTAACTTATACTAATAGATTTACCCCTCCTATAACAAGAGGAAATAGCAGGTAACAGACTATCTGTTCATAGTAACATCTTTGGTATACATCTTGGTAACTTTGTAGCCTCAGAGATACTAAGAAACTAGAAAAGGATTTTTTTAGGAACAGACAAAAACAAACCAAAAAGAGCTTGAAATATACTAATCTTTACAATAACTCAATATTAGTTTGAGCAAAAATGAAACTCAGTTCTTTTCTAGTCTCAGGCAATATTTTTTTGAGGGGACCCAAAGGCTGCCCTTGATAAGAGTTCTCATACAGAAGTTATAAACTCTTATTCTAGAGGCGTTCCCAAATTTTGGCCTTCAAGTATGCAAAACTGGGAAATGAACAACAAAAATATTTAGGTTACTCACACCAAGAATCCACCAAATCTTCTATATTTTTCTATCTACATGATAACCTTGATGGTTATTAAAGTGCTACAAGATTCTATTATAAAGGGAAATGTCTATTATTTTGGACATATAAATTTCAGCAAGGACAAAAGCACTAAAGACTTTCTGGTTTTAGGACCTAGTTGGTCGGATGTTTTAATTAACTCAATTACATTCTAGTTCTTGGACAGTATTGTTAATTACAGTTTTATTTATAATAATGTATTATGATATCCTTTTTTAGAGAATTTGGCTAAATGGGTTATTATGAGTATCCATTTGGAAACAGGAGGAACACCAGAAAAAAGACTAGCAATGTTTATGATGAAAATTATCACCTTATTATATTATAAACCTAAAACTAAATATTCTAATAATTAACACTATTTTCAGTGAAGGATTACAATTTAAAAACTGATGCAATTATCAAGCTTTGTAAACTAGAGTTACCACATAACAAAAAATAGATTATGTATTAGTCAGCTAGAAAGGGAATAAGGCTAATGGATGCAACCGCTCCCAAATATGCCTTGTAAATTCTTGAATATAGGAGTAAAATAATTTAATATTACATTAAAGTAATTGTCTAAGTAAAATAATTTAATACGATATTTTTTAAAAGTTTGAAATTAACATAAAGAGGGTGCCCAGTGAAAACAGAACTTGAAACGTAGATTCCAACTGCCAACTCCTTTGTACCCACCCCAGAAAAACTTTCACAAACATGGCAAAAAATTACATTCTACTGTGTGTGGTATTGATGGCAAAGAGGATCCACAAAATAAGATGGGTCTCCAAGTACATATACACTGATAGGCCTACTCTAACACTCTTAACAAGTTCTAGTCAGCCACATAACTACCCTATTTGGATAGGGTTTGCCATAGGAATATCATCCATCATGGTATTTACCAAGCAAGGATATATGCAAATGTTATTTTCACACAAGGTCTGATACAGCTGAGTTCTACCAGTATTAAGATAGTGCAGGATAGTGCAAGACGTGTTTCTAAAACACCTGACACACTGGCAAACAAACTTCAGTCAATCACTTCTACTAACTAAAGCTTGCTTGGCCTTAATTAAGATTACATTTTTTTTCTTACCTTTTTTTAAGTGTTTCGCCTAGTATTTGATTCCCAAGCGTCTGCATTTATCTGTCATCACTGTTAATGTCCATGTTATATTGAGACTTCAGGTATTAATTATTTATATAGTTGTACTAGCAAAACTTGATATCTGTGAAGGGAAACCACAATATAATCACTATGAATGTGTTACTGTTTACAAATTTGTGGATAAAACTGGTATTTCTAAACACAGCACACTGCATTTTCTAATAAATTTCACAAATAATTCCTTATATATAGCTACAAAATGTGTTATCTTCAGTGACAGATGATTTGCTAACACTTACACATGCTTCTCAGCATACCCTCATAAAATATTTCAAAATAATTCTGAATTAAAATTCTTACAAATTTGAGAGCTCCTTAGATTCCTTTTCCAATGACCAACATAGGTACACATCATTTTCCAGAAGTCTATAATTTCTCAGATATTAATAAAAAAGTATTCTGTGTTTTACAATAATAATAGAAAATAAATCTGTAATACTTAAGAATGAAGTAAAAAAGATCATGACTTTCCCTTAAATGTAACCTTAATAATACATTCAATGTCTTTTAAAGTAATATTTTTGCCTTGGTTAGATATTCCTCTGTGACTAATCTGTCAACATTATTTTGGAAGTAAACAGAAAATATATGTGACAAAATAAATGAGAAATAAACCAAGTAGCTGTACAAATATTCCTTAAAAACAGATTTTGTTACAGATTAAAGTCTGAGAAACACATTAATGTGCTTACAATGATGAAGAAAAGCATTATATAAAATTTTAAGACATTTCTACCAGTTTATTAGTAGAAAGAATGAGCTACAAAAAATACTTATTCAAATACATCGAAGAAAGAAACTTATGAATGATATTCTAAAATGATTCACCAGGGTGTGCTATTCCAAGTTTTTATGTAATTAAAAAAAACCTAAAAATCTATCCAGAAAATGCAGATAGCCTTACACTGTTTTATGGATAAAATGTCTTCCTAGAGTTCTGTCAACCTGCCAGATTTTCTCAGTAAAAACTTTCATTAACAATAAAGTAGAAACTAACATAATGTCAATTATATCTTGATCTTTTTTTTAATTGGAAGAAAAAATAGTTAATGGTGATTAGGAAACACTGATATCTGCCCTCAAACACGTCTCTATTCTGTTTTCAAATGTTTAAAAAGACTTTAATGCATAAAACATTAACAGTTTTAGATATTCCTAAGTGTTAAAGTTGCTACAAATTTAATAAGCAAGGAAGTTAAACTAGCAAAAACTTATATTCCCTATATTGAGTTCATTTTAGTCACTATACATTTCGAATTTAAGCATTTTTCACAAATGCTATATGCTTTCTGGAGGACGAAAACTACTCTGAATTCTGACAACCTACAAACCTACAATAACTTTTTATTTGAATAATTTAACTACAGTAACTTACTTCCTGAAGTTTAAGAAACTTAGCTATTTTGCCTTTTTTTTTTTAAGTATACAAAATGGAAAAGAAACCATTTAAATCCTATTCCTAAGGTCTTATTTATTCCTTGCCACAGAGCTTTGCTTGTTTTCACATACTAATAAAATTCATTGACTATTCAAGAATATCAGTGACTATTCAAGAATTTCAAAAACAAATCCAAAAACCAAACTTGACTAAAAATAATTACTTTTCTTACTGTTTGCAGTCTAACACTGGCACTACTGTGTCAAAATAGATTACAGGCTCTCATATTCACGGCACATATGAAATCACATCAAAAGACTATAGAAAACCTCACTAGAAAATATTATCGATTCCAGTGATATAGCAAAGTTATAAGCCACACAATTTACTATAAAAATAAAACTTTGAAGTCTAGGCTAAACACAACCTAAATTATAAACACTGAATTTTTTTTTAGTTTTATAAGACCTTGGAAAAAAGCTCAAAACAAAGGTTATACTATAAACTCATATTTAGTACCCAATCTTTCCATTGTTATGAAAAAATATTAAATATGTACACTATACTATGTCTTTAAATGATTTTAAAGAAATAGAATGAGATATTCAAAGTCAGTTGTAAAAAGCATTTGAGATAATGGTAAAAGACAGAAAGAAACACCTTTTCCAGATAAGCTTATCACAGCTACTTGCCACAGAGAGCTGAACCAAATTTTTATTTGGTACAAAGTATGACCAAAAGAGCACATTCTTCTGGCTCCCTAAGTTGTTTGGTATCACAAATCCAAAGTCTTAAAATACCTTCTTCAGATTTTAGAGATAACCCTATTTCAATGTCAATAGAAAAGTAGAGAAAGAGCAACAAATTAGGTGGAAGGAGATGGGAATATGATTCTCTGCCTCCAATAATAACATACCATAAAAAAAAAAACTTTGCATTTCTGCACATCATTACTTCATCTATAAAACAAGAGACATAATACCTGCCTACTACCTCTCAGGATTATAGTGAAGCTAAAAAGAGATTATGTCCATGAAGTATTTTAGTTTGTTGGTCTTCAAATTTTAGTATGCTTAATAAATTCAAGACCAATAACCCCAGAATTCAGACTTGGCAGTTCTGGACATGCATGCATAAATCTTTGTTTTTAATTAACCACTTCAGTTCATCCCAAATTCCACTGGTGGCTCCCCAAGAGTGACGATCATATTTTGAAAAACTGCATCAGTTTCTTCTGAGACTTTAGTTGCAAGCATTACCCTAGGTACTTGTTTAAAATGCAAATTTCTAAACCTCGCCCCTAGAAATTCAGATTCGATAAACAAGAAAAAAGGGCAGCACAAAGAATCCTCATTTTATCAAATACCACAGGTAATTAAAATGTAAATAGCTTATGATCTTTTTAGAAACCCTACAATAGATTTTTCCCCCCTACATATTTTTTTAATTGTTTCCTGCCACTCTAGCATCATCAACCATGACCAACCTTAGGACTCATCATCACTTGATCTAAACCACCTGCCTTGTAATTGGTCCCACTACTTTAAGTCTTGTCTCTTACAAGCACATGGTCTACAGACTCATCTAAAATGCACAATATGCCACTCACCTAATCTAATACCTTTCCAAGGGACTTCTGCTTCTGGCCAAGACAGAGTAAAATAAATGAGTTTACACTCCCTCCTGAAACAACTAAAAATCTGGACAAAATGTATGAAAGTGTTTTTCAGACATTGAAAATCAGATAAGGTAGGCCAGTGGTCAACAAAAAAGGAGAAGGAAAGCCTTTAATTGCACCAGCTCACTGTTTGGAGTTTCCAAGCTGCAAAGCAGGGAGGGTGATCCCAGGCAAAGTGCAACAGTCCCTCTGAGTTAAGAAGATGAAGTGAGGAGTCTGGGGGAGACCAAAGTAGCTAAGATCCCCAGAACATTGTATCAGAAAAGAGGATGCAGTGGAAAGAGGAAGAAGACCTGAGAAGATCTGCAGAGATCCCCCTTGAGTCTTGAGCTGAATCACACTTCTTGTTGTATATCCAAGACATGGAAAAGGCCTGGAAACCCACTCATAAGGAGTATAGGGAAAGATATCCATAGCCAGGTGAATGCTGGAAAATGTGTAACAACTGGGGCAATTAGTACTTTGTAGTTCCTGGTTTACAGGGTTACCAGTATCTGATGTGAATATCCCCATCCAGGGCCAGTTTCACACAATCAAGTGATATCCCTGAGTGCAAAGTTGGGAAGAGATATATGGTAGCGCATTAATGTAATATTTCTATCATAAAGATACAATATATGTAAATTACCTCCAAAGTACAAAAATAATATGTAATAATATAATTAGAAGGTAATGAGTTTGGAGGATTTATTATCTTTGTCCTTAATATAACTGATTTAATTATAAAATTACATGATTAATTTATTAAGAATTAAACCAGCTCGCAAACTTCCTGACATTTTAACAACTAGCTCAAACAGTGCCAAGAACAGTTTGTATACCTACCAACCGGAGTATAAAACCTCATAATTCACAAAATATCTAGCACAGTGCTCAGAAAGTCATTGCCTCAGTACAGGGACAAAATGATCTCTGGACTAAAGATTGCTTTAGTCCCACCTAACACAGATTAAAAGCCTGCCTCAAAAGAATAAAGCCATTTCCAAGGAACTTTTAACAAAGCTCAAAAATATTTATAGGAACAAAAAAATTTCCAGAACCAAAAAAGGTAAAATTGACAATGCCTAGCATCCAAATATTAGAAGACATGCAAAGAAACAGGAAAATATCACCAATAATGAGAAATATCAGTCGAAAGAATAAGTTCCATACATGACAGATTTCTCGGATAAGGACATTAAATCCGTTAATACAACTGCAGTTCACATGTTCAAAAAGGTAAGACTAAGCATGTTAGGGTAGAGATATAAAAGATATATTTTTAAAAACAAATTGATTTTTATATTAATAAAAAATGCTGGTTGACATTAACAGATTAGACACTATAAAGAAAATTCCAATGAACATAAAGACGTAGCAAAAGAAGCTATACGAAATAAAACAGTAATGGCTCAATATTTTCAAATTTGATGTAAATTATAAACTCACAGATCAAAAAACTAAATAAACCTAAGCAAAATAAACATGAAGACAACTACTGTAGGTCACACCATAACCAAACTGCTTTAAACCAGAAATAAAAATAATATCTTAAAGTAGATAGAGAAAAATGACACATTATATACACAGGAAGAAAAATAAGATTGAAAACAGATCAATGACTAGAAACACAAGACACAAAATGGTGAAGTTTATATTTAAGGTACTGAAAAAACTACTAAGAATGATAGCCAAAGAAAATACCTTTTAAAAACTAAGGTAAAATAAACATGATGTCAAAATGTTAACTTGACATCTCCAACACTACCACTAACAGACATTCACTACAAAACATGTTAAAGGAAGTTCTTCAGACAGAAGGGAAAAGATACTAGATGTAAGTCTGGATCTACCCAAAGCAATGAAAAACACCAGAAATGATAAATAAGGATAAATATAAAAGACTATTCCTCTTAGTTTTTTAATCTCTTTTAAAAGATAATTGACTATTTATAGCAAAAAGGACAATATATTATGACATTTATAACACACATAGAAGTAAAATATAATTGCACAACAGCCAGATGTGAGGAAAATACAATGTTGTAAAACCTTTATACTACATATGAAGTGATATAATATCACTTCAAGATACTTGTAATAAGTTAAAGATGTATACACACTATGAACACTAAAGCAACCTTAAAGCAACCATAGACAGGCAGGCAAGAAGGAAGGAAGGGAAGGAGGAGAGGAGGAAGGAATTAAGTTATCTGCAAAGAATAACTTCTAAAAGATTCAAGTCATATTTATTATGACCACAAGGGAATTAAATTAAAAATCAATAAAAATATCTCAAAAATCCCCAAATCTCTCAAAATAGTATGCTTCTAATAACTCATCAAAGGTATCAAAAGAAAAATTAGAAAATAATACAAGTAAATGAAAACAAAAGCACAACATACTAAAATCTGTGGAATACAACAAAAGCAGTACTTACAGGGAAATTTATAATAGTAAAAATATTTAAGAAAAGTTTCAAGTCGATGATGTCAGCTTCCACCTTAAGAAATTAGAAAAAGTTTAATATAACCCATATGAAAAGAATAAGAACAGAAATCAATGAAATAGAAAACAAAAACTATAGAGAAAACTCAACCAAAAAAACTTTTTTTTTTTTTTTTTTAGAAAAAACCATCTACGGCCATGCTTCCCTGAACAAGCCCAAACACATCTGATCTCAGAAGCTAAGCAGGGTCGGGCCTGGTTAATACTTGGATGGGAGACCACCTAGGAAGACCAGGTGCTAAAGGCGTAAAAAATAAAAAATAAGGAATTAGCTGACAAGGTCCTTGTAATCTGTGAAGTCAACCAAAGGTTGCCTCACCTAAAAAAAAAAGGAAAAAGAAAAAAACAATAAAATTGAGAAATCTCTGGTGAGACTAATCAAGAAAATACAGATTATCAATATTAAGAAAAAAAGAAGTGATATAAGTATAAATTCTATACTTAAAAGATAATTATTCCAACAAGGGTACCAAGATAAATTAATGGAAAAGAAAAATCTTTCCAACAAATGGTGCTAAAACAAGTGAATATATATCCTCATATAAAAGAAATTTGGATCCTTACTTCACATCATATATGAAAATTAACTCAAAATGAATCAAAGACCTATATATAGGCGCTAAAATGATAATTCTTAGAAGAAAACATAAGTGTATATATTTGTGATCTCAGAATAGAAAATAGTTTCTTACATATGAGCCTAAAAAGCACAAGGACAAATACTATATGATTCTGCATATACGAGGTACCTAGAGTAGTCAAATTCATAGAATGGTGGTTACCAGGGACTAGGGAAGGGGATGAAATGAAGAGCTTTTGCTATTTGGCAAAATGAAAATATCTCTCATTTTCATTTTGGTGATGGCTGCCCAATAATGTTAATGCACCTAATGTCACTAAACTGGTCAGTTTTATGTAATGTGTATTCTACCACTATTAAAAACTTGAAAGTAAAAGCAAGCGACCAAAGAAAATATGGATAAGCTGGAATCATCAAAATTAAAATCACAATTTGTGCTTCAAAGAACACTATCAAGATAATGAAAAGATAACCTGAATAAGAGAAAGAACCTTTACAATTTAATAAAAAAGATAATCTAATTTTAAAATAGACAAAGGACTTGAACAGATTATTTCTGCAAAGGAGATATAAAAATAGCCAATAAGTATATGCCATCAAGTAAATACAAGTCAAAACTACAAGATACCACTTCATCATACCCAGAAGGATGAATATAATAAAAGGATAAACAAGTGTTGACAAAGATGTGGATAAATGAGTACTCTCATACGTAAGTGTTGGGAATAGAGCAGCAGCTTTGGAAATAGTGTGGCAGTTCCTCAATAAGTTAAACATAAAACTACCATACGATCCAGAATTCCACTCCTGGATACACATAGGCATACCTCATTTTATTGTGTTTCTCTTTACTGTACTTCACAGATGTTGCATTTTTTACAAATTGAAGGTAAGACCCTCCACCAGCAAAAAGACTACAACTTACTTTACTGTAAACCCACAATATCCCCAAGGTATGCCTGTACCAAAAAGGAAACATGTTCACACAAAAAATGTTCACAGCAACATTATTCACAATAGGCAAAAAGTAGAAACAACCCAAATGTCCATAAACTGATGAATAGATAAACAAAATATGGTTTGCAATGGAACGTTATTCAGCCATAAAAAGGAGTGAGGTGTGAATATATGCTACGACATGGATGAACCTTAAAAACATTATGCTAAGTGAAAGAAGCCAGTTGCAAAAAGTCACATACTGTATGATTCCACTTATATGAAATGTCCAGACAGGCAAATTCATAGAGACAAAAAAGGAAATTAATGGTTGCAGAGACTAGAGGAGGGGGCATGTGGTAAAACTGATTGCTAACAGTATGAGGCTTCTTTTTAGAGTAATGAAAAGATTCAGTTAGTTACGGGTGATGGAAAATTACTGAATTGTATATTTAAAAGGGTGATTTCATCATATCTCAATTTTTTATGTTTTTAAAAGATAGATTATAAATCACTTAACATCAATAAATTGAACAATTTAGATGAAAGGACAAATTCCTTGTAAGATCACATACTACCAAAATTCATCCAAGGAGAAATGGTTATATAAAATATTTCTAAAGAAATTGAAGTTATATTTAAAAACTTAATAACAAAACTCCAAGCCCAGGGGGTTTTACTGGTGAATACTGACTATACTGAGTATTATACATTTAAGGAAGAAATGTCAATCCACTCAAACTCTTCCAGAATAGTGCAAAGGAATATTTAATTCATTCCATGAGGCCAGCATTACTGATACCAAAACCAGACAGACATTACAAGAAAACAAAACTAAAAACCCATATTCTTCATGAACAGATGCAAAAATTCTAAACAAATCAACACCAACATTATATAAAGGGATAACACATCATGATCAAATTTTTATCCTCAAAATGTAAATTTGCTCTCTATGTACACATGGTTGGTTCTATGCAATTCATTCTATATTGACAGACTAAAAAACAAAACCGTAAGATCATCTATACAAATATAGAAAAGGTACTTGACAACAATCCACATCCCCAATTATAGTGACCAAAAGGAGATCAGTGGTTGCCAGGGTTTGCGGGGGAAAGGGAGCAATAGTAGGAAGAGATTACAAAATGACATGAAGAAACTTTGAGGGGTGATGAATATGTTTATTATCTTGACTGTAGTGATGGTTGTACAGTGTATTCATATAGGAAAACTTATATTGCATATTTTAAATTATTGTGCAGGGAATTATTATTTAATAAAGCTATTCCAAAATAAACCCCCAAAACAAAACACCCACCCAGGGATATAAGTTAAAATCTAAGCTTAATAGGGGTGTACACCTTGTATCTAGTCATTTCATCTCTACCTAATTCTACTCTACATCCTTCCCAACAGACAACCTAATCTAAATTGCAATCTTCTATGACAGAGGTTGTCAACTATGGCTAAGTATCAAAATTATCTATGACACAAGAAAAAAAAGCAAGAGTTTCTGATTTCATAGGTCTAGAATTCAGTCCAGCTGTAAATTTTTTTTGGTATTTTTTTACATTTTTAAATATTATTTTTAATTTTCTATTAAAGTACAGATACATACAGATAAGTACACAAATTATTAATGCTCAGCTTGATGAATTATCACAAGGGTATATATATTTTTAAGAGTTCCAAGGATAATTTTGAGGAACAGCCAAGAATTAAAACTACTACCTCTGTCTCTATACTTCCTTTGCTCAGCTAACATTTATCTTGCCCTTTGAGTCACAGATCAGATGCAATCACCACCTCCAAGAAGCTGTGTTCTCAGGTAATCCAGTGTACAGATCTTGTACATACTATTGAGCATACGTGGTATTTTTCAAAGTTGTTAAAGACAAGAACTCTTATATTATATGCTGAAGAAACAGAAGAAAGTGAAGCTACTCTAGTTAAAGACAAAAGTAAAGTGACTAAGGGACAGACAGTAAGCTAGCCCAACAATTGTCAAATTATCCCCCAGGAGTTTGAAATTATCACTTACTATACTCATCTATTCACCTGTTTCACTCATCTATCTTATAGCAAGGCTTCTCTTCTTCATTTCCCCAATGCCTAGAAAACATTAATTTAACGTTATTATTGAGACATTATTCAAAATAAGAGTAAATATGAAGGTAAATTAGTAAGGGAAAAAAACGTTTGGGAAAAGAAGAACAGTTTATATGCAGACAATGAAATAAAAAGACTTGGCATATCAGAAAAAGGGGATGGGACCAGTGAGGCTGGACTTTGTTAGGCAAGGGAGAAAGCATCATGAAATAAGCTTTAAAGCAAACAGCTGCCAGGCCATGGGGGCTTTGTAGGTTATGGAAGGAATCTGATCTTTGTTTTGTTTTTTATTTATTTTTTTATTTTAATTTAATTTGGATTACTTATTCTACTAAAAAAGTTTTAAACAAGAATGACACAATCTGATAAAACATTTTTAAAACATCATTCTAGCTATTGCATGAATGTGAACTCAAGAGCATAATGGGAAGGAACCAAAAGTATAACAATGAATGTGATCAAAGGGTATACAAGAATAAAAGTTCAAGCAAAAAAGTGACAACATCCAATGTTGTGGTCCTGGCACTGTTTGGGCACTAGGAATGTAAAGAAAAGTTCCTGCTTTCACAGAGCTTACATTTCATATAAACAATTCAACAGATAAATAATGTCAAGTGAGAAGTACTACAAAAAATAAAACCAGATAAGATAATGAAAAATGATGGAGTAGTCAGCCAGGAATTCTCTTAAAGACCTAACATATAAATAGCAATCATGTAGGTTTGGTAGGCCACAATAAGGGCTTTGGATATTACTCTGAGATGAATGGAGAATTTTGATCGTGGGAGTCACATGACCTGACATTTATTTAAAAGGATCATTCAGACAGCTACGTATATAACAGACTGTAGACAGCAAAAGAGTAGAAACACGGAGGATGGTTTCAGAGGCTATTACTGCTATAAGAGAAATAATACAGTATCAGTGGCGATAAGAAATTATCCACTTCAACACAGATTTTAAAGGCAAGTCCAAAGGAATTTGCTAATATATTGTATGTGGGGCTTTAAGAGAAAAATCAAAGATTCTTAAATTACTCTTCCTCTGCTCAGGCAGTACTCTTTCTCAAGGTTGTGTTATAGTCCCTCTTCTGTTACTTCCTTCTTTTATCCTTGCACAATAACTTCACTAATGCTGAGAGCTCCTAAAGGTACATCAGCTTCTACATTTCCCTTCAGAGCTTCTGTTCCAAATATCCAACTGCCTGTTGGACTCTACAAAACTTAGAATTGTACTTGTTCAAAACTGAATTCACCATCTTCCCTTCAGCCCCAATGCCAATACCTGGTACCCACATCAGAATTACTTATTTAAATAAATGACACTACAAAATAGCCTACCGTCTAAACCAAAATCCTAACAGTAACCGTGTAAATTTCCTTTTCCTGTTTCATCCAAATTATCCACTCTTATACATATCATATACATATCCAATCATTCATATTTTTTTGTATATAATGTGCACTTTAATAACGTCACAGCACAATGGTGAAGATCATTTAACTTGCTTTCTATGACTTATGGTATATAGGTGATTACTCTAAATAAGCTCAAAGTAAAATCTAAGAGTAAAACTTTCAGCAAAAGATTGTATTATTCCATTTTATAAGTAGAAAATCTCAGGCTAATTCTCAAAACATGAATAATTCACAGATGCATAATTTATGCAACCAACGTAAGTGAGAATAAAAGAGATTTTGGACAGAAACTCTGAAGGTATCAATGTCCACCTACTAGGATAGAAGAGACAATTCAAGAAACTGACAAAGAAACATCAGAGAGCTAGGACAAAAACCTGAAAAGAGTAATGTAATCAAACTCTGTGTTTAGGCTACTGGGTCCCCAAAACTGATCTTCAGCAAGGTGAATAAAATACAGAAAATATACCTCATTTTCCATAAAGCTAGATTTACTCAATTTAAAGACTTCCATATTCTGAATTTATGTAAATCTTCTTTGGTATGAAAGGAGGTTTCTGTAAATTTTATAATGTCTTTTTTTTTAAACAAAATTAAAAGTTGGCAACCCCCCACCGATCCCCAAATTTTTTTTTGAAAATTATACTGGACTGATGTGTAAAACTTTTTAAAACATCAGTTAATTAAATACATTAACTTGGGACCACTGAATTTGTACTGCTACTGATATTATGACATCATACACAAAAATAAGTATTAAAAAGACAAAGTACTATCAGGTTGGCATTTCTAAATACTATTCAAGAATTCTATTTCATATTAGTGGAGCAAAAAAGTAGTATTTGAATAAAGTGAAAACATAAAAAGTGAATCCAAGGAGATAATGGAGTTTTAAAAACTCTTGTAGAAGTGATTTTTCTGTAAGCTACAGACTCATTAACTAATCAACTATTTCCCATTTTTTCCTATGAAAAATACTGACTTATGTAATAATTCATTAATTTGATGCTTCTCAAAATTTATTTTTTCATTCCTATGCTAAGTTCAGGTACTAAAATAATGAACTTTTACTTAGGTAGTTTTTATTTTAAAAAGTAATATGAAAAAGTGTAACTTGTGCATCAAACCAATAATTTTTTTTTAAATTGAGAGTAGCTAAGAAACAGTTTAGTCAGTCAAAGAAAAGTCTAAAGAAGTATACAGTCTACAGTCATGCCACCCTGAACAGACCCGATCTCATCTGATCTTGGAAGCTAAGCAGGGTTGAGCCTGGTTAGTACTTGGATGGGAGACCACCTAGGAAGACCAGGTGCTGTAGGTGTAAAAAAAAGAATTATACAGATTATACCCAGATACAACAACAAAAACAGAAGGATTAAAGTTAGGTAATGATGTTATTATTATGTCCTACAAACATCAAATTTTCTTTCATAAATACCTATAGCTAACTATACATAGAAGATAAATTCTAAATTGATAAAATTCAAAAATCCTATTTCATTTTTCCAATGACGGAGAAATTCAACTTCATAGGTGAACTGTCAACAGAAAATCTTTCAGTCCCAAATACACAAACCTTTCCACAAAAACTTTTTAAAATATATTTTAAATAAAAATATAACGCCAAGTGAGAGTTTGTTTGAATGCTGCCCATTTCACATCAATGGAGTATATATCAAACCCCATTAAATAGGAGGTACTTTGCTAAAGAATATTTTAAACGGTCTCCACTAGTTTTCCAAGTTAAAAAACTGGACTACATCAGGAGGAAAAAAAAAGGCCTCATAATTCTCTAGATTTCCTTTTAATACAATGGCTATTCTTATTTCCTCAGATTCAGCATCAATAAACTTCACCTAGAAATTTTTAAGGCTAGGTACTTTCTTACTGCTGGGTCTTCTGACCTTTCCCCCTAGCTATAAAGTCATTACAGTTTTGCAATTTAACTAAAAGAAAGCTCCTTACAAATAGAGAATAAAATCAAAGAGTATTTTTCCCTTTCCAGAGGTGAAATCTAAAGTTACTCTGTAATAGCTAACTCAGCCAGACTCAAGTCTAGTGGTTTATAAACAAACCATTAACTGTTCTTAATTATATATCAACAAAGCAAGTTTATTTCTGTAGTAGCAGCTATGGCCTATTGAGCAAATTAAAGAAACCTAGGAATGTTGGGATAGAAGATACTTGACAACCATGGAAATATACAAAACTGAGTTTTCAAAAAATTATGTAACTATGTCAAAGATGATTTGTCTATGTGGTGTAAACACAGCTACAGCATATATTTGAAAGGCATCTGAGTACAACAGAAAAGAAAAAGTTTTAGGTTTCAATCCAAACTAAACCACTTATACTAGTTATAAGACCTTGATCAATTAACCTCTGGCATTTCTCCTCATCTGTGAAACCGGGGAAAAGCACTCCTTACTACACAGAATTTTCCTGTGAATTAAATAATTTATACAAAGTATCCGTAGTACACAGTCCATAATGAATAAATGTATATAATGGTTTAGCATTTATTATGTCCAATATGCCAGGCACTATACTTTATAAGCATTATCTCATTTAAAACTCTCAAAAACCTATGGAGGTAGGTATTATTCCCATTTACACATGAGAAAACTGAGGCTTAAAAAAGTTAAATATTTTATCCAACAGCAAATTAAGTGGCAGAACATACAGTCTAACCACTCTACTGATAACCACACTTTAAAATAACAAAGAACTTTCTCACTATACTATATTTCACAATAACCTCAAAAGTAGACAGGCTAGGTACCATCTTCAATTCCTACATATGGCAAC
This sequence comes from Macroglossus sobrinus, assembly GCA_004027375.1. Classification (NCBI taxonomy): domain Eukaryota; kingdom Metazoa; phylum Chordata; class Mammalia; order Chiroptera; family Pteropodidae; genus Macroglossus; species Macroglossus sobrinus. The sequence continues at coordinate 337,064 of PVKZ01000655.1, read as the reverse complement.
AGACTCAAGAAATGCCTATGACCACACAACTGACAGAAGCAGAATATGAACCTAGATCTTTCTGTGCAAACCAGAGTTTAATCTATGAGACTCTATGGCTCTCTATTTTGTGCTAATAATTCTATAAATACTGTGAATGTAAAACTCCTTCTAGGAGAAAATAAGAAAGGTTGTGTCTAAAAAATAAGTTGATACATGAGCTATTGTTAATTAATGCTTCTTCTTAATGATTCTCAACATTCATGTTTTCCAGAAGTTAAAATACAGATTTACTTGAGAATATCAATAACTTTATACTACCTATATGAAATCTGTGAGAATAAATAGCCCAGTGCTAATCAAAAGCAGAGGATATTTTGACAGGTCTATTATTGTTTTCTATAGTATGTTTCTTGCTGAATGAATGACATCATTTAATAGAACTAGAAAAGAAAGTTTTATTCTTCTAAGTCATTTAGTTTCTCCTCCAGTCATTCCCTCTCTTCATTCATAAAGGGGAAAAGGATATCCATCTATTTCTAGAGGTGTGAAGCCTGAACACAAGGCAATGCATAAGGCTTGATACTAAAAGTTCATGTCATTTTATTTATTTTCTATTTATCTCCTAGAAAAGAAAACTTGAGAAGTCAATTAAATAGTTAATTCTGCTACAGTGAGAGCAAACAATTTTTAAGATCAAAATTACAATTCTTTCTTTTAGAATTACCTTTACCTTGGGTTTTAGTGTTGACAATATTTTTAAATGTGTAAATGGAACTACTACTTTTTTTCAACCAAAAGAGGTATGAGTAAACATGGTCACCTGATTTATAACAAAGATAAAACTACAGTACAGTGGAGAAAGGAAGGTTTTTTTCAACAGATTATACTGGGTTAACTGGATATCCACATGAAATAAAATGTGTTTTGACTACTACCTCAAGCCATATACAAAAATCAATTCAGAGACTATGAATCTAAATGTGAAGGGTAAAAAGTAAAGCTTTTTTTAAAAAAAAAAAAACAGGAGAGCTTCTACATGATTGTGGAGTAGGCAAAGATTTTCTTAGAGTTCACAAAAAGTATTTGACTAAATGAATCAATTGGATTACATTACAATTTAGAACTTCTGTCCACCAAAAGACACCATTAAGAGAATGAAAATGCAACCCAGAGTGAGGGAGAAAATATTTGCAATGCATATTTTGATTTAAAATAAAAGGACTCACATCTAAAATATATTTTAAAAATTCCTATAAACCAATAATACAGACAACCTAGTATTTTTTAAATGGGCAAAGACTCAATCAAGCATTTCATCCACAACAAAGAGACTCAATAAACATGAAACGACGCCCTACTTCATCAATCATTAAAGAAATGAAAATCAAAATCACAGTGAGTAAGGTTTTTTAAAAAGACAAAACCAAACATTGAAAAGACTATGGAGCAACCAGAACTCTGATACGCTACTGACAGAAGTATAAACTGATACAGCAATTCAAAAAACTGTTTGATAATATCTGCTGTTCAATAAATACAAATCATCTGACCCAACCATTTCAATGCTAGCTATATACCCAACAGACATGTATACATGTGAATAAAAAAGAAATGCATGTCTATATTCATCTAAAGATACATACAAGAATATTCATACCAGCACTCTATGTAACTATCTAAATGCCCATCAACAAGATATATAACTTGATTAGTCATACAATGAAATATACAGAAATGAAAATAAGCTAAAAGTCAGAAGCATACTGTTTAGCCAAAGAGACACAAAAGAGAGAGCATACTGTATGTTTCTGTTTATATAACAACTCAACATGTACACATATATGTGTACACACACACACACACACACACACACACACGTGGCATATGACACAAGCAGCACCAATCACAGTCCCTCATTGAGATGTTATTTGGCTAATGAAACAATCTAACAGACAGGATTCTCTCTAGAGTAGCAAAAAATAATGGCTGCAACTTTCAGTGCCAAGCAACAAAAACTGAGCCCTAAAAGAACATCATTTAACACTTTGATTTAGTTCTACCTGAAGCCAGAAAAACAACCCAAACTTTTCAATTTCCTAAGTCAAAAAAAGTCCCTTAGCTGACTGATGACTTACAAGAAATGGGATGAGAAAGCATCTATATATCATTCTGAGGTCCAGACTAGCTAGGTTTTTCCTGGAATAGACTAGCTGAGAAATGATTCTTGGATTAGGAAGACTAATTCATTTAAAGATTAATTAAGTACATGTTTTGTACAATGCACTTAACATCATTAAGACATGATCTCAGCTCTGCACAATCATTCATCTTTAATGGACATTTGCAACTTAAGTATTACTAATTCAGCAAGGCCTATGTGAAACGTGAGATGTAAAGACAACAAGCTTCAATTTTTATAAATGCTTTCTTTTTATTAACCTACAGTTTTCCTCACTACAACTATTTTTCAGAGCTGCCTAACTGTATATAACACTTTTAAAATGCTTACGAATAATTATGATTCTTAAGTGCTGGCTTTAAAATATTAACAAGTCTTACACTCATGATTTTAAATTCAAATTCTGCAATGTCGTACTTAGAGTGGTTAAGAATTTGTCAATTAGTTCAATTTAGAGAAAAGGCTAAATTTCCTTTAATTTTATTCAGTGTTTTTTATCTTGAAGGATATTATTCTAATGCCAGTTTCTTTAGAAGCCAGTCACAGGTAATAAATAATTACTTAACCCTTTCTAAAACTCATGCTCCATCTTTCCTAAAAATTCTCAATGATTTTGGTCAACACACAATCAAGAACAGTAGTTAGGACTAGGAAAAGCAAACCACGGTAAAGATTCATACTGAGTTAGGATATTTTACCATTCCTCTCTCTGGACAGTTTTCGACCAGAAATTTTTTTAAAAACAACTTCAAGGGCTGAATACCACAATGCAAAGACCTTGAATCGTACAAGATCTATAGCGATATCTTTAAGTTCTTGCATTTTCACTACCATTCTTTCTCAGGACAAAAACTTTTCACCAGTTTATTAATAATTCACCTTTAAGTGGATGCTCCACCACCAATAAGAATCTATAGTGGAGGTTAAGGAGTTTCCAAACTAGTTTCAATATTTCAAAAACCTACAACTGCCATAATTATTATATAACAAAATTCTTGTTATTTGCAGTAGTTAAATTCTACAAAGTTGCCACAAACAATGAATTAGCCAATATCAAAGGATTTTTTCCGAAGGGAAATGTAGGGTTAAGTTCCTACAAACCTCTGATCACATTTTCATCAGACTATCAGCAAATAACCTTGTTAAAGTGTGTTTCTGTTTAAAGACACCTTATTTAATATATATTGTTGATTTATTAACACTGAACTCACTGCTAACAGCGCTATAACTCATACTTGAATGAAACTCATCAAACGTATGTATTTTCTCCATAAGATACATCAAGACCTTATTGCACTTTGGAACACTAGACAGCACTTCAGTACTACACTTTGGGGTCATTTTAAACTGCAAAATCTCACTCTCAAAAAATACAAAATGCAAAAGACATGGCCCTAAGTAGACCATGAAAAGAACACTGCTTACAATATTATTGCTAAAAAAAGGCAGGGCATGACTTTGTTCAACCTCAGTTGGGAACATATGCCTTGGGCAAATCAAATTTTCACCACTCTGCAAAGGTCTGTGAATGACCATGAAAGCTCCAGGGGTATTTATTTGGGGGTTACAAATAATTTTAGCAAGTAGGTGGAGTTTGTAAGTTGGGACCCACAAATGAGAAAAACCGACTATATTTACATTATTATTAGCTCTACCATATCCTTCTTGACTAGAAGTCAAGAAATATTAGAAGTATTAACACAATTTTTTTAGTAAACAAAATCTATGAAAATATAGAGTATGATAGAAAATAAATTGTTTAAGAAAAAAAGGTTATCCAGAAATTACACATATGTAAAAAAACAGAAGATAATAGTATCTTAATTATATTCTTCTGTTTAGGAAAATTTAATGTACTAATATCGTTAGCTTAAGCTACCATAGCTTAAGCTATCATATTTAGAAACACATGATACACGACATTGCAAAACCATATTAAAGCATTCTCACAAGCATAATGCAATACACAATTGCAGTGCTTCAGGATTTCAATATACTGTACCATCTCTGTGGAATACTTTTCTAGTTAGCTCCCTCACTTCTTTCAGTCCTCTACTCAGATATCATTATATCCGGCTTCCCTAACCACCTACATAAATTCCCTGGTAGCCACTTTCCACCTCCACGCAATCACAATCTCTGTTCTACTTTCAGTGTTTTCCACAGCACTTACCACCACCTGACATAAATATTAGATTGAACCATATAAATTTGCCAGTTTTTTTAGGTCAAAAATGGTCAAATAACAGCAATTCAAAAAGTTGAAACGATTATTTGCTTGCTGTCTGCCACAACTTGAATATAAGCTCCACTGGAAAAACTTTATGTTTTCTATACTTTTATAATCCAGAGCCTAGTCTAGAACTTGATGTCCAATATATATTTGAGTAAATAATTATTATACAATCATTATTAGACACATCTTTAATATAAAGTACAAATATTGCTTAAACCATTTCAACAACCACTTAATATAGTGTATTTCCTTCCATCTTTATTTCTGTGTGCATTTTTAAATCAAAATTCATACACACATACTTAATTTTGTATCCTGCTTCCCCTCCATACACACTTAACATGTCACATTGCTAAAATCTTTGAATTGTTGGTGGCTATACAAAAACCTTATTTGTCCCTAATTTAACAGTATCCACTCTGTTTGAATGTTTAGGCTACTTCTGATATTTTACTAGTGATTAAAAATAACTTTGATGAACATCCTTATATACTGTATGTCTGCATGCCTGATTACTTCTTTAAAACAGGCATACTGGGTCGTAGGATATGAATTCTTTAGGCCCTTGACAATGTCAAGTTAATTTTAAGATAAAGCTGTATTTGTTAACAAAAATTCTAAATTTATTTTAAAGTGACTGCAAAAAAAGTGCACTAAGAATGCTTATGAAGCACACTTTACATAGAAAGAAAAGCTTATAATATGCTTTACTAATTGGCTATCACTCAGTGTAGTTTTAAGTGTTTTAACGTTACTAATGAAACAACTTTAGACCTAGTTTAACTAATTATTATTTCATTTATTTTTTTTCTAATAAATCTAATCAACTTTTTAAATGAAAAAGTTTAATTGTATATTCTGATTTAAAACAAGAAAAAAACTTCCTTTCAAAGAAAGTATGACTGGAGGTGTAGGAACAGTAAAAACCTGTTTTTTCATTAATTCCTGCACATTAAAAAAACAAAACAAAAGAAAAAAACCTAAAGATGGCATGTCATAAATAGAGCAGAAATCAAAGGTTAATAGAGACACTTGCTAGAAACCCTAACAAGACATAGTGAGTCTGTTCGAGGCTACAGAAGGTTATAAATGCTGATTCTTAGGCACTTCAATTTGCCTAAGGAAAATTTTCTTATTTGAAAAACCAGAGTAACTTGATGTTGAAGTAGCAACACTTTTCTAAAAAACATACAGGAGCCAAATGTCAAATACCTGGTTATCAGAACTTCAGGTTAAACATATCCCTCGGGAACCATTGCCAAATGCCACTTCAATCCATTGGTTTAAGAGCATATCCCAATTTTCAGAGTAAGAAATCTCAGTGTGTATAATACTATTTACCAAGGAACAGAGGATATCAGAAAAGGAAAAACAGAAAAAGGTATAAAATGAAGTCTCATTAAGCTTCTCTACTAGAAAAAAGTTTTATGCTACCCTGTCTTATCAAAGTCTATTTTCAGAGTTTTAATTTCAAACACAAATCATTAAAGTCCTTTATCTTTTTATATCTTTCTTCTACCATACTTTCCCGGTTCCCAATCACTATGTTCATCAGAAGATAACATCATCAAAATCTTATAGAAAATACCCAAGTTGGATATTCAAAATTAATTCCTGCTTTTTATCTAAACATCTTGTGATGACTTTATTTTTCACTAAAAAAATAAAAAGTTTTATCTTTATCCAGAATAAATAAATTAGTGTATTTTCTGTTTGTTTCCCTGGAAATGTCAACATCAATTTCATTATATATACCTATGGAAATTTCTACACATCAATGTGAAAATCAGTGCAGACTCACATCTTTAACCATAAAAATAAAAATGTAATCTTTTCCCTAGAAGCGAAAGAATAATACTGTTATGTTTCTGTAATTTCATTAGTAAAAATATTTAGGTTTGAAATCTTTCAAAAATTAATACTACATGATGTCATTTACATAAAGTTCAAAATCAGAGAAAAAGAATCCATACTGTCAGAAGTCAAGATAAAGTTTACTCTTGGGATGAGAAAATAGAAAGTGGTTAGAAGGAAATCCTGCTAATGTTCTTTCTAGATCTAACTGCTGGTTACCTGAGGAGTGTTCAGTTTCTGAAAATTCACTGAGCTATATACTTAATGATGATATGGTTTACGTATTAAGTATGTTATGCTTCAATAAAAAGGTTTTGAAAATGTTAATTAAATTTGGAACTAATAGTACTATATACAAGAAGCCAGAAAGATAAATTTGTAGTAAAGGTATATCAATAGGGACCAATAGTACTGAAAAGGTACATTTAGTTTTCTAGCAGGTAAGGATAATGCCTCTTAAGTGAGACAGGCCACAATTACTTTTATACTATGTTATAGCCCAACTTTTAATTATGTCCCTGACCTTAAATACTATCATTGTGACCACATCCAAGTTTTCTACCATTCTAGGCTGATCTGCATTTCTTCTAATTTATAACTTGAAATAGCTGATCTAACAGGAACCATACATTTATGAAGACAATATGAACACATATTTTTCATTTATAAAAACTTTTCTGGGAAAATTCAAGAACCCAAGTCCCATATATACTCTAAGAGCATTTGTTACCCTAATTTGCCATCATTAAATTGGGCTTTAGTTGTTTTAACTCAAAAACACATCAGTGGATACCCTTCATAAACATCATCCAGAAAAGCCATACAGTTAACAATGGCACAAATGCAAAATAATTTTCATTACATTCTAAAAGAGACCTCAGATGTTATTTAGCCCTAAAGATAGACCCTAATAGCTTTTCTGACTTAGTTGCCCCATCACAGAGGAAAATGAATATGGACTTTGCAGTTAAGATATCTGGTAACAAACTACGACTTCTCAGGAGAAATTAACAACTTTTCTCTTCTGTAAAAGGTAAAACCATACCAATCTCAAAAATTACCATATGAATAAAATGAGATGACTATGAATGTTAATGTCCTTTTGCCAATTCAGCAGAATTTCTAAACTAACAGGCCATTCTGTCTCCATTTTAAGCAGTTCAAATTGTAAACACAAGGCAAAATACAGTTAAATTACCATTATTGGAGAATGGAGTTTACAAATACAGACAGGTGGGAAATTTGAATGTATACTGCAGTGATTGGAATTAAAGGTATCAGTATACAGTTGACTTTTGAAAACATGAGTTTGAATTGGTGCAGGTCCACTTATGTGTGGATTTTTTTTTCAATACAGTAAATGTATTTTGTCTTCCTTACGATTTTCTTAATAACATTTTCCCCCTCTGGTTTACTTTATTATAAGTATATAATATATATATACAAAATACATGCTAATTGAGTATTGTTATCGGTAAGGCTTCTGGTTAATAATAAGCTACTAGGTATTTAAGTTATAGGGAAGTCACAAGTTATAGATAGATTTTTGACTTTGTGGGGGAAGAGGGTATCCCTACTGCTAATACTGTTCAAAAGTCAACTGTATATTGCCTGAATCTAACCAAAAGGAAACATCAGAAACACAAATTGAGGTACATTCAACAAAATAACTAGCCTAAACTCTTAAAAAATGTCAAGGTCAAGGAACTTGAAAAGTTCCAGATTAAAAGAGACTAGGAAAACAAGATACTTAAATACGATACATGATCCTTGATTTTAAAAAGCTATAAAAGTAATAATTATTAGGATTAATTTGCAACATTTTATTATGGACTATAAATTAGATATAATATTAATGGTTAAATGTCTGATTTTGATCAATGTAACTATAATTTAATATTTAAGAGAATATCCTAGTTCTTAAGTAAAATTCTGACAGTGTACCTGGACTAGTTCTGCTCTATGAAATTATTCATTACAGTCTTTCGTTACCGGAAAATAGCTGACCCCTCCCATTCTTCACTCACTCTTTCCTAGTTATTATTCCTTCTCCACAGTAAGCACTCTCAAGTCCATCAATGGTTCTCAGGCACTTCATCATCTGGTTACCCTCCTCTTGACACACCAATTCTTTATTTACTGTTCTTAAAATGCAGCTTCTAGAAGAAAGGCCAACTTTGTAAATGTGTCCTAACCAACATAAAACACATATTATATCCCTTATTAGGGGCAAAGTCTTCTTAATGCAGCCTATTACTTCATTTTTTTTCCCTTTTTTAAGCAACTCATACGGCTAGATCTCTGAGAGTATGCAAAATCAAACCCCTAAGTCTCTATTAAATCTAGTTATTCCCTCAAATTAAAGATTTCTCTTCTCAGTCCCCCCACCATTTAAAATCCCTCTGAAGATTTTAACCAAGTCATCATTTCCCTCCTTTCTTCGAAACTCCCATCTTTGACCTGCATTTCCTTCTAGTTTTCTTCCTATTTCTAAGAAAAATTTTCCAAGTCTCTTTCCCTCCATTTTTGGCATGCACTGTGATTCTTCCTGCTTCCCCCCAAAATGTGTATGTCCCTTTCAAATCCTCTCTCCATAGAAAAAATAGTATAACTCTTTCAGATAATTTTAACCTATAAAGTTTTATGTCTAGCCCCAAGCTTCAAACTAGTATATTGTGAGCTCTCAATCTAAATGTCCCAAAAGTACCCTGTATTTAAAAAATACAAATCTCTTGTCATTTTCTTCCTACTTCCATCCTAATTATCTCCTCCCTGTGTCAACAATGTCAATGACAAATATCTGACCACACACACTAAAAAACTTTGAGACATCTTAACTCTTTCCTTTTCCCATCAATATGCCATCAAGTAAACTCTATTTATTCTACCTCTAAAATGTCTTGAAAGAAACTGCCTACTCTTTCTGTACTATTTTTATTGCTCCAGTTCTGGTCATCATCACCCCTATCAGACAAGAATAATAGCCTAACTAGTCTCCCATTCCAATCTATTCTTTATCTGCTCACAAACATAGGTCTTAATACACACAGCCTTGATTCTGATTTTTCAGTTCCGATTTGGGGGGGGGGGGGAGGCACAATGACTTCCCCTATCTTCAATTCCTGGATAACTCTTCTTCCTCAAAGCCCAATTCAATGACCCATCAGAAGTGTTCCCTCTCTTGCCCCCATAAAGGTTCATTCTTCTATCATAGAATTTACAATGTATAGCTTGATCTGGCTATATTTCCTACTTGATTATAGGCTCCTTGAAGGAACAATTCATTTTTTATTCTTAGTACAGATAACTTTAAATTGGTGAATTGAACAGAATTCTGCTCACAGAACATTTTCAACTGAATTCTATGCTTTAACTCTTCACTTTTAAGCAACTTACATTTATAGATTCCTGCCTGTGGTTTCAGGCAAAAGTTTCAAAGTTACTTTAGTCATCTATTTTTGTCAGCTGAGCTGTTCAAAAATTTTGTAAGAACAACTGTATATTTACCCAAAGTATTAATAATCGTTTTGAAGTGGACAAGGACAAAATAGCCTTTTTAGACACATCCTGTTAAGTTTGGCACTGATCTCTTTGTAGCAGTATTTATGTGACATTATTTAACAAAGGTTTTTTAAACCTATTACTGTAATGTTCTTAATGCTGATGAACTACCCTGTATTTCTTTACCTCAGCTACAAGGATGGAAAATGATTTCCAAAACTATTTTCTTTTTTAAACATAAAACTTAATATCTGTTTCTGATCTTCTGGAATACTCTGAGCACCACAAACTAATGAAAGCTATCAACACCTCTCAGTTTCTTTGTGTTATTTAAATGTCATTTAAAACCTGTGGCATTAGTCAGATAGGTAGAAGAAAACGAATTCTTGGAATCCAATCAAGTGGTGAAGCAATCTGTGTGGGGGTTTACAGAGCTTGATCAGGAAATAGAGTTAAAAAGCTGTTACAAAATATTTATGAAAGGCTTTAACCTTGAATTCAGAAGAAGCCAAAGGGCACTGTCTTGGAATTCCACTGTTATCGTAGGGACGATTTTCCTTAAAGGTTCAATGTGTTCATTTGTGGCATGAGAAAAACTCCCTAGACAAAGGCAGCTTCCAAAGCCAATGTCAGGCTGATAATCAGCCTACCAAGGAACAGTAACTAATATGTGGACATAAACTGTGTCATAGAAATTTCAACTTGAGACAGCAAAAACACTTCCCTTACATGACTGCCCAACCTTCAAAATGAATTAGAATACTGAAATTAAGCATATCAAACTGATATTAATATTTCTAAGTTTAACACTATGTATTTTTTTTCTTGACTCTTATATTTAGGAGAATTTTAACATTATAGAAACTGACAGCCTTATGATTCTAAATTTAAGATAGTAACTGACTGCAGACTTGTGACTTTAAAGGTATAAGAGTATTTGGTTTAGTTAATTAACAATACTGAAATGTTTAAGAGAACTTCTTACTCAACATATCTACAAACTTCATTTATTAACTTTAAGAGTTTTAATTATTTGGGAAAGTCCTGCTTGCTGAAATTTCACGTTTACTCCATAAGGCATATGAAGTGCTAAAAAACAAGATCTGGTATATTCAATGTATAAATATAAAGACTGCAATTAAGTTAAGCAGCAGTAGTAGTACTAACAGCTAACATTCAAAGTGCATTTCCCTATTGCCCAATATTGTTCCAAGTACACTACAGTGTAAACTCACTCACTGAACAAAATTCCTGAGCATCCACCAGGACCTAAGCATCATTCCAGGCTCTGAGAACTAAACTGGTGAACAAAACATAATTTCAAACTTCATGAATTTATATTTGAATAAGAAGAGACAATAAATGTCAGGTCTGATAATTACTATAAAGAAAACTAAACTGAGGATGGTGAAAGAAAAAGGTATTCTTTTAGATGAGATAATGAGGGTCACACCAGTGAGCACCATTCACACAGAAGTAAATGATGCCCCTTGGAAACTCCTGCACTAAGGAAAATCTCTCTAGATCAGATAACATTTGAAACTGAGAAGTAAGGGAGCAAGTCATTCAAGTATGTAAGAATAATATTACAGGAAAAGAAAACAAGTACAGAAGCCATTTTATCTGGAAAGGGCATTTTAAGGGAGATTTAATCTATTCAACTAGAATTACTAAAATATATTAATCAAAGTGTCATTCCCCTACCCCACCCAGAAAAATTGTTTATATTAAACTTATTAGATTAACAGAATGATATGTACAAGCTAAACTTAAAGACAAGTTTTTAAAATTTTTTAAAATTACTCAACATTATTTTACCAAAAATTATAAATGGTCTTCTCTACACCCAAAAGTAGCCACAGACACAAGAAACAATGAAGCTTCACTGCTCTCTAACATTAGAACTACAGATCTAATTTTATTTAATGACAGTAAATGCTATTTTTCAAGTACCACACATCATGGAATAGAATGTTCCCCTTTAAACAGGGTTCTCTCCCTTCAAGTTATGAAAATCGTTCCCTTAGATCTAAAAAAATAGAATTTGAGTAGTTCTCATTTTATCTTCTTTACAGATCTTGCTTTGAATTTAGTTAAAACTAGCCCCTTCAGTTGTCCTTAAGTTTTTTTTTTTTCTTTTACAAACTTCAACTCATTCAGAGCTTTAACCTCCCACATTCTTATTGAAATGACTTTTTTGTATTAACCATTACTTTATGTACCATTACTTATATGGGTATTCTTCATATGTCTTCTAAATTTATTAGAAGAGACATGTGGAAGTCATAATTTCTTCAGATGACTCATACATTGTTTTTCCTCAACAGAAATTTTTTTGTAATTTTAATGTCAGGTATCATTTTTATGAGCCTTCTATCAATATTTACTGTTTATATCATCTGGTCATTACCAATCCTTTTTTAAACTTTTTGAAACCAGCTTTTCTATGAATTCCTACCTAATGTGAAATCCAGGGTGACACAGTCACTATCTTTTGAATCCCATGATTTCCATTTCTACCTGGGAAGCCAAGAATAGTGTTTTAGAAAAGCAAGGGCTTTAGAGTCAGATATTTTGTCACTAGCAGTGTTAACAAACTTTTCTGAGCCTCCATTTCCACATCAATAAAATAATAAATAGCATTTACTGAGCACCTTTTTTACATCGAGTACTTTATATACTCTATACACAAATAGAAAGTACTATATCATTTATAATGAGGAAAATAAAGGCTGAGAGACATTTTGCTCATAAATGATAGAGCTAGGATTTATTAAATCTGGGTCTATCTGATTCCAAAGCAATGTTTTTTCACTACACCAAAAAGCACTGACTACAAAATGGGTCTGTTTGCTCAAAAGAGATGATCAGTAATGATTAATACCGTGTCCCTCACTGCTCTTTCTTGTTGCTCGGAATCAATTTCACACCAGTAATTCTCTTCAACTATTAAACTGCCAGCAGAGCATTTATCAAAAGCTTAGTAATCTTTATTATTAGTATATTAATCCACTAATCAAAACCAAAAACATATTCTTCAGGTATTTTTGTGTTAAAAGAGCCTTATATACAACCATAAAACCCACGGTTAGACATAAAAAGTCAGGAGGCTGAACTATCTAATTCAGCACACTGTGCTATTTATTCTCAGAATTCTTAAAACATACCATGTGGAGAAAAAGCTTTTAAAAAGACTCATCCTGTGAGTTACTGAGATCAAGATAACAGAAACAGAGCAGTTTCCCAGAAACCAAGCAACGACCAAACAAGACCTCTACAGTTGTCACTATCATGGAACCATAGATAGTAACTTTCTCTTAATTATGTTCTCATTTCCTCTTCATACATTAGATTATAAGCAGCGATTAGTGAATGCAAGACTGTCTCCCAGGCCTAAACACTACCGTTTGTATCTCTTTAAACCTACCAATCAGGTAAGCTGATCTGAGTGGACAGAAATAAAAGCTAGAAAAACAATATTTTTTTTTCAGTTTCTTAAAAGCAAGTTTATAAAAAGCTTTGTGAATTAAGGTTTATAAGCAGGTTTTTACTACTAAGCTGTAGCACTGTACTATATTAAAGGTCTTCTAAATGCATCAGCTCATTAAAAAAAAAACTGAGACTAAAAATGAGAATGACTTAAAATGGACAAAATAAATCTTTTTGGACTGATAGGTATGTTCTAAAACTGAACTATGAGGATGGCTGCACAACACTGTAAAATTACTAAAAATCATTGACTTATACACTTAAAAAGAATAGGACTCAGAAATGCTCCAAAAAATCTAATAAGGTGACCAGAATGCTCTTGTCCTTATAGTACCACCTTTAAATTAACAACAGCATTAAGACCTATTCCGCAAATCTGCCATGTCTTACTTGAACAGAACCCCAAAGTGTAATTTTAGCACACCAGGGATGCAGGTAAAGAACTACTTTGTGGCATTCTTTTATAAACAAGTACAGTCCTTAAAAATATGACACCATTGTGCAAAATTTTATCTGAAACACAAGTAAGAAGTGCCTTACTAAAATTACACACATAAACAAAATGTATGAGGGAACAGAACAATTTGGATAAATAACACCTTGATGAATAAACTTAAGAGATTTCTATTTTTAAAGACCAAAATATTAAAATCATAGCTACTTCCAGATCTGTTTTTGTTTCTAAAATAATATTCTAGCAAAAACAGTCCTTGAATATAAGATTTGGAAGAAAATTCAAATGTTACTGTAAATAAAACATGATACAAAAAGTTCATTAGACTATATACTATTGTGCAGCAGGAACAAAAAAGACATATATAATATACATAAGTGGCCCTGATGATATTGTGGCCCAGCTAACCATTATTTTTAAAAAACAAAATAAACAAACCTTCCAGGTGGTTACCATGCATGCTAAAGTTTGAGAACTACTGATGAATCCGAATTTCCTGAGTGAAATTTTGCTAACTTAGAAAGAAAAGGCTCTACCTACATATGTGGGTTAGGGCAAACTGGACAATGTCCTGACTGATTAGCCAAGTAACAATAGCATTTATTCAAATTTAGTGGTAACCATTACATAAGTCAATTACTCTTTCTTCATTCTTCATGAGATAATGTTCTACTATAACATGCTGTTCCCCCAAAGTCCAACACTTAAAATCTCCAGGCAAAATACAAAAGACAACTTTTTTCAGACATAAAACATTGCATATTTAATATCCAGAGAAGCTCTGCAAATAAAAGTTCACTAGTCTGAAATGTAGGTATGCATTAATCTTAACTTATTCTTCAACAAAATAGCTAATTTCAACAGCTACAAGTATTTTATAACATTCTGACCTTAATAATTAATGACTGACAGTAACCAAGTTATTTACAAAGGAAATTAAGTGTATTGTCGAAGCTAACCACAGGACTTACATGAAAAAAAAATTATGTGCATGAACTCAGTAATAAATCTTTCACTATGCCTTTCTTTAAAATTAAGAAAGTGTAATGAGAGAAGAAAAGAAAATAAATAGGGAGAATCTCTGATAAGAAAGTTGAAATTACACTTGCAGCCAGCCTGAAATACTAAACTGGGTAAAGCTCTTAGATGATGTTCAATTTTTTAGTAGCCTCCACTTTGATTTTATAATCTGTATACCACAATGCTGTACTGTTCATAAATATAAATGTCTTAAAAGTAACATGGATTAACCTTAAATTGAGACTTTTTTCTTGGGGGAAGAAGCACTCACAACATTCTTTGAAATAATAGAGAATACCAGAGGCTGTCTGTCATAAAAATTAGAATGGGAATCACAGCTTGAAAGGAATTCAAAGAATGAAAAGAAAGCTGCCAACTCATAGAATAAAAGTCCAAAAAGCCATTAGCTAGTCAGGAATGCTGTACTAGAGTACTGAAAACAAAATTTTAAGGTGAAAAAATAAAATAAAAGGTGAAGTGCTCTTGTAGATCATCAGTGACAGCAACCAAAAGTATCCTGTTTGCCCAAATAACATTAAAACACAAAAGGTCCACCATACAAACTGAAAACAAAGGCTTTTCTCTGATGTCCCCTTCTCTGTAGTTCTTGAAAACTATGAATGCCATGAGATCTAAGTCAAAGTGCTGAGATCTCCAGGTATTCGATTGAGGTCTAGGATTTCTCAGATTATTCTTATCAAAACAGGATAAAGATGCAATAACACTATAAAAGAAATTAAAGTTCAAAAGCAGACAAAATTACTCTGTGGTACTAGACATCAAAACAATGGTTTTCCATGGGGTGGGAATGGATGGGTGGGTGGGGGGACTTAATGACCAAAATAGGGCAAGACAGTTTCTGGGGTTTTGATAATGTTCTCTTGCTTCTTACTAATGATTACACAGGTGTGTTCACACTGTGAAAATTCACTGAAGTGTACACTTATGGGAACTTTCTGTATTATTTTAATCATGTTTACATTTTTTCAAAAACCGGGGGGTGGGGGGAGATAATCTCTTCCTCAGGAATTGAAACATATCACCACAAAACCATTAAAAATTTATATTTAGTGGAGACAGGATTAAGAATTACAAGTTTAGGGTGGGAAGTGAACAGTTAATATAGAGAAGTGTTACAAAGCTCCTCAAAGGTTATCAGTAGATAAAGCTCACAAACACCTTTTTTAGGAGGAAAAAATCTTGGTATCTACCTCTATAATACAGCTAAGCAAAATAAAGCATTTCACTTTATTTATGAAATACATAAATCTGCTTTCCAATAAGGAACTACACACAAACTGCAGGATGTTTTCCTTAAACTTCTGAACAATTTAAAAGAAGAAAAAAAAAAACAACTAGTTAGGAAGGTAAGTGTTAGAATGCAATTAGCAACTATTTCCTAGACCACTTCAGTGCCATTGCACTGAACTCATCCCTTATGGGGTAGCAGAATTCTTGTAGAAATAATAAATATAAATTATGTTCCAATCCCTTTAAATTTCACCCCAAGGTAGAAGGAAATTTCATCAGATTAAGTTATTCACCTGCAATTCTCTTTATATTTTCCCCAAGCACAGGACACACATTTTTTCAAGTATTTATTAAGGTTTCACACTCAGTTAATCTGGTGTTTCTTCGGAGCATTAATGTAATTACACTAATCTGTAAACAGCAGAAAATGTTAAAGTCATTATTTAATAACAGCTGTCACAATTTTAAAATGTAAATAAATACAAATATCTAACTTTTTAAATGATTAATACCCTGAACAATTATTTCATAAAGGAAAATACCACATCTTCCTAACTAATAACTTTCAATACTGAAAATGCTCTTCTTAGCATGGATGTCCCCAACTACTGAAACACTTTCAGTACTAACTTTCAATACTGAAAATGCTCTCCTTAGCATGGATGCCCAGCTGGAATTTCTTAGGTCATTCATTACTAAATTTCAGTAAATGCAGCACATTGCCAGGTTATTCTTAATAGCTGAAGAAAGGTATTGTAATTCTGTAACATGAGACCTAAACTACCAATTACCACTTTTCATTAAACTTACTAGTGACATATGATGTCAAGTTGTATATTAAGTTGTATAATAAAGGAAACACTGTAAACACACATCCTAAATTGTTAATATTAGAAGTTTATTTCTCCAATTTTACAAAATCTACCAAAGTAGTTTTCTCTTTATAGCCTCTGGTACTATTCTCTTAAGTAGTTTCATGTTTTTCCATTCAAAGAAGTTGCTTCATTTAATCTTACTAGATTCTGGGGTACAGAAAGGGAATATTTCAAATTTTGGCTGACAAGGAAAGAAATTATAAAACACTGTGTTGCACAGGATAAGTTTTATTATCCTTAACTTAGAAAGTGTTCTTAAAAATCAATCAGAAAACAAACACAATAGAGACCAGGGTAAACAATATTAAACATGTCAAAGAATCATCTAAAAAACAATATTAATATTTTTAAGTTTAGGATAAAAATAAACAATATCAAATATAAACATTTAGAATGTAAAATTGAAACAAAACAGTGGGAAAATAAAGGTTTATTTAATAAAGAGTTAAGACAATTACCAATTTGGAGGAACACATTTAGATTCTTACTTCACACCAAACCAAATGAGGTAAAAATTTATTTAAATTTAACTTAGAGAAAAACTAAAGAAACAGTATTAAATATTAAATCAGTATTGTTTATTTATTACATTTCTGGAGAAAAGGGAATTTCATAAGATCAGGAGTAGTACAAAATTGGGTCAAAAGATTTGTTTACATTAATTTTAAACTGTTTATCTTAAAAATTTGCAAAAGAAATACATCTATTAAGCATAATGTTTCACCTCTGTAGTAATCTAAGAAAAAAAGCAGTAAGTGGTATAAAATGATTTACATATTATTAAGTTTTATCAATATTTAATGTTGAGATATATAGAGCAACAGCCACTATGACATGAATATAAATTGATACTTTTGATAAATATTGTGACAATGTGTTTTAAGAGCCTAAAAATCATTTCTGGCAACATACTAGATGATAATACTATATACAGGAAATGCGTATATATGTTCTTTACATTGTTATTTATATATGCAAAAAGAATAGGGGAATGATACAACTACACATGGAACATCATACAACAATTAATAATGATGGTTATGAAGACTCATTGTGAGAATGGGAAAATGTTACCTAACATTAGGTTTAAAAACAGGACATGAAATGAAATTTGTTTTTATCTGCAATTATGTAAAAAGATACACATTTAAAATGGAAGAAATATATAAAAATGTTAATATAAGTAATTCCCATGATTTAAAATCCTCAAGCCAGCTATTAAATCATTAAAACACACTCATACATACTTTAAACCTAAATCAAATATCATCTACCACTGAAGGAAACTGGAGGTTTAAATTAACATATTAAGAGACTACAATGGCAAGCAAAGCAACAAAGAAAATCCACTACAATACGAAATATTTTTCATCTCAGGACACGCAGTATGCTAAGGAAGGAGACTCCATATCAAGGTTCACAACTATAAAACTGAATCACAGACAGGACATTTACTAATTCTAATTATCTGCTCTGAAAATTTGTCCATCAACAAATGTTCTATACTCTTTAGACAACTGGTTAATTACTACTGGTTAATTATTACATTTAATGGAGCCTTATTTGGGAGGCAATCCCTTAAAATATTAAATACAAAAATAAAGGCAATAAAATAAAAAAAATTCTATATACAATGGCATCATTTTTGTTATCATAAGTTCTGTGAATGAGTTTTCTAGAAAACTGAAAAGCATTAACAGGGCTTTGAAAAATGTTTACTTATAATATTTTAAAAAGTTACCAACTTCTTACTTCCTCAAACACAGTACACAGAAAATTTATGATTAAGGTCATCATTGTGACACATCACATACTATATACTTCTTTATAATATTGTGAGTCCCTAAAAAGTTAATGATTAAAACACTGTCTCTATGTAATGACCTTTCAACATTATTAACTTCTACAGTCCTATCTTCTTTTTAATAGCTCTTCTTCCTTTATACTTGATATAAGATGACATTTCAGATGTCAGTGTGCCTAACTCCAATGGCCAACCCTATGAATTATACAATCTGTGGGCTAAAAAAATCAGATAATCAACCCTCTTAGGACAGTAAAATTTAAAAGTATTTACTCCAATTAGTAATTTCTGAATAAAGACCACAGAATTATTACATTTGGTTACAGTTATTTTGAAGACTCAGAATTCTTGAAGTTTTAGGTAGCTGACATCACTAGCACTCAAAAAATCACTGAATTACTGACTTATAAATATATTGTAGTTCCAAAAATAATAATAAAATAATTGAATATGAAGTAGTTTGACAACCTCCTCAGGGAAAGTTACTCAACTCACTTGTCTCTGACAAGACAAAAATTACCTACATAAGTGAGAAAGAACAGCTAAAAAGAAAAAAACAGAGGGAGGTGAGGACAAATTCAAATAAAATGAAAGGCCATATTCCATGGTTTTATAAGTCAAGACTTAAGACTTTGCAAAATATTTCTAATAGTGTTTTTTAGAATACAATTTTTAAAAATATTATTACAGTGGTTATCGCAGATTAACTACAGAAATTTACACCACAGAGTGTACCATATCTGTATTAAATACTACTTTCAAAATCAAAACTTCTGGCAAATATTCTTTGCAGTTAAATCCAGACTGAATTTTCATATGAAATTAGATTATAAAAAAAAAAAAAAGCACCTGTAACGTACTCACATTGAAATTTCTGGTCAAACAATTTACTGTAATTTCTCTAAGAGGACAAAGTTTCAAGAAGAGGTAAGAAATAAAATTTATATTCTTGATATAATATGTAACATAGGTATTACACACTATCATTTACAAAGTTACATGTCTATGGAAATTAGCATTGTGTTAGACTTTAAGAAAAAATGCAAGGACAAATCAGTAATTATCACTGTTACTCATTTTCTCTGATTACAGAAGCTCATTAGTTCTCATAGTCCACTTCTATGACAGTAATAATTGAGAAAAAGGAAAATAAAATTTCTTGGTCAAGTTTTACTCAAGCAAACTCAAATCATATAAGATACATTTCTCTTCTTCTTTAGATTTTCTCAGTATATCTCTACCCTGTACTTTAGACAATTTAGTCTGTACTAGTCTTTATTATAGACTCTTTTACAGACTGGTAATTCCCAAAATCTGCTACCAAAAAGTTTATAAAACAAAGCTGTTAAAGGAACACATATTATTGCAAGGATCAGATGCACACATGAACTACAAAGGGCCATATTACCAAGCAAAATTTTGTAAATACCTCTGCAAAGGCCATTATAAAATAGTGACTTCATTGAATTCACTGTCATTTTCACAATTTCCTACTTCTAAAAATAATTAAAATATACTCCAATGTTATTTAACAAGAGGGCTATACCTAAGTATAATTTCAATTAAATAACAACTTCAGTTGCTGACTTTTTATGACAGGTGATATCAAGCAATTTGGGGGTAGGACTGAAAGCTATCTTAAAATTAACAGAAAAAAACTGCCTCAAACACTAAATTCTGGTCAACTCATATTGCCCTTCAACCATCATGAGTCGGCCTATTCTTCTGAACCATGGCTCTGTCAACCTTCTACCATCCTTTTTCTGCAATTTCTCCAATTCCATTTCAATATCAACATATATACATGTCTCCTTTTCCTCTTTCCCATATCACATCTCCAACATTCCTAACTGACCTATTACAATGGAAAACCATACTGCCTAAAAAGTGGTTTGTTTTGTTTTGTGTTAATGTGGCAGGTCTGATAAATAATGCTGATAGGTTTGGGAAGAAAAGTACAAAAACAACAATCACGAAATGCCACTTAGCAACTTTTATGTATGTTTATACTAAATATATCAACCACACTCCAATTGAGCTCACTAGAGTGCATGGTCAGAACTATTACTTTCATTGAGCTGATAACTTTTTAAACTTCTGGGAAAACTCCTAAACAGATACTTGGGTTAAAATTTAGAACATAAAAGTTTAAAAATATAAACATGAAAACGAGTGTGAATACATAATATTAAATATAAAAATATAAAACTAAAGTTACAAAATAGGTCTTTAAAATTTTACATGAACTTTATTTTTATACAAAGCTACCAGCATACTAAATCTCTAGTGCAAAAATAATAGTGCTATTTACTCAAGAAATTTTCACAAAACTATACCACCCAAAAATCTGCACCAATAAAAAAATTTAAAGCAACAATGTGTATGGGTCAAGACAATAGCATGCACCACAAAATAAAAATTTAACTGATCTAGAAAAATTTTACTAATTGTTAATGTGAAAATGTATCTTAAAATAACATCCCTCCATTTTTTATTAAAAAAATACATAGAAAATATCTGAAATAATACACAGCTACCACTAAGCATGGTCACAGAGATTTAAGACTGAGGAAGGCAACCTGGTAAAGAGGGAGGCTTTTACTTTATATATTCTACTCTGTATTAAGTGTAGAGACAAATAACTTTTGTAATTTAAAAAAAAAAATTGACTGGATTACCTAGTTATCTAATTAGCTTAGTAATTAACTCCCCACAAGGAACACTAAAAAAATCCAAACAGTGCTCGAGAATATCTTTGTCTACTGCAAATTTTTGATAAGACATCAGAGTTCAAGAGCAATTAATCTGATGGAATAAATTAACTTAAGGAAAATTGAACTCAAATTCTGATATCAAAGTTTACAAATAGAAGTTTAATTTAAAATTTAAAATCTAAAATCCACTACCTTTAACATGTAACATAAAACCACCATCCCTGAACATCAAAGATGGCAACCTCGAAACAATAGTAATCAAAAGCTTATCGATAATTGAGTTAATAAGTACGTGCAAAAATGAAAACAATTTTATTCTAACAAGTACCGTCAGAGACATGAGAAGTCCTTTCAAATACTGCCAAAAGTTACTGTAAATACAAAGTTAGAGTGATGAGGAAATTATCATCCGCCAAATAAATGGGAGTAAATGATATCCAGAGAGAATAGAAGGCACTGTTTTAAGCGTCTGAGAATGGTCAGTGAAGAAAGGTATTGCAGCGGAAACAGCAACAGAATGGTTAACAGGTCTGAAATTCTTTAGAAAATGGCAACAAGGGGAAACTGACAAGAACGTTTGAAAGTAAGAGGAACGGTATCCAATGGCATCGTCACGTCTGCGCGAGCACGGATCCAGACTTCCAGTGAGTTGGGACAGGGGTGGAACTATTATAGAAGGTGCCCGGGCTGAGGGATGCAGACTGCAGGTGGCGGAGCGCCCGCGGGGGGTGGGGAGGAAGACTGTGTCGCTTCAATGGGGTCAAAGTATTCCCTTCAGGATTAGAGGAAGCTGACACAGCACGTCTGCCGGCACCAAGAGGCACTCGCCCCCGGCCCTTCCCTAACAACTTGCCTGGTAGAAAGAGTTGCGGGTCCCAGGCCCCCGGAACCCAAGGCTCCGCCATCCAGGACAACTGCTCTGCCAACAAGGTCCCGCGAGAATCGAGTGATCTCGCGACACAAACCCACTAGCATCTCGCGAGTTCCCTCTAGAACCAACATGGCGGTATAGAAAAAGCAGTAGTTCGGTACTTTAAAAGTGCTTAATTAAAGGACTAGAAAACATGTAATAAAGAGCAGGAAGTCTCTTCCGCCTTACATTTCTCGTCTTATTTCCCCTACTAGAAAAGAGAAATGGCAAACAACTCTTAAAATCTCCGATGACCACGGTTATACCACAGGCATCGTAACGCTCAGCCTCAGTCAGCCTCCTTGTCACGTGGGAGACTCGGCGTGCCCATCACGTGGGCCGCTAGTGAGCGAGTGCGCGCCCGTTGCCCTCATAAGAGCCCTCCCGCCCCTTCTCGCCCGCGCACACGTGCGCGCGCACCCCCGCCCCACGTGGGGGCTTCGCCGTCGCCGCTGCCGCCGCCTCCAGCCCACCCCCTCTCAGGACTCGGCTCCAAATCCGGGTTCCAAACCGATCTGGGTTCCTTCCTCCTCTTGCCTTCTCCCTCTTCAGAGTCTGGCCCTGACCACGTGCCCTGATCGCCTGCTCACCTTTCTTGTGGGGCTGGCCGCCGCGAGCCACTCGGGGAAGTGCCGCCGCCGTGGCCACTCTCCGCCCCCGTCACAGCACTTGCTCGGGTGGCCGCCGCAGCCGCAGGAAGCTCGACAGCGGCGCCGCGGCGCTTCCAGGTGGGTCCCCGCCTCCCGCTCCTGCCACTTCCCGCAGCACCAGCGGCTCCTTCCGGTCCCCTCCTTTCTCCTCCTCGCTGGGACGGGCGGGCGGCGGCGGCTGCGGCTGCTGGCGCGCTCACTACACCGCCTGCTGGCATCCGCGGCCGGTGCAGCGCCTGCAGGCCCGGGGCCTCCAAGGTCCGCCCCTGCGGTCCGCCTTTGCCCCCAGGCGAGGGTTGGTCTTCTGAAGGCAGGGCCCAGTCCATCCCGTGCGATAGTCTTAACTTGGTCCTACCCTTGGAGGAAAGGCGTCCCAGTATCCCTTTTGTTGGAAATCCGCTTCCTCGTGCTTTTTGTGGCCTCTTGAGAGATCTGTACACCCTAGCTCCTTAAGCAGTCTCAGGCCAGAAAAACATCTGCGTTTATATATATTATATGTGCTCCTGCCTACCTCTCTCCAACCGCACAGCCCGGCCCCCTCGCTCACCCTTCTGGCTTTCCGCCTGTTCCTACAATACGCAGGCTCAGTCCACTTCAGGACTTTGCTTTTGCTGTTCCCTCTGGCTAGAACATTTCCTCCAGATTTCTTTGTAACTCGTCAATGCTCAGTGGGCAATACAAGTCCCTTCTCAAAGGTCAACATCCGAGACTTACCACTTTATCCACAAGACTACACTTGCACCCCCGCTCTTACTCTCTTCAAGACTACACTTGCACCCCCCCTCTTACTCTCTTCAAGACTACACTTGCACCCCCGCTCTTACTCTCTTTACCAGCTTGTATTTCCTTGTGACAGTTATCAGTTCCAGACCTTATGTGTTGGTCACCTGCCACCAAGAAGTGATATCCTTAGAGGCAGGGACGTGTGACTTTTGCTCATTGCTATATCCCCAACGAGTCAGGCACAAAGCAGTGTTCAATAAATATTCTTAGAACATATCAAAGCACTATGTTGTGCATGCAGGAAAATGAAACCCAACACATACTGATAGAGATAGGTACTTACTTTGGGTTGATAGTTCCATGGACTGCTTCAGCATTTGTGAGCTGTGAAAAAGCTAAGCTAAATCTCCTTTTCCCAGTTACTTTAAAATGAAAGGATTAAGTTCTCACCATCTGAACCCATTAATCAACCCTTGTATCATTCAAAATGGGGCAACCAAAGATTATGTGACCACCCCCCCCCCCCCCCGCTTCTTTTCCCTTGCTTTACCAGGCTGGTCAATTTCGATAGATGGTTATATAGGGGTCTCCCAATGAACTATGCCTCTTGATATTTAAGCCCTCATATAGTTCCCTCCCAATAGAACATGCAGAAATGACAGGATGCCGGTTCCAGTCCTAACCCATTAAATGCCTGCACAGCATTTTCTTTTTCCCTCTTGAAAACCAGCTGCATACAGTACAGAGGTCAGGCTATCCTTCTAGAGAGAGAAGCCACATGGAAAGGCCCTGGAGGCTGAGATCCAATAGAAAGAAATGGATGGAGGTAAATGTATCCTCTCAACCAATAGTCAACACCAAACCCGTTCCCTTCTTGGACCTTCCAGTATAGCCTATCTGCCAGCTTACAGCCTCATGAGTGACTCTCAACATGAAGCAGAACTACCCAGACCACACAGAATTGTGAAAAATAATCCTTGTTTTAAGCCAGTTAAGTTTTGAGATGACTTGCTAGGCTACAAAAGATAGTCTTCAACCTGACAATCTTGCCTTTACTGTTAGGAGAACTACACCTGTTCCTCTATTCATGAACAGTCTCCCACTTCAGCGTCCACAGGTCACGTAGCAGAAGTTCGCATGGGTGAGAAAATTGAAGGAACTTAAACCCAAAAGGCTTGTCTAACCTACACGAGAATAATTGCTATCATAAGTATTTATGCCTCTGTAATTTTGCCAAATATAAACACTTCAGACATGAATTATTGAGGTAATTATCTGCTTAGCACTTTGAGCCATAAAGGGGGATGGACTGGTATCCTGGACGTAAGCCCCTGGTGACACATGAAAAGCACTGTAGGAGTATGTGTCTGGCAGGACACGTTATACTATGCATTTACTGTGTACTTTGTATCTTTAAAGCATTTGGTTTCAGAACCCAAGGAGGTACTCATTTAGCAAATGAGGAAACGGAGGTCACAGAACTTGCCAGAGTCACACAGCTAAGTGGCAGAGCCAGTAATCAAATATAAGCAATTTGATTATAGATTGCATTAATGGCATTAATTGTTCATTTCTTTGTATCTATTCTTTTTGCCATGTGACTTTGCAGTTCCTCTCATTAAAAGTAGAATCTATCCTCCCCTACCTGCACCCGGATTCTGAGTTCCACCATGTAACTTGCTTTGGCCAATGCAATATTGCTTGTTCCTCTGCCATGACCAAGAGAACATGCCTGGGTTAGCCTGCTGAAGGACATATGAAAGCCAGTTTGCTCCAGTCATTTCAGCAGAAGTCCTCCTAAATAAGCCCAACCCAAAACAAATGAGTAAACCCAGCCAAGATCAAAAAGACCTGCCTAGCCAACCCACAACTGACTGCATATACACAAGTAAGCCCAGCTTAGATCAGCCAAGGCCTGATTAGCAGAACTCCAGACTTGTAAAATATAACCGTATACCACAGAGTTTTTGTGGCTGTTACATAGCATTTTTGTAGCAAAAAAAATGGCTCTGGAGCCCATGCTCCTAATAACTACATTGTTTTGCAAACTTGTGTTTTGAGTAACTGACATGTGAGTAGATATATTCAACAGAGAAATTTGAGATGAGTTTGAAAGAGACAAATATAGTGAAATATACTTAAGAACTATTTCAAAAGTGTAACAATTGAAAGGGAGTGAATGAGCTCTCTAAATAAGACAATTTATATTCAAGTTAGAGTGATAGAGATTTATGATTCAATATCCAGAATAAAAGGTAAAAAGACTAGTAAGCAGACATGCAGAAAGAAAAAAATGACAAAATGCAGCACCATGTAAGTTGAGGGAGAGAAGTTTCAGGATATAATTGTCACTGAGAAAGTCATTGAATTTTCTAACTGGAAATTTACTTGTGAATTCTGAGAGAACACAGGTTTTGGAATCAAGACACATCTGGAATGGAATTCTGACAATAGCTGTATGTACTTAGGCACATTAATCTATTTGTAAATATGTTTAGGCTAGTGCCTGACATTTGCTAAGAACTCAGCATTAGAAATGACTGGTCATGGTTGTGTTATTAAAATCATTTTGAATAATAGCCCTTTTTTTCCCCTAAAGAAATAGTTTTTTACATAATCCCTTCATCCACAATTCTTTAAAATAGTAACAAGTATATTCAAACTGATCACCTTCCTTTAAGAGGGGAGTAGTTTCAAAACACAAGGAAATTCACTCTGATATAATTAACCACACATATTCCAAAGTTATGAAAACAGTAATGATTGCTAATAAGCCATATAAGAGAAAAAAAAAATTGTTTTGAGCAGGGTGGCAGTAGAAGACAGATTTGAAAAGAGGATAACATTGAAGTTGGAAGCAAAGAGTACAGAACAGTGAAGAAGTCTGTCAAAAAAGAAGTGAAGTAACGTGGCAGATTAGTCTAGGTAATATTCATTTCACTCATCTCTCAGTAAGGGAGAATTTAGCACAACTGAAAGCAGCAAAAGGTGCTAATGAAGAGGGGAAGTTTCAAAATGTACTGAGGGAAGTGAGAAGTCATGAAAAGTACACTGAATTAATTAAAGGGGGAAGAGAGGAAGTCAGAGAAAATAAAGGGCTTCTTTCTGTAATCTAGAAAGAGAGAAGATGCCAATCTTAGCAAAAGAAGGGTAAGGTTATCTACTGTAGCCAGGTGAAAAACAAGGTATGGAAGAGCTGGAGTGACAGTACACTCTCCTAAGGAACTGACATTTTGTATATGTATACACTGTATTCTTAAAATAAAGCAAGCTAGAGGAAAAAAAGTTTTAAAAACCATAAGGAAAATACATTTACAATATCTATTGAAACAAGTATAAGTATACCCACACAGTTCAAATCCATGTTGCTTACCAGTCAACTGCATAAGCAAACTGACCCCAGAGTCTAAAAACTGATCACCTTCATGTTATAAATTAATGTACTCTATTAATACATGTGGATTCTCACTATCCTTTGGCTGCAATTTTTCTATTTCTCAGCTTAAAGATTTCCAAGAACATCCTCCTCAAAGAAATCATGTCTTTTATTCTACACTTGTCAAACACATATGGCCAACCTTTGGCTGAGAGTCTATGAGACTGCTACCACTCTACTTACTATATTGTTCTGTACTTTGATGATTAAAATGTAAAATTACATAAGCTCTTAGAGGCCAGTATTGTTTATATTGTATATCCCAATGATAAATGCTATTAATGAATATGACTAATACTATAGTCTGTTGCAAAAGAATTCACTGGGAGATAACATGGTGAATAAGAGCATTAATATGAAGTTACATTGACTGGAGTTGGAACCCCGTATATTCCACTTACTTGCTCTAAGGCTTAGGGAAAGCCATTCTACCTAAATCACGGTGTAATGAGGACTAAATGTAATTAAGCACTTAAGTAGCATGCTGAAGTATTACAATAAATGTCAAGCGCTATTAAAAACAAACCTTTTTTGACCATCTCCTAAATGTCAGGCATTACATTAAACCCTGGCAACATCAGTCCTTGAAGAGGATCACAAGTATAATTATGAAGAAAACTAAAACCTATATACATTTTTCAAAAATTCAAATAAACAATGGCTGATCAATACGCCTCATTTAATCAATCATAAAAACTTTAAATACTATTCTGAATGACTTATTTTGCATACTAAACTTTATACCCTTCACAATTAATATCAAATTCAACATCCATATTATTTTAAAACCATTTTTATTGGACTAATTTTAACAACACTGTTTTAGCTGGTAGCAGTTGCCCTCAACCAAAACAAAGCCATCATGAATGCTATTCAGCATACTTAAAGTAATCCAGTTTGGTTCTGTACTTGGAATACAGTTAAACTTTTGACATCACATAATCAAGCAAATAGCAATGCATACTATATTAATCAAAAAGACTTTATGCATTTCATTAAAAAATCATTTTGCAAATGGCTTCAGCTTTATCAATAATCTCATTGACACATTCCATACTTCATGCTCTCAAAATAAAAGTGCCCTAAAACTAAATTTTTTTACAGACATTAATGAATACTATCCAGGGTTATAAGAATTGTAGTTTAATATTTTACAGTATAAGAGGCAATAAATTACTGTTTGCTGACAAATTCCACTCAAACTAAATACATCCTGATACATTCAAAAAGACACTTTGTAAATATTACTATGCTAGTTTATATGCTGCAGTGCAAAAGTAGTGACACCCTAACTTTTCCTGAGCTTTAGGAAATTAACATTTATCTGACTACAACTCTCAATTTAAAATAGGCTTTTTATTATATGAAGCCATGTCAAAACTATACAATTAAATTAGGTTTTTGGAGAACTGAAAAGACTGGTCACAGTAATGATGGTTTAGGGTAATGAAAAAGTTTTTAAAGCAAAATTATTTACAAAACTACAAAGGATACTATTGATTTGCACGTAGTATAAAGATCAAAGATAACCTACTGATTACCAAATGATTACAGTTATCACTCTTTCAAAAATATTACACTGAAAGACTATAATAGGTTAAAGCATTAAATATACCAACCTGTAGTATATTATATATTTTAACACATTTTTCCATAATGCCCAGTAAGAAGGAATAAAAGAGGAAATATTAAAAATTGAGAATATAAACATGCTATTAGGAATGTTTCTGCATGTGTATATGACAGGGGAAGTGAAAATCATTTCTCGTTACTACGCTCTATATCCTCAAAATTACAAAGACCGAGTTTCTACTTCAATTTTTTCTTCTGCTTGTAGCATATCTGCGTCAACATGAACAACTGGAGGTCGTAGGATAACTTCAGGCCCTCCACCATATATAGACTGTAGAAAATTCCATGTTTCTTCAGATATTTGACCAGAATCTGCTCCTAAAATTAAGTGTATATAGAAAGAATATTTACAAATCTAAAAATTCATATTGCAAAAGCTTTCATAATATAAACCGCCCCCCCGCCCCGACACACACACACACACACACACACACACACACACACACACACACACACACACCATGAATCCTCTAGGGATAATTGAGAACTTTTGGAACACAAATCTTCAGACTACCAGCACATGTTGTTATAGCACATGTTATTATTAAAGCTGCTACTTTATTGTCTGTCATAAAGTTAGAAATCTATTTTCCCCAGCTCCTATCAATAGCCTTAAAACCTTTCCTCAAATAAAAAACACTGGCAGCTTTTCCAGTATTTGTTCTACTTCACATACTAATTATATTGGTGAGCTGGGTAAAAAGTAGCATAGATTACTAGTGATAAAATATTCTTAACAGTGACAAATTATTAACAAGAAAAGGCTTAAATGTTAGTCAAACTTACCTTGCCTGAGCATCACATTGCCACATTTGGTGACTGCAATTTTAGTGTTATCAATAGGACCTGGAGGATCTAAGTTAAAAGGAAAAAACGATGAAAATGAATACATTTCAAATAAATGCATCAAAAAATTACATATTTCTGTGCCTGAAATAACTGAAGGATGCCACTGTATAATCAAGTTGATTATTTTGTAGTCCAATTCTTAACTGTCTTCTGAGCTGCTTTCTTCTTGGGTCTTAGTTCCCCCAAAACAGAATCAGGCAAGAAAGCAAAAGAGGCTTTCCCACTGCCATC
This sequence comes from Macroglossus sobrinus, assembly GCA_004027375.1. NCBI lineage: Eukaryota > Metazoa > Chordata > Mammalia > Chiroptera > Pteropodidae > Macroglossus > Macroglossus sobrinus. The sequence continues at coordinate 307,274 of PVKZ01000655.1, read as the reverse complement.
CAGAAATGATTTCCTAACTATCCATTTGAAGATTACAGGCGAAATGCACTTTTAATGCTATACAAAAACAATTCCTTTGTAATTTAAAAAGAAAAAATAACAATTCTCCATTTATTTATTAAAAACAATAAAAGCATTATAAAATGAAATGTTAAAATGCATCCTTTTTTAATTTTAAGAACAAAAGTATAGTGCATGTTTGTTATCAAAAAATATTTTTAAAAAGGTACAAGAAATAAAAAAATACTATAATCCCACTACAAAAAGAAAGGCAAGCTGTGGTCTTTTTGCCTTTGCATATGTTTGCCTGTATTTTTTAATACAAAAGCTTTAAACTAATAAGCAAACTGTGTTGTAATATTTTTCACATGTCAAGAACATCTTATTTTTAAATTACTAAATACTGTCACAAAAATTATTTGTAAAGTCCATATAGTACTCCATTGTAATGGGTAAACCATAACTTTACCAATTTATTGTTGGGTGGATTTTTTTAAAACTCTTTAAGATTGCAGATTAATTTCATTTAGTTCCTTTATTCTTGCTATGAATGTTATAATTTATAAAACAGGTTCAAAAAATTAAAAATTACCATAAGAAAAATATAAATGAGAATGTAAGATGCCTGAGGACAGGGATCTTTTTCTCTTTGTTCACTGGTGTAATCCCAAGTGTATGTAGATATTCAAAAAATATGTGTCAAATAAACAAAAAATCTGCAAAGAATTTCATTTTTCAGTTAACCACTTACCTCCATCTTTACCCTTCACAAAACTTTCCCATTCTCTAAACCACTGCATACTGATGCAATAAAAAGTAGCTGGAGAGTCCTCCTCTTGAAATGCTCTGTTGAGCTATTGGGAGGGAAGAGAGGAAGTCAGTCACCTAATATTTAGAACTTGCTTTGTAGTAGAACAATACAGTCATTCTATTTCAACATCTGGTAAGGCCAATTTCTCATATACAAATAATGTACTATACGCTGATGCTAAGTTACCTTAGTACTAGCATACATGCTAATACTTAATTCTAGGTTATGTCTCAAAATTTAGCAAGTATACATACAAAGAAAGGGCACAGAGATAAGTGAAAATAGTCAAGGCATTCTTCAAAACAATAAATACTTCACATGTTAAAAATCTGATGAGTAAATCTTATTTAAACATACCATATCTACTGTCTACATCTGTGTTCACTTAAGATATTGGTGGGCAGGCTGCTATTACAAACAATGCTAGAAACAGTCACAAATGCAATGCTACAACTAATTACAAACACAATGCTGCAATGAATAATCTTGTATATGTCATTTCACAGACAATACACATATATGTATAGGATAAATTCTCAAAAGTGGGGATAGTACCTAAGGATATTTCACTCACCCTCTAGTCCTAAGGCTTAAGAAATGGGTATGCAACTTAAAGCAAAACTCTACTAAAAATAGAAATCTTCAAAAGAATGACCTAATGGTTAGAATAGTGTCATTCCAATGTCAATTTTGTTAGTTATATACTGGGATTATCTTGGTTCCTGAACTTCTGGAGGTCTGGTTATTCCATTTTTCTTTTTGATAAGTTTCTTTTTTGTTTAAGCTAGCCATTATGGCTTCTACTGCTTTCAACTAAAGAAAACCAATTGTTAGAAAAACTGGTATAGAAAGGGAAGTGGAGGCAACAGAGTCTGATGAAAATGAAGGGTATGTGAAATTTATTTAGTTGTTATAGTGTGAAAAGACAGTGAGATTCCAAAAAATATTTTGTGATGGGGAACTAAGTGCCCATAGTCTATACTACTGGCAGACAAAGACAAGTTCAGATCTTGTCTCTCCTATAATCAAATTTAAAAACCCTGCCACTGTCCCCAAAGATCCTTACAACCCAGAAGTACCTCCATGATCTGGCCCCATGATCTGACTTTATATTCTAATACTTTCTTCCTCATTTAATCACTTGTGGTCACATGAACCTTTGGTATTTCCAGAACCAAGGAGACACATTCCTGCCTCACAAAACTTGCGTGGCTATCTTTTCTTTTTATAGTATCTAAACATCTCCCTCACGTCCTTCAAGTCTTTCCTTAAATGTCACTTTCTCAATGAAGCCTTTCTTTATCACCCTACTTAAAATTTCACCTCACTTCTCCCCTCATCACTGTACTACTCATCTCTTTCCTTTTAGATATTTTCCATTTCCACAGAACTCATCACCTTTTAATAAATAATGTATGTTATTTATTAAATGTAAGTTCTTTGAGAGCAAGGATCTTTCTGGGACACAAGGTAGCTACTTCCATAGAACAACAAAAGGCAATGAAAAATGTGACTGACTGATGGTCAACAAAGAAAGCATGTTTGTCTCAAAGTGCTAGCATTAAAGTTAGGACTTTCTGTGATCTACAACTGATCTCTAGAGAACTGAGACTTCTGAAATGTCATGTCAAACTGATTCTGCCAGATGAATCTATTTAATACATAGCATTACTAGGATTGGACACTTTTAGGACTTTATCTTTGACATCAGGGCATTTCTTCTTTTTGTGTCTAGGTGGAGGCTTCTCAAATTTTAAATACAATCATCCCATTAATTTAAAAAGCATGTTTTTTCCTGGTTCTGGGAAATTTCTCTTAAATGTTGCTATAAATGTAGTTCTTCCCCTCTACTCTCTTCTAAAATACTTATTAGAAAAAACACTGAATTCTTATCTATCCAACATGTTTAAACTTTTGTTTTACATCTGTTTATACTTGCACTTGCTAGATCTTTTTGCTAGTTCGTTCAGCACACTAACTTGTTCTCCAGTAGTATGTATTCTGCCATTCATCAAAAATCTATTGAGATATGTTTTGTTTTCAGGATACAACATTCTTATGCATGGCTCGAAGATCAATATTTATTTTATGGCATAATTTAGCAAATCACAATTCTTTCTAGGTATTACAAGCTATCTAAGGTAATTCTTTAACTGACCCAAGTGTCCACATTCAATGCTCTATCCAAGCAGACACTTTTATGCTTATTGCTTTACAGAGTGTAGGCGGCAGAAGGCTGAGGTCATTATTGGTATCTGTCACTTCCAAGCTTGAAGCCTGTGTGGTCATTTCCTGTGGCCTTTGGTTTACTTATTCAGTCTGATCCTATCTATTTTTTTAATTTTTCAGAAACTACACTTAATTTCCAGTCTGCCAAGGGTTCCTATTTTTGTATTCCAGTGTTATTTTTTTATACCAACACATTACTTTGTTAAAAAAAAAAGGGGGGGGGGAGGGATATGGAATAAGATGAATTTGGACCATAAATAAATAATTGGAGCTGTGTTACTGACAGCAGCACTTTAAGGAGACTTCTTGCTACCTAAATGGACCTGTACTAGTCCTTGTCCGTAAAACCTGGTTGCTCAGCTCTTCCTACTGATTCTGTGACCAGACTTTCTGTTGCTTGCAATCAAGGAACACTTCATAAGAAACTCACTTTGTGGAAACTAGGTATATTTAAAAGTACAGGGAGTCTCGCAAAACAATATTATATTTCACAAAGAGATGGAAGTTGAGAATGCAGTCTGGATAAATGCTTTCAGAAAAATGCTAACTTAAAGAAACCTGTAGTTTAACATTTCAACAAGATTTCTTGCCAGTGCCAATCCATGAAACAAAATTTACTACCAATCCATGAAACAAAAACCCACAAAATGATAATTTAGCTTACTCTAATTTTCATGACCTGCCTGGGGTCTCTCACTGTTATATACTCATAAAACTTAAACTCTTTCAGAACTCTTTTATTCAGTCATTTCATTAACATATATAATTCTGCTAATTTCAGTTCTTTATCATTATCCAAAGTCATATTTATAATTTGAAAAGCATCACTTTTTCTTACCCGAATAAAAATTTCCAATTCAGTTTTTCTTCTTTTTTCAATTTTCTCTGCCTCAGTTTGGCAAGTGTGACAAATGTACAGATGGTTAACAGCTGGTCCTCCTCCATACCTAAAGCATAAAGAACTTAGTAATTATGACAATCTTAAAGAAACCTAATGCTCTAGAAAATATGTCTCCAACTTTTCGTTAATGGCTAAATCCTTAGTAAATAATAAATCCTCACAGAAAATGTCTCAGTCATATTTAAACTAATGTAAAAACCAAATAATCATAGGACTTGATTTTATGTTTATCAGGGTCAATGACTTTGTATCTATTAACTAACCTGCTCTATCTATATATATTTCAACATTCCCTTATAGTTACTGCTGCTACAAAATATGTTGTGGCAACAATACAAAGTGAAAGAAGTGACTTTCAAAAATTAGCATATGACATACAAATCTTAATTATACAGCCATACTTTTAGTCAAGTTCTAATCAAAAGGAAGCTTCTCCTGGTCACTCAACTAAGAATTTATGCAATAAATTATTTTCAACATTTCACTAAGGAAAACAAAATAAGGAAATTACATGTGAGAAGCTCTAAAATTTAAAACTTTAAATAAGAGTTAAATATTACAGTATACTTTTACAGATAAAGATAATCAGAACATAAAAATTTGAATTAATTATCTAGACTAGGGACACACGAGCTACGAAGTCTTTTGACTCACACTGAGAGTGAATAAATGAAGGAAAAGAATTATTCTACATAAGCGACATATAACACAAGAAGCATATATAAAATAATACAATCCCCTTTTAATGAGTTTCGCAAACTTATTTTCACAAAATCATATTGTCTGATTTGAAAAACAAACCTGCTATATAGGTTATCCCAAATGTTCTGTGGCAGCATCAAAACCAGGTCTTCAATATAACTAGCTTTTCGTGGAGGAACACCTAAAAAAGTTCAGATGGGTCTGTCTCATTCTTAAACTCATTTATATCACTCTCAGAGGTTAAACTTATTTTTTAACTGAATAATTACCGGCATTTTTAATCATTAAACTTGAAGACCCTCCCAAATGGTTAAAAATTAAGAATAAGCATTTTTGATGATAATGTTGCTAAAGATGAATGTTTATCTAAGGCAGAGAAAAATCAATAAACCAAGGTCTTTGGTTTGGGAGAAACAATCTTTTATTTGTGGAGCTTATAGGGTAGCAAAAGAAATTAAGCATTTATATAAATAACTAATAAAAGGCAGGCACAGATAAATGGCATAAAAGGTTTATGGGGAGATTCAGAACAGAAGTCTTATGTTAGTACTTCAACTCAGGAAATAAGAGAAAAATTCATATACAGAAATATTTTCAAGGTTTACGTTTCTAAATCCAATGCAGGATATTCCTACTATCTCTTTTAGTTTCACTGAAAAAATAATAAATGATAATATCAAGTCTTCAACCATGAAATGTAATCAGGGTGTCACACACTAAGGTTTTATTCATCATGGGAACAAACACCAACATAGCCAATCACAAAGACATGTATTATATTTAGCAAACAACTGTATGAGGTGTTTTGTTAAATTCCAAGTATATTTATATACTAAGGAAAAGGGCCAGCTACTCATTTAGACAAGGGGTAGGTGCCACAAATACAGTTGGTAGCTGAGTGTCTCTCATCTGAAAAAAATAATGTGTAATATAAATGTTCACTGTACCTTAATTGGTTGTTTATATCTGTCTCTACTATGAAATCAGAGCTTTGAGAACAGAAGTGGTGTCTTTGTTATTCTCAGGCTCTAGCACAGGGTTTGGAACAGGTACTCAAATATCTGTTCTATAAATTGCTTATAATTAGAAGAAAAGGTGAATTTCTGAAACAATAATGAATTAAAAAACAAGCTGGATTGCAGATGGGGAAATCAGAAATAAATGGAAAGGAGAATTCTTGGCTCTTTCCTAATTTGTAAATTATTTAACAGCAAACCCCACCACTGCTTTCCATTACAGAACTTCTTACCTCCATGAATACACAGAAAATCATTATTTGAAATAGGGCCAGGTTCAGCAAAAGTCTTAAATTTATTTAGCCACTTGTGAGAAATATAAAACTGAAGGAGACTTGATTCCATTATGTTTAATAAATTTGATATCCTTCGCCTCTCTTTTTGTGCCTCTTCACTGCTCTTCCTATTAAGAACAATGATTCATTAAATTCAGTATGCATTTTATTCCATTAGACTAATAAGTGGATTTTTCCTCTTGCTTATTAGACCTAGCATACACATTAATATTGTGAATCTTAGTAGATCCTGGGACTTATTCAAGAGAAATATACTTTGTATCACCCCACAACTATATTGTATATCCCTAGTGGCAATATTGTACCTTAACTACTAGTATCCACATAAACACCAGTAGGTATTCAAATGTTTGTTAGTGAAATCAATCTAAATAGTTAATGTCTTTTCTGTTTCAGAAGCTAGCACTTAATCTTTTACAAGATTGGTATTTTTTAGTATAGGATTTATTTTTATAGTAATAGTTCACTTATTAGCTATTTTAGGAGAAATTTTGGTACTTAATTACTACCGTCAGTACCTAATTTTTTTTTTATTAAAACCAATCTTTCTAAAACAAAATAGTTGATCCTTGAACAATGCAGGAGACTAGGATGCCTGACACCCCCTACCCCACATATTTGGAAATCTGCATATAACTTTTGACTCCCCAAAAACTTAGTTGTCCCTTAGGGGAATGATTCAGTCCTCCCTGGGGCACCAAAATCCACACTCAAGTTCATTATATAAAATGGTGTAGATCAACGCATACAGTCAGCCCTCCTCATCCTCAGATCAAAAACCACAGGTTATTTACAGAAAACAATTACTGTAAAAGTGGACCCATGAAGTTCAAAACCATTTTGTTCAAGGGTCAACTATATTTCTTTGCCCTTCAACAAAATGATTTAACGTTTTATTAAAGGATCATTCTGAATGCAACCTTTCACTTTATTTTACTCACATAATGAAACAAGTTACACAATTTCTAATATTTACTCAGAAATTCAATTTGAAAATCTTAGAAGTCGCTGATAATCCCAAAGTGAGTTGCTGCTCTTTCGTATTTGTTAAAATAGCCTATATGTGAGTTACTACTTTACCTGTAGAAAAGAACATAAGCTTCTGCATTCTGTACAGTAGATTCTGAAACTTCAGTGACACTTTGGTCATCAAATTCATACCAAAGTTTATTTAAATTGTTTCGGCAGTAGGCAATGTAGTGTCCACCTGAATTTAAGAGGAAAATATTTAAATCATTTCAGTAATACAAATTAATATAAGAATGGAAGATAAACTAATTGTGTATCTCAAGTTCTTAGAGACTGAGGTGTAGCAAGAATTATGCTAGTATTTTGCTCCATTTTGTATCTTCACCACTACCACCTGAGAAAATGTAATCTGAAAAATACCTGACATCACTTATATGTGGGATATAAACCTAAAAGCAACAAATGAGCAGTACAAAAAGAGACTCATGGACACAGACTATAAACTAGTGGTTACCAGAGGACTATAGAGTAATGATTACTAATGGGGTAGGAGGGGAGGAGGTAGATGGGGTAAAAGGGGTCAAATACAGGGGTTAAAGGGGGGGTAAAGTGGGTAAAGGGGATCAACTAAATGGTAGCTCAAGGCAACTGAACCTTGGGTGGTGAACACACAGTAGAATATATAGATGTCAAATAATAATATACACCTGAAAATTATATGATTGTATTAACCAATATTATCCCAATTAACTTAATTTAAAAAATACCCTGTGTAAAAATTATCATATTAAAGTCCTTACTGTTTAACTTTATACAGAATATAATTTCCAGTATTTCAAACTTCGGAGTAAAATTATTCAACTTTCTAAAATTTTTTGATACTTTTTAGTAACCAAAATAAAATCAAAATCAAAATCTATTTTTATAATTTTTTCTTTTGTTCAATCAGGTCTTACTTAAAAGATCAATTCAAATGTTTATTCCTTTTTTAAATATAAGAACATATGTCAAACTTATATACTTACTACTTGCAGTTCCATGATGACAAATGACTGACAGAAGATCATAGGTAACAATCTGAGCTGGACTATCTTTAGCAAGAAATGACTGAAGATCCAGGCCTTCCAGCGGAAATGAAACATGAGTACTGATTTTGGTGGAAAACATCAGTTCATGTCTGAATCTTTTAAGGTGGATGCATAAAATCTAAAAGAGAAAGGCAAGATTATTTAAGATTCTATTGCTTTATATGCTAGATAAAGGAGTCTACTAAATATACATTTTGAATTAAGTGTCAAGGTTAAACATTATCCTCAATTAATTATGACAACCTGATTCCAGAGATGTCAAAATATGGAAATGGTGAAATATGATATTTACTAAATTTACAGCTACTGGCTTTTCTAATTTTATACTTTATACCTGCAAGGTCCTACAATGTCTGATTAAGCTGTGTTCAACATATTTTCACTAGTAAAAGCACTTATTTGGTATGTAACTCAGTTTTTTAAAAACAAATAATCCTAATACGGTATCTATAGCAACTGGTCAACAGAACCACTCTATTCTTCAACCAAGCTAAAGAATTTATTACTAATGCTTTATGTCCCTACCAGATAAAATAAAGTGAATTATAATAAAGCTCATACCTCAGGAAACTTTTGTACTTTACAAAACTTTACTCCATTCCTCAACCTAAGGAGGGAAAAGAGAACACCAGTTTAAATAAACCCATTTCCCATATGAATCACCAAAAGCTTTATTAGTATTTTCAAATATTCAGCAATTTTTAGAAAATGAAAAGACAAAAATATCAGACTAAAAATGCTCAATACTGAATTATGTGCAATGCATTTAAAAATACGTAAAACACTGGAGTCCCTGATTGCAAAAATAAAAAAATTAAGATATCAGTAATAAAATTGTAGGGACTTGTAATTCTTTGATGAAAATTATTTTTTTAATAAATAATCAAAAGAGAAACTCATACAGGAAACTTATGGCTGTGAGATTGGGGGTGGGGGCAGTGAAGGGGCTAGGTGAAAAAGGTGAAAGGATTAGAAGGACAAACTGCCAGTTACAAAATAGTCACAGGGATGTAAATTGTAACAAAGGAAATATAGTCAATAATATTGTATAACTATGTATGGTGTCAGATGGGTATCAGACTTATAGGGGCAATCAGTTCCTAAGTTACATAAATGTGTAACTTCTATGCATATACCTGAAACTAATATAATATTGACTGTCAGCTGTAACTGGAAAAAATTAAATTTTTTAAAAATTATCTACTATCTATGGCCTGGCTATGCCTTTATTAACATCCAGATATCAAGTAAAACTAAGTAAAATAAAATCTCAATTTCACAGAATTGGTTGGTTAGGTCTATTATAACCTTTATTTTTTTTTTAATTAAATTTATTGAGGTAAAATATGGTCACCACTCAAAGTCTAGTCTCCTTCCATCACCATATATTTGACCCCCTTTACCTTCTTCATCCTCCCCCAGCCCCATTTCCCCTTTGATAACTACCACATTGTTAGTGTCTATGAGTTTGTTGGGTTTTGTTCATTTGTTGCTTTCTGTTTTATAAATATCTCACATATCAGTGAAATCATGTTTCTTATCCTTTTCCATCTGACTCATTTCTCTTAGCATGATAATCTCAAGGTCTATCCATGTTGTCACAATATAACCTTTATTCTTAAATGTGGCAACAAGATAAATAAAGGCTGATTATTATTAATAATCAACATTAACATACACTTGACAGAGCTCTACTTTGGATTTGGGGGTAGATACAAGGTTCTTTTCTATCTTCACTTTTATCTTTTTCCTAGTCAGCAGTGCTTTTCAAGAAAGGTTCCCCCCTCCAGGCCAACACCCTCTTCAGCTATTAGCTAAAGATTTAAGGACAAACTTGTAATACTTTTCCAATTCTCTAGAGGTGGGTGTGGAGGTGGGTGGGTGTGTGTGTGTGTGTGTGTGTGTGTGTGTGTGTGTGTGTGTGTGTGTGTATTTTTTAGGAAGTACATTGATTCACCACTTTTCTAACTTATCACCAAGAAGCCTTAAAAGCCTGAATTTATTACAACACAGAAAAAAGCAACTAGTTGATATAAAGAAACAAAATCATACTTTTCTTAACTGTCTTTCTATTCTGCCATTTTATAGGAGGTAAAATAAAAGTTGGTATAACCTTTCTAAATTTTACACAGATTTGAACTAAGTACTTTTACAGCCACTTTTACTTACCAAATCTAGCCTGTTACTATGGTAATCCAGAAAAGACTATCACCTTATTTATGACAACAAAACACAACCTATGTAATGAAAAGGTATGTTACATATCATAGTATATCTTTTATAATGTATTTGGAAAATGTTTTCTCCAACATTACATACTTTATATCTCAAAATATACTTTCACATTTTTAAAATGTCTGTTTATTCATTCATTCATTCATTCATTCAGTTTTTAGGCAAGGCAACCCTTGGTTGGCCTCACAGATTGCAAGGACCTTGTCAGCTTACAATCCCTTATTTTTTATTTTTTACACCTACAGCACCTAGTCTTCCTAGGTGGTCTCCCGTCCAAGTACTAACCAGGCCCAACCCTGCTTAGCTTCCTATATTAAATGAGATCAAGCTTATTCAGGGTGGCATGGCCATAGACTACTTTCACTTTTTAGATAAGCCTATTAAATTTGTTAAATTTTTACCTCAAATTTGTTCTATAAAACAACCAGCCTCTTTATTTTTACTAGGGCAAATTTACTAGCCTTTACCTTTCTAAGTAAAGTGGAATTTTAACTCCACATGCCCAATTCAAAGAACTAAGAAAAATACCATTTAAAATTAAAAACATGCAATTAGATGATTTATCAATGACACTTACTTTTTGCATTTTTCACAACTGTACATATTGTCACCTGAAAACAGAACAGATTTGGTCATTTCTCTCAAAACCAAGGTATTTTCTTTTGGTTCTGCAATATCTCAAGTCTGCCACATGCTTACCATGCACCACAGTAATGCAAGGCTCACAATTCTTAGTCTCTGCTCAAGAGTCAGTTCATAATGTTTACCTTGCCTAAAGCACTCTTCACCTCTCTCTCTTTTCAACCTTGAAAGCTTATCTTAAATAACATCTTTTACATTTATTCACTCAACAAAATTTATTGGCACCTACAAAATTTACTGGCACATACAAAAATACTGAAGGATCTTAAATATTATGGAAGAATTTACAGACTAGTCCAGATATTTAAGTCTTCTATATTGGTTGACTTTTCCCTTCTTTGAATCGCAGAGCAGTTTTAAGATACCTCACATATCATATCATCTTGTACTATAAGAAGTTGTATAAGTTATTTCAGTATATGATTTACGGTATTTATATTTATATTGCCATAGTAGATTATATGGTAATATAGGCAAGTACTATTTAAGTACCTTTTATACTGTCCTACTAGTATTTTGGATCACTTACAACAATTCAGCCACAGACAAAAACAATTTTATATTTCTTACCTTTTAGTTCATCTCTAGCGAAGAAGGCAGCAAGACAATCTTGCAAGGTTACTATTGGACCCCAAAACCAGCTAGGGACACATGAGACAACAAACCTGAAACATTATTGATAGAAAAAAAAAGGAAGTGTTCTGCCACTATAGCAGAAACAGTTTTAATAATGAATTAATTTTAAAAAATTCATACATACCTCTTCACATATTCCATGAAAAAAGCTATCCACCCTTGTGGAGCATATGCTTCGCCACATGATCCTGCTTTGACTATGGAAGTTGGATGACTCGATGAATGCAGCTTAGCAAGGTCTTCCTTGCCAGGAATTGGCAAGGACAGATCTTGAAAGGTCTCGAGGGTTACAGACACCTAAAATTATTTTGTTTTAAGTATGGGATGAAAATAATCCAGCACAAACATTTATGAGGACAGATTTTAGACTGCAAAGATCAAAGCAAGTTATAAGCAAAAAAAAAAAAAAAAAGAATTAGAAGTCAAACTGGTTTATAACACCAGCAACAAAAATACCTGCTCTGTACCAGGTGCTGTTCTAAATTTAATCGTCACATAAACCTTATGAGATAACTACAAACAGCCTTTTAGCTGAGGATACTGTGGCCTAGAGCTATACCTCACAACCAGCCACTGCAGCTTGAGTATCAAAATCTTAAACACCGCTGCATTTATTTTTGGATAAGACTCTTGTAATAGTTTTTAAATATTATTTTTCCAAAAAGCTGTAAAACCTAACATATAATTTTTAAATTGCTGAAAAGATTTCAGGATAATTCCACTTAAATATCTGCATCAAATTAACATGCATTAAAATGACCCTATTGAAAGACCTTAGATTTAAGATTTTAACACATTAATTGAAAAGTTACACTTGGGTCTTTTTTGGGTTTTTTGGGTTTTTTTTCGAGAGATGTCATATTCATTATATTCATTACTGCACTGAAGTAAAACTGCTCTTAAGCTCAAAGAAACTCAGGGATTTAGGGATATCATTAAAGAAGTCATAATCATTTTAATGTTGCTCTTGAGAATGAATCTGACACTACTTTTATTATTTAAGTTCCAATCTTAACATGGGAATATATTTACAAGGCATACAACCAAATGCAGAAGATACATTCAAACCCTAGTGTCTGTGAATACCAAGTTTCCCAGTATACTAATTTCATCAGCCTTAGAATATGCATGTTACCAATTCTTGTTGCTGAGCAACATATCACCTTTAGATTTGACCAGAGATGAAGAAATAGAGTTAATAGAGTTAATTCTGCCTGCCAATACATGCCTGTCCAATATCTGATCCTTTAAGAAGTTATGTTTGTATTACTTCCAAAAACAAATTCTACTCCTACAGTCAATTTATACTGATGTTAACACATGAAATACATATATAGTCACCCACGGAAAGGAGTTAAACTTTTCATAACACTTTGTCAGGATTTTTTTAAAAGAGCATTTGACAAATTTCCTGTGTATTATAATTTTTTCATACTCACCCTGTCACAAGTCAGACACTGCACTGAACTAATGATTGTTCCATCAAATATGTCTGAGATAACACTTCGGTATTTTTTATGCTGTTTTTTTCTCTTTGGGGATAATGTAGATTGAGCTAGAATGGAGAAACAAGTGTAGAAAATTTTTTTAAAAATAAAAGCAGTTGCTGTAGCATTTTTCTCTGGCATCTTTAACAGTAAAATTTACTATGCTGAAGAAATCTGTCAAAATACCATTCAAGAGCACCGCTTAAAAAGAAAAAAAAAACAACAAGATGAAACAAGAGGAGTTCAATCTCCCAAACTTGACTTCAAATGAAACAGTTTTGTTTTTATTTGTGTGCTTTTGATTCCAAAGGCTATATCTGAAGAAATGATTTTAAGTGTTGAGAGTTCTTTATATATTCTAGATACAAGTGCTTTTGTCAGCCATGTGGTTTGCAAAAATTTTCTACCCATCTTTTTATTCTCTTAATAGTGTCTTTTGCCAAGAAAATTTAAATTTTCTTTTATGGATCAAGTTTTTGAAATCTTTGATGTCTTTAAGGAATTATTTGTCTAATACAAGGTCATAAAGACTTTCTCCTATGTTTCTTCCAAGAGTTTAATACTTTTACATTTTTTAATATTGGAACTCCCATACATAGTTGGTAGGAATGCAAAATGATACAACCACTCTAGAAAACAATCCATACGATATTAAACATAAAACTTACATAAAACCCAATGACCCTACTTCTGGGTGTTCACTCTAGACAAGTGAAAACTTATGTTCATTAAAAAAAAAACCTGTAAACAAATGTTTATAGCAGCATTACACACAATTGCCAAAATCTGGAAACAATTCAAATGTCCTTCAATGAGTGAATGAATTAACAGTAATGTAGTCATACAATGAAACACTACTCAGTAATAAGAAGGAACTATTCAGACATTCAACAACATGACTGTTATCTCAAATGCATAAGTGAAAGATGCCTGTTTCAAAAAACTACATACTGTATGATTCCATTTATATGACATTCTGGAAAAGGCAAAACAATAGGAATAGCAAACAGATCAACAGGGCTAAGGAGATGGTCTGATCACAAAGTAGTATGAAAGAATTCTTTGGGATGTTGGAACTATCCTATATTCTATTTGTGGTGATAGTGATGGTAATAAGAACCTACACATGTGTTAGAACTGTACACCGAGTGAATTCTATTGTACATAATTCAATTTGTGCCATACACAGAAAAAAATTTTAAATCATTTGTGTAAAATTAAGCTGACAATTTTCAAGGATTGAATAATATTTCATAATTAACAATTTAAATTATCAAAACAAAGGAACCTGAATAATTTAAACATATACCTTTTTTGTGTGTGGGTGCCAATCCTGGCCACAAATTGCCTGATTTAGGAGGGCTTGCTGATAAACGTGGATTAACACCTTCATTTGATGGAAGGATCTGTGGTGTAGACAGATCATTCAAATGGACATCGGTAACATATTCTGTAATATTTAAAATTTGTATTATTACCATAAGTAGTAAAATTGTTCCATCTGTCAAATAATGCTAATTATTCTAAAAGATTCTTCAAGATTTTGAACACAATTCACATTAATAAATGTCTGGTGAAATACTTGATAGCCAAAGTGCTTTCTAAGTGAAATAACTGATTTTCCCCCAGGAATCCAATTAATGTTTATAACACATTACTGCTGTAGACAATTAAGGAAGTAAGCAATGAATATATAAAACCAAAGAGGGCTGTATTTGTCCTAACCTAGTGTTTTTTTTTTTAAAAGATATTTAGTTGTTTTTAAAAGCTTTTAAAATAATGTGGGAGAAAATCAGATTATCTTCCCAAACTAACATAGTAATCAAAATCTAAGAATAAATTCTGGTATAAAATAATCATATTATCTTATTCTTACTGTAATAAAAGACCTCTTTGTCAGGAAATTAATTTAATTTTAGAAATCATGAATTGAGAAAATATAACTTCTGTGAGTACTATCTTGATCGTTTGCTGTTGGATTCCCAGCACAAAAAAAAATGCATGCCAGGGACTGTGCTCAATACGTTTTTGATTAAAGAAAAGAGAATTATTCATTAACAGAAAATAAGTGACATTACTTTCACATTGGCATTTCTCATTATCTCTGCCATGACTGGAAAACAGATTGTATAATATTAGGGGGAGAAAAGGGAGGAGACTTACTCTAGGCCTTTCTGAAGGGAATAATATTAATATGATCTAGGTCAGGGATTGGAAATGTTTCCTGTAAATGATCAGAGTAAATATTTTAGGTGTATGTACTGTATATGGTCTTTGTCACATTTTAAATCAGGTCTTTAAAAAACTATAGAAGCTCACATCCCTGATCTAGATCACTAATTAGTTACTATATGTAAGAATAAACCGGCTATGGAGCAATAAAGAACAAGAACAGTAAAGAACAATGAATCTCAAATGTTCCCTAATCAGGCTTAATCAGGCTTTTGACAAGGGTGGGCTGGATAGCAGTCTAAGCTAAGTCTTTCACTGACATTTCATATATTTACTGACAAAACAACTTCTAAATGCATCTAAACTTCTGAACATAAGGGCAGTATAATTAAGGAACCTAATGAATTTTCCTGACTTGAGGCATTTATGCACTATACACAGGTGAACCACAAGTATTCCTCTGGCTAAGAAAATATCCTTTTCCTCAAGAATGGATTTTGAGTTCATTCAAATATCTAAATAAATTGTTTAATAATTCTCATTCTTCAACATTTAAGAGTTCTCACTTTTCAACAGAAGATAATTAACTTTTCATGTTACTTATATGCCACTTATTTTAAGATCAGAAAATCTGAACCTCTGATGGTTTCATTTTTCTGTACTTTGGAGAACTAAATACCACATAAAGCCAAGATTAGTTAACTCTTGAAGAAATAAATGTAAAATGCAAAGCAATTAAGTTCGACATCTTTTATTCGGCCACTTGCTTTCTTAAAGGAACACTGACTAGTATCTGAATATATCATAGCACGGTTCTCTTAATCAAACTGCTATGACAAAACACATACCAAATATTTCGTAGCTGATGTGACTCCAATGACAGCAATCTAAATCTAACAGTGTATAAGGTTATAAACTGCAAATGATTGCTTTGCTTTTTTCCCAGGATCTCAACAGAATCTGCTTAAAATGACATTAACATTTACATGCAAATATTGCTAAATTATACTGGTTAGAAAACCCAAACACAACAACTATTTAATCCCCCCTTTCTTCAAATTGGTATGTATGAAATATGTCAGATACTTCTCATGAAATATTAAGCTGAAGCTATCAATCTATTTCATTTTTATTATGCTAAATATAAACTGTGAACATTAATCTGTAAATTAAAAATGTTTTGTCATATGCCAAGCTCATTTTCCCGCAAAAAATCTGAAAATGATAAAATTACAAATATAATATCTTATACCCACTGTCTACCAACAAAACACTGTCATTTTCAAATTATTAAAACTGTCACCTGAAGCTCTGCTGTGTATTTGCACTTTGACAGTTTCCTGATTATTTAAGTCAACTGTTTCAGACACGGAGTCTCTGTCTAATTCTCCTTCAGAATTTACTTTATTAATCTTATTGCAGATCTTCTCTTTTTGCCAATCTTTTGACATTTCTGAATTGTTCTCATCATCTTGAATTAACATTGTTGTTTCATTATTATCTTCAGAAAAGCCTCTAGAGCCATTGTCATTTTCAGCTTTATCACTGCTACTACAAGATTCACAGGACTGAAAATCTACATCTGACTGGCTCTTGTCTTCTTCCATTGTCTCCTCAGTCATTATGGTTTGAGGATCTTCTATTTCCATGACCTGTTCTTTCAGTTCTTCATGAAGCAGATCCATTAAACATCGAAGAAATTCTTGAGCATCCTAATATATAAGCAACATAAATATTAACACTTCATTAAAAATACGTGTATATGTAGAAACTAAAGGAAAAATATACAATATACAATGTTGTTATCAAGTGATTTCTAAATGTGTAGCTTTATACTAAGGAAATACAACTTGGTAGAACATGAGACACTGGAGCAATAGGAAGCACTAAGTTCTAAGGAGTTCTGTAAATAAAACAAAAGTAAAAATCTAAAAATGAATTTGAGGTCAGCTTTTAGTCGTGCTACTCTTTTGAAAAGTGGAGAAGTAAGGTATAAAGAAAACATGGATTTATCTCATGTGACAATTAGGATTCTGAGAGATATCCTAAATTCAAATATTTTTAAATTTGGCTTAAAATTAAAGCTTTATCCAATCTTGTACTATACCTCAAAGAGAACTCTATGATCAACCAGAAATGCTTATTGAAAATACAAATCTGTAGGCCCCAACTCATATCTACTAAATCAGTCTCTGGTGATCCATAATTTGTAACAGAAAAAAATAACAGAAAATAGGTATTGTTTTGAAAAAGAAAAATATGTTAAGGGCCAGGTATTAATATTAAAAGATATTATTTAAAGCCACAATAATTGAAAACTGCCATTGGTACTAATACAAAAAAATACATGTCTATGAAATGGATCGGAAAGGTCAGAAACAAATCCTATTTTATACTCTATTAATTTAATGTAAGCAAAAAATTTAATGAGAAAGATTTTTTTAATCAGGTAAAAAAAGTCTTAAATTTGTAATTTGGTACAACTGTTAGCTGTTTGTGAAAAACAGAATTAGGATCATACTGTAATATGAAATAAATAACATGTACTGAACTATTAAATTTTTTTTTAAATGAAAGCATAAAATACAGAAAATACAGGTAAAAATTTACCTCTGGAAGAGGAACTTTTCTAAGTTCCTAAGGCACTAAGAGATATACTGACATATTTACTCACCCCCAAATAAAAAATTTCTAGAAAAATATAAAATTAAGATAAAGGTGGAAAAAAGTAAGCAAAAGATAAGATAAATGGTTATTATTCTTGGTAAATAAAGACACGAGGAGTGAGAAATAATAAACTGACAAATAAAAGAAATTATAAGGGAACAAATACAAATGACTCCATAATAACAATGCAAAATGGCATTTTGCAAATTTATTAAAGATTAATATTATGTATAAAAAGCAATGAAGACTTACCTGCTGAGAATAGCCCCGAAATGTTGGATTGACAGTTTTTATTCCTTGAAACAGACTAGTAGGCACAACAGATCCTGGCCTGAGGAACAAATATTTTTAATGAGAAATTTGTGATTTTTAGTTTTTGTTTTAGAAATTAGCAATTAAGAATTCAAGGTGTTAAACTGAAAAGTGTATTTCAAACACTCATTCAAAACTTCCCAGTATTATGTTTTGCAGGCTTGTCAGAAAAGTTTATTACTAATATTTAAGCTATATTTTATTGCTCTTGTCCCTAATGAAATGAATCATGCTCTATTATGATTTTTCAAAAATACTTCTAATTATGTAAAATAAAATTTTAATAACTTCAAACTCCTTGGATAAGTGTACCTAGTACATCATCTAAATAAAATTTTAAAAACAGCCATCAAATACCTATGAAAACAAAAATGAAAAGTAAACCAAATGTATGAGATTTGACTACTTAAAATTCTGTACTATAACACTTTTGATGGTAAACTTCCAGGAATATTAAGTTTAAAATCTAGTCTCAGGACAAAGAAGCTTAAATATAGCAATTAAGGGCTACTTTCAGCTGTGAAGAAACTTAAGAGCCTGTGGCACACTGGATACTGCCCAATAGGGATGTGACAATGGCAGATTTGGGCTCTTTAATGTTAAAGATGTAAAAGACGTTTACTTTCACATCCCAAAACGACTGATTAAAACCATCCTTTTTTCCTAGCATACTGGTAGTAGAAATAAATTTTTGTTTAATTCTAGAAAAATTTGGGGCAGGGCAAGTATATATAGAGGTAAAGGGGGTCAAATATTCGGTGACAGAAGGAAATTTAACTTTGGGTGGTAAACACAATGCAATATACATATGATCTATTACTGAAATGTACACCTGAAATCTATTTTTTTGTTAACCAATGTCACCCCAAAAATTTTAATTAAAAAAAAAGAAATATCCTTAGTAGGGAGTCAAATATCGCAAAGAAAACTGAGGTACTTATGAATATAAGAATGTTAAAACTTGAAAAACCATTGAAATTTTTATATTAGAAATCAAGATCTCAAAAAGCTTACATGAAAGCAAAGTTTAAAAAAAAATTAAATAAGAATAGCTTTGATGATAGTTTTCTTAGGAGCAAAGTTGGGCAGTTCTTAGGAATCATTAAAAAGGACTAATGATAAAAACAATGTTCTGAATAGTTGTAAAACAAAATTTGTAAATTATAGTAAACAGTTCTACTCTTCATTTTATAGCACTTAAGCAAAAAAAAAGGAAATTCATTCATGTATCTATGGCCTGATTTTAGTACTATGAGAATGCATGCTCTTGCATTAAAATTCAAAAGTTTCACTAACAGGAGCTTCGGCAGTTCAACATTCTATCTCCAGTCTAGATGCTTCATTTGGATGTTCAGTTTCAAGCATAACATGCCCAAAAGTGAACTTGTCTCAAATCTGTTTCTACTTTTGTCAGTTCTATAAATGCACCTGCATCCTTTTAATATTTGATATTCATTTAAAAACATAATAATGAAAACAAATATATTAAGTACATACCTGCTTTTATGCCACAGTTCTGTCATCAGTTTGAGATAACTTTTACAAATAGCTGGTTTCTTATCTGTTCGAACTAGTCCTCCACAATCAAGAAAAAATTGTGTCAAAGGTGGGCTAATCAAAAAAGAAAGAAAAATGTTAGAGCAGAATCAGGTTTAATATTAACTGCCTTCTAGTCATTCAATGAATTGACAGTACATAGAGCCCTGTATCTATAATTTCTTTGCTTTTTTATAGTTTCACATTCATTTCTTCCCATTCTTGCTCAACCCATTCATACGAGATATGATTTTACCAAATCATCCTCAGTGATGCCAGATTCAGTTAATACCTTTTGCTTCTCTCTTAATACCACTTGTCACAGTTGACTTACCCTCATTCTTTTTTTTTTTTTGAACCCCCTCATCTTGAACAACCCTTCTTCTTCTTTTCTACTTTAACTCTGACAACTTTTTCCCTCCTTAATTGTTCTTTCTACTCTTAACATACACCTAAATATCAGGGTTCCTCAAGACTTGATCTTATGATTTTTCCTCTTTCCTACATATTCTTTTCCCTGGGTGATCTTAAATGTTCACAAATATGTCAATGACAAACAGCTCATCTAAACCACAGATTTATATCAAATGCCCAAAATGATGGCTGTCTTGGGCATCTCAAATTTAACATGTTCAAAATTTAAGTTTCAAGTGAATCTGATCTTCCTCCAAGCTTCTACATCCCAGTAAGTGGTACTGCTATCTATCTAGTGGCTTGAGTTAGCAATTTATTAAGCAATATATCTTTTATGAGCTTGATTAACTTCAGTAAACCTTCATGAATCTATTCACTTATAGGAAATTGACTGGGCAAAGGACCAAATCCTGGCCTGAAATAAACTGACTACCTAAAAAGATATTTCATGTAAGTGTAAACCAAAAGAGAACATAGGTAGCTATACTTATATTAACAAAAGAGACTTTAACTCAAAAGCCATAATGAAGGGTGGCTCCGTAGTGTAGTGATTCGCACATATGCTTTACACGAAGAAGGTCCTGGGTTCATGCCCCAGATGAAGCCATGGACCATACCCCAGGTGTGCCAGAGCCCCTGAGTGTGCCAGGGATGCCAAGCCATGGGGACGCCAAGACCTGAGTACACCAGGCCTCCCAGGTGCATGTGGGAGGAGATTCCCCGCCTTCAGAGATCCAATTCTTAAGGGGAAATGGCAATATCCATAGATTAGGGATGGAAAGCGGGGAGGAATTAAAGAAGGGGGAAAAAAAAGCCATAATGAAATAAAGAAGGTCACTATATAATGATAAAGGGGTCAACTCATCAAGAGGATTACATTTGTAAATATTTATGTACCCTACATAGGAATACCTAACTATGTAAAGCAAATATTGACAGACCTGAAGGGAAAAATAGATACTAATACAGTAACAGTAGAGGACTTCAATATCCCATTTTCAATAATGGATAGATGATCCAGACAGAAAATCTATAAGGAAACACTGGACTTAAACTACACATTAGACCAGATGGCCCTAGGAGACATATACAGACTATTCCACCCTGCTCCTATCTACATTTTAGGACTATGATTAAGAAAAAAAGAAAGTCTGAATGCTTTATTAAAGACTTTCCACCTACAGAAAAATACAAAATATTTTCATAAGATCTGTGAACTAAAAGTGATTTGAGGAATGAACTCAAGCTCATTTTCTAGATGTAAAAACAAATAACTTGCTCAAAGACATACAAGTACCTAGAGTCTAAGCCAGGACCAGAAGTCTTAGGAAACTACTGGCATTAAACAGAGTAACCCCCGAGATGGATTAGGTCCCAACCCAGATTCTTGCCTACTTTTAAGTTACTCGACAGGGAAGAGGAAATAATTTTTTTAGGAACATTTACATATTTGGTTTTCGTTAATCCACATGTTTTCTAAACGGGAGCACTTCAGAAAGGCAGGTGCCTATGGACTGAGGGGGGCAAGGGAGGAGGTGCGGCCAGGAATCTATGGAATCATGTGGACTAGGGGAACTGAACAGAATTTTTAACTCTTTTCCATATTATTATTAATATGTATTTCTTTTCTCCTCTTACTGCTTCTTTTTTTTGAGACTACAGCAGCATGGTTTTCTGCTCAAAGAGTAACTTTAAAAAGCTATCCAAATAGAACAAAATTAATTTATCTACTTACCAATTAGAAAGAGCCTGCAAAGCTGCATTCATATAACAAGTATTCCCAATATTTTTCAAACCTGTAAGACCTATTAAGACAAAGTATAAGTTATGTCATCATTCAATAATGCAATTTTATAAGTGTTTATTGAATATATAACTATGTATGATAGTTATTATGGATCCCAAACTATGTTAGAAAACACAAAATACATTATGGAAATATAAAAAAAATTTGAACGTCTCAGAGAAGTCAGACTTATATCAAAATGTTAATTTTCCAATACTTATTTAAATATATACTTAGAATATTAAAATTCCAACTTTATACAGATAGTTATACTGAAAACTGTGGGCTTTGATAAGATGACACCAGAGACACCAAGCATCACTCAAAGCTGTCAGTTTCCTCTTTTTGCAAATACAATTTCACTAGGCCAAATTTCAGTTGTTTTTTTTTTTTTTGGTAATTATCAGTAGAGTTCCTTCGCCTCTAGAATTTAAAATTTTCACATTATAATTTACTAAAGAAATGGGCAGTATCATATAAAGGAGGGTTATACAGGAGAATTATTTTACCTCTTGCCTTAAGTTCATCTTCTTCTTCTACTTCTATGTCCAGATCATCAAATACAGCAACCAGAGGGGTTTTTAATGTTGTATTACTGGGTATTTTAAAATCCTTGATAACAGAAAAGACAGCACACCTTGGTTAAAAAAATATTTTTTTTAATTTTATCTCATATACATTTATATTCTCAAAATTAAGAGATCTTACTAGAACTCTAAGAGTCACTAGAACTTAGAGTTCTAGTAAGATCTCTAAGTAAGAATTCAAGGTATTATCAATTAGAATAAATTTATGTTTATATTTTTAAAGTAATAAGGACTAGCACTAGGTAACAGCATGTCATTCTACCTTAACTTATGTTCTTGAATAACAAAGCCATTTGTGACTTTCTGAATAAAAGACGATTAACTCCAATTCAGTAAGACCACAAAACAGCTAAAAGGACCTAAGTACACAGGTCCTAAATTGTCTTTCCAGATCTTTTTATGAAAAAAAAATACTAAAGCTTTTCCATCATAACATACCAACTTATCTGTAGACCTCTACAATCTCTCCTGATGCTTGCTACTATACTTATTTCGCATCCCTGTATGTATATGAAATAGCTCACTTGTTTTAAATAGTAATAAAATATTCCAATATTAATTTCCAAGAATTGACTTAATTCAGAGGTTGCTACTAATTACCTGTTAGTCAAATGCTAGCCCACACTGTTTAAAAAAAAAAAAAAACACACACACACAAAAGCAAAACTGAGTTACTATTTTTAAATTTGTGAGAGCTCACATAAAAATCAGATTTTGTAAGTTCTATTATGATAGTAGATCAAAGTTATGGAAACCATTTAGTTGGAAGAGGAAACTGAATAGCAACAGGAAACTAGCATGTGCTTGTGGTTCTTCAACTTATAGCCTTAAGCCACCTCTATAATGCTGCATATGCCCTTACAGACCTCGTTATACATTTACTAAACTTCCTGTACATACTGAACATTCAAGTAGTCCCCATATTCTCCCTTTGTTGTATTTAAATACAGAGAAGTGCAGGGGCTTAAAAAAAAAAAAAAACATTCAACATCTTACTTTCTAGAAAAAATTTCTAATTGAAAAGACTTTAAAAAACAAGACTGATATCTAAATGGTTTCTAATATTGTTATTTTATAATTAATGCTCTGATGAAGTTAGGTTCAAATAGCCTATAAATTTTATGCCTCTATAAAACTAATAACTTTTTTCTTCTAGTAATTTTTTTCAACAATGCTTCATCAGAAAGTTGTATGAAATTCATGTTCTTCATGTATTATAACTCACCAGAGAATTATTTACAGACCTTCAAAAAAGTCTCAGTACATTTCTTCAACAATATTTAACATTCACTAAGAGTCTGTAATCTATTTTGGCAGAAATAGGAACAGATAGCTATCTTAATTTTCTTTCGTCGGTGATTATTTTTACAATGCATTTTTATCTGTACTTCTTTATGAATTACTACATTTATTCTTTCAACTACCTTTTGAGTATTGCCCTTACAAACTGCTATTAATTCATTGTGTGAGTAAACTTTTAGTTATCACATTTTTGTTAATAACTTAAGAGTGTTCAAAAAACGGATTTTCAAACTAGCGGGGCACTCAAAAAAGACAAAAAAAATTCTGAATAATAAACAAGTCATCAATGAGAGAAATAGTAATGGTAGTGATTTATTGACTAGAACCATTCAACTGTGAAACCAGAAATGCAACAAGTACCTTGTCTAAAACCTAATCACCTCAAGTTATGTAATCTGTGAGGCAAATAAATTTATTATCACAAATGTCTACTACCAGGATGTAACACAGAGGTAAACAGAAAAATTCAAGAGAGTTGGTACCAAGGCAGGAAGTATAGAAACACAGTGTGATTTCTACAACATATGAGGGAAAAACTGACTAAAGTGCTAAGTAAATCATGTGATTAGAGTAAGTTAGAAGCCAACTATTCTAATGTTTTCATTTCCCTTTTCCTAATTTTTTTTTACCAGAAAATTCTCAAAATTAAAGGATCGATCTTTGCAAGCCTATACATATTTTATAACCAAAGACTGATGTTAAGCTTTCATATATATTATCTGGTTTTCAATATAAAAATGTGTACAGTAATACAAATGGGGTGGAAGGGGAGGGAAATAAGGAAAAGGGAGTTGAATTAGTAGTTGTTATTTCCTATCAAAAAAGCCTACCACCACTCTTAAAATCAGATTTACTAGAAAAAGACACACTATTAAAACCAGTTCTTTAAAGTTTTTAAAACACATCAGGTGCCTTCTCATCTTCAGACAGGTGGGCTTCAATCTTACCCAACTCTATCATCTACAAAAGAATAAAGGCCAGCCTCAGGTTTGATCTGAGAAAAAGAGGCACATTTTTTAAAGTACAAAATATTTTTTTAAGTACAAGTTTGGGAAGATTCTTTTAAATTTAAACTATGTGACAAATTCTGAAATTATTATCTGAAAATATTTTATATTTTAATTAAATGGATTTAGATTATTACCTGGACACTGTTTTCTTGTGTTTGGTGAAGTGGTCTTACATGAGGCAATGAAGGCTGAGTTCCTAATTTCCTATCCAAAAATACTTCTTTGCTACATGCATAACACCACACTCGAAGAGTAGTAAGGTTCACAGTTAGGTAATGCTTTGTCCCCTGTATAATTTCACGGGGAACAGAGAAGAGGAACCAAAATTAGGTACAGTTGAAAATATTTCAAAAGGTAATAGAAGATAAACTACTAGCCCTTTGATAAATAACAACATACTCATAAGAGAAGCATTAAGTTAAACTTGAACACCAAAAAACATTCTTTTGATAAATTGCTAAAGTATAGTGAATAATAACAATATCTAAGCCTACTCTAGAAGTTATTCTATTGTCATTTTCACCACTAGTCATTATAAAAATAAAACACAAGAGTATAAGACTCTGCTTTGCAGTCAGCAAATAAGCACAATACAAGAAAATAATTGACAAGTAACACAGTAACTATTCTAGGAGATCAAAATGACAGAAGACAACAAATGAAATGAGTGAAAGCACAAAACAGCTCAAGCAATCGTGACTATATGATCTTAGCTAAATAAAACTAGACTTTCTCAACTGAATTTCTTCTGCAAGAGAATTATGCCCTGTGGAAAATGATTTGAATAACTATTTTCTCATCTATGGCCATGCTACCCTGAACAAGCCCGAATCCCATCTGATCTTGGAAACTAAGCAGGGTTAGGCCTGGTTAATACTTGGATGTGAGACCACTTACAGGCATAAAAAATTTTAAAAATAATAAAATAAAAGGATTGTTCAACTGACAAGGTCCTTGCAATCTGTGAGGTCAACCAAGGGTTGCCTTGTCTAATTAAAATAAAATAAATAAAATAAATAATAAAATAAATAAAATAAAATAAAATAAAATAAAATAAAATAAAATAAAATAAAATAAAATAAAATAAAATAAAATAAAATAAAAATGAATAACTATTTCTCTTTCTCCCAAGAATGGTACATAGCACTAACATTCCAGATGCATGGAAGAGAAGTAAATTAATTATGTACAATGATGCCTGAGGGTCTTGGAGTATTCAGGTTTAATTAAGTCACCTGAGGAACCCTAGTTAACAACAACAGATACTAGAGATATCAGTGAAAAAATAGATGGTGCATTCTCAAAAACAGTTCAGAATGGGAGCTCTGACTAACACTAAAAGAGACAAGGCAGAATTACACACAAGCACCAAACAACTAGGGTAAAGTAGAAAAGAAACTCCAAATATGAGGATGTGCAAGAAAAGGTAATATAAGTTAAAACTTGAAGTTAGCCCAGCAGTGTCATAAGCTAAGGCATCTACTCTTGACTTCCGGCCCCATATCCTAATATTCCAGTTATCAGTTCCATGCATCAGAAGGTATACTTAAAACATTACTCTTAATTACACTTCATTTTAATATTGATCTTCTTAGCAATACCTCTCCCTACTTTTAGAGAGTATAAACTAAGGTTTAATTCATCTTATATAAAAAAAGGGAAAATTTTCAAATTACAACTTTAATTAATAATATTGCATTTGCTTTCCCGTTCCTTCAGGCTATCTTTAAAAATGTCTTGTGAGAATTTTCTATATACATACCTGAGAATGTATGGTACTATGATCTACTTGTGATTCACCACAGCCAACATATGAACATCTATTCTATAAATAATTATACAAAAAAGAAAATAAGGTATTTTATAATGTGTCAGTTTACAATACCAGCAATTACATTTGCAATTAAATTTTGATCACGTTTTTAACTTAATGATTAAATGACTTTCCACAGTTATCTTAACTTAAAGGTACCAGGCACAAAAGAATAAAACCAAAATATTTCTGAGCTAAAAATTATGTCACCACTAATAAAAGACAAATGTAAAATATTTCAGTGGTTTACTCTGCAAAAGCACTGTTAAGTCAAAACTCAAAGTCTGAAGTTTAATTTTTGTCATCAATGATGTTCATTTATGAAATCGTTTAAGTATCAAAATATTTTCTAGTTATCCTTACTCATATATGTTTTTATAATATCAAACATCTGAGAAGAAACAAATACATACCTCCAAGCATGCCCAAAGATTTGGTCCACTGACTTTACAATCCTGACAAGTACCCTATGAAACAAGAATCACATAGACAACATTATCATTATACTGAAACAGCCAAATACATACAATTCACAAATGATATATCATATGTAAAAAACTGAAACTCATGAACACAGAGTATTGTAGTAATTTATTAAAAAAACATATCTGGGAAAAATGAATATGATTTTTTAAAGAAGGAACAAACTTATTATCTTACATGAGATTTTTGTATTAAATCTTCTTTCGTTATTTCACCAACTGAATCCAAATGTGGACAATGACTTCGAAAAGCTGACATTTTGTTAGAAATTTTTTCCTGTTTCCCAAAGCCTTCCAAATGAGGTAATACCTATAGAAAAAAAATGACCAAAAAGTTAATTTTAAAATTCCATTAAAAGATAAAGAAGAAGCATATATGTTTACAAGTTGCCCTTAAAAAGAGTATATTTTCAAATATACTTAGGTTACTTTCATAACTGAAGTTAATTTGAACATTTAAAATTTCTCTACTAAATAAGTATTTTATTAAATACAACACCTATGCATCAATGTAAGTTTGTTTCTCCATTACTTACACTGTTTTTTTCCCTTTCTCATTTTACTTTTTAGAGATAAATAAAAGAGAAAAAAATTGAGTTATTAAATTTCAGTATATTTATGCCTAAGAAAAAGGTTAACTCTTAGCTGGAATAGAATTTGAAAAAGAAAATTCAAATGGAAGCCTCCACTTTCACACTAGCTGATGAATTTAATTTCATATAAATAAAACTGTCTGATATCCTACCAAGATAGTCACTTTATATCATAATTTGTCACTTTATATCAGAATTTGTCAGCTTTAGCACCACTGACACTTCAGGCCAGATAATTCTTTGTTTGGGGGGCTGGCCCATTCGTTTTAAGATGGTTCGCAACAGTCTTGCTTTACCCACTAAATGTCAGAACACCCTCACCACCACTCAGCTTTGAAACCAATATCACTACAGAGTGTAAAATTATGTCCTACAGGAGACAAAATCACTCAGGTTAAGAACAGCACTATTGTATGTTCCTTTCAACAACTCTAAAGAAGGTACTGTTATTATCTTCATTTGCACCTAAGGCTAAAGAAGCCAACTGAACTGAGTTCACATTAACATTTGGCAGAACTAGAAACTGAATCCACATATGTCTTATGGGTAAAGAGCAAGGACTCTGAAGTCAAATAAATCTGAAGATACCAATAAGAGCAGAATGGTATATCTAACTTATGGAGTTTTACAAAAATTAAATGAGGTAATGTGTGTGTGTGTGTGTGTGTGCATGCGTGTGTATGTATATGTAGCACAGTGTGTGTGTATATATATATATATACCCATATACATATTGTACTACATATACATACACATGAAATTTTATTAGGCACTCTGCATCATCCCTTTATACAATTTTTTTATATGATCAATAAGGTCTGATATCTCACTCCTCCATCAGAGCACCAGTTTAAGACTGAGGTAGTTTCCCAAATCAATTATAATTTCCTCAATATTATTTAGAAGTTTCCTCAATTCCATTAAAAAACAGAAGACAAAGTGTTTTACAATACAAATAAACTAATTTCCTCCAAGACATCCCAATATTACAAATGTAACTTATAAGAAAAAAGAATAGAAATACTATAATGTCACTAAATTGATCTATCTCCACTGCAAGTATTATGAATTATAGAGCTAACTGATATATAGAATGATTTCCAAGTAAAAGTCTCAAGTCTAATTCAATCTTCTTTGGGCTATACATGCTTAATAAGAGAGCTTTGCATGCCCTTAGTTCATCTTCGGGGTTTCAGAAGACTGGAAAACAATTAAGAAACTTACTAGGAAAGAATAAACAATTATAAATGTGCAGAAATCTTAACACATTAGTAAAAACATTAAATGGAAAGGTTTAATTATATCAAATCAAATAATGAGTACAGTATTATACTGCTACCCACAAAATACAACAAGAATCACTCTGGGGTTAATAGTATATAATCATTATTTCTAATCATTACATTATTTCTTAGTATTAAATAAGCCATGCTCCAAACTTTCAGAACATTGAGTTAAATTTAAAATAACTTAATATTTTCCATTTCTTATGTTTAGGGGAGGTTTTGACAATCTTTCCAAGCCACCTCTCAATTCCTTTTCTGATTAGGTAGTTCTTCCCTCTTATCCAATTACTTCCACTGCCAGCCATGATGGAGTAACAGGGACCAGATTTACCCTATCATCTTGATAAATAAAACAATGGTTTTCATAGAATTGGACAATAAGCAGTGCAAGACACTGATCCCTAAGAAGATGAAAACAAGATGACTGCCCCGGCTTACAGCCTGGAGAGAATTTATAGGCTACAGTACAGACAGAGGCAGTTGAAAATTCAGGGAGATCAAGACGGCTAGAAATCATAAAACAAAGTAACAGAGAGGAAAGAACTGAATAGAGAGCAAGTGAATTCACAAGATGTTGTACAGGGCTACCATTAAATCTTCAGCTGAGTACTGATGAGCATGTGCATGTGATTAAACTACTCTAAGTGGCAGAAAGAATTACTGTAAAGAAGTAGGTAGAACAAGTCCCAAAGCCAACACAGGTTTGTTTGTGTTCCCACCAGCAAGAGTTTTAAGATTTCATAATATAGAAGGAATAAAATAGAGTACACAGAAAGGTCTGCCTTTAAAAAAAAAAATCTCACACAAAAAAGGAACTATCTTACCCACAGCAAGGAGACCCAGAAATAACACAGATGACAGAATAAAGTACGCACATGCTAAGGAGAGAGAAAAAAAAAAGACCTAAATCAAGTTTCTAGATGTTTAAAAAAACAGTGCCTGAGGTGAAAAATACAGTGGATAAAATTAACATCAGATCAGACAATGCAAAAGAATAATGAACTTGAAGACACAGCAAAATAAACTATTCAAATTGAAACACAAAGACTGAGAAAATTAAACAAGAGCATTACTCAGCAGGGTGGAAAAGTCTAAATTCGTGAAAACTAAAAACCTACGAATTGATGTAATACAAAAAACCTGAAGCACAATCTATATGAATAAACTATACTGTGGCATATCAAAAACAAGCTGCTTAAGACGAGCAACCAAAATGATGTAGATGAGAGAAGCACTGTTCATCTCTCTGGCGACCAAATCAAAGTTGTGACAGAAACAAGGAATAGCAGCAAGGAAAAATTGCCTGGGATCTTCATGAACAAGCCATACAAATAGAAAGAAACCCAAGAAAACATCCTGCAACGGCAGAAGGAAGGATGAAGCAAGGAAGCAGGGTGACCTGGTCTCCAGCGGATGAGTGAGACAGAGGGTGCGGCAGCGACAGAGGCCTCTTAAATGGGCCGTATCTACAAGCGAATTTTCATGTTCACTCTGAGCACCAGTGCCAGTTAGGCTGCACACAGGTGGCACCAGGGACTTACAGGGAGACATTGTTGGAGTGAGAGCCAAGGCGAGACTCCCTCTGGACAGAAGTGCCGGTGGTATCCATTGTTCTAAGTTGAGCCCCCACACACACCCCCACCCCCAGTGCACAGATACAGCACCACCATTTCTGTGAAGTCATCAGATTGGATAACAGAGGTTGTTCTGTCCAGAGGATTCCCTGAAACCCGGCCTCCCCCAACTCTCAGCCCCACCCAAGCCACATTCAGGTTTATCCTCAGGGAGTCAGGTGCTCCTTGCTGAGAAGAGCCTAGACTCACACTAAAGGCAGCTGGCCTCGGTTTCTGGCGTGGCCCTTTGAGGCAACTGTAAGCACAGCATCTGTGGATAGCTTGCTGAATCTTAACAGGTGGCCCGGAAGGGGAGAGTTGTGGACTAAATTTGGCCCGCAGCTGAGCCCCTCTCAGGACTGTGCTACAGGACACCTACATCACAAATCCACACTAATAAGACCAGGAGACTTAGGAGCTTTGCTTAGTACATAGAAAGATATGGAAAGACAGACAAAATGGGAAGACAAAGAAGCAGAAACCATATGACAGAACAGAGATCCAGATATAATGGAGTCAAGTACTTTAACAGATGCAGAGTTCAAAACACTGGTTATACAGATGCTCAATGAACTTTTGAAAAATTTCAGTGAGAACTTCAACGAAGAGATAAAAAACATAAAAATGAAATAAAAGAATAAACAGAGTGAATAAAGAAAAGGATCAAATATCCTGTCTAGAGGACAGGAAAGCCAAAGACACGCAATCAGAATGGCAAAAGATAAGATGCCAAGACAATAATAATAACAATTTAAGGAGAATATGGGACACTATTAAGTGTCCAGATATCCGTCTGATCAGCATAACTGAAGAAAATCAAGATGTTGAACAGCAGTTTGAAGAAATAATGATGGAAAACTTACCTAACCTGGTGAAGGAAATGGACATAAAACCCCAGGAAGCTCAGAGAATTCCAAAAATCAGGGATCCAAAAAGGCCCACACCAAGACACATCATAATTTAAATGCCAAAGGTTAAATACAAAGAAAAAATATAAAAAGCAGCAAGAGAAAAACAGAGTTACTTATAAGGGAACACCCATAAGTCTGGCAGCTGATTTCTCAAAAGAAACTATGCAGGACAGAAGGGCTTGGCAAAAAGTATTCGAGAGGATGAAGACCCAGGATCTACAACCAAGAATAATGTATCCAGCAAAGCTATCCTTTAGAGTTGCAGGACAAATAAAGAGCTTCCCAGACAAAAATAAGCTAAAGGAATTTATCGCCACCAAGCCAGTATTACAGGAAATGTTTGAGAGGCTTCTTTAAGAAGAAAAAACATGTTTCAAAAATAGGAATAAAGAATAGTAACAACTACATCCCTATCAATAAGTACCACAAATGGAAAAGAAGTGCTCCAACCAAAAGATAGGGTGGTTGAATGGATAAGAAAACAAGACCCCTACATATGCTACCTATAAGAGACTCACTTCAGGTTAAAAGACAAACACAGACTAAAAGGAAGGGGATGGAAAAAGATTTGCTCTGATGGACCTAGAAGGTATTGAAGTCAGACAGAGAAAGATAAGCACTACATGATTTCACTTATATGTGGAATCTAAGGAATAAAAAGAACAAACTAATCAAAAACAGACTCACAAATATAGTGGACAATTTGGTGATGGAGAGAGGGGAGGGAGGGATGGGGGCTGGGAGAATGAGGTGAAAGGTTAAAAAGTACAAATCAGTGGCTGATGAATGGTCATGGGGATGGGGAGCACAGCATAGGGAATGCAGTTCGCATTAATACGTTGGCTAGGTGGAGGGTCAGGGGAGGGAGAGAACAATTGGGGGAACCATTTTACGAACTATATAGAGATGTCTAACCAAAGTACTGTAATGTGAAACCAATTTAAATGAATTTGAAAAATGAATAAAGAATGGCAATAACTACTTATCTATCAATAAGTAGTTCAAATGAAAAAAAAATGCTCCAATCAAAAGAGTGGCTGAATGGATAAGAAAACAAGACCCTTAGAGGCTGCCTACAATTCACTTCAGATTAAAAGACTCATACAAATGGAAAGTAAAAGGATGTTTCAGGATGGACCTAGAGGGTACTGTGCTGAGTGGAATAAGTCAGATAAAGACAAATGTCATATGATTTCACGAACATGTGGAATGTAATGAACAAAAAAATAACAAACAGAAACGACCTCATAGGTACAGAGAACATTTTGATGGTTACCAGATGGAAAGGGAGTTCGGAGTTGAAGAAAAAGGGGGAAGGGATTAAGAAATAAAATTGATAGCTACAAAATAGTCAGAGATGGAAAGTATAGCATAAGGAACAGAGTAAATAATATTGTAATAACTACAGTGTCAAAGGGGCACTAGATTTATTGGGGTGATCTTTTGTGAGTTATATAGATGTCTAATCACTATGTTGTATACCTGAAACTAATATAATATTATATGCCAACTATAACTGAAAAATAAAAAGTACTTAAAAGACAAAGGCAAAATAAAGACTTCTTTAGACATACAAAAACTGAAAGAACAGCAGCATATATGCACTATAAAACCTGTGTGTATGCTTCAATATTTTTCCATGCTTATATAAGTATATATAAATACACATACAGAGATATATGTGGCCTTTTTGTGGTCAATAATACTTTGAATCCCTCTATGTCAACTTTTTCATGGATACACAAATATTATGATGCATGCAGTGCATAAGTTATTCAATCAATTCTTCTGTTGATAAACATTCACTTCATTTCCATAATCTGCCATGAAAAATATCCCTGTAAATATAACCTTATATGGGCCAGTTTGTAAGAATAGATTTTGCAAGATTATGTTCCAAAATGCTCAACAACTTTCATTTCCATTAATAATATAAGGGAATACCATTTTCTGCACAGCAACACCATTTTCTCTACTAGCAATAGGCATTATTTTTCATTTTTGTCATTTGATGGATATATTGCTATATTTCACTAGTACTATAATTTGCATTAGTTGACAATCAGTGAGTTTGAGTATCTTTTCATGAATTCGATGGCCTCCTAGATTTGTTCTTTCATTAATTGCTTCTTTAAATATTTTGTCCCTTTTACTAATTAGGTTGATAGCTCTTCTTGTAAAATTAATCCTGCCTTCTAAACTGCAAATATTTTTTTGAAACTTACTATTTGTTTATCAAGTATTTAATTTTTAATTTTAGTAAAATATATAACATGAATTTATCATCTTAACCATTTTCAAGTGTACATTCCAGTAGCATTATGTATATTCACACTGTTGTGTAACCAATCTCCAGAACTCTTTTCATCTTGTAAAATTAAAGCTCTAACAGCAACTCTCCGTTCTTCCTCCCACTACCCCCTAGCAACTAGCATCCTACTTTCTGTCTCCATGAATTTTAATAGCCTTGGTACCTCTTAAGTGGAATTATATACAGTATGTCCTTTTGTGACTGGCTTGTTTTACTTAGCATAATGTCCTCAAGATTCATTCATTGTAGCATGTCAGAACTTCCTTCCTTTTCCTGGTTGAATAGCATTCAATTGTATGTATAGACCACATTTTGTATACTCATTTATTCATCACAGGACACTTAGGCTGCTTTTACATTTTGGCAGCCTATGCTACTATGTTCATAGTAGCATTATTGTTAATAATGCTACTATGAACATGGCTGTACAACTATCTCCTCAGGTCCTGGCTTTCAATTTTTTGGTTTATACCTAGAAATGATACTGCTCAATCATATGGTAACTCCATTTTTAATTTCTTGAGGAATCATCATACTATACATATACACGTATACTGCCAGCCATAACAGCTCCACAATTTTACATTCCCACTTCAATGCATAAGAATTCCAATTTCTTAACATCCTCATTAACACTTATTTTTATGTTCTTTTCTGATAGGCACCATCCTAACTGATATAAATTGGTATCTCAGTGTGGTCTTGATTTTCTTTTCCCTAATTAGAAATATTAAGCATCTCTACATGTGCTTGTTAGCCATTTATTTGTCTTCTTTAAAGAAATATCTATTCAAGTCCTTTCTCTTTTCTTTTTTAATCAAGCTATTTGCTTTTTTGTTGTTGATTCGTAGGAGTCCTTTATTTTCTGTACATTTAGCTCCTTATCCCACACATGATTTGCAAATATTTTCTCCCATTCCATAGGCTGCCTTTTCATTCTGTTGATTATATCCTTTCATGCAGAGAAATTTGATGCAGTCCAACTTATCTATTTACTTTTGTTGCCTGTGCTTTTGGGTCATGGCTGAGAAATCACTACCAATTCCAATGTTAGAAAATTTTCCCCCTAAATTTTCTTCTAAGAGTTTTAGTTCTTATGGTTAGTCCTTTGATCCATTTGCGTCAATTTTTACATGTGATGTAAGATAAGGGTCCACCTTCACACTTTTGCACGCAGATATACAATTTGCCCAATACATTTTGTTGAAAAAACTATTTTCCCCCATTAAATGGTCTTGGCACTCTTGTCAAAAAACATTTGACCATATATGTAGGGATCATTGCTAGGCTCTCTATGCTAATCCATTCATCTATATGTCCATGTCAATGCCAATACTGTTATTAACTTTCTTATGGTATCGTCTATCATTAAAGATTTTTTTTAACTTTTATAAAATCAAATGTCTTTTATTTATAATAGCTTCTGAGTTTCTCATATTTTACACAGATAAAGCTGTAGAAGAACCTTAAATCTTTTTTATGAGGCTTTAATCCATCTGGAGTTTGACAGGAATCCAGTTTTTCTTCCAGATGAGCAGACAGTTGGACCAGCACCACTTATTATATAATCAACCCATTTGCCACTGAATTGTAAAACTATCTTTACCCTTTTTTAAATTTGCACATACTTCTTTCACTATTCCTAGTCTCCGTGGCTATTCTGAGTATACTGGCAAAGTCTTCTTACTCTCCAAAGTTAATAACAGTAACTTAATTTTGTTTTAATGCATTTACTAGAACCTCTAATGCAACCTTAAATATAAAAGTGATCATGATCATCCATACTGGGATCCTTATTTTAATGGTTTTGCCACTTACAATATTTGCTATAATTTCTTTCTACTCTTAATTTACTTAGTTTTTCTTTTTATTAGAAATGGTCTTGATAAACTTTATCAAATGCCTTCTCAGCAGCTTACTATATTCCCTGCTTCATTTGTTGATATAAGCTAGTAACAGATTTAATACTAATGATCCTTGCATTGGTGCTATATTGGCTCAAATGTACTATCAGTCTGCTGTTTCATATCTAAATTCTATTGCCTAAACCTGTATTTAGAGATTTGCATTTCTAAACATAAGTGAGATTGATTTTAGTAGCATTTTTATAAGGGATATAAAAATATCTGTGCTTGACAGAATGCATTGAGTAGCTTTACATCTTCTATACTATAGAATAGGTACTTTTTCTATGTTCTTTATAAATTAAATGAAACTCAGCTGTGAAACCACCTGTTCAGCTGTCTCTTTCAAGAACAGATCTTCAATCATCTTTTTCATCCTTCGGTGGGAATTGGTCAGTTCAAGTTTTTCACTAATTTGATCAATTTCACTAATTTATATTTTGCTATAAAATCATCCATTTCCTGTAGATTTTTAACTTTGCCATCACAGCACTGCATGTAATATTTTTAAGAAAGTTCATTTAAAATTTCATTAATCTCTCCTATACTGGGTAGCTAAGACATTTTCATTCTCATTCCTAATCTTGTATATTTTTACTCCAATTGTCAAGAGGTTTCAAGAGATTTATCTAATTAATTGGTCTTTGCAAAGAATCAGCTTTGGGATTTATCCTTTCCACTATTTTTATTTTGTTTCTAATTCCATTAATTACACTTTTAACTTTAATCTCCATGTCCTACTTGGTTTTGGTTTTATTTTCTTAATTCCTAAACATTAGTACTGAATTGTGTTATTTTTATTTACTTAATAATAAAAGTATTTCATCTATACATTTTCCTCTAAATACCAACGTTGGCCAATAAAATGGAAATGCTCTTCTCATTGCTTTCTAGATAGTCTGTAATCTCACCTTTGATTATAAAATGTTTTAAGTATAATATAAATGATATATTCATAACTGAATACTACACAACAGTTTAACAACATGAACTGGATGGATAATTTATCAACATGGATAGATCTAAAGGATAAAATGCTGAATGGGAAAAAAAGATGCAGAATGATATATATACCATATAATACCAATGAAGTAAAAATTTAAAACATGCATAACAACGTGTGGTGCCTGGATGTACACATCCACGGTAGAAGCATAAAAATACAGTCTTGACGGTTATACTCTGAATGTTGCTTCAGAGTAAAGAAATGGGAACTAGGGAAAGATTAAAATAAGACCTCTTGTTCTGCTATTAATTTTCTGGTGACTAAAACAACATTTTAATGAGAATCTGTGCATATAAACAAAAGCTAACAATTTGTACCACTACTCTTTAGTATTCCCTACAATTAAATGCAACACTCAAAATAGAAGGCCCTTAATATTCTAGTTACCTGGTTTTACTCAGTTAATTCTCTATGGCTAACAAAATCATTGTTTTATTACATCTTTTGATAAAAGACTTATTGAGAGTAAGGTATTCAGATATAGGAGGATAAGACAACAAGGTTTCTTAGCTACTTCAATTTCTTTTCAAACTGTACACCAAAAGAAAGAAGGCATGCATGCTTTCATTCTGGTCTGATCATTTCTTCAGGAGCGATAGGAAAAGACAGTCAGCATAGTTATATGTGAAAATGCTATTTGTTCAGTCTACAAATGTAAATTCCACCAAACTCACTCCTCTAAAGATCTGTCATTAACAGGTTGGGAATCACTAAGGAACACACAAGAAAATTCAAGCATTGTAATGGAAGGTAAGGTGTTACATAATTTGACCTCAATTTGTCCTTACCTTTGCAATCTTTTTATCTGGCAACTTTTCCCTCTATCTATCTTAACAGGACCGTTTTAATTTTCTCAGCCATAATGATGGTGATAATAGTGACTGAAAAAATTTCCAGAATGAAATTACTGCATTCATGCTCTATGATGCACACGTTTGGGGGCTCAAGTGCCCATCTGCAAATTTGAAATTGCTTCTGAAGAGGTTACTTTTAAGGGAGGGAAGGAATATCTTAGTAACACAATCTCCAAGTTTCACACTCAAAACTCTAACCCTGCCATCCTAATAACAGAGAAGCAGATATTCAAATTTTAATATTGGAAAAGCACAGGAACCTGTTATTAATATTTGTTACACATCAGGATATAGTTGGTAACCTAATGAGAACCTTTTAATATTGAGAAACTGCCTTCATTCCACTGTCCAGTCTATTCCAAAAAGTAAAGCTATTTATAGAGTCAGATCCACACAAATGAGAAAAAAAAAAATTGCCAGGAGAAACTGTAGCTAATTTAATAGTGATACAACTCTGAAAGAGGTCTGTACTTTCAAGAATTCAATATTTTTAACAAAAATCTTGATAAAGACACAGAAGGCAGGCCAATGAAATCTAATTATAAAATCATAAAAAAATAAGTTTTTAAAGAAAAATAAACTAGAAAAATGAGCTAAAATTAACAAGGATGGATGTAATATTCTATATTGGAATCCAAAGAATCTGTCTAAAGTGAGGCCAAAAAAAGTGTCTCAGGTAGTGACAGTCTAGATACTAGGAGACGTATATAACAACAGTGCAATTCTTAGTCAATTTTTCAACAGAATACATTTCAAAATTTAAAAAAAAGTAGCCAGTCTTACTATACTCATAAACTAAGTAGATTATCGAAATATTTTATTTATAATGAATACTAAAGTTACAAAATAAGAATGCCTTCCATAAAAGGCCCTTAAAATAATTTGAAAGCTATATAGGACAACATTATGGCCAAAAGCAAAGTTTCTAGAGCAAGGCTACTTGGGTTCAAATCCAAGCTCCACTACATGCTCAGTTTGTGACTAGGTTTAAGTTACTTCTCTGAGTTTCAATTCCCTCACATATAAAACTGAGATAATTACAAGTATCTACCTCACAGAGTTTTGGGGGGATTATATATAACATATAAATGTTAATTATTAAGAGGAATAATTGAAAGTATGGATGCTTAGACAGCAAAAGGCAAAAATTAGAGTACCTGACATATCTGTTCCAATTATTTGGACATAATAATC
This sequence comes from Macroglossus sobrinus, assembly GCA_004027375.1. Taxonomy (NCBI): domain Eukaryota; kingdom Metazoa; phylum Chordata; class Mammalia; order Chiroptera; family Pteropodidae; genus Macroglossus; species Macroglossus sobrinus. The sequence goes on along the minus strand of PVKZ01000655.1, from coordinate 268,509 downwards.
AAAGTAAGAGGAATCCTTTTTTTTAATGTAACTTTTTTGAAAAGTTAAAAATGGCAAATCCAATCAATGGTGAAGATTTTTAACAATTAAGAGCTATACAAAATTGGAAAGCCGAACCTTCAAAAGTAGGATGTTCCCCATCACTCTTACACAGAGACTGGATGACCAAAAGTCACAGGCGGTGCTTCATTTTGCACTAAAAAGTCAATTTTATGATTCTCTGATTACCAAAAAAAAACTTTGATTTGTCTATCAGTAGTTTTAGCCACTACTGTTCCACCACTACAACTAATCTGCCTAGCCCGAGTGTACCATTTTAAACATTAGGTTTTAGAATCATTTTAATTGCAAAAATGCCAGCACTATAATAAGCTTATTGCTAATTTCCATATTTACCATAGAAGAAAACTGCTACCCCAAATAGCAAGCCAAAAAAATTGACGAATAGAAGTATCAGTGGAAAAGGGCACAATAACAAGAAGAAAAGTTAATTTCATTTTTAAATCAATCCATAATGCATATTCATGAGGAATTTTAACCTATGAAATCTACTGATGAGCACATAAATAACTGTTTCTTTTTCTTTAAACAAATATTCTGGTAAACACAAACTCCTTTAAACCTTCACACAGATCTCACAGTTCTTTAAATCCTCCTTAATCATTCCTTATTTTCATTCAAACCATTACACATAAAAAAAAGTTAGCAGTAATTTTCTGATTTCCCTAGAAACATGTCTCTTTGACAATGAACAATTTAATTAATAAGAATGCCTTACTAAATCTGTTAAGAGAACTATATAATCTCCTGATTTCTCCATTGGCAATCTATCTGTTCTAGAATCTATTCTTAATACTGCCACAATAAATGATCCAAAATAATAACTCCAATCTGGCAACCTCACTCTAAATAAACTCCTTTGAGATTTGTGAACATTAATTAGCATTTCCAATAAAGAAAAAATGTCCAATAATGAAGCAGTCAACGATAGCCTTACCTAGTTGAAATAATTGTGACAAACACTTAAGAGGAGAAGAGAGGGAGAAAAAGGAAATTGAGAGTAAGGACGAGAGAGGGAGAACAAGAGTATATTAATATGGCAGAGTTTTAATAGAGGCTCAAACCAACTGATGGTAAATTTCACCCTAAATTACTTTTGAGTAAGATGAAGGGGTTATTAAATAATAGTACATCAGCATCACTGGGAAAATCTTTAAAACCACTTATGCAGACCATGTAGAAACATGGAAAAGCAAATGCAACTACCATACTCAAATGGGAACCACTCTAAGAACTTTGTAAATTTTTTTGTTTATAAGAATACTGGTGATGATTTAAAAATAAAAATTGATTCATCTAAATAATGCTTCTACTAAAAATATTAGAAATTTCTGTTTCGGGATTTTATAAATCGTTTAAAACTACAGAAAATGGTCTTACTTTATATCACATTCAGTTTCATATTTTCATCATTATTACATACCATATTTTAGGACTGTGCTAGACCCTGGAAATACAGAGACTAATTTAACAAAGGCTTACAATCAAGTATGAGCCAAACATTATGAACTTAGTGTTTATTTAACACTAACAGTGGCAGCACTGTTCAAATCTCCACCTTACTATCTCCCTCAAGACTAATCATCTACACTCAACTTTATCAACTCTTCAACACCATGCAGCTCATTCTGCATTCATATGGATCATATCTCTCTTCTGATCAAACACCTTCAATGAAGTCTTTCATCATTTGCCTTTTTAATTTCCTATTACTAACTTATACAAACCATAACATTATCAAAGTATTCTACTGATCCTTTCTCAGCTGTAACTTTCCAAGAACCTAACCTGTTCATTTTAGAAATGCCCTACAATATATGCCTGCTAAAAACTTTTCATGGCTCACTCAACTCAAATACCATCTCTACCAAGACCCAATGACAAATAATGCCTCCCGCCTCCAATTTCCTGATTTATAGTACTTATAAGGCACTTACTGTAGTTGTGTTTAAAAAAAAAAAAAAAAAACACCTCTCCTACTTGACTGCAAGCTTGACTATAAGTTCTTTGAGGGCAGAAACTGTGTTTTCATTCTCTTTATTTTCCAAAAGGCTGGTAGACTTACAGGTATATATACTTCTTTAGCCTTCTAAAGTAACTTTTTAAAGAGACATTTAATTTGATATATGCATTGTTTCTTAAATCTTAGTTATCTTAATACAAACACTATATTGTACAAAATTCATACTCCTTTTTATAGACAATTAAATCATTGTACACATCTTGGACTCTTTGGAACGATCTCATTTATCAAAATGCTCATGCAAGCACATGCAGACTTAAAAAAAAGTTCAAAAACACTTTTATAAAGCTGTTACTTAGTACTTTCTTTTTCAGAAATGACTGTATTTCATATTCCTCACCAAAAATCTTTCACCATTTACATAACTTCATTTTCTTGCAGAGTCCACAGTCTGTCATATGTTACAGTTCACAGTGCTCCAATATCTACCTAAATTCCAATTTATATCAAAGGTTACTTCGGTAAGATTATTTCAGGCTTTAAGAAATTCTGATCCTTTACACAATCTCAAAATGCTTCTGTCATGGGAAAAGACTTTACTTATTGGCATTCCTAACTCAGAGGACTGGCATGAAGATCAAGTAAGACTAAATGTGAAAGGTCAATAAAAATTCTAACGACAATAAATAAATGTAAGAATTATGTCCTTAACCCAGAATTTCAAATATTCAAAAGAAACTACTATGATCTAACACCATTAATTTTCACATGTTATTTACTTTTTAGTAGGCTATAAAGAGTTCACTAAAGACAAAAAAGTGAAAGTCGGCTATAAACCAGATCAAAACTAAGCAATCTTATGCAAACTATCTCTCTTGCATACGGCAGGAAGTCAAATATTTTATCCCTGGAATATTTTTTTGTACTGTCCTTTTTCTTTTTTTAATCCTACAAAAGTAAATGACATAATATAAAGACCCTGGCATAGTGTAAATTACAATTTTTCTTAAAATTAGCATTGTCTTTCAGTAAGATTTCTACTTTCCCCTTATTTATATTACTAGTATGAATTCACTAACAATATTTGTACTGTTCAGGCTCACCAAAAATATTTATTTGTACAGGTTCAAAGTCAATAGCCTATTATCTGATTTGGTCAGAACTTTGCAGAAATGTAACTAGGATGACCTTATTATTTTTTGAAACAGGTTTTTCTTAAAAGAAAATAATAATTAAAACTCAAAAGCTACATAATTCTATATATCTATTAAGCAAGAAGTCTAGAGATCTTTGTGGTAAAATTCATCCTCAGTTTAAAGCCTATACTCCTGCCAGAATTTTCCCTTCTGGCCCTATTTTCCAGCCTAATACTGATTATATGGGAATGTAAACCCTAAACATAGTTAAGCGGAATGCAAAATACCCAAAAGAATGTCATCCAACAGCTCAACTTGCACCCTGTAAATATTCAAATCTACAGCGTTTTGTAGTTGGTAAATATGTAAGAGTGAAGGTTTGGGACACAACACGGAAAATTTAACCCAAACAAAATCTGCCGATGGACAGACCATAAGAGGTAACGTCGGAAACAGTATGGATCAAATACTGGTCGAAGAAAAATTCCAGGGACGATGACGCCTAGGTTTTCCCGTTCATAACAAAAACTAACGGGGCCTCGGGGTGGCACGAATGGGTACCAGCACCCCGGTTACGCCGCAAAGCGAAACCAGGACCCAGGAGCCAGCGAGCTGCGGGGTTTTCAGTCTGTGCCCACTGTGACGGGCCGGGAAGCAGGAACGGGGAGACCTCCAGAAAGGAATGAAGCCCCTCTCTGAGACTCGCTTCACCACCCTTGCTTCCCGCTTCCCAACGAAATGGCCCCTGGGGACCTTTATCTACGAATGACTCGCGACCTCCGCCGACCCCTGCCGAGGCGGCCACGAAATCATCCCTGCAATGCTGAGCACTGAGGCCTTCTCGCCCGCGCGCCCACTCCCATCCTATACTAGAAAAAGAGGCCGACGCAGCAGCTGCAGTCCCCAGTGCGTGGGATAAGGAACGGAGACCAACTCCGCGCGGCAGACGAGACGCCCTTCGGCCCCACGCCCCTCCCAGCAGCGACGCGCTCACCTCCACGGCCTTCCCCACCGGCCCCGCCAGTGCGGCCATCAGTGGCTTGCAGCCGCACCTCCACAGCTCGTCTTTTCCTCTCCTGGCCTCGGAGAGGGGCGGAGTTGCGTCGGGACGGCCGGAAAACGGCTCAGCACCGCAGCCTGCGGGGTCCCCGCCTCCCGCACCCGCCACTTCCCGCAGCAGCTGCGGCTCCTTCCGGTGTTTCCACGGCCGCCCCAGGCGTCTCGGGCGTCGCGAAAGGGCGGGAAGGGGCGGGGCTTCTAGGTGAGCCCGCCCCGCTGCTGGGGCGTGGCCGCGGCGTCCCGGCCCAGGTAAGGTGACCCAGACTTATCCTCACCTCTAAATTTGTTAGTGGGTCAGAGAACGCGTACCTGCAGAACAGTTTCAGGCTTTGGGCACTTTTCCTTTTTACACGTGTTCTTCGCCTCTTCTGTCACACTACGACGATTGGCAGGTCTTGACGCGATGCATTACAGAATCTGCATTACCTGTGGCCACTGAAGAGGCTCATGTTATTGACCTTGTACAGAGAAATATTAGACGACTCAATTCAACACTGTTTTCCCTCCTCTCCTCTTTCTTCTCCCAACTTCTTAGGACCTAGATTCTATTAAAGTAATTGTATTTCCTTTTCCACAACTGTAAAGTAGAACTTCATCTCTCCCATTTTCCCCTAGACCAAAATCGAGAAGATCAAAAATCAAATATTTATTGAAACCTTAGTATCTGCTTGGTGCCTAGAGCATTGGGAGAGACCTGCCTTCTAATTTATGATTGATATGCAAAAAGTAAAAACAATTAAATTAATAAAAATTGTTGTTAAAATTTCCAGTTTCAATCTGTTCAATTACCTCTTTTTGGTTTACAAAATGGGAGTATGTAGCCAAAAGTTACGCAAGAGGCTCACTCTCCATCAGAAATAAGTAGGTTCCTTTATTTACTAGAAACATGTATCATTTGGTACTTTTAAGCCTCCTGTATTTGATAAATATTGTGATAACCAATTTCTTACCCATAAAGGTAAGAGAGAAAAAAAAGAAACAAGTAGAAAATACAGGAGCTTCTATTTCTAATTTAAAAAAGAAAGAAACAAACAAGTAGAAAATACAGGAGCTTCTATTTCTAATTTATGGTAAGAATGGAAGAAATGAACCTTTGCCAACATTCTATGTAGAGATTAACACCAAGACCTCAGTTTGCACCACAAATGGTTACCTAACCTAGGTTCACTGAGCAAAATGGAAGTTTCACAATTTGGAGGATGCAGCACTCCTCTCTGTATTTTCAGCATATTTCAAAATATTACAGTTTTCATATTACAGGATGTCAAACAATGTGATTTTGTTTTAAAAATCAAATATCTAAATGTTTTAAATGTTTGTACTCCTCTGTAGAGGTAAGAGAATGATCATGAATATCATATGTTCTCCGATGTCTTATGTGACAAAGTACTGTCTGACTTAAAGGAGAGTTTTATAGGTTTATTTGAAAAAAAAAAGTCAAGTGTTTTAAATTTTCTGACCTTAGCTGTGTTAACAAGTGGCTCTCGGCAATATAGTAACTACAAACTTTTTTAATGTATAAATTTAATCTATGTCCTCAAAGTAAAAGTGATGTTTTAAAAATGAGTGAGACAGTAAGAAAGAATTCTGTTCAGGGAAGAGAGCATTTCGAAAATGAGGGTTTGATATTATCTCCATTGTTAAGTAATTTTGCTGCCAAAAATTATGTCACCTATAAAAACTCATTTTTGCATCAAAAGACCCTATTAAAATGAAAAGTCAAGTCAGCAATTAAGAGAAAATATTTATAATGTGTATAATTGATAAAGAGCTTTTACATATACATATATATCTACAGATCGATAAGACAACCAAATAGATAGAAAAGCAAAAATCATTGCATCAGAAATTCCTGCACTGAATTGAAAACAGAGGTGTTCTGTTATTGCAGTGTTCAAGAATTTAGTCCAACCTCAAAGTCCTCCCACCAACCTGCTTGGTAATCTAGGTAGGTCTTTTAGGGCTTATCTTTTCTTCAGATGTTCTAGGGCACAAAGAAGACAAATGATGTGATGCTCAAGGCAGGTGTGGGTCATGCCTAGATGAAAGCAGGCAAGTGCCTCTCAGGTGAACACCAGGTCAAGTCCTTGCTGTTGACCAGTCTTCATGAAGCAAATGCACTCTGACAATGTAGTATATATCCACTTTTAACTTCATGGATTCCCACCCTCCACCCTGGGGCATTTTCATTTATCCTTTTATCCCTTAATCCAGAATCTGTAATTCCTTACTTCCCTTCAAATAATATCTGGATAGGTTATAAGGAAGATTGTTATCATTAGGAAATCAATCTATCAATTCCTCTATCCGAGAAGAGAGACTATACATTTCATGGTGTAGGTAGACACCCAGCTGAATCATACTGATGCTGGAATAGAACTCTACAGATGCCATTTGTATTGAATACGATGTGAATCGTTGGCCTGGGAATCGTGCATCAGACCAGGTATTGAAGGCTCTCCTAATACAGAGGCAGTGGTGGCGGTGGGGGTGGGGGTGGGGGATGAGGAGAAGGAAGAAAAGAAGTAGGGATAAGATAGGAAGGAGGACAATTGAATGGTCATATCAAAACAAATACCATCTCATTTTTGCAATTGAGTAATGGCAAGTAAAAAATAGCACTACATAAACATACAGTTTGATGTTCATATACCTGAGACAGAATAAGCCTTAGCAAATACTGTTCCCTTGGTCAGATACACTTTTACCAGATACCCCAAACTCCTATCCCTTATTCACCTGGCTAACTACTATCTAGATATTCTCTGTTTAAAGTAGCACTCTTCATCCCACTATTTCTCATTTTTGTTTCCTTTAGAAAATTTATTACAAATTTTAATTATTTTAAGATTTTTATGTATACTTGATTTTTTGCCTATCTCTTCTGAACTGTAAGCTCAGTAAGAGCAGTGAGTAATTCTATCTTATTTACAATATTCTCAAAGCCTACCATTGAAGAACTCAAGTATTTGTTGTTTCTCAACTAGGGGTGGTGAATATTTGCCCCATAGTGGATATTTGGCAATATCCCTGAGGAAGACTGCAGGAAGAAAGATGTAATCACATTCCTTTGCATTAACATGTCAGGAGAATCCAAAACGTCTTTAGTGCCACTGTTGAGAAACCCAGATTTAAACTGAGGCTTTATGGTTTTGGTTATAAGTGACAGAAACCCAATTAAACTGTTATTCCTAATTTGATGAACAAGCTGGATTTTGTAAGAGACAAGCAGAAAATGGTTTTATTCTTTCTCATTATCATTTCTGGGAATCTCTGAGGATCCCTCTCTCTTAGGACAAAATCTTATATAAAGCCGTGAGCATTTCTCAAGTAATTAAAAAGTCGTTCAGTTGTTTTCTAGTAATGAACAAATAGCCTTTTTTCAGTCTAGTACAAATGTCAAAAATTTCAGACTCACACAGTTAAAAAAATTTCTGCTATTTCCTCCCTACTTACTACTCCTGCCATCCTTACCCCTGGCCTTGTTCTACCTTCTCCTTGACTTTTCAACCCTGGAGATCCCTCCAGTACTGCGAAAGACAAAGGATAGAAAGAATCTTTCTTGACTGGAACAGTTTTACCCTAATGTCAGTGCCTCTTTGTATAGCTGAGGTCTGAACTGACCCTTTATCTCATGGACTGTCTCTGCTTATTCACTGGTAGGGAACCCTCACCTAGCAGCATCCATAGTCTTTATCCATTAGATGCCAGTCGCTCCCCCTCCCAGTGGTGACAAACAAAAATGTCTGCATACATTAGCAAATATCCCACCCCCACCGCTACCCGCATAGAGGCAAAATCACCCCCTGTTGAGAGTCACTGTTCTAGTTTTGGCTGGTGCTTCTCATTTTTCAGATTATCAGATTAGATCGTTCAGAAAATGTTAATACACTGAGATTAACACACAAGAATGGTCACAATTAGAATTTTCCAGCAGGAATCACTATCTGGGCATGCCTGTAATCTCATTACTGAAGCACATCAGAGAGCTGGGATATTGCAGTTGAGAGACTCTTAGGCATAAAAGGGGATTTATTGGTTAATGGACTCCAGGGAAGAATAGCTAGAACCAGGGACTCAAACCTTACCAGGACTCTCGTGATTTCTTCATCACTTATTCTTGAAATTGCCATTTTACAGTGTTCTCCAAAAGAAGAGTTTCTAGTTTTAAAAAATCCCAATTACGGATTTATTGTCTGGATCAAGTGCCTTCTCAGTCAGAGGGTCAAAGTCATGGAAGAACAGAGAAGCTCCAGGGATAATTATGTGGATGTATGGAATATACGTTTTCAGGAAAGAAAATAGGTCAACTCAGTAACATATTTTTAAAAAAAAACAACCTTATACCTGTTAAAAAGGCTGAGTAAAAATATTTCTGATAGGCCAGAGGAGGAAGGATTTTTTTAGGCAGATGGAACAACATAGGCAAAAGCACATCAGTAAGAGACAATATAACAAATTTGGGATCCTATAAGGGGTCAGTATTACTAGAGGAGAGCTGAGGACAGGGAGTCAGGGATAGACTAGACAGAGAAGGCAGATCATAAGTGATCTTGCCTGCTAAGTAAACTTTTCCCTCTAGACACCCAAAAAGAACTTTGAGAAAGAAAGCAACATAATTAGATGTATATATTTCTTGGATAGCAATAACTAGCATAGATTAGGGGCAGACCATTGCAGAATCCAGACAAAGGAAGGTAAGGGCCTAGCAATGGAGATGACAATGAGAGCTACTTAGGAAATAAAATCAGTACACGTTCCACTGACTATATGGGGGATGGAAACTAGGAAGGTTTCTCTGTACAGATCCTCTTCATTCTTCCCTGGATTTTTTTTTTAAATAGTTCTCTAGCATGTCTTACTGATTAGTCTCAGTTTACTCTAATCCAATGCCATACTTCTGAACATAACTCTTTCTAAAGCACAAATCCAATCTTGTAACTCTCCAGTGACTGTTGCTCTAGAGTAGTTGTTCTTTTTTCTCACCAAGGGCCCAGAATGAGACAAGCAAGTTGCCTAGCATGCAATATCTGAGGAATTTGCATTTGCCTGAACCAGAAAACACCTATTCAAATTGTGTGCCCTAGGCACCTGCTTCTTTCATGGTAGTCCCTCATAGCTTTAATTTGACCCAAATTTACTCCTCCTACCTCATTTTTGTTACACCCAATCAAACACCTTTGTCTATGCTTTCTAATCTACATCCCATTTTCCTGAAAGGCAAAACATTTGTGCCTTTCCTATATAATGTTGCTTTCCCTAACCCTAGGTTTAAAATACCCTTTTGCCCTTTGCCCTTTCTCTTAAAAGTGAATTTCACTCATTTTTCAAGTGTTACTGCTTTGGAAAAGCTTTCTTTAACTCTTTCAGGCCATGAGGGCCCTTCCTTATATTCTCTGACATATTTTCTAGTGATATTATACTGCTGATTATAAATTATACATTGTAATGTCATTACAGTTGACCCTCGCTCAAAAGAGTTAGAGGTGCTCACATGCCCTGCATAATTGAAAATCTGTGCATACTTTTGACTCCCCGAAAGCTTTATTGTCATTCTTCAGGATCTGAGGAAATAGAGAATCCACAGATGTTCAAGTCCCTTATATAAAATGGCATAGAACAATGCATACAGGCAGCTCTCTACAACCATGGATTCATAATACTGTTGGTTGAAAATTCTGTTGGGATGCAAAACCTGTGGATGAAGAGGGCCAACTGTATTTAAAAAAATCCATGTATAGGTGTTCACGGGCTGTGTTATACATTGCAATAAGTTGTTCACTTTTCCATCTCCTGAAGCAAACTATACTAAAGAATTTTTCTTACTCATCCTAGTATTTCCAATATTCAGCATAGTACATGACACAGTGTAGGAAATAGATAAACCTGCTATTGAAAATGATGAATGAATGTGAAAATATGAAAGAAATGTAAGATATATTTTCTAACTTGGGAGACAGTAATTTCCTTATACTTTTCAAAATGTTCATCATTTAAATATATACACATCAGATGTAGGCAGTTCTTTTCATATTATTAAGTTTAGAAATAGCACATGATTTTTATACTTCTAAAATGTTATGTCTAAATGAGCAAAATAGTAGCTCTTGTTTCCATATGGTTTAACTTTATTATTCTTTATGTTAACGTAACTTTAGAATAAACTTATTTACCTAAGCTCTTATTAAAAAATACTATCATTCACTCTTTACATTATATTTTGATGTAAATACCTCTCAATAGAATGCATGCCTCTTATTGCACGGTATTTTGACAATTACTGATGTGGTGTAGGGAGAGGATGCTTTACATCATTCTCTGGCCTCAGATCTCTAGCTTTTATCATTTCCTAATCTCTTTAAGCCTCAGTTTTGATACAAGAAATGGCAATAATAATTTTTTGTGGATAACAACTTTATTAAGATATAGCTCATGCACTGTGCAATTAATACATTTAAAGTATACAATTCAATAGTTTTTAGTATATTCACAGATTTGCACAACCAACATTAAAATCTAAGTTTAGAACATTCCCAAAAACCAAAAATAAGTCCCATACTCTTTAACAGTCACCACTATTTCCCCTCAACAGTTTCTGCCTGAGAGAACCACCAATCTACTTTCCATCTCTATAGATATGCCCATTCTGGATATTTTGTATAAACAGAATCATACAATATATACTCTTTTATGACTGGCTTCTTAGCATGTTTTCAAGGTTTACCCATGTCATAGCACGTATTGGTACTTCATTCCATCTTATGGCCAAATCAATTTCCATATGTGGATATACCACACTTTATTTAGCAGTTCATCAGCTAAGGAACGTTTGGGTTGTTTTCACTATTTGGCTATTATGAAGAATGCTGCTATGCACATTCATGTACAAGTTGTTACATGGATGTGTGTTCTCATTTCTCTTGGCTATTTGCTAGGAGTGGAATTGGAGTTATATGTTTAAAATTTTGAAGAACTGAACCGCAATATTTGTATGTATATAAAATAAATGTTTTAAATTAGCATCTAGAACCATACTTTGAATTCTAGATGCCCTTGTTGGCTTAGTTCTGTCAAAAGCTTTTAGGTGGGTGATAAGAACAAAGATACAATAGCCAATAAAACCCTATGGTGTTGTGTAGATTTGAAAGGAGGCCCTGGGTTATTTCTGGGGACTTTGCCAGGTTTTAGAAGTTAATGGAAAAGGTAATTGGATATATTGGATATATGAATTACCTGAAGGAATTCATCTCCTTAGGTGATGTAATAGTTTTTAACTCCTCAAAGTGCTGGACTTGGATCAAGCTTAATAGCTCTTATTTTATAAGAGCTATTTCTACCAATAATTCATGAAGTATGCTGGGCATATATTGTCTCAGTTGGAGTAAGCAGCGAGTCTAAATATCCTAAATAAAATATCAAACATACACAATCAATGCAGTAAAACCTGACTTAGGTGCCTTTTGCATGCAATCCACTCCTAAATGCTGGCTCTTTTCTCACAGAGTCTTTTGGGAGGTTCCTCAATGATTGCTCCTTTCGCTGACCTCTCCCTGTTTCATTTTTTAACATGTGTGTGTGTGTGTGTGTGTGTGTGTGTGTGTGTGTGTGTGTGTCTAACCACTTAGATGGTCTACTTAGCTTTAGGTTTGAAAATATAACTTTTTAAGATAATTCAAGACTGATTACCTTCTGCGGCGTTTATATAGTCCACAGGAAAACTTTTCTTTCAAAATTGCAAGGACAGGCTATTTCTGCTGCAACCATCTTTTTCTACTCTGTTATCAAAGACCTCTTTGGATAGTCTATTGCCTTTTGACATTTCTAGGTGACATAAACTACAGGGCACAGAGGTCAAGATATCTGAATTTTTTAAAGCTCTTTGCTTGTCTTGAGGTCGGAGTAGGTTGGGAGAAGGAATATTAATAGCATTCCAGAAAACTGTTTCCTATGCATTTTCATTCTCTAGTTTTTTTTGATAAATTCTTCCATTTCACTCCCTGGAAGTATGAGAACTGAGGACTGCTAAATGGGCTTTACATTCTTCTGGTATATCCTGTGTTGATGGTCTAGCATCCTTTTTTAGAAAGCTTAAGGCACTTGGCATCTGTTTGTCTCAACTTTGGAGCTTCTGCCAAAGGAAATGGAAAAGTCTCACTTAAAATGTCATATATCTTTAAAATATTTGCCAGGATTGTTCTAAGTTCTTAATCATTTTTTTGGTATCATGGACCTCGCTGACATTCTGGTAGAGCCTATGGACCCCTTCTTAAAGTAACGTTTCTATGTGTATAAAACAAAATATATAGAATTACAAAGGAAACTAATTATATGGAAATAGAGTTTTGTCTTCAGATTCTATGGAAATACAAGTGACCTGTTTAAAACTTACATAAGAATCTTAGTGCTTTACAATTATTATTACATTTATCTTCCCAACACCCCAATAAAGAAGCTGAGGCATTATAAGGATAAGTACCTCATCTAAGACCACATACTTAGTAAGTGGCAGAGAAAGCATTCAAACTCTGGCAGTCTGACTCCACAGCATTGTTTTGATGCTATGCATATAGAATCCCCTCAAATTCATTAATAGTTCAGGTAGCAACTGCCTCAGTATTGGGACAGTATTAATAACTAATTTTGCATTAACTCCACTCCCTAGTTTGGTGATCATTTCATGAGGACTTTGGTTTACTGGAGGAGGGACAAAATTTTAGAATTAATCCACGCTCCATTTTTCCCCCCGAGGCCAGGATATCAAAAGAGGTCAAGTCCAAATATGAGACTGAGTTCACCTGCTGCTGCATCCATGTGGAATACCCAATCCTATGATTTAAACCACTATTTGTTCCATTTTCTTTTGCTTGTAGCTAATAGCATCCTAACTGATATGCCCCAAAATGACTAAGATTGAATATTCTGGCAAACCAGGAGAAGGGAGACTTGAAGCAAATTACATTGATTTAAAAAATTAATAAAATATAGCATTTCTTATTTTCCTCTTAAAGAGTAAAATTCATACCCAATGTGTAATAATATCTGTCTCATAATGTTTATTGTGAGAATTAAAGGAGATAAGGTTCTTAGGAAAGTTGCTTTAATGGTAGTCATTATTACCACTCTTCCCATTAGACTGATTATTTGGAAGTTGTGCGAAATGAGGAAGAGGCAGCAGAGAAGAGACAGAGAAACAAGCAAAAATAGCCTTACAAATACTGGGCTTTTAAAGTATCCAAAGCACTTTATAAATGTAAAATATTTCCACATAGAACTCAGTCTGTGCATTTTTAGTTACTATTCATCTAGTAATGTCACATTGGTATTGTCATTCTTCTTATTTTCTATTTTTATTAAATGAGAATTTTGAAAACTAAGAGAAAGTATTGTTCATTTTTGTTCTTTAGATAGGAATAGTAATATCTGCTCTCATGTTTTAATTATCTTTATAAATTTCTTTTTTTTTTTTTTTTTTAGTTTTCATCATAAGTATGCTCAGCAATTGGAATTTTTAAATCTGTGGTTCTGACGGAATGTTTTGGCTCAGGACTGCACATATAAACAGCATCTAGTTTTGTTGTCCCCCGCCCCTTACACACACACTCACACACACACGTTTGCTGTGTATTAGACAGAACCTTCGCTGTAAACACCCTGCCTAACCTCTCATATTTGGCCATGTCGACAGATTACTTGGTAGCCTATTTTCAGTGGGAAACGTGTTCAAAATCTGGAGGAATCGAAATCAATAACTTCATCATCAATATAGGCTTGGAATGCCTTTTAATTTTCATTCTTTTAGGAGCCAAGAATCTATAGTAAAAGTTCTTAATCTGGGATCTATGCATTGGTTTTGGGCATCTGAATTTGTTTATATATATAGATATAGATATAGATGATATAGATATAGATATAGATTTTTTTTTTCTTTTAATAATGTATGTGCGTGTCTATGTGCATTTTTGGGAAGGAAAGTCTCCATAGTTTTCACCAGATTCCAGAATGGTCCTAGACCCAGAAGGTTACGAACTACGTTACTAGCTCTTGACAGCATTATAAAAGGATGCAATCGATCTTCACCCATCTGGCAGGCCGCGGAGGGGCGGGGACGAGGAAGGAGGGGGACAGCCCGCACCCTAAATAAAAATGGCGGAAGCTGCTTCACACGTAGCCCCCCACGCAGAAACGCTAGAAGGCACCCGTCACTCTCTCTCCACCTTCCCACTACTGACCCCGGAAGAACTCCGCCCTTGCGGCCGGGCTGTGGCTTCTCAGCGCTGGGCTGCGTGGGGAGAAGCAGGCGTGGGCCAGCCGCACCTGGCCTGGTGTGCCAAGTATACCGGTGGAGCGGGCGGCCATGGGGCGGATGGGGTCGTGACGCCGGGTGGACAGAGGCGGCGCGCAGGGCGTGGTGGGGTGCAGGTCTCAGGGCGGGCCATAGCCCTCTGGACGCCGAGTGCGGGGTGGACGAACTGAAAGCGGGAGGACTGCCGCGCGGTAGGGAGGTCTGCAAGGGGAGCGCTGAATCGGTGAACGCGCGACTGCTCCAACCCCAATTGAGCTGCAGGGCGGCCGAGTCGAGAGGGAGCCCCATCTCCTGTTCTCTTGGTAATAGGGCCTCAGAAGAGAGTGCGGTGGGCTGGGGTCCTACGATGGAGGTGGGGCAGGTGGTGTGGTCCAAGTTCAAGCTGGGAAGGGTTTTTGGACGGGAAGATTACGCTTTCTTTGAAGATGCTTTAGCATCAGGAGGTTTGTTGCGTCGGAGCCCTTATGTAAATAAAGCTCAGCATTTATTTTACGGAAGGATGACTCAAAAGATCTTGCACTTGCACAGACCGTTATTATTTTATCATTGCAATTAAGCAATTTTGCTGTGTGTCTTCTCAGTTCTGTTGTATAGATTTATGCTTCACGTCAACTTTTGGGGGTGTTTCAGACTTTCTTGGATTATAAATCCAAGTGTAGAATAGAATTTTAGGGTATTTAAAGAAGCAAACTCTATAACTATTTTGAACTCTTCAGTAGTTGGAATGGAGAGAAACGAATAATATTACATAGTACAATATTTTTGGTAATGTTTTAGACCCCCTTGTACAAATGTGAATAATCGTGAAACTGCCTTCATGTTTATTTTAATTGATATTTAAGAAAGCAACTGAAATGACTGGTTTTTTAAAGTTACTCGTTTGATGATTATGTTTGGAATCATTTTCTATGATTTTAAATGAAAAGTAATGAGAGTGCAAAACTAAAGATTTGTCAGAATTCTTTTAAGAAAACGTCCTCAGCAAATTCAAGTGTTTGCTTTTATTTTCTTTCCCCTCTGCTTAAAATTTTGGAATCCTCTTTATGAAGAAAATCACTTTGGGTGAATTTCTCTCAATATTTTTTCTTTTTAATGTAGTAGCATAGATGGCTTGATGATCCAGTATCTAATTACTAAAAACGCTTCTCAAAATGAAGTCAGTTTGGGCGATGGGGATGGGGGTGAAAATGTGGTTTTTTTTTAAGTGTAGCATTTAAAAAAATTAATACATGTAGGCACTTTATTAAAAAAATCAAATATTAGAAAAGGACTTAAGTGAAAAGCAATGGTTCCTTGCCCAGTCTCTTAACACCCCTAGTCTCATTCCCCAGATGACCAGTTTTCACTTGTTTAACTGTTTCTTCATGGTTTCCTTTGTATTTCTCAATAATGTCTATATCAGTTTTTTGGTTGGGATAAATGTACTATATTTGAGTTAGAACTAATTATACTGAGCTTAAGCATTGCAATTGGAATATGGGTAAGAGAGAATTAAGTTTATACTATGTCACTAATAGCGAATAAGGTAAGTGCTAGCAGTAGCAGTAACCCACCCTAAGAAGTATTACTGCGTTTGATTTGAAACTACTACTCAGTCAGTGGTTTTGATACTTGTCTGAAAAAAAGGGGTGTATTAACAGAAATGAATAGTCTATTGGGGTCAAGAAAAAGAGATATATGGATAAATATAAAGGACTTAAAAGTTCAGCAAATAAACTTTTACATAAGGATTGTTGGTAATTTTTATTTTTTCTTGGTTAATGTTTCTACAGCATTTCCCGAGGAAAAGAAATATTAAATTTGGTAAGCATAAACATACTGGAGAAGCCTACTCTCTTGTGCATCAGAGACAGTTCTCAAGCTTTTTCTTGGCCTGGATGAAATATTTCTCAGGCAACCTTTTTTTACTTATTATTAATTCAGCTCTCTACAATCTGTTATTTCACAGAGGGTATGTTTTGATAGCGTAAGCATTCTTTCACAAGATAATATATTTCCTTATTGTAAATGAACAAATTTGTAAACTAATTTATACATCAATTTTATGCAAACTTTTTTACTACGTGTCTAGCTGGGTACGTGGATAAAATTGTATTTCTAGCTCTACAAAGCATAGACCCAGATCCTGAACGGTTATGTTTCTGTCAAGCTTCTGCTACCTCTAAGGGTCTCTCTGAATGATAGCTGCCTCGTCTGTAGACATTTGATTTTTCTTTATCTAGTTTCAATAAAAATAGGCATTAAAACAATATCAGAATTTCATAGCATGTATGTGGCATTTTGAATATCTTTAAAATGGCACAGTAGGAGAATAAATGCATGAGTTCTTAATTTCATTGAACTCTGAGTTTCTTTTCTAGCCCCAAGAGTCATGATTCCAGTCAGATTCCCTTCAGTAACCCCTCCTTATCTACTCCCACTGTTATCTGAGGGAAATAAGTGGGAAGAAATAGATTTTAAATTACTTCCACTGTTATCTGAGGGAAATAAGTGGGAAGAAATAGATTTTAAATTGCTCCCACTGTTATCTGAAGGAAATAAGTGGAAAGAAATAGATTTTAAATTACTATATTAAAGCTGAAACGTTTAACGGAAAAGAGAGAATCCTAGAACCTGTAGTTTTCTAAGGAAAATTTCCTATTTGAACTTAAAGTTCAAATCTAACTCATTTTTTTGGCTACTTTGGTGATTATTAATTTATTTATTAATAAACATTTATCTCAAGTGCATTTGGCTACGAATGTTATTTTCTTCAGGTAAGTGTAGTATGAATAATTAATTGCAAAAAAAAGCTGATGGAGTTAAATTTTTAATGTGTATTTTCCATTGGTAGAGTAACTAGACATCTTTGTGGCTAATATGTTTTTATGTTTCATTTAATGAAGATTAGAAGAGGAGTCATGTCAGAGGAAACAGTAAGCGAATCACAGTTTTCCTTGAAGACAGCAGCACGAAGAGTGTTTGATCTTCCTCTGTCTTGGTACTATTCTCTCTCCCAGGTAAAAAAAAAAAAAAAATGAAACTAATATGAAGTTAATGATAAGTTTATTGCTCAGAGCACATAGTGTTTACAGTATTTAAATCAATTGAAGTTTTAAATGGTTCATTCAAAATGTTTAAGGTAATATAAAACTTGGTTTTTATTTCATTTTGTAAATCATATAACTCTTAAGAGAGGATTGCATTACTTTAAAAAATCTTCCTAACTTAAATGAATTTGCAGTCCATTACAGTTACGATTTTAACCATTTTTAAATGTGCAGTTCAGTAGCATTAGGTATATTCACATTGTTGTACAACCAATCTCCAGAACTCTTTCATCTTCTAAAACTGAAACTCTATAGCCATTAAACAGCAACTTCCTCCTACTAGTCCCTGAAACCTTCATTCTCCTTTCTTTCTATGAATTTAACTACTATAAGTACATCATAAGTGGGATTATATAGTATTTGTCTTTTTGTGATTGGTTTATTTTACCTAACATAATGTCCTCAAGTTTCATCCATATTGTATATGTGCCAGATCTTCTTCTTTTTCCACGTTGAATAACATTTGATTGTATGTATATACCACATTTTGTTTATTCATCCATTGCTGGACACTTGGATTGCTTCCACTTTTTGGCTGTTGTGAATAATGCTGCTATGAACATTACTATACAAATATGTATTCGAGTCCCTGCTTTAAATTTTTTTGGATATATACCTAGAAGTGAAATTGCTGAATCATATAGTAATACTACTTTTAATTTTTTGAGGAACTGCCTTTGTGTATGAGTGGGTGTACTATTTTTTATTTCTACCAGTAGTGCACAAGGCTTCTGATTTCTTAATATCCTTGCCAACGTTTAATACTTTCGGTTTTTTTTTTATAGTAGCCACCTGGTGGGTATGAATTGGTATCTCATTGTGGTTTTGATTCACATCCCTAATGGTTAATGATGTCAAACATCTTTTCATGTGCTTATTATCTATTTGTATATTTTCTGTGGTAATAGCCCTTTTATTCTTAACATTTGCTTCTAATGCAATTTGCACTCCATTGTATTAACATACACTAAACTTATACTGAGTTTCATCAAATTCAAGATGATCATTTTTTACATTTCAACATTTCCAAAAGCTGCTTATATCTTAAAATGAATAGAATCTTACATTGGTGAAATATAGTGTAATTTTACATATCTGGGAAAAATGTTGCACAGATAAGGTATATGAGAATAATGGTGGTTACTGTTTAGTGTTCAGTATGTTTAAGATATTTTTAGATCTTTATGCACATAATGTCTCTAATCCTCAAAATAACCCTGGAATTTGGATATCATCTCCATTTTATGAATCAGAAGGATTCGGGAGCTTAATTAACTTGTCTAAAATTGCATATATGATATGTGATTTGAACTTATACCTCTTTGATCCTGAAACCCATTACTTCTTTCCTTTTTCAGGATTATGTGCTTAAAATAAAATTTGAAAAATATGGGACAAAATTGAAGAGAAAATAAAAATTGCAACAATTTCTTTATAAAAGTTTATTTCCTATCTTTAGGTATTTTATTTCTGTTTATCTCTCTCTGTCCCCCAGTCATTGCCCCCACCCCCAGTACTCCCTCATTCAAAATTATAAAATTGTAAATTTTGAGCATTTTCTCTTTCATTAAAATTTTTTTATGAATATAGATATAATATAGTTTATTGACTATTTTTTTGGTTGTTTCAACAATTCATTACTTATATATAAATCTTTGTCCAATTTTTATTAAGGTAGATGCCTAGAAATGAAAATATTGAGTCTAAGTGTTTGGTATTGGTCCTTTGATTTGTTTATATTAGTAGACCACTTGAATGACATTTTAAAAAGCCAGCAACAAGATATTGCAACATCCACTGTGTGTCAAGCACTGTGCTAGACTTTTTTTTTCAAGAAAAAAATTTAGTTTTATTTTTTAAATTTTTATTTATTTTAAATTAATTTTTAATTAAATGATTTCAATGACTTAAATTTATTTGTGCTAGACATTTTAAATTAGGAACATTTACAAATTCATTTAATCCTCAAAATAATTCTAAAATAATATTCTTTAAAATTTATTATATGAATAGCTAATACATTTACATGGTTCAAAAATCATACATACGGGGAGATGTTTTATTCTATTTCAGTCCCCATTCACTTAATATTTTACAGGGTTTCTTTATTCAAATATCAACAAAAGTAGTTATATATTCTTATTTTCTTTTATAGAAGGTAGCATACTACCTATGTTCTTGTTTTTTTGGTACTTAACGTATTTCCTGGATATCTTTCCATATTAATATATGTAGATCTACTTTTTCTTTTTTTACTCCCACAGCTACAGGATGTTTCTATACATGGGCATTTAGGTTTCTGATTTTGTATTGCTAGAAATAATGCTATAGTGAATAAGCTTGATATAGTTCAATTTATACAGGTATAGGTATAGGACAAATTTTTAGACTTTGGATTTCTGAGTCCAAGAGTATATGTATTTGAATTTTGATAGATATTACTAAATTGCCCTCCGTAGAGATAGTATTATTTGTTTTGTACCCGAAATTTTGGGATTTTTGCCAACTGATAGGTGAGAATGATATTTCACCATACTTGTAACTTTTATTTCTGTTATATGTTAGGTTGAGCATCTTTCCATAGATTTAAGAGCAATTTGTATTAATTATAAACATTTTAAAGTTTTTTTTTTTTTTAAACATTGTTAATTGCTTTCCAGACTGGCTGTATCAACCCATAATTTCACTAGTAATATTTGACAATGCTTGTTTTTTCATGTCCTAGAAATAAAAAAAAAACTTTATTAACATTTTATATTTCTTCTTTTATAAATTATTTTTGTATACTTTACCATACTGATTTTACTGTACCACCTACTTTTCAATCCTAGGAATAATTTTCTGAGGCCAGGACTGTTGTCCAACTTGGTCCATGGACTGTTTAAAAATATAATATAAAGAATCATTGCAGGTAAACTTAAAGATAACATCCTTTACTCTCAGTCATGGCACTTAGCATCTAAAACTCATTCCATGTCATGGAATGCTCTAAGTGGGTCAGCAAACCACAGCCTATGGGCCTAATCAAGGCCTGTTTTTTTGTAAGTAAAGTTTTATTACACAATTATCACATATACTCATTTATTAATATATTATCTATGACTGCTTTTACATTAAAGAATTAAGTGGTTGCAGTAGAGACTGTATGTTCCAGAAGCCTCAAATACTTACTACCTGGCCTTTTTGAAAATGTTTGTTCACCTCTTTGCTAAGAGAGCAGGCTATAGTTTGAATAGCATTAAGGGACCAAGAAAGGACCAAGGAAAAGCTGAGTTCTTATTTGGACAATTCTGTAGTATTAGAATTGGATTTGACTTTTTATTTAAAAAAAGACATGAAATGTTTTTGTTTATTAGTTTAACCTCCAAAAATTGACAATCCATGTCGGATGCAATTCATTTATATAATTAATTGCATAATGAGATATATCATCATTGTGACTGATGTAACTTCAACAGATACATAATATGCATGGATTTAAACACATCTTGTCTGATGCATTTTGATTCATGTTCCAACACTGTCGAATTGTGTGATCTTTCGCAAGTTACTTAACCTTCTTAAAGCCAATTCTTATCTACAAAAAGGATGAAAAAAAACTAGCACACAGTAAAAATGAGTGAGAACCGAATAAATATTAACTCCTATTTTATTTCCGTGTATCATTTAAGGAATAATATATTTTCCAAGTATTTTTTCTTTTATTTAATGAATACATACTCTAAACAAAATACTTGTGTCTCTCTAGCGCCTATGATTTTCTTAATGATTACTTTGGTATATTACTGTGTATCATGTTAGTACAAATTGACTCTTTTTCAGTTGGAAACCACCACATGAAGAAGTAAGAAGTTGTGTCGATTCTCCAAATTGAGAATGTTAACTGAGAAAGAAAAACTAAGAATTAACTAAGCACTTAAGAGTAAAAATCTGTCGAAATTCAGTGTGGTATCCTGAATTGGTCTTGAATAGAAGAGAATATTAGTGGAAAACCTGATGAAATCAGAATAAAGTCTATAGTTTAATTAATAATATTGTACTAATGTTAATTTCTTAGTTTTCACAAAGAGTACTTACTGTGATTATGTAAGATATGAATATCAGAAAACCTGAGGGATGTGGGAACTTTCTTTGCATTCTTTGCCACTTTTCTGTTAATCCAAAATTATTTCAAACTAAGATGTTTGTTAAAATAAGCTAAAATATTAAGAGCTCACATTTTTTTGAATGCCTACCATGCGTCAGATATTACTTTATATATGTACAAATTACAACAACGCTATAAGGAAGATATTAATATCTCTATTTGTCTGAAGTTTACAGTTAGCATGTGACATGTTGTATCTTCCAGTTAGAGAGTGCCTTTTAAAGAGAGATTAATATAATTAACAGTGCCTTTTAAAGAGAAATTTATTCAACATGTATTTATTAAGCATGACTGTGCTTTAGTCAAGCTATAAAGAATTGAGTAAGATCTAGACATAGTCCTTGCCCTTATTTTCTTAGAACCTCAATAAGACTTAAATCACCCACTGCCACCACCACCACCAAAAAAAAAAAAAAAAATGTGTGGTAAGTACTGCATTTGAGGAATAGATCAATTTAGCTCTAGTGAGAAGTTTATGCTAAGTAAAGTGAAATAAGGTTATTGGAGTGGGAGACTTGTGTGTGACTAAATAACTATTCCGTTTCCAGAGAACATTAGTTGAGGGAGAAAAACTTGACAAGAACATTAAACAATGGCATCATGTTACGGAGTGGGGAGGATTGTGAAATCTGAGCACAAAGAATAGTGTCTTATTCCTTTCTTTGTATTCTCAGTGTGTGTGGTCCATAAGTTGGTGCTCAATTTGTGTTGAATAAATAGGACATGAATTTTCACTTGTCTGGAGGTAAGGAAATAGACTATATCACCTCAAAAAGCCCCTCTGAGCTTTGGGAATCTGAGATGTTGTATTTTCAGTGTTCCAGGCAATGATAGAGGAAGTAATTGACTTTTTTTCCTGGGGGAAATTGTAACAAAATGAAGAGTGACAGGCAGGAGTAATATTAGAGACCTTCAAACCTTGTGTTGTCTAGATTACTTATGATTAACATATCTCCGTGGGAAATTTGCCATATTTTTGTCATGGAAAATGTTTCTTTTTTCATGAGATTAGGACTATAATTGTTAATGGGTCTTTTGTGTAAAAATAATACATAACATATAAACAGGATTTAGTTCTTAATAAAAATGGATTGATTTATATTGTATTTGAATTTACATTAATAAAGCACATTATATATCTGAGAGAGTAATTATAATTTTGTATTTATGTTTCCTAATACTCTAACTTCAGTTAGAGGATGTAGTAAATTAACAATTTAAGAACACATGATCACTTAGCTGTGACTGGGTCTGTGTTAATAGATTATTTTTTTTAGTAGAGGTCTCAATTTTGTTATTTACTCAGGCAATAAATAGTAATCTTTACATTTGTTCTAAGGATATTTTTTTATGATAAAGTCATGAGAGTTTATAAAATATAATGAAAAGGTGTTCCTAATATTTTAGAATTTATTTTATTATTGGCTCTTTAGCATCCCAATTCAAGGAACTTGTATTTTTTTCTAACTCTAATTTGGTTGGTATGAACACTGGAGGTATGGTTCCAGAGGGAATAACATGGACATGGAAAGAAATAAAAGTTTGGTAATGCCTATAATAGAGACATTACTGAAGACTAATTCTTATAATTTGTGAAAACATCTGAGGCAATGTTGGACTGTTTTAATGTTTCACGATAGTTTTAGAGAGATTTCAATGGACTTGGAAGAAAAGTAAAGTAAGGATAGTTTCAAATTTTTTTGTTAGATCATAGTCATTGAAGCCATATGCTAATGGCAAGAAGCAGTAAATCATTTTTGGTATACTAGAAAATGAGCAATTCCTTTGGATTTATGTATAGACCCAACATATTATTTTTTTAAAAAACAGCTTTATTGAGTTATGATTGATACACATTAAACTGCATGTATTTAAAGTATACGGTTTAAGTTTTGACATATGTATATATACCCATGATATCCTTACCACAATCAGGATAATGAACATATCCATGGTCTCCATACATTCCTCATTCTCCTTTGAAATCTCTCTCTTTGCACCTTCCTGTCCAACTCCCTTCCCCTACATTTCCCCAGAAAGCCACCGATCTTCTTTTTGTCACTGCAAATTTGTTTGCATTTGCTTGAGTTTTATGTAAATAGAATCATACAGCATGTACTTTCTTATGTCTGGCTTTTTTTACTCAGCCTAATCATTTTGAGATACATACATATTGTGTATTAATAGTTAATTCTTTTTATTACAGAATAGTATTATGTTGCATGAATGTACCAGTTTGTTCACCTATTCACCTGTTGATGGACATTTGGGTTGTTTCCTGTTGTTTTTTTAAATTATAAATAAAGCTGCTAAGAACATTCCCATGCAAGTCCTCATATGTGCTTTCATTTCTCGTGGGTAAATACTTAGGACTGAAATGGCTGAATCATAAGGTAAATATATGTTTAATTTTTTTAAGAAAATGCCAGACTTCCAAAGTGGTTGTACCATTGTTATAGCCAGTTTTTTTTTTTTTAATTTTAGCTATTCTCATTGTTTTAATTTGCATTTCTCTTATGATCAGTAATGTTGAACATGCTTTCATGTGCTTATTTGTCATCCTTATATTTTCTTTGTTGGTTTGTTTGGAGCTTTTGCCCATTTTAAAATTTTTTTATAATTAAGTTTTGATAATTCTCTATATGTCCTGGATATAATTCCTTTATCACATATATGATTTGCAACTATTTTCTCCTCATCTGTGGACTGTCTTTAACAGTGCCTTTTAAAGAGAAGATCCTTTTAATTCTGAAGTCCAGCTTGTCAACCTTTTGCTTTTTTTTTTCCCCAATGGATCAGGCTTTTGGTGTCATCTCAGAAAAATATGCTAACTAAAGATCGAAGTGATTTTTTCTTATGCTTTCTTCTAGCACTTTTATAGTTTTAGGTTTTATGTTTAGGTCTGTGATCCGTGTCTTAATTATTATATATGGTGCAAAGCATTGATTGAAGGTCCATTTTATTGTGTATGGCTCACCAATATTTTTCCAGCAGCAGTTGTTGAAAAGACTATTCTTTCTCTACTGAATTGCCTTTGTACCTTTGCCAAATGTAGTTATCTGTATATGTGTGGGTCTATTTCTGTATTCTCTCTCCTGTGCCATTGATCTGTTTGTCTCTCTTTACGCCAATGTGACACTGTCTTATTTATTGTAGCTTTATAATAAGTCTCGCAATCTGGTCATTTTAATCTTCCAACTTTTTCTTTTTCAAAATTATCTTGACTTTTCTAGATCCTTATCTTTTTCATATCCACATGAATTTTAGAATCAGCTATCAGTTTCTACCAAAACAAAAATAAAACAAAGCTTGCTAGGGTTGTCGTTGAGATTACATAGAATATATAGATCAGTTTGGGGACAACTGACGTCTTTATTGAGTCTTTCAACCCGTGAGTAGGTTACATCTTTGCACTGATTTGGGTTTTTTTTTCCTTTTCTCTCAACATTGTTTGCTAGCTTCCAGGGTACATGTCTTTCACAGCTTTTGTCACATTTATCCTTAAGTAGTTCATCTTTTATGATGCTATTGTAAATAGTACTTTTAAAATTTCAATTTTTAATTATTTGTTACTAGTGTATGAAAATATACAGATTTTGTATCGTGATCTTGTATCCTCCAACTTTATTAAACTCATTCCAGTAGCTTTTTGTATTTCGTAGGCTTTTTCTACACAGATGATCATGTGTTTTTAAATGATAATATATAAATCTCTTTATTGCATTATAGTTTAAAAGTGTATATCAATTCAGTTTTTCAGTTTTAAAATTAATTTCATTTTGGAAAATTTTAACCATATACTTGACATCCAGCTTCAATAGTTATCCACACATAGTCTGTAGTTTTGTTTTCTTATTTTGATAATGTCTTTGGTTTTGATATTCACAGTAATGCTGGCCTCATAAAATGATTGGAAAGCCTTTCCTCTTTCAATGGAATTGGTATTTCTTTCTTAAATATTTTGTAGAAATTACCCTATAGTTTTCTTTGTTAGAAGATTTTAATTTAGTCAGTTTCTTTACTAGGTATGTAATTTGTAATTATGTTATCTATTTCTTTCTAAGTAAATTTTGATAGTTGCAGACTTTCAAAGAATTGGTCCATTTCATCTAAGTCGTAGAATTTATGGGCATAGAGTTGTTTATAGTAATCCTTTTTTATTCTTTTCATATCTGTGTGATCTGTAGTAATGATCACTTTTTCTTTTCTGCTTTTGAATATGTATTTTCTAGCTCTTTTTAAAAAAATTAAACTGGCTTTAGGTTTTATTGATTTAAGAAAAAAACCCAGCTTTTGAGTTTATTGATTTGATTTTCCATTTCACTGATTTCTCTTTAGCCTTTATTAGTATTGTCTGCTTGGTTTGGATTGGATTTGCTCTTTTTCTAGTTTCTTAAGGCTCAGATTGTAGCTTTGATAACTTTTCTTAATGTAAGCATCTAATGATATAAATTTTCTTTTAAAGGCAAAGCTACATCTCAGTTTGAGGCTTTTGTTCCTTTGTGGTTATCGAGAAGGTACTGATGTAGTTTATGCTCCCCCACAGAAACTGCTATTTCTCTTCCCCAGTTGTGCACCATTAGAGAGACTTTCTCATGACTTTTGCCATGTTTTCTGTGAGTATCGGGGATTTGTGAAGATAAAACCTGCAAAATGTATGGATTCCCACTATATTTGCAGCATACCTTACCAGTCCCCCAACACTCAGGTTATTCCATTCTCTGTCATCAGTGCATACTCAGTCTCCACCAATTTTCCAACCATACTAGCTGAACCCTTCTTACTGATGTACTTCTTACTGATGTGTCTTGTCTCTGTATGCCAGCATGCATGTCTACTCTCTCTCTGCAAATACCTGTGTGTCCTTGGTTTGGGGTCCAGTTGATTACCCTGCAACTGTAGCGTTCTGATGGGTTCAAGAAAAATTGAGAACTTGCCATTTGTCTGGCTTTTTTTTTGTAAGGTTGAAAGTGACCCCCTTTCTGTCTCTCTACATCTCCAATCCTATAGCTCTAATTTAGAGTTCTTCATTTTAGGTTAATAATGCCTGTCCCCCAAGACAAAGTTAGTTAGCAACTCCTCTGATATTAATACTTAGTTCATACTTATACTAGTTTATTTATCACATTATACTGTAGTTATTTTGTGAATATATCTGTCTATTAGCACACTGCCTGAGACAAGCAAGATCTGTATCTTTTGTATACCCAGGGCATTCACTCACTATATGCTTACTGAATAGAATTAGTACAATAAGATTTTCATTTTCATTTTCATAGCACAGTCCCTGTACATTGTAAGATGCTGAACATCTATTGATTAATTCATGAATAAAAGGGCTTATTCAGATGGTATTTAGAAATTGAGTTAGTGTATGTTTGTCCAAATTTCCAGATAGTTTAAAAAATTGATTCATTTAGAAAGTTTGACTTAATTATTCCGATAATTAAAACTCTTGCTGTGATTCTGACACTAGATTTGGTTGTATGAATTAATCATTAGTTCAACAAATATTAATGGGGTTGAATTATTTTATGCTCTTGATGATTCTGGGTAACATTATTTACTTGAGAACTTCAGAACAGTGGGTAATACATTACTACATTTTTTGGGGGGAGGGGGAAAGGGTTCTAAAATTTAAATTGAGCTAGCTGCATTGAATGAGTAAAATATTACCTGGCTGATATTTAGAACTAGGTTAGCTTAAGAATAATTTTAGTTCTTATGTCTTTATTTTAAGTGAACAAATGAAATACTTTTTTTTCAATCTAACTGCATCTTTTTCAGATCAGATTTTCACCGGTAGCTAAAAAGTTGTTCGTGGTAACTGCAGTGAGTGCTGTATCTGTAATTTTTCTGGCCCATCACTTTAAAAGAAGACGTGGAAAAAAGAAAGGAAAAATAATACCATGGGAACCAGAGCACCTCATACTTGAATACACTAAAAGAGCAGCATCAGACAAAGGTATATATAAATAGCTGAATTAAGTCTACGAAGAAAATTTTATATGTAAATCATAACTGAAGTGCAGTGGTTTAGCCTTCTAAATTTTCCTTTTAATATTTAATTCACTGGTAGTACAGATTAATTTTAGAAAGATTAGAAAATACAGATTAGCAAACAGAAAAAATTAAAATCACTGGAAACTTTGCTATCCAGAAATAACTACTGATAATACTTTGGCATATAACTATCCATTTATATTCCCGTTTAAAGATAATATTGAAATATTATATAATGGTCTCTGCTATCTGTGGTTTTGCTTTCCACAATTTCAGTTACCCATAGTCAACCATTGGAAAACATTAAATAGGAAGTTCCAGAAGTAAAAAATTTATAAGTTTTAAATTGTGTGCTGATATAAGTAGTGTGACAAGGTCTCATGATGTGCTGCTTCATCCTACCCCCAATGTAGATCATCCCTTTCTCTAGTATATTCATGCTGTATATACAACCTACACATTAATCATTTGGTAGTCTTCTCATTATTGGATTGACTTTCATGGTATCACCGTGCTTGTGTTCAGGTAACCCTTATTTTACTTAATGGTCCTAAAGCACAAGAGTAGTGATGCTGACAATTTGGAAAAGGCAGAATGAAGCCATGAAGAGTGTGTGTGTGTGTGTATGTGTGTGTGTGTAAGAAAAAAACAGTATATAAAAGGTTCAGTACTATTCATGGTTTCAGGCATCCACTGGGGGTCTTGGAATGTATTCCTGGGTTGGGGGAGACTACTCTATTAGTCCTTCCATATCAAATATATATCTATGCTACCATTTTCTTATTTATTTTTTTTTCAGTATTATTGAGAAATAATTGACAGGTGCTATCATTTTTAATGTATACTTGTGTTAAATTTGTACAAATCAACCCTAATTAACTGCTTCCCTGTTGTTTTCTTTAGGATGTCCTTCTTGCTTTGCATATACTTGTCTGATTATTTTCATAGTCTATTAAGTTTAGAAGTAGAATAGCTGGCCATTAAAGGATTTGTAGTTTTTGGTTAACAATTTAATACCTACTGCTAAATTGTATCAATGAAATTAATTTATTGAGCATGCTGGATTTCTTATTTAAAAAATTTTTTATTATCTTTAAATTTATGATTTACTGTTTCATGTTTTTGTGATTTGTATGGCAATTAATGACTACTTTGTGCATTTGACAGAATTTGAGATTATCTTTAAGTTCTGTCAAAGACAAAGGATCTCAGCTTATAATTATGCTAATGAAGAACTTCTCAGTAAATACTCAGGGTCTGCACAGAGTTTGGCCTCTAAGTAGTACGTAAGTAGTAAGTAGCGCCTAGTACAGTGAACATTACAACAATAATGGTGGGTTTTACTGAGATTTTATTAGATCTCAGGTGCAGTGCTAAATGCTATATATTGACTGTGTTGTTTAAATTTTACAGGAATCCTGTGAATTAGGACTGTAATACTATATTATTGTTAGCATCTTATACATAAAGAAAATTGAGATATAGAAGAGTTAAGTGACTTGCTCAAGTTCATATAACTAATAAATGCCAAGATTTGAATTGAGGAGTTTCTTAACATTAAGATAACCTAAGACACAATGTTTGCCCTAAATGAATGATAAGATGGTTAAGGGAGACAGATATATAAAAAACTAATTACAATACAATGTGATGTAGATAAAGTTTTGATGTCATTCAGGGAAGGATGTGCTTATATTTTGTTAAATTTATAATTTATGGGTTCACAGTTACCAGTATTGATTACAATAGACCATTAAAAACTGCCTTGATTAGTTAGCCGCATGTTTTGTTCTTTATTTTCAGAAGCAGATTTGAGCAGTTAAAAACATTATATATAGATTTTAATAATGGTGTACATTTAATAACTTATATAATTAGGGAAATGTGTTTTAGAATCAGCTTTCTGAATGAATATAACATAAACTGTGATATTTTACCTGAAATTTATCATTGGACTTATTCGTATTTGTAATATTTATATATTTGTTTGGTAGGTTCAAGTTGTTCCAGTAGTAGACAGAATTTGACATTATCTTTAAGTTCTGTCAAAGACAAAGGATCTCAGTCTTATAATTATGCTAATGGAGGACTTTTCAGTAAATACTCAGGCTCTGCACAGAGTTTGGCCTCTGTAAGTAAAGAAAAAAATTTATTATCCTTATAAATTTGTTAACATATCTATTGTTATTGGTTTAAATATTGTATGATTATAGATAGCCTAATGTAGAAAGAAATTTGAAAACTCTGACTGAGCCTGTTTTCTTCAGGCAAGTAAAATTATCCTTTTGCTAAATATTTAGCCATTTTGCTTCCAGGTGTTTTGAGTAAGGGATGTGGTCCTCTGGGTTCCCAAGAAAATGTTGGTGACAAGGAAATGTTGCTTCAAAACTAGATATTCTACAAAAAGTTAGAAGTTGCACCATCCAGACTTTGTACTAGTTCACAAAAATCACTTGATGAGTCTGCTTAAGTAAGTGTTTGATTTGCTGAAGCCAAGTGTGGAGTTCCTCACCTCTTTCTTTGGAGCATTAACATAGTATTGATTGACAAGTGAGAAATGAAGTTAGTATTTGTTTATATATAATTTTTAAATTATTTTAAAAAAAGAGAAGATATATACTTGCTACTAAAGAAGAGGCAAAAATGTACAGTAAAATAGGGGTCCCTAATTCCCCGGCTATGGACCAGTACCTGTCTATGGCCCATTAGAAACCATGCTGTACAGCAGGAGGTGAGTGGCAGGTGAGTGAGCGAAGCTTCATCTGTATTTGCAGCTGCTCCTCAGCGCTAGCATCACCGTGTCAGCTCCACCTCAGATCATAAGGCATTAGATTCTCATAAGAGCATTGTTCCCTGGTGCCAAGAAGGTTGAGGACCGCTGCAATGAAGATGTGTTCCTGATCCTCTCAGTACTCTCTCTTGAGACAAGCATTGACAATTTCTTACATACTTCCAGGGAGTGCATGCCTCTAGCATCATGTATATTCATTTTTAAAAATAGTTTATAGAACACCGTATTTTGTTCTGTGTCTTCTATATATTTTTTTGGAATATATAGCTGCCCATTCTTAAATGCTTAAAAATATAGTAATTTTTCAAAGGCTGTTCTATGGTAGGAACAATTAGATCAAAAGCCTCCAGCTTTCATTCCTCTGTGAAACTGAGCAGAATAATGAAGTATATATCCATTCTACAATTTGGACTTCCTCTGTGTCAGAAAAGTGCCTCTGTTTTGAATTTTCTCAAATGAAAGTTGAAGTCGTTCTTGACAAGCAGTAGAGAAAGGGAGTTTTATGATAATGGTGTGAATAACAAGTCTTTAGCCTCACTTGTCTTTAGCATCACTTTACGTTCATCAACTGACCTAGTGATTCCACTGCCAGGTCTATAAACCCAGATTTCTACCTTTTAATGAATGCCTAAATGAGGGTCATGACAATAGGAGTGGAAAGGAGGGAACAGAGTCCACAGAACTTGGTAACTGGAAAGAAGTTAAACACGACTTCTCATTTTCTAGTTTGAGAAATTATAAGGGTAGAAATATGTACTATTAGTGAACATGGGAGGAAAAAGAGGTTTTGTTGTCCTTTTTTGATATAATCTGTTTGAGATGCCAGCAGAAGAGCCAAATAGAGTCACCAAATAGGCACATGGAAATGTGGGCCGAAATTTCTCAAAAGAGAACAGAACTGAAGTTAGAGATTTGGGAATTATCTGCATAAAGGTGACAAATGATTGGCTCAGTGAACTTTGCTAGAGAAGGGAAGATGATAGAGACTTTTTAATTTTAGTTATTTAGCAGCATATAAGCATTGTAATAAACTCTAAATGGAAAATAAACTACTGTAAAAATTAATATAAATGGAGCCACCTTAAAATTGAGTTGGAGCTGCCATACCAGAAGAACTGCCTTGTGAGTCTTATGCCTCAAGCCTTTGGAATTGTTAAAACTGGGCAAAATAACCTTGCAGCATTGTATCCCAAACAACTGTTTGCTAAGATAACAAATCAGATACTGTGAGCACTAGACTGATGACCATCAGATTGAAAATTAAAAACACTCTTTAAAATTAGCATTACTCATAGCTTATCTTCACTTAAATGCCTTCCTTCATTGATGTAGTTATTCTCTTTCATTGACATAATGATTTCCCTTCTCTTTCTCATAAATACCCCTTCCTTTGCCTCCTAATTGCAACACTATTTGGGCTTCTGCCTGAATCAGTGCCACCTGAATAGCTATTCTTTTGAATCTCATATGAAGCTTGTTGCCACTCACTTTTAACCTTTTCTTTTCAGATTAACACTGGTTACCTCAAATCACAGTAGGTGTGGATGAACTTTATAAGTAAATACTTCCTAAAATTGTAAACTATAGAAATAACTGCTTGATTTTTAATAGAAATTACTGATTTATGTTCAAAATATTGTTCTACTTGTTAAAGGCTCAAAATTTTTAGGGTCTTAGTACTTGAGCTTGATTGAATATAATGAGATTTATTTCCTCAGGGAGAAATTAACATGGGTTATTTTATCAAGAATGGGGTTTATAGAAATATTAAATATAAAATATTGAAAAATACTATTACAAAAGAGATTTTGAAGTAACTTCTATTGATCTTAATTTTAGGTCCAGAGTGTCAATTCTTGTCATAGTTGTGCTTGCGGCAATTCTAATTCCTGGGATAAAGCAGATGAAGATGATATTAAACTTGTTAATATTCCTGTGACCACTCCTGAGAACTTATACTTGATGGGTAGGAATAACATAATAAAGTGTTAAGATATTGTATTTATATATAATGTGAAACTAAAGAACTGTGAATTGTTCTAAGGGAAGCAACTATAATTTTAGAACGTTCTTACATCTGTTGAGTGTAGACTATATAACACAACCTATTTTATTGGTGTCCTGTGGGTGCTGTAACAAATTACCACTTGGTGACTTAAAACAACAGAAATTTATTCTCTTAGAGTTCTGGAGGCCAGAAGCCTTAGATCATTATCACTGGGCTGAAATCAAGGTGTCATTAGGGCCATGTTCCCTCTGGAGGCTTAGGAGAGAATCTGTTTATTGCCTCTTCCATCTTCTGGATTCTGGCTTGTGGCTGCATGACTCTAGTTTCTGCCTTCCTCTTCATATCACCTTCTCTGTGTATATCAGATCTCCCGCCGCTTCTCTCTTATAAGGAAAGTTGTGATTGGATTTAGTGCCCACCGGATAATCTGGGATAAACTCCCCATGTTGAGATCATTAATTTAATCACATCTGCAAAGACTCTTTTTCCTTGTAACATTTACAAATTCCAGAGACTAGGACCTGGTATCTATAGGTAGCCATTATTCAGTCTGTTACACTCACCTAACCTAATCTGTTGACTCTTACCTAATGAATCTGTCAGAATCCACTTTACTTAATCTATTTTATCTAGCTATCATTTGTATTCTTTTTATATCCAGAAAAGATTGTGAGTAGAAAGAAGGCCTGGGTTCATGGGCATGGACAATGGATTCGCGGTTACCAGAAGGGATGGGGGAAGGGAGAAAATTTTTTTTTAAAAAATGTGAAAAAAATTATGTATAAATAGTAATAAACTGGCATTTAAAAAAGAAAGAACGAAAAAAGGCCTGTGTTTTACATCTCAGTATTCCTATTGGCTTGACCATGAGCGTTTCTAGAAAGTTTCGCTGGAGCCCACAGAGAACCAGAGAACGAAACACTGAGTCACATTCAAATACTTTTTCAAATGCTTTTTCCTGTTCTTCTGTAGTCTATTTCAGGCTATATTCCTTTTAATGGAAATGCATACTAATTAAAAAAAAAGAAACCAAAAACCTTGATGTAGCTCTGGCCAATAGAGAGCAGTATAGAGGATGATGACTTGGCAGAAGGACTGTGTGCCTCTGAATGCAATTCCAAACTCTATAATAGGTAAACACTACATCACATCTAGTGGTATCAGTATCACAGTAGCTACTTCTGCCTATAGGGAAAGATATGAGTAGTTCTTTTGCCACCCTTTCCAGAAGACTCCAAAGAATTATACTCAATATGTTTCTACATTATATCTAGTAATGAAAATTAGAATTGAAGAGAAATAGAGTAAAACTAGAGAAGTTGCTAGGAGTCTGAGTATCATAAAACCAGGATTAGTTAAATTCCTATGGATTACCTGATCACCCATCTATCATTTCACTTCCCTTTTCAAGATTGATGACATAAAAAAAGGTTGGCAACATATGTTTGAATTCCTATTAGAACACTGATGATAGGAGATAGTTTGGGCCATGTTCCACAGTGAGCTGAGACATAGTACTTTCTGACAGACAATCTGCTGTTAGATAATTTTTCCTTACATTTAGCCAAAATTATCAGATGAAGAGAAGGTGGACGAAGTGAGAAAAGGCTGAAGAAGTTAGAATTGTATAGTTTGGGGAAAGGAAGAGTAAAAAGTGATACAGTGTATTGTCTTTTGAGTGCATAAGTTTTTCAGAAGGAAGGTTTAGGCAGTGATTCTTGTTATAAAATAAACAATGAGGAGAGGGCTAAATTGCATTTAAAGAACAATTTTATTTTTTTAGAGTTGTAGGTTCTCCAGATAATTGAAGAAATGATTTTAGAGGAGAGTTTTCTTTACCGTATGTTAAAAACATCTTGAGAATGACTTGCCTTGATTCTGAGATAGCTTTTAAAAATCTTTTTCTTTAATATGTCTAGAAAAATTAAAAATTTTAAAATGTTTTGGTTTGGTAAGCCCTTTTTTTTAATTTGGGAAAAAAGAGGTATGTATTTACCTGTTTTCCCACATCAGCAGGAACATGGAATTCCCACTTGAACTATAATCCTTTATGGATTCTCCCCATTGTCTTTTAGATTTTTAACTCTGGCCCAGCAATTTATCCAAATCAGCAAATTGGTATCTTAGTGGTTTAAGACTTTTAGTGGAAAAAAAAAAAACCTTTATTCTCTGCATTTATCTTTCCTTTCAGTTTTACTCTCTCCTCCTGAGAACCTTTGGAAAGCTGATAACTTCTTAACAACTAGTTTCTTTTATTTACCCATCAATTTTCTTTTTAATTTAGGCGGATATTTCAAAAGATAGTTGTGTGACTATTAAAAACTAGCTATTGTTGGACTGTGGATGAATTCATCATTCTCAAGATGTTTTTAAGATATGGCAAAGAAAACTAAAATTATTTCTTCAGTTATCTGGAGAACCTACAACTCTATTCATTCCAGAAAAATTCCAAGCACCATATACATTTGAATTATAGTTTTTAAAAGATGAAAATGTATTGGTCATTTCTTTTTTATTTTTGGTTGACTAGAACTGTAGGCCTACAATATATTGGGAAATTAAGATTCTACTATGAAGTGACGTGAGCATAAAATTATTCTTTAGTGCCAAAACATAATCAGACTGTGCCATTGGTGATAACTATCTGAAAAACACTTATGACTCACAGTGATTTTATTTTGGCATTGGTTTTGCTTACTTAACAATTGTTCTGTTCTTAATTTTTAGGTATGGAATTATTTGAAGAGGCATTGCGTCGATGGGAACAAGCTCTAACCTTCCGAAATAGACAGGCTGAAGATGAATCCTATAGTTCCATTAAATTGGGTGCCGGGGATGCCATTGCTGAAGAAAGTGTAGATGTAAGCGTGATTTATTTGAGAGTAGTCTTCATAATATTGGAAGAAGCAAACTATTTTGTTATGTTGACACAGTATGCCTGTTTTTTGTGACATTTAATAGAAGAGCTGTTTATTTTCTCCCTTGGGGTTATTTGGGGATATCTCTTATTGGGCTTTTTCTGTTCAGTTGTTAAATCCCAAATTTGCAATTTATCATCAAATTTCCTGGTTTTCTAAGAATGTATAGAATTAAGTAGATAGGATTTCTAAAGGAATTTTTAAGTCTGTTTTGTGCTTTGGATTTAATTAAGTGTGATTGTAGTCATAAAAATCACATAGCGTTAGAACTGAACTGATACTGATCATCTAGGCTAGCAATTCTCAAATTTGGTCATGCTTCAGAATCATCTGAGAGGCTTGTTAAAACAGATTTGAGGACCCCACCCCCAGGGTTTCTAATTCAGTGGCGCTGGGATAGATCCTGAGAATTTGCATCTCTAACAAGTTCTCAGAACTATTGATGCTCCCGTTCCAGGGACCTTGCTTTGAAAATTTCTGATGTTTCTAACCACTTCGTTGTACAGATAGAGAAACTGAATCCTCAAGAACTGAGATGATTTTTCCAAAGACACAGCTAGAACCCAGGCATCTTGATTTCTGTTGCAGTACTCTCACCACCCAATAGTAGTTTTTTTATGTCCCTCACTTTCTCTGCCTTTCATTTAAAAGTGGCAAATGTTTAGAAGTTTAACATCAGAATGTAATATTTGTTGTGTGTACTTTTTCTTTTGTTGTAGGATATTATTAGTACTGAATTTATCCATAAACTTGAAGCTCTGCTGCAAAGAGCATATCGTCTCCAAGAGGAGTTTGAAGCTACTCTGGGGGCATCTGATCCTAATTCCCTTGCTAATGATATCGGTAAGATGGATATTTTATATGGTTTCTGTTAAATGCATGATTTTCTTTTTTATATTTTTGGAATCATTTGTTTAAATGTACTAATATAGTTATATATCTTTTAGAAAATGGCAAAGAGAAAAAATATTTTTCATATTTTTTTCTTTCAGTTTTATTTTTCATGTGAACTTAATGCCCTTACGATATAAATTCAGGCACTTTCTATTGGTAGGATTGTGACATTATTTTAAAATTACATTATGAATGGAAGAATCTCAGTTAAAGTGTTGGAGGGAGGAAAAAAAATAAACAATAATATAAAAATGGAACAAAGACATACCACCTCAGAAACATGCATATAGCTCATGGTATACATTTAAAATATTTTATGTAATTATATTTCTTGGACCCCATTAATTGCAGGCTAAATTTTGATTTAAGTAGTCGGTACGTACATTATTATATACCATTACTTTTGTTTCCTATTTTAAAGATAAAAGACTTCTTAAGTGGAGTCTTCCAAAGAAAGAATGATTAAAATTGCTTATTCAACTTCTGTAAGTGCTCCAAAGAATGAACTTTAATTATCTTTAACAAGATAATTTGTCTTTTCATTCAAGGAGGATTATTGTTTACTAGTAAAGAAAAAAAAAATGAGTGTTGTTCTCCATTTATTTCTGAAGATGAAGTACTGAAGATGGCTTTATTTTGAAATGTTTACATATCTGTATGTGTTGAAATTAGGTAAAAGATTTCATTTATACAGGCACACCTTGGAGATACTGTGAGTCAGTGCCAGACCAGTTTGATAAAGCTAATATTACAATAAAGCGAGTCATGAATTTTTTGGTTTCCCAGTGCATATAAAAGTTATGCTTACACTCTACTGTAGTCTGTTCAATAGCATTATGTCTTAAAACAAACAAACAAACACACATATCTTAATTTAAAAATACTTTATTGCTAAAACATGCTAATCATTTCAGCCTTCAGTGAGTTTTAATATTTTTGCTTCTGGAGGGTTTTGCCTTAATGTTGCTAACTGAGTTGATCGTTGCTATAGGCTGACCCAGGTGGTTGTGGCAATTTCTTAAAATAAGACAGCAATGAAGTTTGCTGCATTGATTGACTCTTACTTTTATGAATGATTTATCTGTAGTATGTATTGCTGTTTGCTAGAGTTTTTCCCACACTAGAACTTTTTTCAGAATTGGAATTAATCCTCTCAAACCCTGCCTCTGCTTTATCAACTAAGTTTATGTAATGGTCTGAATCCTCTGTTCTCATTTCAGTAGTTTTCATGGCATCTTTACTAGCAGTAGATTCCATCTCAAGAAACTACTTTCTTTTCTCATCCATAAGATTTTTGTGCTTTGAAATTTTTCCCATCTCTCAAATAAAAGCCATTTGAAACTGAGGCAATAATATTGTAAAAACCCAAAGTATCTGTTAAAGTTTTTTCATGAGACTGCAGCAATTCAGGTTTTCCTTCTAAGTCTAATTCTCATTATTTGTGCCACATCTTCAGTTAATTCCTCCACTGAAGTCTTGAGCCCCTCAAAGTCATCCATGAAAGTTGGAATGAACTAAACTCCTGTTAATGTTGATATTTTCACCTATTTCCAGGAATCATGAATGTTCTTAATGGCATCTAGATGGTGAAGCCTTTCTTCTATGTACTTTGTCCAGATCCATCAGAGGAAACAGTATCTATGGCAGCTGTAGCCTTACAAAATGTATTTCCTAAATAATAAGACTTGAAAGTTGAAATTACTCCTTTATCTATGGACTGCAGACTGGATGTTGTGTTAGCAGGCGTGAAAACAACACTAATCTCGTTCGTTATACATCTCCGTCAACAGCTCTTGGGTGACCAGGTGCATTGCCATGGAGCAGTGATATTTTGAAAGGGATTTTTTTTTTTTTTTTTGAGCAGTAAGTCTCAACAGTGGGCTTAAAATATTCAGTAATCTGTATTATAAAGAGACGTGCTATCATCCAGGCTTTGTTGTTTCATTTATAGAGCACAGTTAGACTAGATTTAGCATAATTATTAAGGCCCTAAAACTTTCGGAATGGTAAATGAGCACTGGCTTCAACTTAAAGTCACTAGCTGCATTAGTCCCTAACAAGAGAGTCAGCTTGTCCTTTGAAGTTTTGAAGCCAGGCATTAACTTCTCTGTAGCTAAGGAAGTCCTAGATAGCATATTTTTTCCAATATAAGACTGTTTTTTCTGTATTGAAAATCTGAAGGTGTAGCCACTTTCAGTAATTATCTTAGCTAGATCATCTGGATAACTTGCAGCATCTACATCTGCACTTGCTACTTCACCTTGCACTTTTATGTTATGGAGACAGTGGCTTCTTAAACATCATGGACCAACCTCTGCTAGCTTCAGACTTTTCTTCTGCAACTTCCTCACTCCTCTCAGACTTCATAGAATTGAAGAGTTAGGGCCTTGCTCTGGATTAGGCTTTAGCTTAAGGGAAGATTTTAGCTGGTTTGATCTTCAATCCAGATCACTAAAACTTTCTTCTATATCAGCAATAAGGCTGTTTCTCTTTCTGATTATTTGTGTATTCACTGGAGTAGCACTTTTAATTTTCTTCAAGAACTTTTCTTTTGCATTCACAACTTGGCTAAATATTTGGTTTGAGGGGTCTAGCTTTTGCCCTCTTTCAGCTTTCAACATGCCTTTCTCACTAAGCTTAATCATTTCTATCTTTTGAATTAAAGTGAGAGATGTGTGACTCTTCCTTTCACTTGAATATTTAGAGGCCATTGTAGAGTTTTTAATTTGCTTAATTTCAACACTTGTGTCTCAGAGATAGGCTCAAGGTGAGGGAAAGAGGAAGGGGAATGGCCAGTTAGTGGGACCGTCAGAACACATAACATTTATCAATTATGATAAATAATTGCCTCTTACGTGGGTGCAGTTTGTTGTATCCCAAAACAATTATAAGAGTAGCATTAAAGACCACTGATCAGAGATCACCATAACAAATATAATTTTGAAAGGAATGAAATATTATGAAAATTACTAAAATGTGACATAGAGACATGAATTAAGCAAAGCTGTTGGAAAAATGACACCAACAGACTTGTTCAGTGTAAGGTTGCCACAAACTTTCAATTTGTAAAAAATAATATCTGCGAAGCATAATATCTCAAAGCTCAATAAAATGAGTTATGCCTATATGAGAGTTATTAATTACTGTCTGTATGTCATAGTGACAGTTAAATGAAACCTCTTTGCATTAATTTTGGTTATTGTTTTTTACACTATTATTGTTACCAAAAATTATTTGTTAGACTTGAGAATTTTTAATTCTCTTCTCTTAGCATAAGTATAATATTTTGACATATGGAGATTACAGACCAGGAGAAAAGGAGACAATATTCATGTCAAATAGAAATTGTCAACACCTTCTTTTTATATTTATCTCTTTTGAAACTTTTTTTAAATTTATTTTTCCCCCTCTTTAATGTTACCAAAAATTATTCATTAGGCTTGAGAATTTTTAATTCTGTTCTCTTAGCATAAGTATAATATTTTGACAGATGGAGATTACAGACCAGAAGAGAAGGGACTGTAGAGGTTGGAAGAGTCTATTTCTTGATTTCTTCAGATTATCAGCCTATAAAGGTTTCTTAGGTACTGCTCAGGTGTCTGCTTTAGATTCCATTATTTCTGGACAAGAGGACCCCTAGGCAGATGGCTTACTTTCTGGGGTCTTCAAGTTGTTTCTCAAGAAATTGTTGTTAATTTGGAACTTTTAATGGGTACGATTTCTAGAGTGGGACCCATACACAGTCCATGTATTTGGTTATCTTAGGTTTGAAATGAATTCCTGATCCCACCCATGTCTTATTCTGAGTGAAAATTATTTCTCTTATTCCTCATAACACCTTTGATAAGTTAAATATAGTTATCATCCTCATTTTTCAGGTGGGAAAAGAGAGGTACCAGAAATATGAAGTAATTTCCTAAGAGTTACATAGATATTAAGTGGCAGAACCCAGATTTGGAACCAGGCAGGCTAACTCAGCATCCGTATTCTTAACCACTATGCTATATTGTCTCACCACTTACAAGACAGACATCTTATCTGAATGGAGGGTTGGCTGTAAACTCTTTGTGATAAAGTCCCCTGTGGAAAATGTCATCCTGGAGTAGGCAACCTGGAATCCTCATAAGCTACTGAAGTCAAGAAACTTATTTCTAATGATGGTATAATTTATTTGGTGTGGATCTTCCTTTCTTTTAAAATGTTTTCCTTCCTTCATGTATATGTCAGGATCTGCAGTTAACTCCTGCATTTTTCTTCCTCTCTCAGGCCCTTTAGGCACTGTAGACAGATTTCACTCATTTTGTTGGAGAAAGTTATCAAGGTTTAATCCAGAAACAGAAGTAAACTACTGTATTTACTCAGAGGGAGGTAGAGTTTGAGGGCCCAACTGTGCCAGCTGGATTTAATGTAGTGCTTTTAATGAGTCACTCTGACAGATTACCCTTAGGTCTATATCTGTATAATTCAGTCATGTACCTTACAACATTTTGTTCAGTTTTGGACCATATATATGTGATCCATATATACTGTTTTTACTGTACACTTTCTATATTTAGATATGTTTAGATACTAAATACTTACCATTGTGTTACAATTGCCTACAGTATTTAGTACAGTAACACATGCCCTTAGAAGTTTGCAGCCTAGGAGCAATAGGCTATGCCATATAGCTTAGGTGTGTAATAGGTCATACCATCTAGATTTATGTTAGTGCACTCTGATATTCCCACAACAATAAAATCACCTAACGCATTTCTCAGAATGTATCTGGTTGTTAAGCAGTGCATGACTGTAACTAAAAGTATAGACTTAGCTG
Organism: Macroglossus sobrinus; assembly: GCA_004027375.1. NCBI lineage: Eukaryota > Metazoa > Chordata > Mammalia > Chiroptera > Pteropodidae > Macroglossus > Macroglossus sobrinus. The sequence goes on along the minus strand of PVKZ01000655.1, from coordinate 227,322 downwards.
GGTTCAATTCCTGACTTTACCTTTTATCTGCTGAGTAATTACATAACTTGTCTAAACCTCAGCTTCCTGATTTAAAAAAATGGGCATATAGTACCTATTTTACAAAATAATTATGAGGACTGAATTAACCAATACATATAAAGTGCTAAGAACAGATTAATAGTGTTTATTTTCTTGGAATTTAGAATTTCTCTGGTATACTCAGGAAGATAATCATTTTACCTCTAGGATAATAGGCTGTGGTTTTTTTGTTTGTTTATTTGCTTTTGTTTTTTGTTCTTCTACCTGCTTGATCCTTTATTTGCTAATTTTAAGATATTCTTTAAAATTTTTGGTCCCTTTTCGTGTTTTCCAGTTATGCTTTAATTTTCTTCATTAGAATTTTTTCAGTTACTTTTAATAGGTCTTTGGGGGAACAGTGAATGCTATGCTCTGTGTACCATCTTAAAATAGAAATTCAGGACATTATAATAACAAAGTCTAAGGACTACATTAACTTTCATAACTTTGCTAATGTTAAGCTTGTGGATAACTAAAACTATATCGTTTTTTGTTGTTATTTTTAGATTTGTTATTGTTAAGCTATATCTTCATTTGTTCCTATGTAGTTGGTTTTTTGGACCCATAGTTTAAATGTTATATTTGTTATTCTTACTAGATTGTCTTTTCCAAATCATCATTTTGAATTAAGATAGTTTTAGACTTTGATTTGACATCCTCCTCAGTATTCTGTCACTTTCTAGTTTGGCCCATTTGGTCTAGTTGGTCATCAGTGCTTTCACTGAAAGCATTAACAAAAAGTACTTAGAGGAAAACTTGTTTTTCTCTACCCACACTTCTGACACCAAATGTGTAGGTTTTCTATACCCAGCAATGCACCAAGTGGATGTCCTACAATTTAATTCAAGTAATGACATTAACTCCCCAGAATTAAAACAGACCTCATAGGTCAAGGTCTATATCACACAGGACTGTGCCCCCACTCACATGCCAATCTCAAGTACAGGCCTTCTGTACTTCTTACCAACTGCCTATAAATTAGGGATTCCTAGGACTCCTTAGTCTCCATAATTTGTTAGAATGGCTCACAGAACTCAAGGAAGCACTTTACTTTCTATTACTGGTTTATTTTAAAAGATAAAACTCAGCAATGGTCAATTGGAAGAGATGCATAGGACAAGGTTTGAGGAATGGGCATAGAGCTTTCATGCCCTCTCTAGACATACCACCCTCCCATCACCTGGAGATGTTCACCAATCTGTAAATTCTCTGAACCCTGTAGTTCAGCATTCTTATGGAGGTTTCATTATGATGGCCATAAAGCATTGATGAAATCATTCGCCACAGGTGATTAACTTAATCCCCAGCCCCACAGCCCTCAGGGGCCAAGGTTGGAGCTGGAAGTTCCAACCTTCTAATCACGTGGTTGATTCCCATGGCAACCATCTCCCATTCTCCAAGCATCACCTATTAGCATAAATTCAGGTATGATTGAAAGGGTCTTATTATGAATAATAAAAGATGCTCCTTTCACCCTCGTCATTCAGGAAATTCCAAGGGTTTTAGGAGCTTTGCTCCAGGAAATTTGATAAACATGTAGTACTTATTATACCATATCTTAAAGTGCAGGGCCAAAGTGAGATCTGAGGCACGACACTTTTTAGTTACCTTAAGTGACCAAGAACAACTTTTTTTAAGTGAAAAAAAGTTTCAATTACAGTTGACGTACAATATTATATTAGTTTCACCAAGAATTAAGATACTTGTATTGTTCAACCAGCTATAAATTCAGCTGATTCCACTTTCATGTTTTTTATCTTGACCATAAATAGATCATGGGATACTTTTTTATAGATTATACTAAAATGCATGTGTATTTATCTACTTCACTAGTAATTTAGGAAAATGTAAAAAATTTTGAAAAAGAAGCTGATATCAATTCACATTATATTTGGAAATATTACCAATGCTGAACTGTTTTGCAGGTAGGTATTTGCCATTAAGTATTCATAGCTGGTTTTATACTCAGTTGCAAATCATCTTAGATTTGGAAGGCACACGTGTCAGGTTTTGTTGAAAATAGTAGAGCCCCAGCAAAACTTATTTCACTAATTTGGAATTCAAAATATAAACAGTACTTAACTTTACATTGTACTGTCTATAGTAGTTTGCCAAGTTAATTAACCTTGTGGACAGGATTATAGGACAGTGTAAATCCTCCTCAGCTTGATTCTTTTATATGTTTAAATAGTCTTAGCATTTTTTAAAGATAACAGTGTGTTTATTAAAAGTCAATTATATCTGTTTTCTTTTTAAAAAACAGTCAAAAACTTTTGAGTTGTTAGTATTATGAATTATTTGTTTACTTTAGATAAGTGTAGTTAATAACATCTTAATGTATAATATAATTCTAACTGGATTATGATGATGGTTTCACAACTCTATACATTTATTAAACACACTGAAATTATACTTAAAAGGAGTTTTATGATACGTAAATTATACTTGAATAAATCTATTAAAAATGGTTTTGTTAAGCTAATTTTAAGTAAGTGAATTTTTGTGAATTTGAAACAGTGTAAAATAGCACTTAATACTAAAAATGTTTCAATAATGCAAATCTCCAGAATTAAAAAAAATTATCAAGAATCCCTTAATTTCAAATTTCAAAGCTGGTAGCCCAGTGAATTATAAACCATGTTTTCTCCAGGTCGTGCCATTTCAACTGGTAACCAGAAATTCTGAGTATCGTTTGTCAGTATCCTGTGACCCATACATGTGTGGGAACTTCTACAAGTAGTTTTGGTGATTATTTTGCTGTTATTTTTACTTTATTGTTAAATGTAGACTCCTTTTTATATTCTGTAATATTGTCATCCACATGGTCATTAAATGTGACAAATACTGAAAATAAGACAAAATAACTGCTGATGCTCTGGCCATTATTTTAGTGTAGAAATACTGGAACTTATGCTGAGAAAATTAGAGCAGAATTAAAGCAGGAAACATTTTTATTTCAAAAATAAAAAACTTCTGGCATGGCTGTAAAATCATGACCACTCTAATGCACTCTTAAGCCAAGCTATTATGTGTTAAAATAGGAAATATTTTTGATACTTGGGAAGGAAATGATAATGATATAAAACATCTTACTACAAATACTTAATGTTTTTAAAGCATTTTTTAAAACAGATTTTTTAATAGTTTTATTATGCTTTAAAACTATACATGAAAAAGAAATACAGTAAATATTTGTAGTGTACTTCAAACTCCTTTTGACTTCATTCCTATAGGAAAAAACCTTTGGATTAAGCAGGGTTTGAATTATGTTTTAAGGCATAAATTCTTCACATAAAATGTAACCATCTTGTATTCTCTAATTCATCTTTGCCATGTTCTGTACTAGTATATCCTTAAGCATTCTGACTTAGTGAATCATTATTGGATATATTTATGTATTTGCTCTTGCACAACAAAAGTTTACTCTTGGCTTAAACAATACTTATTCTGTTTTGTTATAAAATGAAATGAAGATTTGAATTAGTTCTCTAGTATTTAAAAAATATTTTTTTCTTCACTTATAAGATTGTTTAGAGTTAAATGTGAGGTGTTGGAATCACTAGAGGGCAGCACATTTCATCTACAAATTAGACGCCTGTGACTCACAAATGCCATTCTGTACTGCTCCTAGCACTGGAAGTTAAATTTAGGTCACTCTTTTACTGGCATGTTTTGTATACACCTGCTACTGTAACTCAAGAATGAGACTGAGTATGGAGGTTATGCACAGAGATTTGAAATATTAGTGTAAATGTCCATTAATGTGCAACTTCTAGCTAACAGCTTCTAGAAGTGTTATCCTTATTTGCAGTTTCTGATTTTTAGAGAGTTGTTCAATTGCAGTTATTGATTTATAATTTTGTTATTATAATTTTTGAAGTCTTCAACCAAAAAACATGGGTTCAAATCCTGGCTCTACCACTCTTACTAGCTTTAAAACCTAAAAGCAAGCCTTGACCTTTTTTAGCCTTAGCTTCATCTATAATATGCAGGACTATATTAGGATCAAATTTATAGAATTAAGAAGATTAAATGAAATAATGTGTATTGTATTTTAGTATTGGTACATGGTAAACACTTGTTCTATTTATATTGTAGTTATAGTCTAGCATTTATGTGAGGCCTGTTCTGAGATTATTTTAAAATTGCATGGACATAGGTAGATGGATGTCACATGCTGAAAACTTTTTTTTACAGTATTCAGTCATATTCTCCAGACAACATTCACCTTTGAGGGGAATTTATTGATTTTTCTCATAATAGTAACATAAGTTTGCATTTTCTGAAACAGTAGTTAAGCCATGTTTAAAGTTATTTAAGAAAGTAAAAAAGATGCTCTTTATAAATCTGCTTTTTCTCTGTGTTAGAAAACTCATCTGAAGAACAGATACTTTGCAAAAGTATTTAGTCTAGATGTAGCTAAGATCATTGGCTTTCCTTGACCTCTGATCTTGCCATATGCATAGGAATAAAACAAAAAAAATGAAAATGGATATAATCCTTCTTGCCAGCACATCCAAATGTTTTAGCAAATTCTATTGATTCTACTTCCATAATATAGCGCTCATTCATTCTCTTTCAGAGAGAACACAACCCATTATGTTTTGCTTGGATTTAATATTCTCCTAATTGGATTCTTGTCTCCAGTTTCACTCCCCTCTGGTACATCTATATCTTGTTTTGGAGTTATTTCTTAGTGCAGAGCTCTCATCTTGTCACTTTCAGGTACTCAGACTACTTTTCTGACCTATTTGTTTTACTTTTTCCCATATATTTCATCCAAACTGAATAACATCTCTTCCAGAACTGAAATTCTTCTATAAAATTTTAGTTGTATAATCAACTCCAGGTTTTTAGTATATTTTCCTGGTTTTTCTTTTTGCATTCTTTTGCTGGTGCTTTTCCTTTGTATGATTCACTGGGCTCTGAATAATTTTTCTTTCTGCCCCTAGAGCACAGTGCTCTTCAAAGTTACTTCCTCTGTGCATTCCTGTTTGCTTTTAAAACCAGAAGAAACCTCTCATACCTTTCTCTGTTCCATAATAATGACATTTTTTGGTCTCATGGGTATTAAAGGGTTCATCAGTCTCTCTGGGTTCTGAATAAATTGATAACACACAAAGAACCAGATTTTGATTATAAAATAGTAATAACTTTATTTTGAACTTTTTCGCTAATGGTTCGGTTGAATAGTGTGTTAAGGCTTCCTGCACCTTCCTTCCTTACTCTCAAAAAAATTCTTTGGAGAAGATCTGAGAATGCGCAGCAAATTCTTAGCACACTTACCCGGCTAGCTGCATAAAGATTCCCTGCCTGCTTTATGATCCCTGCCAACACTAGTGTCGGTCAGGAGAGAGAGATCCAGCACAAAAGTGATAGGTTTGCAGACCTAGACCTTTCTCTGGAAGATAGAGAGAGAGAGAGAGAAAGAGAGAGAGAGACAGAGACAGAGACAGACAAACAGACAGACAGAGACAGACAGACAGAGAGACAGAGAGACAGAGTGAGAGAGAGATGGAGGGAGGGAATGCTAGTGCACAGCAAGAACCACGTAGTGAACGATGACGGTATCTGACTATATCTCATTTTTTGCCATCTAGTTAATGGCACTCAGGTTCTCTCCATTGGCTAAACTCTTCTCATAGGGAGGAGCAAATGAAGAGGTGAAAGGAGCAACTTAAAGTGTTAAACCAAAATAGCTTCTTCATGGAGGATGGAGTGGAAGTCCCATGTGAAATATGAAGTTGTGATATGTTTAATGGTTTCCTCAGCATTGGTTATTTTTTATTGTACATTGTACATTGTAATTATTTATGTAAAATCCAGTCTCTTATATTAGACCTTAAACACCTTGTGGACAGATGGAATATTTAATTCTGTTCTTTTCAATGCCTGATACTGTGGCTTCACTGTAGTATAGCTACTTAGTAGGTCTTTGGGTCTTAACAAGATGTTTATCAGAATCACCTTTGTTAGCTTTCCAATGTGGATTTCTAGGCTTTGTTCCAGATCTACTGAATTGGAAGCTTTGGAGTTGGGATTATGAAATACATTTGTATTTCATAGTTCAGGTGATACTCATGTGCTTTTCTGTTTAAGAGGCCTTCAAGTAATGTATGAATTGTAGACATAAGGATTGATAAAAAATGATAGATAAGATTAGTGATACTAAGATTTTCTGCAATAAGCTTAAGTAAATTGGTGCTATAATTTTAGTTTATTATTGAATATAGAACTTTATTTTAAGTGGAAATTTAAATAAAACTAATTTCTTTAAAGGATATGAGGAAAATGTCATATATAATCTGTTTTCATTTCAGCCTTAAATATATAGTTAAAGCCCTGTTACCAGTGAGTCTATTTCTCTATGTAAAACTCGCAGAAAATGCTGGTGTATTTATTTCTGTTTTCCTCTCTATAGAAGATTCGTAAGCCTCTATAACTATAAGGATTGTTGTTATATATTTTTAAAGTCCCCATGCCTTTTTCTTCACTATAAAATGAAAGGCCAAGCATGAAAAGTATAGAGAATATTTTTTAAAGTTTTTATCAAATACTAACATTTTGCCACACACGCTTCAGATTTTTAAAATAAATAAATATATTATTGCATATTTAGTTGAAGTAGCCTATGAACCTTTCTTGATTCTGTTTCTCTTTTTCCAAAGGTACTTATTTTGGTTTTTATCATAAACATGTACTTACACTTATATATATCATGTTCTAGTGAACGTGCTTGCATGTGTCTCTTTGTGCACATCTATAGGCATACCTCAAAGACAGTTTTTAAAACTGTGGTTATAGCCTATTGTCATGAAATCAGTTTCATGGATTGCAGCCAACATTAAAAAATATATATACACATACACATGAGAGTGTATTATATATATCTGTATATATGTATAACACATATATACATGTACACACATATATACACATATGTACACATAATATATACATATTAGTTTTATGAAACTTGTTTCATTTGTATATTTATGTATTTTTATCTATTGGGTTTTAAAATTCATTTTTTACTTTGAATTATGGACAAACAAGAAGGACAGCCACTGCTGTAGATGTGGAATTGATGGATTATCAATTATGCTGGTCTTCAGCTTTATTAGATAGCACTAAATCACTCTATAGTGTTTGTACCAACTTAAACTTCCACCAGCAGTGTTTGAAAGTTCCTTCTCATATCCTCATTTTGTTTAAGATCTCTCTGGTTGTACCAAGATTTTTAATTTTAATATTACCAAATTTATCAATCTTTCCTTTATGGTTTGTACTTTTTGTGCATTGTATAGAAGGTATAAAGAGAATTCTTACGTATTTTCTTTGGAAAGTTTTGCTTTTCATATTTAGGTTTTTAATCTGCCAGCAGCTAATTTTATAAATGTTTATTATTATTATTATTATTATTATTATTATTATTATTTTAACAGTTGGATAACAAGTTGCCTTATCACCTTTCATTGAATAATATATTCTTTTCTCATGGATTTGAAATGCTCCCTGACATATGTCAAGTTGTCTCAGATGTTTGTCTTTTCTGGACTCTCTATTTTGTTATGTCAGTCTATTTGTTCCTTCATTGGATATACAGTGTCTTAATTACAGTAGCTTTATATAAATTTATAATGAGTCTTGACATCTGGCAGGGTGAGTCTATTAACTGTGTTCTTTTTTAAGAAATGCCTTGGCTCTTCTTAGCCCTTGTTTTTCCATGTGAAGTTTCATTATCAGTATCAGTACATTCAGAAATTAAGATTATTAGTTATTCATTTTGGTTAGGCTGTTAAGGCAGAACCAAATTTCTGAATTTAATACCAATATAAAAATAAACTTGATTAACAACAAATGAAACTTGCTCACAGTTTCTTGGGGACATTATTTTATTGATACAGTTTATACAAATTAAATCCAGGCTTACTAATCTATACTTTTATTAGATTTCTTCTAAAATTAATTGGGTTTCATAGTTTATATGCTTACATTTTTTATAAAGAGTATATAATTGTAACAGCAATATTAGCAGGCAACTCTGAAGCCATAACTTTGATAAATGTTATTTTTTTGGCTGAAGCAAAGGACTTTGAGATTCTTTTACACTGATGTGTAGGAACAAATTTAGCCTTCACAAAACAAACCAGGAATTTTCGTAGCTTAACAGCATTGCCTTGCATATTTCAGATATGTGTGTAGGCCTCTTTATAATGATTTTTTTTTTAAAGAGTGAACTCATAGAATCTTAGGTGTCGAGTATTTATTTAGCAAACAGTTGATTGTCTAGTATAGGTCAAATGTGGCATGAAGCACTGGAGAGACAAGAACGAAGATTTCATCCTTGTTTTTAGGCACCACAGAGTAGTTTTGGAGATAGGCCTTAAAAAATTATATAACACAGTGGAATAAGTGCTAGTAATGTGTTCAGTAAGTGTTATGGAAACACCAAAGAAAAGCACATGATTATTTGTGGGGGGATTCAAGGAATGCTTCACAAGCCTGACACTTGAAGAAAGATGGTCCACCTGTTAGATGATTTAGAAAAGGGCATTTCAAATGGAAGGACCCACATGGATCAAGATGTGTAAATGGTGCCTACTTAGGGAACTATATGTTGTTTGCTGTGTCTTAGGACATATCAAATATATGTAGGAGAGTGGTGAGAAAGGAATCTAGAGAGGTGGTCATGAAGGTCTTTGTTTTGTACCTTTAAGCCAAAGGGAGCCACTAAGAAATATAACAAATCATAATCAAATTTATGTGTTTGCACAAGATTGTGGAAGGCTTGAGTGGTACAGTTTAAATATTTTATCCATCTTTCTGTTATTTTTTTAACAGAGGATTTCCTTGAGATAATGAGAGATCCTCTAAGGGAAAATTGAGATTTTTCCAGCCTAGTACTGATTTCACAAATTCTTTGGCAGAAAATAGGAAAAGCTGTAAAGTGGGACTTCTTGACCACTAGAGAGATGTTATTCTTTTTTTTTTTTTTTTTTGGTAAGCAGCCAGTTAGAGCTTTTAGCCATATTGAAAGAGCTTGGCAACAACAGGAAATACCTCAACCTATCATCTTGAGTCAAATGTCAGCCTAGAGTTGACACTCTAAGAGCTTGTCCTTTCCCTTTTGTGCACAATCACTGTGGTTGACAGATAAACTCCCTGAGGGTTTATTTTTAGGGAGTGACATGAATTACAGGCTTAACTTGTATACTCAAACTTCTAAATATACAGAGTTCAAATGGCAGAACACATGAGAAATTTGGCCTAGTAATTTCCTCCCATGCATTAAAGCTTATAATCTTAATTTCAAAGTATTTAACAATACTACAAAACGAAGCCTAACTGGTGTTACATATGTAAGTCAAAATAGATTCAGAGGTAAAAGCGGTATAATGAAATCGCCAGGGTGCCAGAAACAAGGGAAAATCCTATTGCTCGCCATTGCCGCTTTTGTATTACAGTGGTTTGGATTTCTAAGTCTAGGACCTTCACCTACCTACATAAGGCCTTTGTATGATGTAGAAAAAGCCCCATGTAGTTTCTTGGGAAGGGCACTTTTGTGATAAGAAAAAGATTCACTTTTCTCCAGGAAGATGCCGGCTCAGAATTTGGCCTGGATTTCTGCTCCACTTGTCCTATTGGCCAGGGACCTTTGTGTAATATGAAATGACCAGCTGTTCCTAGTGGCCCTGTTAAGGTCTCTGTACTGCAGACTTAACCTTGATTGCTTTGTGCTCCACTTTGGGTATTCAGTCACTTCTTTCTTCTCCTAAAAGAAAAGGTAGAAAATGCTGTTAACTCCTTTCTCTTTCTCTTTTACTCATTTTGCAGTTATGAATCATAGTTATCATGTTGGCCAATCATGGCATATAACAAGTTGTGATGAATAGGGAAAGCCAGAGACAATGGTTATGGAAATCTCCTTTTGGGTAGTGCTATAATAGCAGGCTGTTTTTGTACATGTGTTATTTCACATGAGCAAATTTTGTAAATCATAACACATCAAGAAATGATCAACTCTTCTTTTGTTTCAGTGGATTGTACTGTTAAGTTTTTTAGTATTAACGTACATTGAGAAGGAAAGTCAAAATATATCTTTGCTCTTTTATTTTCTGAAATTATGTTGCTTTTGATTTTTGTGTTTAACTTTTTTCTCACTCTCAAACTCTACTGTAGTATTTTAAAACAACTCAGAATAAAAATTATCCACAGTATGCATGGGGCAGGTAGTCACAAAGAGCAGCAATAGTTTTCTAGATTTCTTAATTATTTTAACATAGCAGACCCATTTGGAAAACAGCTTATCTGGTTGGCAACAGGAACTTTCCCATTTTTAATAAAACCATAGAAAAGACAAGATTCCAAATCATATTTAAATTGCTAAAAATCATCTGGAGAATCACTGCCGATATAGATGTCAGATGACATTGAGACATTTGGCAGGCTTCCTCTTCTTGTTGGTGTTACAAAACCCACAGTGGACAGCCTAGATTTTAAAAGAAGAGTGGCATCTTTGGAATCTCCACCAGAATCTGCTGAGGTTAAAATAGACCCAATGCCTTCTAAGCGACAGAAAATAGACTGCGCCTAAGGATGGCAAGTAAGGCATGAAGAAAACCCACTTGCATTGCTTTAAAGAGATAGATCTAGGTCTGAAGTTCCAGTTCCAGGGCTTAAGTGTCTTCTAGGTTTTTTTTTTTTTTTTTTTTAAACTTTCAAGCAAATTCTACTTTGGGAAAAAAACTTAAGTAATATGTGAATTAGGAGATTGTGAAAGAAGGAGGAAGGCTTGAATCCAGTCAGATTTTTGGCCTAAAATATATGACTGTTCAGTTAAAACTAAGCATACTTTCAGAGTTCTTCCAAAGAAAAACATAGTTTGTTTCTATGCATGAATGTTTTAAAAGTTCCAGATGGTTGAGACAGGTGAAAAAATGTTTTAAAAAACTTTTAGATTTATTATTTTAAAGACTTAGGAATAAAAAGAACTACCCTGACTAGTGCCGGTGTGTGGTAACTTTTGGTACATGTTTGATATTTAATCAGCCAATTATGTGGAAAGTTTTCTTTTAGGCAATTGAATATTAATGATGAGTCATTAAGCGGTTTAAACTGCATATTTCAGGTTTAGAAGATGGTATCATAAGTTAATTATTTAGGGCTGGGTATTAGAAACATAAGAATTTTAACAGTACTCTGAAAACAAGTTGAAGTCATATAACAGACAAAATGACCCAGAGGAAATACATGAGAGTCTTTTAGGAATTTTCATGTCCTGGGGATGGTCAGTTTATAATATCAAGTTTTATTTAGTTTACGTGAACAAATATTTGAGTGTTTAGTGTGTTCTGTGCTCCATTGAGAACTGTAGGAACCATCAGGAAAAAAGAAAAAGAAAAAAAGGAAAGAAAATACATTCACTTAAGTTGTGTCAGTCCAGTTGGACAGATAGGCTATATAATGCAGGCATAGTTAAATAAAATTTAGATGGTATATTAAATGGTATATACTTACCTTTTGCATAATAATATGACCAGCTAACATGTATTGAATGCTTACTTTACATATATTAACTTATTTAATCCTCACACAACTATGAGGTATATTTTCCCTCAATTTTACAAATGAGAACACTGAGGAACTGAGAAGATAGGAAACTTACCCAAGGCTGCACAGCTAATAAGTAGCAGAGTCAGAATTTGAATTTTGGCTGTATAGCTCCTAACTCATGATTTTAACACTTTTGCTGTACTGCCTTACGTGAAAGCAAATTTAGCTAATTTTTGGAGGATGCTTGCAGGGGTTGGTACTTGAGCTGCATATTCTTAAGCAGTATGTGTTCCTGGGTAGCATGGGGCAAGAGAGCTGAAGGAGAGAGGTTTGTATGTTAGAGAAGTTGCCGAAGGAACCAAAAACTTATTTAAAGAATGCATATGGCAATAATAATACTAACAAAAAATTATTTAGCACTTACTATATAGCAAGTACTGTGCCTCTACAAATCTCTCATTTAATCTTTATGACAACTCTATAAAATCAATAGTGTTATCCTCAGTTTACCCCGATAAATAAATAGCAAAGCTAGGATCAGGATCCAAAGGCTTGCTGGCTTACTCCAAAGCGCAAGCTTTTACTCCTTGCATTACTCTATGGTAAGTGGGAGTATATTAAATGTACTCAGCCAAAGCTGAGGGGTCTTTCAGTAATTAATAGAAAGTAAGATTAGATAGGGTAGATAGAGAATATGGGAAGCTTTGAAAACCAGACAAGGAGCCATTGAAGGTTTTGATTAGGAAATGGCCTTTTTATTCTAGTTACAAGGAAGCATTCTTACATATGTTTAGACTCTTCCAATTACTTATATTGTGTGAAATAGTCTGTGAAAGCATTTAGCAGATTGCCTTGGGCATGTAGTAGTCACTTAAAAAGTATGAGTTGAACCTGAATCCTCTAAAAAACTTGTAAGCTCTTTGCAATGTAGATAAGATATGAGAAAGGAATGCTCTAACAGTGCTATCCAATAGAAATATAATGTGAGCCACAAATGTAACTTTAAATTTTCTAGTAGCCACATGAAAAAGTAAAAAGAAAAGAAAAATTAAAAAAGAAAGAGGAAAATGAAAGAGTAATTTTAATAATATATTTTCTTAAACTGAGTACTATTAATAAGATATTTTATATCTTTTGGTACAAAGTTTTCAAAATCCGTTGTGTATTTTACACTTACAGCACATCTTAATTCTGACTAGCTACATTCATGTGCTTGATAGACACGTATAGCTAGCTAGCAGCTACCCTGTTGGACACCACGCTCCATAGTTTCATAGCATGGAATCTGGTGTTAGATGACCTGGGTTTGAATCCTGCCATTTCATTTCTTAACTGTGTGAGTATGGCCAGTTACTTAATCTTTCTGTACTTCAGTTTCTTGACATGTAAAATGAAAAAAATATATATTACTTACGTCAAAGGAATTATGAGATAATATATGTAAAGCATATAACTTGGTTTCTGGCAAGTAATAAGTACAAAATAAATGTTTATTAATTTTATCAGACTTTTATTATTGTCATTAAATAGTAATCATCTCATATTTTCCATGTCTTCTTTCTGCAAATAGATGAGTATTCCCACCTAAATATTCCCACTTAAAATTCTAAGCTAATCATTAAATAGCAAAGAAAGATTGATGAGCTAGAAGGAAAAGGCTGTGAGTGGTATATGCGAGGCATTAGACCCTACTGCTACTACTGGTATTCCCCTATAGGGTGCAGGTAAATTATTTTCAGTTTGCTATTATACTTAAACTCATCAGATCTTTTGACTTTTTAACTAGCATCGTTATATATGCTTCCTCTACCAAGCAGTAAAATTCATGTCCAATAATAATGTTTAGCTTTGCTGCCAACATTGAAATACAGAAAGTATTTCATTGTCTTTCTGCTTTCAGCCATTTGGGGCCAAAATATATAGATTTATTTCTTTGTTTTCTTTCTTTCTAAACCTTTAGAAGAAAGTGCACAAAACAAAAAAAGTAGTGATTTATCACACCCGCTTGTGTAGCTATCAAGTAACCAAAAAATAAAACATTGCCAGATTTCTAAAAGGTCTGTTTCTGCTCCTTCACAATCAACACCCCTTCCACCCAACCCCCAGATTAACCACTGTTCTGTTGTTTGTGCCAATTGCTTCCCGGCTTTTCTTTATAGTTTTACCAACTAGGTGTGTAGTCCAATATAGTTTAGTTTTGCCTGTTTTTGAATTTTAATGTGGATGAAACCATGCATGTAACTCTTCACATGAGATTCATCCATGTTCCTGCATGTAGCAGCGAATCATTCACTTTTATTGTTGCATGATATTTCATTGTATAAATGTACCAGTTTGTTTGCGTATTCTGTGGTAGCTGGTAGTTTTTTCCAGTTGAGAGCTGTTATAAACAGTGCTGTTATGAACGTTCTTATGCACATAAGCATGCATTTCTGTAAACTCATGGATAGAATTGCTAGGTCATAGAGAATACAGTCTTGAACTTTAACATATAATGCCTAGCTTTCCATAATGGTTCTACCAAATGATATTTCCACCAGTGTTGTGTGAGTTTCCATTGCTGTATATCCTTAATGAAAAAATGGTCATTTTTTTTCCAATTTAATAATTCTGGTAGGTGTGTAATATCTCATTGTGATTTTAGCATTTTTTCTAAGAAAAATTGAGTAAGAAAATATTCCTGCAAATATTGACTAAGATAAAGCCTTTGATTTTCAGTTTTCCATGCTGTCCTTGTCTTTCAATACCACAATCAAGAGTTGATACTTTTTTAGAAAAAGTATTTTAATGTTAATTGGATGCATGAAAGCAGTTAGTTTGAGATATTGCCCAATATTCTTTCTTTATACTTTTTATTGGCTTATCTGAAAAACAGATGTATTATTTCTCTATATAATTATTAAGCTGCCATTCCAGGAATCATAACAGTTACTGAAATGAAAGTTATGGCCTGTGGTTTACTAAGTTAGATTTAATGAATAAATCTTTCCAGTTCCTCTAAGCCATTTTTCTTTGTTAGACTTTTTTTTTTTTTTTATACAATCATTGTAACTGATCTGGATGACATTGAGTGGTTGTTTTCTGTTGAGTGAAGTAAAACAGACTTTTAACAGCTCGTGGGTAATGTCTGAAAGGTAAAGTGACATGAGATAAATGTCTGTGTTCCACTCTGAAAATAGCAAAAGGAATATGGAACCAAGATTTAACTTAATTGAATTGTAATTTAATCCTGCTTTAAAAATGCTTTAGCAAAATTTAAATTATGCTATGATTTTATTTTGCACAATTAATACTAACTTAAGAAGATAGATGGTTAAAAGCTGTAAATGCCAATTCAGTTTTATAATTGATCTCAAGTTTGTGTGTGGATTTAAAAAAATCATATGTGCCCTGAAAAGAGAGTAATGGAAAATTTTCTGGATAATTTAGTTTCCAAAAATACCAGTTTTATAACTATTTATAAATGTGAAATGATTATGTTGTGTCATTCTCAAGTGTGATGAAAAAATTTAAATTTCTAAAAGAACATGCATTTTTGAAAATAGAATGATTTAACCTTAGCTTTTGTTTTATTAATAATCATTGGGTAGTAAAAGAATTTTAAGCTTAACAAGTTAGGTACTTTAAAAGGATTGATGTAAACTACATTTAAAAACAATTATAATTTTAACTTGGAAAATAAATGGTTATATGTTAAATATGGTCCCATCAAATATAAAGTAGTAAAAAAAATATGCTATCTGTATGATTATTTTTGGTACTTAATAGGAATGAACCTTGTACCAGTTATAGCTTATTTGCTTTCCTTGTTGGCTTTGAGCTTGGAATATAAATTGGTTACAAAACTTTTGAGTTTAAACTAAATTAGTGGTTTGTATTTTAAAAAATTTTATACTTCTTTTATAGAATCACAAAATGTCTGTGTTTTCTGGTACTTGGAGGTTTACAACAGGACTTGAAATTTCTGATAAAGGTAATGAACTTTTTTTAGGAATAATGATAGAATAGATATAAGGATGGATGAAAGCCAAAGAGATTTCTGGTTTCTGTTTAAAGAAGATAAAGTATCTGACAAATTTAGCTGATTGAGAATCAAAATAAGAAAAATCTGAATATATTTTGTTTCTCTCTTTTTTATACTTGTGATAAATTTTGAAGCCTGTCAGTTGGTTGCTACAATGTAGTCACATCTATAAGCAAGTACAGTATTTATCTGATATTTTAATATTAACAGATTAATGATGATAGAATGTGAAGATATTGACACCCACATTCAGAATGTTGTGTATTGCTATTAAAATTCTTCTATTACCTGATGATTATTAATGGAACAAAAGCTGAGGTAAAATCATTCTATTTTCAGCAATACATATTCTTTTAGATATTTAAATTTTTTCATCAAACTTGAGAATGAAACAACGTAATTGTTTTAGGTTTATAAATAGCTATAAAACTGGTATTTTTTATTAGCTTATCATAAGTATTAGACCAGACAACAGTTTATGTTAAAAATTCATTTAATAATTCATTTCATTCTTCCAGTTCTTTAAATTTAGTAAGGCTACTTGCAACCAAATTGCTCTGTTTCAAACTGTCTTTGCTATTGCTGATTTTACCAAGTATGGGAGATAAAGCTAACTCCAGTTATTATATACCAATTTATGTTATTATATATTCAAAAGCTTTTTATATCTGAAATTAAGTTTAATCCCATTTTAAAACAAAAATACCTACTTTATAGCATTTTCTCCTCTGCTTAGCAGTGTTTCAGCATCTGTTAAACAGTGAATATACTTTGAGAGTCTTGTTCAGTTACATCCCATTGATTTATATTGTTTTCCATTTAGATTCCAGTATTAGTAAAGACTGAAGTTAAAAAAAAGAAAGAAAAAGAAAAACCAGCTATAGATTATGAAGTATGGCAGTAGCAAAGAACATCCATTTCTAAGCTTTTGATCTTTTATTTTTAAGATAAAGATACCGATAGCACTGTGAAGGGGAGTGTGGATGACATTGGCCTGCGAGACACCTTGAGCACTACGTCAACCGATTCCTTTGCTTCAGCAGCAGAGGTAGGGCATGTATGTTCCTAATGAGGATTCCTCATTCTTTTTCAGCTGGACAGTGGTTTTGCCATTGTGCTGTAATTCAGTTCAGTAGCCATTTATTTAGCATCTACTGTGTGATAGATATAAAGATGAATTTAACATGAACGTAAGTTCTCACAGAAGTTCATAGTCACTTTAAAAAGGTGAACATGTGAACACATACTTTAGATGGGCATTTTCATATGCTGTGGATTATGGGTGAGGCATATGAGTATATTAATGTAAAGCAGTTAACTTTATATCAAAAGTCTTAAAATTATTCGGTTCTTTAGCTTAGAAATTATACTTCTAGATATTTTTTCCAAGGAAGTGATCAGATTCAAAGATTTATACATAAAAATATTCACTGTTACATTTTTAAAATAATGAAAAACTGGAAACAGTCTAATGCCAAATTATGATACTTCCATAATTTGAAATATTATAGTGCTTTAAACATATTTCTGATTATATTTAATGACATGGGAACATATGTTAAGTATAAAGAGAAGCAGTATATAAAGCTTTATATAGAGCATATGACTGTCATTTTTGTAATAGGGAAAAAAATATATATGTGGCATATAATTATTTAGATAGAGAAAAAAGGCTAGATATAAATATACTAATGTGTAATAAACAGTAGTGATTACAGAATTATAAATTTATGGGTAATTTGTTTTCTACTAAGATTTAAATTTTGTATCAAAAGGGAATACTTGCAAAGTGGTCATCTTTTTGTAATTTTTTCTATTTAAAATAGGCTTAAAAATAACATGTGGCCAATTTTATCTTAGAATAATTTCATTTTTATGGTAGATTTTGGATATGAATGCTGTTTTTAAAAAAATATAAATAGTATCACACATCTGTAATTGATGCATGAACTCATGCTTTAGTGTGGAAAGTTTTCGGTATTCCAGCACCCTGTACCCTATGCCTGATTCTGCCTTTATTAAAGCTGTACTGACCATAATCTCATCCTCTAGAGAGTCTCTATATATATGTATATTTCAGCTATTGCTTATAGTGTCTTCTCCTAAATTGTTTACATTTTTCCTTATAATTTCATACTTGTAAGTTTATAATAGATTTAATATATCTACTTGTTTTTTTGAAAAGCTATTTTCTTTTTTACAGTTTGATATAGATAGGTTTATCTTTCTTTTTTTAAAATATTTTTTCTAGCTTTATTGAGATATAATGAATATATACCATTGTGTAAGTTTAAGCTGTACAATATGATGATTTGATACACATATATTGTGAAATAATTGCTACAATAAAGCTAGTTAACATCTCCATCACCTCACATTTACCTTGTTTTGTGGTGGTGGTGGTGAGAACATTTAAGATCTACTCTCTTAGGAACTTCAAGTATATAATATAGTCTTGTGGACTATAGTCACTGTGCTGTACGTGAGATTCCCAGAATTTACTCATGTTTTCACTAGAAGTTTGTACCTTTTGACCAACATCCTTCCACTTCCCTTACTTCTCTGCCCCTGGCCACCACCATTCTTCTCTCTGTTTCTACAGGTTTGGCTTTTTAGATTCCATAAATAAGTGATGCTATACAGTATTCATTTTTTTCCTGTCTGATTTATTTTACTTAACATAATGCCTTATACTAAGTGAAAAGTGTATATACTACATCTTCTTTATCTGTTGATGGACCCTTGTTTTCATATCTTGGGTGTTGTGAAAAATGCTGCAATGAACATAGGAGTGCAGATTCTCAAGATAGTGATTTCATTTCCTTTGGATATATATGCAGATATATATGGATTGCTGGATGGTAGTTCTATTTTTTACTTTTTTTTTGAGAAACTTCTGTATTGTTTTTCATAGTAGCTATACCAATTTACATGTACTAGGGTTCTGTTTTCTTTACCTTCTGTTAGCACTTATTTCTTATCTTTTTGATAATAGCCATTCTAACAGATGTGAGGTGATATCTCATTTTGGTTTTGATTTATATTTTTCTGATGATTTGTGTTGTTGAGCAATTTTTCATGTACCTGTTGGCCATTTGTGTCTTCTCTGGAAAAATGTCTATTCAGGTCCTCTGTCCATTTTTTAATTGGATGTTTGGGTGAAGATTGATATTGAGTTGTTTGGGTTTCTTATATATTTTTGATATTAACCCTTTATCAGATAGATGGTTCGTAGATATTTTCTCCCATTCCATAAGTTCCCTTCTCATTTTATTGTGTCTTTTGCTGTGCAGAAGCTTTTGAGTTTGGTGTAGTCCTATATGTTTATTTTTGCTTTTGTTCCTTGTGCTTTTGGTGTCATACCCAAAAAAAATCATTGTCAAGGACCTTTTTTTTGCCAGTGTCAAGGAGCTTTTCCCCTGTTTCCTTTTAAGAGTTTTATGATGTCAGGTCTTATGTGTAAGTCTTTAATCCATTTTGAGTTAATATTTGTGAATAATGTAAGGTAGGGATCCAGTTTCATTCTTCTAAATACAGTTCTGCAATTTTTTTACCTTACTGAAGAGGCTATTAAGTATTCTTGGCTCCCTTGTCAAATATTGATTGACCTTATATGGAAGAATTTATTTCTGGGCTCTTGATTCTATTCCATTGGTTTGTGTGTCTATTTTTATGCCAGTACTGTACTTTGTGATTACTATAGCTTTGTAATATAGTTTGAAATCAGGACGTGTGATGCCTCCAGTATTGTTCTTTCTCAGGATTGCTTTGCCTATTTGGGGGTCTTTTGTGGTTCCATACAAATTTTAGGATTTTTTTTCTAGTTCTGTGAAAAATTGAAAAATGCAGTTGGAATTTTGATAGGGATTGCAATGAATTAATAGATAGCTTTAGGTAGTGTGGACATTTTATTTATCTATCTATCTATCTATCTATCTATCTATCTACTTATTTATTTATTTTTAGGCAAGGCAGCCCTTGGTTGACCTCACAGATCGCAAGGACTTTGACAGTTTACAATCCCTTATCTTTTTATTTTTTAAACCTATAGCACTTGGTCTTCCTAGGTTGTCTCCCATCCAAGTACTAACCAGGCTCAACCCTACTTAGCTTCCGAGATCAGACAAGATCAGGCTTGTTCAAGGTAGCATGGCCATAGACAGTGTGGGCATTTTAACAGTATTAATTCTTTCTTCCATGGACACGTGCTATCTTTCCATTTATTTGTGTCTTTTTCAGTTTCTTCATCAAGTCTTATAGTTTTCAGTGTACAGATTTTTCACCTCCATAGTTAAATTTATTCCTAAGTATTGTATTCATTTTAATGCTATTATAAGTGGGATTATTTTCTTGATTTCTCTTTCTGATCGTTTGTTCTTAGTGATTTTGTATAGTGATTTTGTATCCTGCAGTTTTACTGAATTTATTTATTCTAATAGTTTTTTGGTGGAATCTTTAGGATCTTCTGTATATATGATCATATGTTGCAGAGACAGTTTTACTTCTTTATTTCCAGTTTGTATGCCTTTTTTCTTTTTCTTGCCTAGTTCCTCTGGATAAGACTTCCAGTCCTATGCTGAATAGGAATGGTGAGAGTGGGCACCCTTATCTTGTTCCTGTTCTTAGAGGAAAAGCTTTCAACCTTTCACCATTGAGTATGCTGTTAGCTGTGGGCTTGTATATATGGCTTTTGTTGTATTGAGGTACATTCCTTCATACCCAATTTGTTGAGAATTTTTATTATAAAAGGATAATCTCTTTTGTCAGATGCTTTTTTATCTTTCTGATCTGTAGACGTTTATGCCCTAGATGGTTTGTAAGGAGAATAATTGCTAATCATGTTGCATTATTTCCACTGTGAAGAACAATATATCGAATTGCTCTGAAGTTTCTTTATCATGTACAACTTTAAAAAATATTTTGCCAAGTGTTTATTGTACTCACTTTAAATTTGTTTTAAGTTACAAAGGTTTGATACATTTTAAAAAAATTCTTATGGACAACAAAATGTATGACTACCACAAGAAGGGCTCAATATCTGAGAAACATCCTAGGAATGCTTCTAGGGTATAAATATATGATCTCAGAATATGAATGTTCCAAGATAAATTCTTTCCTAAGAAATATTTGTTAAATTATTTTTAATTGCATTTAATATATGGCAGTCACTTAAGTTAGGGAAAACATTTAATGAAGAAAGTTGTTAAGAGAATAAGATCAGAACTGCTTGGGAAGTTAAACAATTTGTGGTCATTTGAAAGCTTTATTCAGAATTACCAGAAAGATTTCTTGCCTATTTAGAATAAAACAGGTCCTGGCATAGGTTTTTGCCTAAGCTAGGTCAGTCATTTGCGAAAATGATTAACAAGATTTTCCTATATAAGCTTTGCAGACATTGGTTTGGAACCATAGCCTTTTTTCTCTGAAAAGGCTTTTTTTAAAAAAATATAATAATAATAGCTTTTTTTAGATATTTCATGTACTATAAAATTCACTCTTTTAAAGTGTACAGTTCAGTGGTTTTCAGTATATTCACAAAGTTGTGCAACCAGTACCACTTTCTAAATTCACAACTTTCTTATCACTCCAAAAAGAAACCCCTAACTATTAGCTATCACTCTCTTTTCTCACCTAACCCCTTCCCCCAGCCCTTGGCAACTACTATTATTTATCCCCCTAGTATGGAGATTGCCTATTCTGGACAGTTCATACAAATAGAATCATCTAATATATGCTCTTTTGTATTTGATGTCTTTTTACTTGGCATAATGTTTTCAAATTCTGAAAAGTCTTTCTAATGTGAGGATAACACTGCATTAGTACTCTCCTAACTCCCATCTGTTAAAGAACTTGTCATTTAATAGGGAGTAGCAATAGCAATTTTTAGCTATTTTTAGCAGCAGTAGCAATTTTTAGCTGTAGATTCTGTTTTTCTTAGAATTATCACTGCTAGGTGGTTTGTATGTTTAATATATAAATTGTAGGGTGCTCTTTAAAGAGAAAATTTTATTTTCTACAATTCAGATACCTCTACTTATAAATGGAAGCTTGGAAAGCTTTTGTTAATCTTACCTCTTTGTCTTGATAGCACTTGTTTATAGTAATTCAAAATAATACACGAATAATAATAATATACAAAGCAACAAAGACAAACATTTAGAATAATCATAATCTGAAAGGAAAGGCTATGTCTACCATTTAAAATTTCTATTTCTCAACAATAAAATTCAGGAGCTGGCTTGGGGCTGGTGCTGAAGGTGAGGGGCCTTCTCTGAGCCTCATGGGCATGTGTCCTTGAGAGGGGAACCCTGCCCCCTAGTATGGAGATTGTCAGGCAGAGGGCTTTGCATTAATCTAGATTAGAGCATTATAAATCCTGGGGGCTCTACACTTGTGGTTTAATGGAGGCTTAAGTGTCTTAGACATTATCTTCTTAAAATTCAAGATTTATGGGATGGTAGTTTCTGGAGGTCTTAGGCCTTACAGTTAGTTCTGTGAGAACTGAGTCCTAAAAGCTAATTCAAGGAGTTTATTGTTTTGGTATTTAATTTGGAAGCCATGTATATTATTAGATAAGGTGTGACTCCTAGACTGAGCATGCTACCAAGGACAGCCCACCATCTTTCAAAATAAGAAGAGGATCCCGCTTGGAGAAACTAGCCAAGATAAGCTCACACCATATTATAAGAGTGTTGGTCTGGGCTTCGGGACACCCAAGGAAGCCACTGAGGGCACCTACAGTGACAAGAAATTCCCCTTTACAAGTAACATCTCCACCCAAGAGTGGATCCCATCAGGCGTATTGACTAAGATGAAGGTGCAGATGGCCATTGTCATTCGCTGAGACTACCTACACTACATTCAAAAGTACAAGAACATGTCCATGTGCCTGTGCTCCAGCTTCAAGGACATTTAGATCAGTGATTTCATCATGGTTGGCGAATACTGGCCCCTAAGCATGACCATTTGTTTCCCGTGTTTAATGTCACCAAGACCTCCAGCACCAAGAAGCAATTCCAGAAGTTCTGAGACTAGATGCCTGCCCACTTCCCCAAACAAAATAAAAATGTCTTCTCATTCAAAAACAACAACGATGACAATAAACGATATTTGTTTATTATCTCATCATTTCTGAGGGTCAGGAATTTGGAAGTGGCCTGAGTGGTTCTGGCTTGAGGTCTTTTGTGAAGTTGTAGTCAGGTATGTTGGCTGGGGCTACACTCATCTGAAGGCTTGACTAGAGTTGGATAATCTGCTCCTTAGCTTACTTACATGAATGGCATGTTCGTGCTACCAGTTGGCAGAAAACCTAAATGGTTCACCAGATGGACTTTTCTATAGGACTGCTTGAGTATCTTCTCAGCATGGCACCTGGCTTCCTCCAGAGGAAGTGATCCAAAAGAGAGTGAGGTGAAAGCAGTGACTGTTTCTGATCTAACCATAGAAATCACCCTCCATCATTTCTACAATATCCTTTTGGTTATACAAGGTAGCCATGTTCAGCGTGGAAAGAGGTAATACCAGGAAGAGAGAATTGTTGAGGGCCATTTTTGAGGGTTATTGTTTCCTTTTTTATTTCTTTTCTATTAGTGAGAGAGAGTATACAGTCAGCCTGCTTTTTTAACTGTAAGTTCTATTTGTAATTTTAGATGATTGATTTGAAAGGAAAATGTAAACATGTAAAAAACAGTCCATATTAATATAGAACTTGACCTATTTCATGACCCAACTTTTAATAGTTTTGAGACTTTGGACATTTTTTTCATGGTTGTTCAGAAGATTTTAAAAATATTAAGGCTTTTAAAAATATTACTTCACATTCAGCCAAATCATTGCTTGCCAAGAAAGATAAGGCCCAGTCCCTTTTGCACCTCAGAGAAGGCAAGGGAGAAGTAATTTAGAATGTTTGACATTTTAGCTAATCCCAAAACATTCTTCTCACTGGTTGCTACATCAGTGGGTTTTATCTGTTTTGTCTGTTTTTATTGTTGTTGCTGTTTTTATTGACTTGTTTGATTTCTTACAGGGTTGTTTTTATGGTGCTTGTGAACTATGGGAGATAACTAATAAGGCAGAATGGTGCTTTGGTGTAAATCAATATGATATTACTTTTCTATCTGAAGACATTAAAATGAGTTTTTTGAAATGTACCCTTTTCAGGGAAGAATAACTTAGAAGTAAAGGACATTTCAAAAGTTTCAGATAGCAAAAAAGAAAAAGAACACTTTTTCATAGTAAATTGCACATTTCCATCTGCTGGGATTAAACACCTCTGCTTCTGAAGTAACATCTCAACTCTAGTAAAATGTTAGTCTTTTTCTGAAACCTTTAAAAACATTCTTGGAAATTTTGTCAAAAAGTATATTCTGAAATGAGAATTTGAGCCATCGTTTTAGTGATTTGCTTTTTGCTTTAAAAAATTTAAGATTCATGATTTAAATAAATGTTTCTAAATTGTCATTGTCTCTTAATAAGAGTTAATGATAATGTTAGCTAGTACCAAATCTTCAAGATGATGGATTTAAGAGATTTATTTAAATGATCACTTCAGCTAAACCAACGAATTAGCAAGATAGACAAATAAATCAAGATTTACTCTGAAATCTCTCATTGTTGGGTTTGTTCACTTTTTATTAGTGTAATTTATTTTGTGTATAGAGTTTAATTGGAACCCTAGTTTCCTCCTCAGGATTTTTTTCTACTGGTAGGTGTACATAGATACTATTTGTTTTGACAGTGGTACAAAAATTTTAACTATTTACTATCTAAAAAATTTCCATTATAACTTATTTTTTAACTGTTAGGTTTTTTTTAACCTCAAAAACATTTCCATTAGCATAATTATTTCTCTTAAAATATGAGGGGAAATAGTAAAGCAGAAACTATATAATGTCAGATATTATTATTTTCATTTACCTTTTTTTCTTTTGCTTTTGTTTTAATAGACAGTTTATACTATCTTAAACCTCTTTTTCTTTGGATTTTCAGATAGGGCTGATAGAGTATAGTTTGATATTTAAGAGTATAGTATAAGTTCTGGAATAAATGCCTGTGTTTAAATTTTACCATATAGTTGTGGGACTTGGGGAAAGCTCCTGTTAATCTAAATATGTTTCATTGCATGTAAAATGTGATTAATAATAGTACCTACTTTATTAGTTGTTGTAAAGATTAAACGAGATAATCAAGTTAAAACATTTAGCACAACATTAGGTGCATACGAAGTGCCAGGACTATAGCATGGAGAAAGACTTCAGAATAGTAGAGTAAAAACCCGTAAAAACTCCTCCACAAAAGTACAAAAACACTGGCAAAAATTGTCAAAATAAAAAATTTTGAAACTCTGAAACTTAAAGACTTGCAAAGTTCTAAGAAACATTTATTCAAGAAAAATGGCTGAGTTTCCTTAAGAACAGTGAACTTTGTGGATATTTAACTTGCTCAGTTTCCATCCCCTTGTCCACAGTAGTGTTGAAAACCAACAGGCTCACAACCTTGCCAACCAGAGGCCTGGTGGCCACTTGATGGCTTTGGAGCTTCTCAAAAGCCCCATCCCTAGAGAATTGTCACTGTTTGACCTGCAAAGCTCCATTCTCAGGACTTGTTTTTATTTGACCTGACTTTGAGCTTGCTCTGTGCAAAGAGTTCTATCTCTAGGGCCTTTGTTCAAAACAATCAGTGATAGTTGTTTAACATTGCAGCTGCCTGAGGTGGTGATACCAGCTGGGGCTAGCAAGAGCCTGACTAAAAAACTTAAAAGGGTAAACTGGACAATGAGATGTTAATAGGGGTCTTTGAAAGCTCCAGCATATCCCTGGGATTCTAGAATGCGCAAATATGTGCAGGAAACATATGCTATGTCCAGGAAAGACCTTAGAAGTCTCTAACCTTTCACCTCTGGCTAACCTTGATATTCTGCACAAGTAAGAAGTAAACGTTAAAGCAAACAAAAGAAAAAAATTATCAACTGGAATTTGTCAAAAGTAAAAACTTTTGTGCTTCAAAGGACACCAACCAGAAAGTGAAAAACACAGCAGAATGAAAGAAAATATTTTGTAAATCATGTATTTAATAAAGGAATTGTACCTAGAATATATAAAGAACTGTTAGAACTCAACAATAAATAGACAAATAATCCAATTTAAAAATGGGCAAATGATTTGAATAGCCAGTTTTGCAAAAAAGATATGTAAGGGCCAATAAGGAGGTGAAAGAAGTTCAACATCATTAGTCATCAGGGGAATTAAACCACTTTACACACTAGGGTGGCTATAATAAAAAAGATGAACAATAGTTAACAAGAGTATGGAAAATTTACATTAGTTGCAGGTAGGAATGAAAACAATACAATCACTTTGCAAAAAAGTTTGGCAACTCCTCAAAGAGATAAACATAAAGTTATCATCTGACCTAAGAGTTATCATTTTTAGTTATATACTCAAGAGAACTGAAAAAATAAATACTTATATACAGATGTTCAAAGCAGCCTTATTCATAATAGCCAAAAAGTAGAAACGACCCTAATGTCTATCAGTTGAGGAATGGATAAACAACATGTGGTATATACACAGTTCAGGGATAAAAAAGAATGAAGCAGTGATACATTCTACATCATAGATGAACCTTGAAACATTATGCTAAATGAAAGAAGCCAAACACAAAATACCACATATTTTTTCCTTTATATGACGTTTCCAGAGCAGGAAACTCCATAGTGACAGTAGATTAGTGTTTTCCAGGGACTGGAAAGAAGGGAGAATGAAGAGTGACTACTAATGGGCTGGGCTTTCTTGTTGGGGGTGATAAAGATATTCTACAGTTAGTAAGTGTTGCTGAATATACAACCTAGTGAAAATACAGTAGTCTCCCCTTATCCATGGCAATATGTTCGAAGACCCCCAGTGGCCATCTGAAACCAAAAATAAGACTGAACCCTATATATACGGTGTTTTTTCCTATATATGTGTACGTACCTTTTCACTTACAGGAAGCGCTTAATAGCTTCTCTGTGGCATATCTCAATTGCCAGCATCACTACTCTTGTGTTTTGGGGCCATTATTAAGTAAAATATGTGTTACTTGACTGTAAACGCTCAGATATGGCCATATTTGATCTGCTTACTGAGACAGCTACTAAGTGACTAACAGGCAGGTAGTGTATACAGCATTGATGCGCTGGACAACGGGATGATTCACATCCTGGGTGGGTGGTGTGGGATAGCATGAGATTCCATCCTGCTTCTCCAAATGGCGCAATTTAAAACTTATGAATTTTTTATTTCTGGAATATTCCATTTTATATTTTTGGACCATGTTTGACCACAGTGACTGGAAATGGCAGCAAGCAAAACCATAGATAAAGCTGAATGACTGTTAAAAACCATCAAATTGTACATTTAAAAGGGTGAATTTTATGTTATGTGAATTATATCTCAATAAAGTTATTAGAAATCAAAAAAAGAAAGAAAACCTTACAGGGTATCATTTAAATGGATCACATGGTATTGAAAAATAAAATTGTTCCAAAGGTTTCTTGCTTAGTTGGCTACTCTATAGTCTTTGCATTTTTTTTTTTAATGAACTGTCAAAAGACTGGATTTCCATTTGTCAAGCGTTATACTAACAGTGGTGCATGACTATTTTTTAGTCATACAAAGGTTAGTCAAAGCTACATATAAGAAAAATTCCCTAGAATTAACCAAATTGAGATTCTTTCAGTATTTTTGTAGAAATTTTTACTTCATTTACAATTGTGAGTTATAATGCTTTTAAGCATTTTTTGGATGATAAAATCCTTTTTTATTTCAATGATTTATCTTCAGTTATATTTGTCAGTAAACTATAAGATACTGCTTTTCTGAATACTCTGAATTTAAGTAGTTGGATTCAAAATGAACTAAGCTTGTTATAAAGTTTCACTCTTTTTTACAACTGAATTTTGAAATAAAATGAATTCATATCTTACTAGCTGTGAAATCTTATTGAATGATTTTTATGGTTTAATCAGATTGAGTATATTTTGATATTATTAAGATCCTATTTTTTTATCTTTTGTGGTTTTTAAATATATATATATAATTGTAGTCTGTTCTAACCCACTGTATGCTTAGCTTGCAGAACACAGAGAAGTACGGCATACCTATAGTCTGGAGTCTCTTTGCCACTGCCCTTTTTATGAAGAAGCCATGCATTTAGTTGAAGAAGGAAAAATTTACTCAAGAGTGCTTAGGTACCATTTCAGTTTTGCCTATGTTTATGAAAAATGCTAAGGTGCTGTTGCTATGTCTGTATGATATTTATTAAAAATGGTTATACGAATGGGGGAAAGTATGTTTTAGGCTCAAAAAAATTTTTCACATGTTTTGTCAGTATTGAAGACATGTGTTTTATATTATGGTCCTGAGGTTAAGCCTTGAGTCCAAATTTGTAATAGGCTTGATTTTGAATGCAGTGTAACAGTTGTCTCCCTGTTTATTACATAGAACTGAAATGCTGGAGTGCCTAGGAGACAGTGATTTTCTTGCCAAACTTCACTGTATTCGACAGGCCTTTCAGGTATTTTTTTTAACATTAAGAGGCTTTACCCAGCCACTCATCCCCACCCTCATGCTATAGAGTCTGGCTGCATATAAACAAGATGGTTCTTTGCTCTTTATAATCCTTATTCCTAATGGCAAATTTAACATCTACTAAGTTTATTTTTCCTGCCTGCTGTTTCCATTCATTTGACTTCATTTGTCATTGTTGTTTCCCATGGCTTCCCAAGTCCACCACACTTTGTCATAAGAGAATATTTTGATGCTGCAGATGTGTACTCATAGCTGCTTAAAATAAAAATCCTCTTTTTTATTATCTATGTGTTCTAAATTGTTTTTTATTTGAATCAGTTATAACATTGATTTCTTAATATAAGGCCACTAAACAACAAAATTACTTTTATTTTTTATATTTTGGGGCTGTTTAACATTTATTTCTGATATTAATTTGAATTAATATGATTAATTCTGATTATTAAATTGAACAGAATTTAAATTCACATTTATCTCCCTTTAATACTTTTTGATTATAGGTTTCAAGAGTTCATTTTATTTTAGTAAATTAGGACCTTCTCTGTGGTCTGCCTGCTGAAATAGTGCCACATTGGCTGTATTAGGGTTATTTGTAAATAAATGTGCTATACAGTCAAATGTCCATTCAAATTAATTCTAGTTCTCTTTTTTCTATGGGGTTGGATTTTTTTAGATAATCCTTTCAGAAACAGCCAACAGGATTTTCCTTGCTGAGAGTGGAAGGAAGATTTTATCAGCATTAATTGTGAAAGCACGAAAGGTAAACTTGTTAAATTGTCACTGAATATTTTATTGTTTCAGTTGAACTGAAGATTAAAATACATTAGGTTTTAATAGAAGAAGTAGTTTTTGTAGATAGTCACAAAAGTTCACATACTAAAAATAAATACTCCAAAGAGTACTAGTTTCTGCTTGGGTTGATTTATTTTCTATATATAAAGCCCATACCGTTTTGATCAAGTTGTTTCTCATAAATGATTCCCAATTTGCCGTGAAATCTGTGAATGGCATGGTGAAAGTCATCATTAGATCTGCTACAACCATCACTATTATTATTTTAAATAGTACTCTTCTCTTACCTCCTTCAATCCTGTTCAGTAAGAAGGTTCCAGGAAATAGTGTAGATCTCAGAAATCTGGAAATACACATTGAGCTACCTCTTACTCTTACTCATCTTCATGGGACTGATTGAGGCAGAAGCAATGAAAAGAACTCTATTAAGACTGTACAGAACCACTTTTTTTTTATGCAAGATGTGTCCAGCTGATGTGGAAAACCAAAATAAAACAGGCCTTCTTGGAACCATTCGAATACCTACCTGGTTTACAGAACCTCAGTCCTGTCATTTCTATAATAGGGTTATATTTATGATACCCTATTTCAGAGGGTCATCACAATGACATAATAGTAATGATGGTTGTAGTAGCAGATCTAATGATGATTCTCATCGTGACATTCATAGACTTTATGGAAAATTAGGAATAATTTATGAGAAACAACTTGATCAAAACAGTATGGGCTTTATACATAGAAAATAAATCAACCCAAAGAGAAATCAGTGCTCTTCGGAGTATTTATTTTTAGTATATGAACCTATGTGATTATCTTTAAATGATAAATGGGAAAAGCAAATTTTTTACAAAATGCAAAATGAAAGGTGCTATTAACTGCTTGGAAATCGCAGGGTAAATCTTATGTTGCTTTCTTGGCCTATAGGCAGATAAACCTAGTGATTTGAACCAGAGTTTCTCCTAAAGTTGTAGAACTGCTTTTCAGAAGCATCACGTGGTATCCTCTGAAACCAGAATTTCATATTAAGGACTGATCTAGATAGGCATACATATTTGAGTAGTAGGCAGTTTGCTTATGACATTTTACTAATGTTCTTTGTCTTGACTTCTGCAAAATGTTGGAACAACAAAATATTCAAATGAATGTGGAACACCTTGAAAATGTATTTTAATTCACTTGCCTAATAGATTAAAGATATAACAAACATACTTGAAGAGTAACTCATTTACTTTGTAGGCTGGAGCCTTATAAAGTTGATTTTAGGATTAAAGTGTGTTTTTTTTTTTTTTCTGCAGAATCCAAAGAAGTTTGAAGATGTTTTTGATGAAATGATCTATTTTTTAGAGCAGACTGATCACTGGGATAGTACAGAAATGGAACTTGCTGCTAGAGGAGTAAGTTCAAATTTTTTATATTTATTCTCCTTAGTTACACATAATATTTATATAATTTGAGGCCACTGTTTTCATGTCCTGATTAAATCATAGGAAAACTAAGTTGTGTGGTGGTAGTTATGACAGAGTCATAAACAATAGCAACCCCAGTCTTCATTTTTTTTGGCAACAGTTGAAAATAATTGTTTTCTTAAAAGCCTTCCCTTCCCTCCGTTCTTTTCTCCCCTCTCCCATCTCTTTCTTCTTTCCTTCTTTCTGAAAGTCAAGCGCAGGCCCTAGCAGGGTGGTAATGGTGGCCTATACAGAGCTGGTTTCAAATCAGACCACAGGTAACTCACTGTAGCTAGGAGATTAGCTGCATGTATAGGATCATACAAACAAATATATTGAGAATATCTAGAGCTAGGTCTTACTCTCAGAGAAAGAAGGTATAAAAAGCTAGGTTTGGAATTAGAGCTGTCAGTGTGAATTCATAGTTTATAATAAATATGGATAGCTAGATATAGAAATAAATATAAAGGCTAACATATACATAGACATACATGTGTTTCCTAGCTGTGCTTACTGCGAGGGTCTGGGAGCGGCATTACCTCAAAAGAAATTTTTCCTCACACAGAGATCTTGGCTCCTAAACACTAGGACTCCTTGGAACAAATGGCTGATTTCAGCACTTGGATAGGGAAAGTACATGATGAACCTGGGACATTTTGTTGTAACAGAAGCTTAAAGAATGAGTTTACAAGGGGTTAAAGGCTTTCTAGGCAGAGAAAACGGTAGATACAGAGACAAAGAGGCATAATCTTTCTCCGCTGTTCCCTCACTTGGTTAAGGAATCGGTGTCCATTCAGTTGTGCAGTCAAGAACCTGGGCTCATCTTCTATACCTCCCTAGTCCTCACCTACTTTATTGTATTATCTCTAAATTTTGTCAATTTCCACACCCATCTTACAGTTTCTTCATTTTTTCTCTATTCCTTCCAGCCCCATAGTAGTCTGAGTATCTATTGTCTTTCCCTCAACTACCTCAGTCTTTGCATTCCCTGATTCCTTGCCTGCATCTCCACTCCCTGTATTCACTTTCTCCTCTCCATTCCATGTCTACATTGCTGCCAGAACAGTCCTTAAAAATACAAATTTGATTATCCATCTCCCCTCTACCACTCTTCCCCTAATGTACTGAAGATAAAATCCAGAATCGTTGACATGGGCCATAAATTGCAGGGGACGGCCCTTCCTTCTTGTCTCACCTCTTTGTTCTCTGTTGCAGTAGCACACTTGCCATGATTTTCTTTGACTCAACACCACTGTGTTTCTTCTTACTTTAATGTCTTTGACGAGGTATTTCCTATACCTGGGATCCTTCACTCCCCAAAGAAAACCCTCTGTGACATCCAGTCTAGATTAGAAGCTTCCTTCATAAGCTCTCATAGTACCATGTACTTTTTCATTTACTGTGCTTATCACAATTTGTTATTGTGTATTTGTAGAATTATTTGTTGCTGTCTGTTTTCCTCAGGAAACTCTAAGCATCTAGTTTGCTTACTGTAGAAGTATGAGCACCTGGTGTAGCATGTAGTACAATACAGTATGCATAAATGAACAAAAGATTAAGAGGTTCACAATGTGGTGGGGAAGACAGACGGATATACCAATAACTCAATGACAGAGCATAATGAGTATTGTGGAGACCATAATAAAAGCACAAACAAAAGATTCTTAGAATAGAGGAGAGGGAGAGATTAATTTCACCTGATAGAATCTAGGAAGGAACAGCTGTCATATGAATTATAATTTCTGGTGGTGAGTTGTTTGCATATTTTTCCCTGCTCTTCTTTTTTTGTCAGAGATATAATGTGATTAACTAAAAACATTCAGTTGTTTCAAAGTATGAGGTCCTGGCTCAGACTTAATTTCAGCTCTATGTAATAATTTCTGTTTTAACTCATAATTTAATGCAGGTGAAAAATCTAAATTTTTATGATGTTGTTCTGGATTTTATATTAATGGATTCCTTTGAAGATTTAGAAAACCCACCCACGTCAATACAGAATGTAGTAAACAATCGCTGGCTAAACTCCTCCTTCAAAGAAACTGTAAGTGGTGGTTTACCTTTTTCAGCCATTTAAATTTGATGAAAAATGGTCAGAACTGGAAAGATTAATGAGATTTACATGTTTATCTGCCTATAGAATGACTAGTGTGGACACTGGGCTCATCCTTTGATATTCAGTTCAGATAGATGTGTATGATATATAACATCTTCAGGTGAAATTCCCTTTTTGATTCTTCTATTAGTCTTTAGATCTCAGAAAACAAAAAACAAAAACAAAATCTCTCAGGCTTCAGACTAGTTCAGGCCTAACAAAAATTGTAATTGAAATGACTCAGTGACTAAACTGAAATATAGCAGTTGCACTAAAAGACAATATATTTTAGAGGAAAAAATGAGATTTATGTCCCCAAATACTACAAAAATTTAGAGGAGAGAAAAATAAGCATGTGCCAAAAATAAAAACAAGGTTTAAATTGTATTCTACACGTTGAATGTTTTCAGTTTGTTGTTTTCTTACTCTTATCTCTGACATTGTTTTTTTGTGTTGTTGAGCTTTAAGTGTGTACTTGGAAGTAGCTAGGATAAATACTCATAATGAAATTTGAATGCCTTTTAAAAAATGTTCCAATTGGCAATTTCACAATTATTGTGTAAATTCCCGATATTAAATTTTAATAATTTTAATAAATCTACTTTTCTCTCAAAGTATGTTTTAACCATAAAGGGTACATGTTATCTCCAACTCCATTACTAATTTGGTAAAGTGACCTTGATCAAAGTCTGGTCATGCCAGAGCAGGGGCAGATTTCTTTAGGATCCACTTGGGTGTTTTTGTCCTTTTCATTATGGTTGTATTTCTTAGCTCTCTATCTGAATAAAACTGTTAGCTCTACCCACAACTATTACGAGAACTATTTTTGAAAAAAAAAAAGTTCTTTGTCTTCATTGTTATATTTAAAACATTTATATGTGCATCTGTGTATATAGTTTTTGCTCTTTTCCTTTAGGAACAGAATTTAAGAACTCTGAGAGTTGAATTATAATTACCAGGTTCATTGATACCTGAGCTCAGCCTTTTTTTCTTTAGTGGCTTTGTACTTAATTTTAAAATTTATAAAAACAAAACACCATTTCATTAATATTTACAAACAGTAGAAGGAACCTAGACTGATTCTTGTAGTTAATGTTTTGAACATTTCAGATGCATCAACTTTGAATTTCTAATAAGAACCACTCTTTTATAAATGAAAAGTTTATATAGGTCTAAATTTAAATCTTGCTTTTTCTCCTCTTCCGATATTTAGGCAGTGGCTTCAAGTTGTTGGTCGGTGCTGAAACAGAAAAGGCAACAGATGAAGGTAAAATTCATTATACTGTAGACTTCTTTGCTAAGTAATTTGAGGCACCTGTCAAACATCTGAGTCAGTTCTCAAGTGGGGATGGCAGCTCATGAGGACTGTGCCTCAAGCTAGATGAGTGACTTATCGGTCCCAGGTTGGCCTCTCCTTTTTTGAATCTCTTCTCTCTCTTCCTTAACATTCTGTAGAGTTCAGTATAGCAAGTATTGAGGCATGCATGGGTTTTCTACCAAGTGTGAGAGAGTTTAGGGCTGGAAACAGCTTTGATAGAGTTTTGGGTTTGGTTTTTTTCACTTAATGATGTTTAAAAAAAATTATTTAATGTAGTGGTTTCTACTTCGTGTAATCCAACTGAGAAATAATGATCTGATTCTAATGGCTATTTTATTCAAATGAGAGCCCCTATGAAAAAAGTCTCAAAGTTTATATCCTGCCTCCATGTTCTATACCCTTCAGCCCAACTCACCCACTACACACTGCTTTTACCATACATTCCTATGGTCAAGGGTATGGACTCTGGAGTGAGACTACCTGGTTTCAAATGCCACTTACTAGCCATGACCTCTGGTAAGTTGCTTAACCTATCTATGCCTTAGTTTCCTCATCTCTAAAAAAAAGCATAGTATCTACCTCATGGGATTTTTGATGATTAAATGTTCAGTTAGAATAGTGCTTGGCATAGTGCATTATGCAAGTGTTGGTTATTATTATTATTATTTGCTCATTGACCTATAGTATTTTTATCACATACATGTTTCTTAGCCTGGTCCTTAGAACTTTGAGATAAGATTGCCAAGTGCAGTGTTTCTAGACCAGCATTTCTCACATAATTCTGGATACCATATATTTGAGTAATTCTTATTTAAAATGGTGCCAGAAAACCCTTTGTTTTAAACAAACTCCCCAAATGATGATTACAAACTGTAATCTGAGAACTACTGGATTAGGGCTAGGTACAGCCTTGCAAACTGGGATTGATTCTCACATAGCTAGTATGATCATGGGCAAGTTACTGTCAACTGACCTTTAGTTTTCCTATTTGCAAAATGAGATTAATGTCTACTTCAAAGGGCTGCTGTAAGGATGAAATGAGATAATATCAACAAGCTTAATTCAAGCATAAAATTAAGAGTAAATACTAAAAAGTTTATTAAGTGATAGTTTTCATATCATTATATCTAACTTTATTTCTTCTTAGTGTAAATCTTGTGCCTTATACTAGTTTTCTTTCTGTATCCACAGATACCTATATCTCTCACCTCTTGGGAAATTATTTCCTATACCTGAAATGCTATATTCTGTCCTCTGTACTTAGATAAATTTTCCCTGCTGTTGAGTTCAGCTCCACGATTATTACTTGATGAAGCATATATATTTTACTTAAGCCCATGCTAACTTGTAACTTGTCTGAACTCCTAATACAGTTAGAATCTGTATGGAATTTAGAATTTCAATTTATGAGGA
Organism: Macroglossus sobrinus; assembly: GCA_004027375.1. Classification (NCBI taxonomy): domain Eukaryota; kingdom Metazoa; phylum Chordata; class Mammalia; order Chiroptera; family Pteropodidae; genus Macroglossus; species Macroglossus sobrinus. The sequence continues at coordinate 192,053 of PVKZ01000655.1, read as the reverse complement.
ACATCTCTTAGACCAGAGTAACAACTTCAGGGCATCCCTGATAATTTTTTGGCCTTCACTAGCTAGCTATGTATGATTTAAGACAGGTTATTTAATCCCTCTGAAGTGTAACTTTTTACATATTAAAATGTTGACACGACCTACGTTTTTCAGAAGTGTTTTATTAAGTTAAATAGAACCTACCACATTATCTGGAATATAATGAGTAATCATTAAATGGTAACTGCTGCTATAATATATTTTATAAATTGAGATTTAGAAGATATCTTGGAACCTATAAAAGAGCAAATAACCCCTCCAAGAGACAAGATCTTAAGGCATAGTTATCCCCAGCCAATGCTATATGACAAATCCCATACAATCTTACTTAATAAAAAGTTATTAATAAATGTACATCGCTTCCTAAATCACAGCCATATGTATTACTATTTCACAAGAAGAGGCAATTACAAAATTAAATGCTTCGATACTATCTGGTTCCATTACTAAAAGTTGGGATTCTAGTAAGCATATTTTTGTGCTTACTCATTTAAAAATTGTTTTAGTCTATTTTAGGTAATCTAAAGTGATTGAGTAGAACTTTTTAATGGCTGAAACCATGGCAGTCTTTTTTATAAAATAATTTTTTACTTTACAATTATAATTGACATGCAGTAGTATATTAGTTTCAGGTATATGTACAACATAGTGATTAGACATTTATGTGACTTAGGAAGTGATCACCCCAATAAATCTAGTACCCATCTGACACCATGCATAGTTATTACAATATTATTGACTATATTCCTTATGCTATACTTTATATCTCCATGACTATTTTATAACTACCAATTTATACTTCTTAATTCCTTTACCTTTTTCTTCCATCTCCCCTACCCCTCTCCCATCTGGCAGCCATCAAAATGTTCTTTAATATCTATGAGTTTGTTTCTGTTTTGTTTGTTCACATGGCTGTCTTATTAACCCTAAAAATTATACTGCTAAGGAACACTGTAGCATTTTTGTTTTTGCTTGATATGATTGCTTTTCTGTGAAGTATTTTTATGAAGTGAAAAGGCCTTTCAGAAATAATATTTCTCAGCATATTTAAAACTATTGGCTAGGATATAAAATCAACATAAAAAATTCTGTGACTCTAAAAGTTACTTGTAAGTTTATTAACTTTCTTATTAGGCTGGCTTATCATCATTGACCCTTGGTCTACACTCAGAAAGATCTGGTCACATGATGGATAGCCATTTCAGTTTCTACTAGAAAAGGCAAATTTGAGAAAGTAAAAATAACTTGATTCTCTTTTACTACCCAACAGATCCCAGATGGATTTTTTGCCCATTTTTATGCCATTTGTGAGCACATCAGCCCTGTCCTAGCCTGGGGCTTTTTGGGTCCTAGAAATTCTCTCTATGATTTATGTTGCTTCTTTAAGGTATGTTTAGTCATTGAATCATTTCTTTTTTCTATATCAAAAAGTGGATAAGGTATTATTGTTTTGTTTTTGTAGAAGAAAGAATGTTATTTAAAGGTAAAGTTATAAAAGTCACATAAATTTAGTGTTTAAGTGCCAGTGGAACAGAATTATATAGATCTGATGCTTAATTATATAGATTTGGAATAGTTTCAACAAGTCCATTCACCTTATCAGTTTCTTCTATAATGGAAACATGTTCTCGGATGGTGTTATGATGTTATAGTCAAATTGCTATAGACAGTTTGTTTTTTGTATGTGGATGCTTTTGAAATTTATAAAATCAATGTCTATTGCACATGTGGCAGTTTTGAAATAAGTTCCGGTTCAAGGTAATATGAATAATAAAATTCTAGTTGTGAGCCATAACATGGGAGTTGAAAGTTGTATCCTAATGTCAGCAGTTTAAGTTTGTCAAAACATAGGTTATAGCTTGTTGCAGAATTTTCTGCCTGGCATAGTGCTCAGAAAAGTCTCATTATTTAAATAGTCTCAAATTTAGGCTGAGTTTCAAGGAGCAAATAAAGTAAATACAATCAGGTATGAATTTGAAAGTTTTTGATGTTTGAAAATTTGGATGTTTCAGTATACCCTTTATTTAAAGAAAATTAAATTGTGTTTATGTGCTGTTAATGTAGCATTTATGTAAATGGTTTAGGAAATGTTTTTTTTTACTCATTATTTTTTGACTAGTTTACTTGACCTCTCAAATGTAAGGTATGTGTTTAGTGGGAAAATTATAGACTGGGAATTAAGTCTGTGAATGAGCAATCGGACTCTGGGTAAATTATGCGTTGTTCTCCTTTTCTTCATCTATAAAATGAGGGGGCTTGACAGGTTGATTGTTTATGACATTTCCAGATGTAAAACTCAGTGAGTCTAAGAAGTGTGCCTTCTTAGTGTTTCTTAACACTTGATTTCTGTAGGGCAGAAATTAAGTATTCCTGTTTTTTTGCTCTTTGGGATTATTCTTATTTTCACCATGGCATAACAGCCTGAAAGTTAATACTTAGTAGTATATAAATTAAAATGAGTTTCAGCATAAGTATTACTGAAATGAAATATCCTTTACAATCTTCCACTGATTTGAGACCTGCAGTTATTTTTATTTCGCATGTGTCTTTAGTTTTTTTATGTACAGAAAAGTATATATTTAAAACTTTTCAGTTATAGTTATTGGAAATAGTATACACTTCTGTCTTGTAGTACCAGTGCTCACAGGTAACATTGAAAACTTCATTTATTGAGAAAGGGCTTAATAATAGTCTCTAACATTTATACAGTGCTTAGGGTTTACAGGCATTTCCTATAGATTATTGTTTTTGATCATCACATCAGCCCTGTGTAGTATCAAGGACAAGTAGCATTGTCCCTTATTTTAGAGAAAAAGAAAATGAGACCCCAAAAAAGGTTTAATCAGTTGTTGAAGGTTCCTTTCCAATGAGATATGAAACTAGCACTGGAACCCGGACTTTCTGACTCCTAATTCAATGCATGTTAAAATATTAGTAACTATTTAGATTTAATATAATTTTGGTCTAATAAGTGCCTGTTTGTTTTGTGTTTATTTTCCAGAATCAAGTTCTTTTCTTTCTCAAAGACATTTTTGATTTTGAGAAGGTACGCTATTCCAGTATAGAGACTCTGGCCGAAGACCTCATGCAGTTGCTTATTCGCCGCACTGAACTTTTAATGGCCTATCTTGGAGCTGATGCACTGAGGCATACAAGTAGTTGTATAAGTAGTCATGGTAATGTTCTGTCCAGTGGCCTAGTGGAAGCCAAAGTGCAATAGATACCATACAAACTATACAATTTGAGTGCTATGAAATATTTTAAGATAACTATTAATTTTGTAACATATATTACATAGAATTGGTAGATGTGGACTCAGGGAGGAAAAAAAGTCTAATAAAGAATGAGTGACCATACTGTACTTACACAGAAGTTCTGTCATTGAATCCCTGTGTAGTGTAGCCAAAGCAGCTTTTTAGTGTCTTTAGGTAATAATTTAAGTTGTGAAATATTGTATATTTTATAGAAATATTGCTTGAATTGACGCCAGTACTTGGGATTTAATTGGTCTGTCATCTTGAAGCTGTCTGAAATGTCCAGTATCCTCCTCAAAAGCTCTGTTTTTATGCTTTGCACCTTGAAAATGTACAATTTAGCCAAGACTTTTTGTGGCCCACACATGCAAGAATATATGACTCCTAGTGTCAAGAAACTTAACTTTGCCTGAAAATGTATTTTTAACTGTAAAGTTATTCATTTGTTTAATCAAGTTTAGACAGTAGTGGTGTTTAATATGTACTGCTTACATTTTTGCATGTGCATTTGCTTGTGTATTTGACTCAAAGAAATTGTAATGGCTGACAGTGAGAAGTTCACCAGTTACAAGTTTATATTAGGTTTACTGCAGTTTCCAAAATATATTACTGTTGGTCCTATAAGTTACAATAGAGAGACTGAAGAAATTTCTTTTATCTTTTTATGGATTAGAACATTTTTCTCTTGAATGAATATTGATTAAAAAGATAACATTTAATAATAATGACAGGCAATTAAAATTTTTCCTGTGTAGTTTTGAGACTATCTCCCAACATCTGAAGGTGTTAATCTTGGTACAGTAAAATCAGTTCTCCTTTCTTCTTGTATAAAACTTTTTTTTAGTTATTCCCACAGAGAACTTAGCATATTTTGTCATATTATATACCCATATTTTAAAAATATTCATACTTTGAATCTTAGTGAGGTTTTAAAGAAGGTTTTTCCCATATCGAACAAAATATTTTTAACTGTATGGAAGTGTATTTTATATCCTTTCTGATAAATATATAAACAAATGGGTTGTTCATATAAGTAAAGGTTCTTCAGAGTATATTAGATACTTTCACAGTTATATAAGTTTTGTGTCTAAATCATATACCACTTACTTGGAGTGGCTGACTCAATATATCAATAGATTGGATTTATTGATTTTGTTTTTAAAGTGGGCTTTATTCATTTCAGAAGTAAGTTTCCCAGGAGGATCAAAATATATTTTTTTAGAATGCATTTTTAGATTAAAGTGCCTATTTATGATTAATGAATAGAAATGAAAAGTGGGGAAAGGCATAATCTTTTAAGGTTTTAAACTTATGTATGTACCATGTTTATGTAACAGTTACAAAATAAGAGATTTGGCATCTTTATGCTGTTTGCATATACTGTGTTCCATAATGTATAGGCTGTAGCATTAAACAATATGAAATATTGCTCTAATAATTTTTGAGTATATAGTTTCTTGACTTCTCTTAAATATAGTCTTAATTTGAGAATTGGCTATTTATAATTCTTATTGCTAGAGGAATGTCATTAGAAGTATCGAAGCTAAAAATTCCATTATGTAATGTTTTACTTTTCAATTTATATCTTGTATTTTTAGCTTCTTGTTGAGGTACCACTGGCCTTGAATGATTCACACACATACACACATGTGCACAGACACATTCCCTTTATCATGTAGGCAAGACAGGCATTGCTTATTCTGTTCAGGGAGGCTAAATTTTTAAGTTGTGGTTTATAAACATCTCTAAGTAAACTTAATTATATTTTTATTTGAGGAAGATATTGTTTGCAATCTATTTTGAAGAATTGCACTACTTAATAATGCTGCTACTACATAAGATAACTGGGGGATTTATTTCATCAGATGAGATGAATGGCTTTCCAGAAGGTTTTTTTTTTCTTTTTTACATTTCACCAAAAACAAACAAACAAAAAAACAGTTGCCCATATTCAAGAAGCTGGTTTATCTAATTCAGTAGCTTGAGTTCATTTAGTTTCTAGTCAGTTTAGTAGCTACTAATTTAACTTTAGTAAGATGCTTTCTTTGTGGCCTTTAACAAAAGAGATAAGAGTGACCAAATAGAATTGCAGGGTAATTATAGGAAACGACCTCTTTATTGTAAGGGAAGAAACTTGACCCTTTAAAAAGAAATGTCTCTTAAAAATGTTTTTGACCACAGAAGAGTACTTAAGACATATGTGCCAATTTTAATTTGCCTTGAAATTGGGTTAAACAGCTAAAGCAATGTTTTAAAAAATTTAAAAATGACTAAATTAGTTTTAAAGTCTTTTAGGATAAAACCCTATATAATACTTACTCATGGTAGTATTATCAGAAAATTGCCATTGCCACCATGAGTCCTACATAGGGATCTACATCCCTATGTAAATTATAAGAGGGCCTTGAATTAGTCCTGTGAAAGTGGATTCTTTTCCCTTCTGTTTTCTGGAAATAAAAAGGTTAGATGTTCAGGTGATTTATATTTAATAATTTTTCTTTTTTTCCTACATTTTTGTTTAAGTAAAAGGCTAGTTCTTTCTTCTTGAAGGCCTATAATATGTTTATTAAATGTCAAAATTAGGTTATCTTTTTAAAAAGAAGCCAAGTTTTTCATACTGTTAAAATCAGCTCCAAAGAATTATCTCTCTTTAAAGCAATATTCTTTTTTTGCACCCATTTACTGATTCTTAATTTGTTGAATTAACTAACTTTATAAAAATATTAAACTTTTTTCTGCCTTAAGATGTAACATTTTCTACGTAAATGATTACCTGAGGAGTAATTATTTACATTACAAAGAATTCTTTAGTTTATCATTCCTTTAAACCTATGAAATAGGAATGCCAAAGTAACATTTAATATACTTCTCTATGACCTTTCATAATCAGAAATTTTAAATTATGTTCATAATTTACTTTTATTTTAATGTGAATACATAATAGGAAATTATTTGTAATATGCACTTTGAAGTGATTATATGAATTAAGCTGAATTCAAATTTTTTTTTTTGCTTAATCAAATCTAGATTGTTTATGTGAGACTTAGAAATTTGTATAATCTGTGATTAATGGAAGGAAGGGCATCCTTTCTTTGTCCCTAATGATTATATTACTTTAGTGTTTTGCTTAATTTGAGAACAACCATGTATTAGCTTTATTTGGCTGATAATGTGTCTATTTCCTAAATGTGTCTATTTCCTAAATGTAAGGACTGCACTTAACTAATTTATGTAAAAGTGAAACACTACAGTAGCAGAATAAAATAGCACTGGCTCTTGAGCCAAAATAAGCACTATTACATGGATGTATTTCTATAATGCCAAATAAAAAAGTGATGGTACATCTTGCTGATGTATTGACTATTTTATTATAATTCTTATATATTTGCAAGGTCACACTCATTGCATCAAACCTTACCCTTAGGGAGCTTTCAGTCTCCATAAGACCTCACATATACAGACAGAGAACACAGACAACTGCAGAAGCATTGAAATATCAAGTGTAAAAGTATATGTAGACACCGGATGGCAACAAGGGTTTACCTGGATATAGAAATAGTATTCTTGATTTGGGACTTTTAGTAAAGAGGTTTATTTATGTACAGTATAGATAAATGTACTTATTTTAATAAGCAACCCATAGAAATAGGAGTGGAATCTTTTCCTAGCTAGGATATAGGGTTGGAGATGGAATGGGAAACCAGATCAGAATCTCAATATTATCTTCTCTTTTCTTTGTCATCTGCCATACTCTTTGTTGTCTCACATCATCCTCTTTGATTCCGCTACCTGGACTTACTGTTCTGCACTTTAAACATCTCCTATCGTTACACTATTTGTAGGGCTTTGCTGGAAGTCTTTATAAACTCATTTGATTTATCCACTACCATTCTTGCTCTTCTTATGCTGCTTTTGACTTCTATTTTTCATGTAGTGTTTCTTCCTATCCCCAGTTTTCTGTAATACTTCACCCTACCACTTTTTCTCCTTTAATCTCTTTCTCTCCTTATGCTACTGACATCTTTGATCAGGCCACACAGCTCTTTTGCTGAGGTTCTTTTTTTGTTATTTTCTTATACCTGAACAATGAAAACCCTTAAGTAACCTTCATCATTTGAGCAGGAAAGGACTGATTCCAGTACAGAAAAAAAGCAAACCTTTTTTCTATGACGCTTTTTATTTTTTACCTAAAAGCCACAGCAAAGCAACTGGTACATCAGAAATCACCTCTGCGTTTGCTTTTAACTGCAAAAGGCTTTCACAAAGTACATTTTTATATAGGAAATTCTAGAACTTTTTTAATTTGCTATGTTTGAAATAATACTTGGCTATTGGGAAGCACTTTGACATTTGAAAGCATTTGACATATATGACTTCCAGAACTTTGCTAATTCTTTTATTTAATAATACTCCAAGAGAATAGGGACTTTAATGAAGATTGAGTGCTTAATGTGCTAGAAAATGGATAATTTTTTAAAGTGGGTTAAAGCAGGTGTATTTGTTATCCATTGCTGCATAACAAATTATCCAAAAAACTTAGCAGCTTGAAACAACCACCATTATCTGATATAGTTTCTAAAGGTTGAGAATCCAGGAATAGCTGGTTCCAATGGTTCTAGCTTAGGGGCTCTCCTGAGATTGTAGTCGTCAGAAGGTTTGACTGGGTCTGGAAGTCCAGGGCCATTTAGCAGAACTGCCTGAGTATTTTTAACACATGGCAGCTGGTTTTCCCCAGAATGAGCAACCCAAGAAATATCATCAAGGCAAAAGACACAGTATCTTTTAAAACCTAATTAGAGGTGGCATACCATCACTTGTGTCATATTCTGTTGGTCACACACACAATCCCTGACACAATGTGGGAGATTACACAAGGGTGTGAATATTAGGAGGCAGGATCATTTAGGGTCATCTTGGTGGCTGGATACCATAACAGAGAATCATAATAAATTATACATCAATTAGGTAGACATTTTAATTATAAATGAATAAGTGCACATTCTTTGGCTAATCTTCTGATATAAGATCAAAGTCTTTATTTGATTATAGATCTGAGATAATCTCTGTTGTATAAACTACACCTGTAAATCATCATCTGAGATTTCCAGTGTCCCTTTTAAAGGAAAAAAAAATTACTTGAAAGCAATGAGTACAAATTCCCCCTTAATTTTTATAATCTTTACCCAATCTTTTACATTTGTCTTTCTCATACCTAGTTTGATAGTCATTTTTGTAAGCTATTTGCCTTTACTGAGTCTCTAAAGCATTCAGTTTTTAGCTTTTGTAAAAACTACAATTTTTTGCTTTTATTTTTTCCTGTTTGTAAAGTTTATGCAATTTCAATAACATGCAACTAATATAGTCAAGTTTGATAAACCCAACTGATTCATGATAAATATATAAGAAATATTATACAAATTAGCAAATCTTACATTTCTACTAGCCTTCTCAAACTTAGCATGTCCAAAATTGAGCTCCTGACCACACCTACCTAAACCTCCTCCTCCCAGACTTCTCATCCCAGTAAATGACAACTCCATCTTTCCATTTCCTCAAGCCAAAAACTTCTTTTCATCACACCTCATACTAAATCTGCTACCAAAACCCCACCAATTCTACTTTTATAAAATGTGCCAAGAAAAAAAGTGTGCCAAACATTTCTCACTACCTTCACAGCTATCACCTTGGTCCAAATTCCCATACTTGTCATCTGATTATTCTGGAATCCTCCTAATTGGTATCCTGCTTCATTTAGTGTACTTGCAGCACACTGGCCAGAGTGAGCATGTTAAAAATGCGTTAGATCATGTCACTACTTTGTTCAAAATCCACCAATGGCCACCCATCTTACTCAGTAAAAGTCAGAGTCTTTACAATGTCCAAAAAGGGTCCTCCATAGTCCATCTGCGTCACTCCCTATTATTTCATCCTTTCCTACTAAACTCCACCCACCCAAGCCTCCTTGCTCTTTCTAGAACAAGTCAGGATCATCTTCCTGGCTTTTGTACCATTTCCTGAATGGCTCCTCCAACACACACACACTCCAGAAAGCTCCAGACAGTAACATAGCTCACTGCCTCACTTTCCTCAAGACTTTTACTCATGAAGCTTTCCCTAGTCACTCTATTTAAAATACAACATCTATGTTCTGCATTCCCAGCTTTCCCTACTTCTCTGCTCTGATTTTATCTATGTTGCCTATCACTAAGTACTACATAGTTTGATTATTGTCTGCCCTTCGCCAGAATGCCAGGGCTTTTATTCTGTCAGTACCGTGTCCTCAATATCTAGAACCAAATGTTTGTTGAATGAATGATGAATTGTTGGAAGAAGAAATAGGCCTTGGTGTTGTGGGTAGCTATCAGTGTTACAGTTAGAATGGAGAGGTTTGTTTAATCTGGCAAATCTGCTGAGTGGATATCAGTTAAGAGAACTTTAAGTCATAAAACTAAATGGGTAATGTTAAATTGGTTAAGTGTAGGGAGGAAAAAGGAAAAAGTTTATTATAGGGCTGATATAGACTGATACAGATTGGGGTGAAAGGAAGGTTTCTCTGGGAAAGAAACATTTAGAAGGACAGCAAAATCTTATATTGGAATTAGGTAGGTGACTAGTGGGGAAAGAGGATTTCATGTGCCCACGCCTGGAGGTCAGAAGAGGTTGTCCCAGTTTATCTGTGTGGATGCTAGATCAAATCTTAAATTAAGAATTGAAGATTTCCCCAACTGGAAAAATGTCCTCTTTGGAACAGCATTTCAGGTTTTATATTTCAGGTTATTTGATGGGTATAATTGGCAGGCTGGTGATCCAGGCTGAAAAGGTTTGTGGGGCTAAGATTTTCAGTTGCCTTTATGTAGATTTAGAAAGACCACAGATGCCTTCAATTAAAGAAAGGTCGAAGATTATTTTAATCAATATTATTTCCTTTTATTACTCTTTCCCCTCCTCCCCCTCCTTCTCCCACCTCTATTAACCGCCTTTTTTGGAGTTAAAGACCAGAGCCAAGAAAAGGTGAGCCACGGACAGATGAAGTGGTTCTCGGACCGCTGCCTTACGCTCTTAGCAATAAAAGAGAAGCTGGCAGAGGTCAGTCCGTACTTTGAAGATACCATAGTGACTTGGCTTCTTGATTAGGAACCAGGACTAGCAGAGTCGCTAAGAAAAGCGGGCCCTGGGGCAAACCGGCTTGGGATGGCGGGGGCCGGGCGGGGGTGGGGGGACGCAGCTCCAGCCTGTTTATGAATTCCATTCCAGTGTCTCTCCTTTCCCATAGAGGAGGCAGCCTTCCTTCCCCGAACCCTTCCCGGAGATGGAGGCAAAGCCAAGGTGAAGGGGTCAGCCCAGAGATCCAGAGACCGGCGACAGACACGTTCTGGCGGAAAGTTGGCAGCTACCGCCCCCCTCGCCCGCCTTCCTCGTGGACTCTCCACCCCTCTCTGGGCGATACGGCAGAGTGTGTGTGTGTGTGTGTGTGTGTGTGTGTGTGTGTGTGTGTGTGTGTGTGTGTGTGAAGGGGGGGTTGGGGGGACTGGCCTTGTGTTTTGGAACAGCTGCTGCCGGCGCTGGGCCCGCCTGGAATGCGGGAACAGGCTGCGCACCAGGACTTTTATGGAAACTTGCTGCTGGAGACGGCGACGGCAGCCAGAGGGCTCCCGGCGGCGGCAGCGGCAGTGGCGGCGGCGCCCAGACCCCGGCCCACACCCCTGTGCGGGACGCGCACAGCCCCTCGGCGCGCCACGAGGACGCTCGCCCGTCTCCGGCTCCAGGCGGGTGAGACGAGTCGGGGAGCGTGGGGGCGAGGGCGGGGGCGACGGAGGTGTCGGGTCTCTCGCGGGGGCGGGGGCGGGGGCTGCAGGGAGATGCTCCCCGCGCCGCGGCTCCTGGCCCCGCTCCGCCGCCAAACCCGAGCGAGCCCGGCTCCCTCCAGCTGCGGCCGCGCGCGGGTCCGGGCCTGGGCGGAGTGCGGAGCAGGGTCAGCCTGGCCGTCCGGCTCTGGGGGCGATGTCCCTGCCTCGCTCCCCTACTTTGGCTCCCTTCGCGCCCTGTCGGTTGAGTTCTGGGTGCTTTCTCTACCCTTGCAGGGGAAGAGACCTCTCGGTGAGCGGAGGGGGTGCCAGTCCCTGTGCGCTACCCTTGGGGTCCAGGCAGGCAAAGTTCAGGGTCGTCCCCCACCACGTGCCCCTGGCGCGGTCTCCGTCTCCGCCAGCGGTATCTGTAATTTTTAAGAGAAATCATTCCTGACCTGCCCCTGTGGAGGCTGAAGAGTGAAATGTGATTGAAACAACCTATCCCCTCTTCGCTCCCTCCAAACTGTTCTTTCGCGGTTCTGTCCGAGGTGAGATGTTGGGGATTGTGCAGATAGAACTGGAAGTTGGAGTGAATTATGTAGTTACTACCTCTTGAAACCTTCCCTGTCTATATATTTTTGCTACCGCCAGGCCATTCCAACTGTGTATAAACTGTGAAATGCTCTACAAATGCTAAAAATGTATTATTGGCATTTATAAAGAAAATAACCAAGTTGAGAGGAGAGTTAATTATTGCAATGGCTTCGAGATCTTCATTTTATATTTATTAAAGGTCCATAACGTGAACAAAGACTTTGAGTTGAGGTCGGGAGAAGAGAGAGGTGGTGGGAGAGGGAGGGAGAAGGAAAGGGAGAGGGAGAGAGACACAGAGAACAAGGTAAAAATAGCATTAGGCCATGTCCTAACAAAATGTCTGTCCTTGGGAAAGAGGCAGGTAGAGATTATAAGAAAGCAGTAAGCCATTATAAGAAAGAAATTAGTTCCATGAGCAAAACAATGGGAGCATCATTCATCAGCTAAATTTTGATAGTGAATTCGGCTTATTGGCTTGCGAGTCACAACATAACTATGTATTAGGTAGTGTAAATAAATAAGCTTAAATATTTATACTATCTTACTCACACATCATTGAGTGAACCAGTTATTTCCCCCTAATCCTTTTACAGGTTAAATTACTGCCCTAAAACAAACATCACCCCAAATACACATAAATCTCTGAAATTCTTCTGAGTTTTAAGGTATGGTAAGGTGGGAAAATGCATAAATAGTCAAACAGGGACAGGGTTTGGGGGAGGGGGAAGTATAATATAGTTAGCTGAAAATCTTCCTCACAGTATTAGGCCCTTATTTTCAAAAATATTTTATATTTTGACTGAAATAATTCAAAACGAGCACAATTCTGTAATTTATCTGCAACTCCCTTTAAGAACCCTAAAAAAAATCGACACATACAAAATTTGTTTTAAGGGCAGTTTTCCCCAGTACAATATTGGTGTGATTCAGTTTTAATTTCAGATTCACTTTCAAATTCATTTAAAACTGAAATGTAGTGAGTAGTAATTTTTCCTGCTCATCTTAAAATGGAATCTGTGCTATTTTTGAAAATCTGATATATAAGACTGATCATTGTCAAAATGTATGTCATCTTGAGATGGCTATATTTAGTATCAACGAAGGAATGCATTATCTAGGTTTTTGAACAGTATTTTTCCCCTGAAATTACACTTGAAGTATTTAGGTTAATGTTTCATTTGTGAACAAAATGAAAACTGAATATGTATATTTGGGAGAGATTAATTAGGGATTTAGATTGCTTAGAACTTGAGTGGCCTGAAATGACATACTTCATTTAGGGAAAAAATACATAAAATCTACTATTACCTTCAAAGCACTCCAAAGACAATTAAAAATATTGTTTAAAATAAAAATACATGTTTAACATAAAACAATGCAGTAAATATAAAAAGTATATAACAGATGGGCAGATGTCTAGAAGTTTTTATAAGGAGAGGACTCAGTACATTTTATAGTATGTAGGCCATACACACAAAAACATGTTGGTAGTCTATAATTCAGAGGGAAAATGAACTAAGGGTTCTTGATTATTTCACATATTTCTATTCTTATTTATTCATTATGTGGTCTATATCACCTGTGTAGTTTCTTTCATTGTTCTTGGTTTTATCATTGAAGAATTACATATTATTTACATACACTTAGAATTGTTATATTTAAATATTCAGTATATAGTTGGGCTTGACTTAAGGTAGTATAGTTTCTACAGTCTAGGATGGGGGGTGGATCTTTACCCAAAAGTCCAATTTAAGGTTTTGTCACATTTGTTTTTTATTATAAAGTTATTATAACTATATTTGTGGTTACAAATTATGAAGAATGGGAAAGGGGGCTGGGCTCTCAAAATCTGACTTTTGGTATTTTGATATATTTCCCTCTTTTCCCTAAGTGTAAGAATTTTTTTCCCCTTGCATTGTCAAATCTCAATGAAAGTATGTATGTGAAAGCATCTGAGGCAATATCTTCCATCTAGTAAGTGTTCGATAGCTGGTTCTTTTTCTCTCCCAATACCTACTTTTCCCCCTTCTTGTTATCTCTTCCTTTTTGCTCTCAGATCAGAAGACAAGTAGATTGTGGCTCTCTAGGTCAGGTTTTGAGATTGGTGAAATTTGACTTCCACTCTCCTTTTTGTGCCTCTTTCCTGTTCTCTCCCTTTGAGTCTCCCTCCCTCTTTCTGGCTAAAATAGGTCTCCCCTATGTCTCTATTTTCTCAATGCTGCCTATATATTTAGATCAGGGCCTTAAATTGGCAGCCAAAATTAGCTACTTTCAGCCACAGACATACAAATTGGTGCGTTTTATCTTAAAATATGGATTTCCAGCTTCTCTTGAAAAATTGGAAGATCTTGGCAAAACTGGGTCTACATTTCTGCATAGCAACAATACCCTGGAACTTAGTAGTGGCTCCTCTCTTAAACAAGACAAACACTCTTAGCTATTCCCTATTGTTTTACAGCTAGTCATCACTCAGTCACAGTACCTGTCAATCACAGTATGTAACAATAACTGGCATTACCTCACCCTAGACACTTTAGCACACAGTTCCCTGGTTTACGTATTAGGGCAAGTCTGAAGTCATGATAGGATGGCAAATGGCTGGACTTGGCACTAGGAACCTGGACTATAAATGTCGTAGATATATTTAGGTTAGCAATCTTTCTCTTAAACAATGTGATCATAGGAATGGGAAGAAGAAAACATTCGTTGACACTAATTGCTAGTGTCAATTTGAACTGCAAGGGAATATGTATTACTAATTAAAACAAATGAAATATTTTAACTGGTGGTATTTTAGAAAGCATGAATGAGCTATTTCTGGGAAAGAAAGTTTTACTAGGAACTCAGAAAATTCTACTCTCTCCTCATCCTAGATGTGTTTAGGAGAGTTTTTGCGACCCCTAGAGGTTGGCCAGAAAGATGAGTTAGCTACTATTCGGTCTCTCCACCCAACCAAATTGTTTGGAGCGGACACCTGAGTCTTCCCTTTTCCCAGATGTGTCTTTCATTGAAAAGCCATCTTCCACTTGCAGAGAGGGTAAGGTGGCCCAGTCTCCTCCAGAGATTACCACATCCATTTGCTTGGGAAGCCACCTTCCTGAAGCCCTAACTTTCTGGTTTTTCACGATATCTAGTTTAATGTAAACTCATTCCATTTTATTTTATTTTCTGTTATTTTATTCATTCATTCATTTGTGCATCCTCATCATAGGCCTTCCTTTTGGAGATATCAATCATAAGTTTTATTTTGGCCGATTTTGAGCCAGTTTTTCTTTATCTCCTTGTCATCAATCCACTTCTTCAAAAATGAATTGAGTTCGTACTGTGTCCTAGTTGTTGTATGAGATGCTACAGATAATGAGCAGAGTGGAGCACAGTTTTTACCTTTCAGGAGCTCATTGGATGGTGAATGTTCTTTGAAAAATACCATATACAATTGTATAAATGCAAAGTATTATATATTTTTGATACAGAAGAATGGCAAGACAAATTGAAAATAAGATTCTTGGTTATCAATAAGAAGTTGAGTATCAGTAAGAAAAAGTATCACTATATGGAATAGGTAAAATAAGACCTACTTTCATATTTTTGAATTGTGATAAGGTTTATGATAGGTTTTATAATATAATTTTTAAAATATAAGGTTATAACCTTCATTAAATTAATAAAGTCACATTACATTTCAGTTTTTATTTTTGTACAAGTAAAGAATGATAAAAATGTACATTCATGTTTTATGACACTCACAGCAATGTTTGTTCTAAAGACTTTAAAGAGGTAGATTTAATATACTTGTAGTGTATAGTTAAGCGTTCTATTTTAAAATCTCCTAAAAGCTGAAACAAAAAATTTACTTGAGTTAAACAAAATGCAGATTTAAAGCTGTCACTGTCTTGACAGTTCTGTTCTCCCTGAGAAAGCAGATAATTCATTACCATAGCAAAAGTTATTGTAGATGATAAGAAGCTATGATTTAAAATTCCTTGATTTTTTAATTTTTGGCTATCTTGAAATTTTTTAATTGCATATCTTAAAAAGTCAAGAAAAATTAATTAAGTTTAGAAAATTTAGAGGTCAGACATAGGTCCAATGAAATTCTATAACAGGAACATCAGCATGCATATTTTAAGATAGATCTTCTGTACTTACTATTATATCCTACTATGAGACTTACATATTTAATGACAGCTTGAGCTTCATACATAAATATTCATCCTGGAAATTATGTTATAACAGTCCCAAAGTATACTCTATCATTTTTTTTATTTTCACATATTTATATATTGTGCATTACTTTATAAAGCTTTAAGATGAACAATCCTCTTATCAAGAAGACTTCAACAACTAATGGCTAGAAATTAGTTTGGCACTGATTTAATGAAATACCAGGTTTACATATTATTTGAGCATTTTCACCTTAAATGTCTTTATTTACTTATTTATTTTATTTGACATTTGATATGATTTTATATTTGTTTAGTATAGTGGTTAGACATTTATACGATTTACAAAGTGATTTCCTCAATAAGTCTAGTACCTATCTAGCACTGTACGTTAAGTATACTCTATTCTTGAAACATATTTTATCAGGCCATTAAGTCATTTTTAAAAACTTCTTGAAGCCTATCTCACTAATTGTTATGCCAGTTCATACCGATTAGTATTACAGTTGGAGATATATACATATATACACTTATACGTATATATGTGTATATGTATAATATATATAATGTTTCATGTACTTAAAAATTAAGTAAAAATGAAGACTGGTAGAGTGAAATGAGTAGTTCACTAAAAGTCAAGTCTAGTACCCTGCTCTGCTACTCAACAGTTTGCAACCTTGGATAAGTCACAAACTCTCTATGCCTCCCATTTTTTCAAAGGGTAAATGAAGGGATTGGACTAAGTGATCTTTAAGGTTCTTAGATAATGAGCTCTAAAAATCCATGATTCTTAATCCATGTATAACCAGACCCCAAATGTAATTGTGATAGGTAATTAAAACCTGTTCGAACTCAACTCATTTTCTGACACCTCAAACATGCTTTTAAGTTTAATTTTAATGGTAACCTTGTCCATCTATTTGCTCAGACTAGAAACCTGGAGTTAATTCTTGACAGTATTCTTCTCTTCTCTACGCCTCCAAATCTAATTGTCCAAAGTTCTTGTAATAGTGCTCTGACTGCAGTGTAAGTTCCCTGGAGACACAGATTTATCTTTTTGTTCACTTTCATCTCTCTACAGCCTAGTGTCCTTGCCTGCATATAGTAGGAGCTTAATAAATGCTTGTTAAATAAATAGATGAGTGAGTCACCCTGCCCTGTCAAATCTTCCTCAAAGATGCCTCTTCCAACTCGTCATTCTCAATGCTACTGTCCATTCTTAATGCTACTGCCGTAATTCAGGCCCTTATCTTCTCTTGTCAAGATATTGTACTTGTCCTCCTCCCTGACTCTCTTTATCATCTCAGCCTTTTTTCTTATGACTAGACTATTGTTGATGATTCACACGTTCAACTTTATCCTTTTGTTAATGTTTTCTCTCTATTCATCTTGATAACAGTTCAGCTGGCTTGCCTGAGATCTTAGACCCTTAGAAAAGTGCAGTGGGCTGAAGTGCATTACCAAGGCCTGCTCAGACAGAAAAATAACTTAAACTAGACTAAGACAAGTCAGTGGAACTTAAGTTATAAAATCTTTTGGCATTCAGGTTATTGAGTATAGGAATTAAGTTGTTAAACTGATCTTCATTTAGCATTCTAAAATACAGTGAGAATGAAAACTGACATGATTTGATAGAATGTTCTTTACTATAATTCAACATATTCAGAATGTGGTCTTAGAATCCCTGGAAGTCCCCAAGACTGTAGGGGCCCATGAAGTCCTTCTTTTTCCAATTACATATCTGTGTGAGGCCATATTTATTTATATATTTCAGTAGTCAAAATAACATATCACAATAATTTTAATACAGAAGCAGATATGAGACTGTACCTATCTTTTATTAAGCCAGATATTAATGAGATATGCAAAAATGTCACCCTTCTCTTTTATTCAGCATGGAGACTCCAGTTCTTTCTTCTAATGTATTGTAGCTTTTTAAAAAACTTTGCATTTTATTTATATATGTAGCTTAATTTTATTAATGACTTCATCAAATGAGAACTTACCAGTTTTCTTTGAGTGATTTCTTTAAAGTCTTCCTGAGAGAAATAAAAGGCAAGAGTTATGGGCCTGATTCTGGGCATAATTCTGAGGGGATAGAAGGATACATTGCATGGTGCCTAGGATGTGGTGGTTGCAGCTGTAATAGGATTTAAAACATCTATAAAGTATTTGTGTGTTATGCTGAAATAGATGTTACACAAAATAAGTGAACAGACTTTGTATTTTTTTAAGGCAATGGAAAATGCTGATAATTGTCGGAGCTTGATAATAGGTATATAGGGTTCATTATATTAGTCTCTAATTTTACATATGTCTAAAAATTTTCATAATAAAAAGTTAAAGAAAATAGATTAGGCTGATATGTCTAAGATGTTTAACAATATAAAATAACTTTAAAGTCTATGCCAGATACATCTAGAATCCTATGTTCATTTAGAGGCATCAGAGCCTGAAGGAAAAAAACAAACATGCTTACAGTGAAGTGGAGAAAACCACCATATCTATTATTATTCGTTTAGAGAAAGACTTCAGTGGTAAACACATGGCTTAAGAATTATCTTGGAGGTGGAAAAAGGCTTTTGAATATATTTGTCTACGTGGGAGGTTGCAGGAATGGAAGGAGACAAGGGAAACCAGAGAGGCTGAGGGAACCTGCAGAGGCCTCACAAGTCCAGATCAGAATTTTATTTCTGATCCATGATGCAATATGCAGTTAACTATCCTCAGAACTGGAGTGTAGACCAGAGGGGTAGAGAGTACAGTGGCTGAGTAGACTCCTGGTGTGGCTGGTTGAAGGCAGAAAGAGTGGTAAACTCTTATCCTGTAACAAATTACAAGAATCATGGCCAAAAGGTACTCTGGAACTTTTGAAACCTCATTTTATTAATAATGATTAAAGTCATTATTCTCATAATATTTATCAGTTAAGAACTTTGAAGAAACTGCATTTAAAACAGCTTCCCTATAGCAACTGAAGTAACTTTATGTCTTCATCACACTTGGATTCTGGTACCTGTTGAAAAGATTTCATAATTTGAAAATGTTTACCAGTATTCTAAAGGAGAGAAAACTGTTAAAGTGAATACTTTGAATTTCATAGCTTCCCATTTTGTTAGTTTGTTAATCAAAATGATAGTGATGCAGAGGAATACTAAATATATATGAGTATTTCTGGCAAGCATAATTATATAAAATTAGAGGAGAAGCTGGGGCCTCTGTTAAATAAAGCAGCAAATTTCACATGAGACTAGTAAGTTAAATGTTTATCAATATAGATAAAAAGCATGCATGTAGGAGGGGAAGATAAAATGAGTCAAAGATTGAATGAATATTTGTACTTTGAGACTGTTTCCAAAAGATTAATTTTAAAATATTCTGTAAATGCCCAGTAGCAGATTTAAAAATAGAGTATGGACAGTTTTTTAATGGAATAAAAGTTGAGTTAAAAGTGAAATCTTTCAGACATCTTAACTTTAATAATTACTACATAGATATTAAAAATCTTTTCATGATGGCTTCTCGGGTTTGTTTGAAATTATAATTTATTGTTTAACAAGCATTCAGCTAAGCACTGGAAAGGAACTGATCTTCTGTAATCTGGGAGGGAAGCATAAAGTCTACCAGATGTATAGATGAAAGTCTGGGTGGAAGTAAGAGAAGTGCAAAATATGGACTAAGAATGGAAGTCATTGATTTTAGGTCATCTAACTGGAAGGTTGAGGTATGATGTATACTTCCTTTCAATTCTGTATCAGGTACGGTTGATGTTAGAACTCTACCTGTCTACAGCCATGCCACCCTGAACGTGCCCAATTTTGTCTGATCTTGGAAGCTAAGCAGAGTCTGGCCTTGTTAGTACTTGGATGAGAGACCACCTAGGAATACCAAGGGCTGCAGGTGATTAAAAAATAAAAAAAGAACCCTACCAATGTTTCCTGATAACAAAGCAGACTGGAACACTACAAATCCTGTTCCAAGGCTTTTGTTAAAAGTTGTTGCCAAGAGTCTGTTGACAGGAGAATAGCGATAACATCCATCTGTTTGGTGCTGTATTTCTCAGTGCCTAGCAGAGGGCCTGGCACATAGTAGAAGCTTAATAAATATTTGTGTAATGAATGGTGTATTCTGTTTATATCATATTCCTGCATAATGATAATCATAATGATGGTCATACATTATATCTGGACAATCCTTAACCATTTATGAAGTGCTTCACCTTGAAGCTGGTAAGATTTACTTATTCAGTAAACGGTTACTATATATATCTTCTGTATACCAGGCACATAACTAAGTGCTATGGATATAGATACAACGGTGTATAAAATACAATCTCTGCTCTCAAATAGCTCACATCCTGGTAGAGGAAGTATCATCACCATACATTGTGGTAAATAATACGATCATCCAGGTAAGCACAGGGGTGCTATGGAAACACACAGGAGAAGCACCTAACCCAGTCTTGTGGATTCGAAGAAGGCTGCCTGTAGAAAAGTGACAATTTATCTAAGAACTAAAGGATGAGTAGGAGTTAGCTAGGGGACTAAGGGAATGGGCAGGGCATTAAGCTGAGGGAGCTACCTGTGCAAAGGCTTCAGTTGTGCCAGTATTTCAGTATGGGTGGAAGAGTGGGAGTGATGTGTGGAGAGAGATGGGGCTAAAACACCAAAAGTGCATTAAAATACCAAAGTGCATTGGACCACTGAAGAAAAAGTGTGGAGTGAGAAGAAAGCGCAAAGACTGAAACTTGGGGCAAATGCAACTGAGAAGTGGAGAGAGGAAAAGATCTCGTCCAAAGGAGATAGGAAGGTATGGTCAGAGATGAAAGCAAAGGGAGAGAATGGAGCCAAGTAAGGAGAATTTCCCAAATGAAGGAGTGACCAAGAGTGTCAGATGTAGCAGTGAAACTCAGGAGGGAACTATCCATTTTATTTGGTAACGTAATGAGAAAATCATTTAATATGCCTATTTTATATATAAAACTGAAGTGTACAGAAGTTACCTGTTTTGTCCAAGATCATACATCTAATTAACAGCCTACACAGAAACTCTAATTCAAATTTTCTGGCTCTGACTCCAGTGCTTCTGCCATCACTGTCTTCAACAGTTAACAGAGAGATGATCATTAGGATATATTTATAATTCTGAATATTTTGTTACAAAGGTCCTTAAGCAATAACAGTTGTAATGGGATAACTTGGATGATTTCAAGTTATTTTTAATTAGCTTTTTTATCAAATTGAAGAATGCATGGATTTATAAATTTTCGTATGAGAGAGGGTTTATGAACAGTCATGACAAGATTGAACTTGTATATGCCATTTGTTCAGAATTTTTCATTTTATAATACACATTCCACCACATATAATTATGATCATTTACATATTGAGCAGCCATTATTTAGTCCAAGGCATAGTCCCTACTTGGCTAATGTAAGAGAGGGAGGCATTTTTGGCAGAGTTGAAGGTAACTGTGGCATCCTGGGAGGAACGACATGAGTGTTTAGGGCATTAGAGTATTGTGGAATAAAGATGGCAAGAGAGTAAGAGGAGAGGACTTAAGGAAACTGTAAAATTTCAGCTGCAGTTGAGAGAGCATTATGGCTCTATTCCTTGACTAAAAGTCAGTGTATGTGATTCCCTTCCACAGGAACTTCCATGATTGATTTATGATTTAGTGTTAAGGTTCAGTAAAATGTGTGACATTAAACTAAGTTTTGAGCATTTCAGAGTCCATGTTATGACTTTGTTAGAATCAGTTAATGCTTTAAAAAACATTTATAAAGCAAAATTCTCACTGACATTATACAACTAAAAGTGAATTTGGTTACTCTAGGAGTACTGAAGGTTAAATAATGTTTAATCATATCCTATTAGATAAGAAATTCACAAACCTTCAGTACTTTTGGTAATTAACAGAATGATGAGATATATCAGTGTTTTCTTTAAGAGAATGACATATGTGTGAATACTTGATTCTTCACTATTATTAATTATAATTGTAGGAGTGCTACTTGTATGTTGCTGACTTGGGCACTTTTAAGAATCAGAAGCCAACACAGCCCCTTGACTTTGTCACACATGAATGAGTTCACTAAATGAATTCTAAACCATTTCATTTAGTACCAGAGAATTATTTAAAAACCTAACTCTGCTCTGCTTAATTCCAAGTAATTCTAAGAGACTAACTGCTAGCATGTATTAATTTAAAAAGGACATAATGTTGCTTAAATAAAAAGGGCACCACTAACATGGGGCCAGCTATCTATATGTCTTTCACTTACCTGGCACCATGTTCTACTGCCAGTTGCCAGCAAAAGATTACGAATTCACTAAATGAAGAGAATACTGTTAATTATGTCTCTTTTTTTGGCTTCCAAAATATTTATAGTGCTCAGGATTATGGTTCTAAAATAATTGGATTAAAGCGTCTATTGATTACACCAGTAGGTAAAACCTTATGTTAGTTGGTATTCCCCTCCCACCCACATCCACACCACACATGCCAGTACTGCCTTCTTTGGCATCAGCATAATACAGTGGGTAAGAATGCAAACTCTTCAGTCAGAGTGCCTGTTTAGATCCTGTGCCCACCACTCATTAGTTGTGTGGTCCTGAGCAAGTCACTTGACTTTTCTAAGTCTCAGTTCTCACATCTGTAACAATTTATGAAAACTTCAAATCCTCTTAAACTCCAAGACGTTATTCTCATACTAATATTTTAAGAAATTTTAAATTACTGGCATTGGATACTTTTTTGAGAGAGAGATTTATAATATAGTTTATCTTAAAGGTTTATTGTGGGGCATAAATGAAAATGCTTGTTAACCACTTGACACATTACCTGGCACATAGTGTTAGCTTGGATTATTTTCATCACAAATTTTACTCATACTGTGATCAAAGGTTGTATTAGTGAGATAGTGGGTTTAGAGAAGACAATACAAATCAATGACTGTGGGATAGAGTTCTTTCCTCTAAAGTTAGTACACTAAACATAGTCAAATTCATACCTTTAATATTGGTTTAGCACAGAAACAATTGAGTTAGCAATTGAAATACACTGTTGTTTCTGCCAGACAGAGTCACACCTTTATAAAATTATCTATAAAGGAATCCTAAAGATATTTATCTGCTTGATTTTAAAATTATTTTCTCCCACATAAAACTATTTAAGAGATGTGAATCCTATTTGTTTGTAATCTACACCTTAAAAAAACAATTCCATAATACAAAAAGCTAATAAACTTATTTTGCTAAAATGTTTTTATCTTCTAAATGCAAAACAGAGAAAACTGTCTGCAAAGGATCACTTGCTTATATTTTAACCAAAGAAGTTAAAAGCTTTAGTACTGTTCAAATTTTCACAGACTTTCAAAATGAGAGTTCAGACTACTAAAATGACATTTAAAAAAAAAACTTTTAAGTGATTTTACTCATAGCAAATTTAAAAATCAATCTTATTTTATTCTGAATCTATAAATAAGTCAAGATATAATTTGAAAATTTTTTTAGAAAGTAGATGATGAGTGGTAGCTGATTCACTTATTCTCCAGGACTACTCTTGACAGGTTAATTCTTCACTGTCACCAGGCCACACAATTTTCTTTCATTTCACCAGAAAGAAAAGTCTTCTTGAAGTTCCAGCTGGCCAATTAATTCAGCTAAAATGATAAATCCCTGTAATCCCACATGAGATGTCTCAAATTTTCCTCATATGCTTTGTTATTACTTTTTAAAATTGCACAAGTAATATGTTAATGTATGCTCACTAGCAGGGAAATGTAGATTTTTACTGAAGAGGGTGCATTGTAGTGAGGGAGACCACAAGTAATGAAATTAATCATAATTATTGATACCTACTAATGTTAGGTATTATTCTAGAGTTTTTCACATGCATTATTTCACCTAATTCTAACTAGAAAGGAACAGAGTTAGAATTTAGATTTAGGTCTGATTATCAAATTGTGGTAATCAAAATGTGGAGTGAAGGCTTGTATTAGAATGGGGTCAGTGGAAATAGTGAAGTAATGTATAAGAACAAATTTGAAAGAAACATTCTCAAATCTTGACAATCTATTAAAATTTAAGAGATATAGAAGAATAAACCAGAAATAACTCTAAGGTTTGAGAAGCTATGAGAATGAAAGGTAGGTTTTGTTCCTTATGCAAGAATAAATATGTAATAAGTAACTCTAGATATGATACAATGGCTCCTGTAAGAGAACCAGACTAGAGCTATTTGTTATTTTTACCTCAGGCACATAGAATTAGATTACTCATAAACCTTGGTTAATGACACACTCACACCCATACATGGGCTGCTTTTATTAGGTAATTGTTGTTAACAATGTAATAACCACCCACAGATCCACTAAACAACAGTTAAGACCTTGTTAATAATTATATGGAATCATGTCCCACCCACCCCCATCATATTGTCCCCTCCTGCAAAGAAAACTTTAGCCCCAGATGGGAAGGTCTTGCAAGCATTTAAGGAAAAAAGTAATGCCAGTTCTACATGAACCCTTACAGGAAATTAAAGAGTAAATACTTCCCAACTCATTCTGTGAGAGCAGTGTTATTCTGTTAACAAAAGCATATAGATATTACAAAAAAATAAAACTACAGACCAATATCCCTCGTAAACATGGATGCAAAACTTAACATAATTTTATCAAATTGACTCTATCACTATGTAAACTTCTTCATGACCAGATGAATATTATTCTAGGAAAGTAATGTTGATTTAACATTTGAAAATATATTAATGTAATTCACCATAATAAAAATAAAAGCCATAAACAGAAAAAACATGATTAAGTCTAACATCCATTCCTGAAATTACTGAAGCACAATAGGAATAGAAAAGAACTTAATTTGATGGAGGGCATCTAAGAAAAATTGATAGCTAAAATCATACTTAATGGTGAAAGACTGAACATTTTCCCCATAAGATCAGAAACAAAGCAAAGAGGTCTGCTCTCAGTACTTCTATTTAACATTGAACTGGAAATTATAGCTAATACAGTCAGGCCAGAAAAAGAAATAAAAGACATTTAGGTTGGAAAGAAAAATGTTTAACTGTGTTCATGGATGATATAATCGTCTGGAGAAAAACTGATGGAATCTAAAAAAAAAAAAAAAATTAGAACTAATAAGTTGCCTTAGCAGGGTAATAGGATATAAGATCAAAATACAAAAATAAATTATATTTCTATATACTAAAAAACAATTATCCATTGAAATCTAAAAACAGTAGCATCAACAAATATGAAATTATTTAGGGATAAATCTCACAGAAGATATGGAAGAACTGCATACTGAAAACTACAAAATATTTCTGAGAAAAAAATTATAGAAAACGTAAATAAATGGAGAGATACATTGCATTCATGGATCAGAAGACACAACCTTATTAAGATGCCATTTCTCCCCATTGGAATCTGTGGAATCCATCTACAGATTCAGTGCAATCCCAATCAAAATCTCAGCAGGCATTTTTACAGAAATTGACAATCTGATTCTAAAATTTATATGTGAATGCAAAGGACCTAAATAGCCAAAAACAACTTTGAAAAAGAATAAAGGGTTACTCTACCTTTTTCAAGGCTCAATATGAAGTACACTAATTAGGGCATCGTGATCTTATTTTAAAAAGAAAGAAAAAAATACTGGTATCAAGGGAGACAGATTGATGGAACAGAATGGAGGGTCCAGAAATAAACCTACTCATGTATGGACAGTTGATTTTGACAAAAGTACAAAATCCCTTGAGCGGAGGAAAGGATATGTTTTTATCAGCAAAAAGTCCTGGAAAAATTGTTATTCACATGAAAAAAAAAGCCTTGCACATTTTACAAAAATTAACTTAAAATGAATCAAAGGCCTAAATACAAAAAACCAAAAACTATACAACTTCTAGAAGAAAACGTAGGATAAATCTCTTTGATTGTAGAGTAGGCCAGTACAAAACCAAAAGCACAAACCATAAAAGTAAATATTGATAAAATGGACTTTATCAAAATGAAGAACTTATGCTCTTCAAAGGAGACTGTTAAGAAAATGACAAGAACCCAAAAACTGGGAGGAAAATCTTTGCAAGTCATATATCTGATATAGGTCTTGTATCCAGAATATAGAAAATACTCTCAAATCTGAAAATGGAAAAATAAACAATCCATTGATAAAATGGGCAAAAGATTTGACTAGATACTTCACCAAAGATCTTTTACAGATAAAAAAGAAACATATGAAAAGATGTTCAATTACCATTAGTTTTAAAGAGGAATGTAAATTAAAACTGTAATGTGATGTCACTACACACCTTTACAATGTCTCAAGAAGACTGTACCAAGTGTTGGTGAGGATATAGAGAAAGTGTAACTCTCATACACTGTTGGTGGGAAGATAAAATGGTACAACCTCTTAGAAAACAGCTTGGCATTTTCTTACATGGCCTAGCCATTACACTGTGTTTACCTATGAGAAAAAAAAAAACATATGTCCACAGAAAGACTTATCCATGAATATTCATAGCAGCTTTATTTGTCATAGTAGCTGGAAACAATCCTAATGCCCATCAACAGATGGTTAATAAATTGTGATATATTTATACAGTGGAATAATATTCAGAAATAGAAAAGAATTAACTATATATCAGCAACATGGATGAATATCAAAATAATTATGCTGGGTAAAAGAAGCCAGACAATAAAGTACATGCTATATGATTCCATTTATAGAAAATTTTTATTTATTTATTTATTTTTTTACATATTGGAAGGACCTTATTAGCTTACAATCCCTTATTTTTTATTTTTTACACCTATAGCACCTGGTCTTCCTAGGTGGTCTCCCATCCAAGTACTAACCAGGCCCAACCCTGCTTAGCTTCCAAGATCAGGTGAGATCAGGCTTGTTCAGGGTGGTATGTCTGTAGACCATTTATAGAAAATTTAATCTGCAGTGAAAGCATATCTTCCTGGGGATGGGGTTGGGAGAGACAAGAAGAGGAGTGAGGTAAGGGGCCTGAGAATACTTTTGGAAGTAGTGTTTATATTCATTATATTGATTGTGGTGATGGTGTCCGAACTTAGCAAATTTTTCACTTTAAAAAAGTGTAATTTATTGTATGTCAACTATACCTTAGTAAAGCTGTTTTAAAAAGAATTAAAGCCATAGATAAAACTCAAATTTATTTCATTAATCCAGAAGTAGGCAGGAAAAGGGTAATAGAAGAACAAAAAAAGAGGGGGCAAATAATATCAAAATGGTAAACATATACATTCATATACATATATTAAATGTTAATGGACTAAACACTGCAATTAAAGGACAAATATTACTAGAACTGTTTTTTTTTTAAAGCAAGGTCCAATTATATACTGTGTCCAAGATAATGTACTTCACATGTAAAGTCATAGATAGTTTGAAAACAAAAGGCTAGAAAAGTATATATCATGCAAACTAAATTTAAGAAAGTTGGTGTGGCTATTTTAATATCAGAAAAGTTCAAGACAATGTGGTAAGAAGAGGGAAATTTCATACTGACGGAAGGGTCGATTCAAAGAGAAGATATTATAATCAGTGTATACGCACATAAACAAGTTTGAAATTATATGAAACACAAATGACAGAATTAAAAGAAATAGACAATTCCATATAGTCGAAGATGGATAGAAATAGGCAGAAAATAAATAAATGGTAAAGACAGAAATCTAAACACAGTCAACCATCTTGACTGGTTGAATACTACACCCAATAACTGCAGAATACAAACCCCTTTGCAAGTGCACTAGATACTTTCACCAAGCTATTGGACCATAAATTTGCAAGGATCTTTTAATACTATGCACCTTGTACCTTCTATACCCTAAATCTTGGGAAAAGGAGCTGAGGGTATCAAGATTTATTACTTGCCTGGATTATGTCAGTACTTCATAAGAAGCAATTAACATGCTCTTTCTGTGTACAAAAATGCATAGCATATTTTAAAATTAAATCATTAAAATATTAATTTAATACTAATATATTTTTTTTCAGGTGCAGAATTACACAAAACTTGACAATCACCCTAAGACCACATAGGGCAAACATGAACGATATTTCCCAAAAGGCTGAGGTAAGTCTCAGAAATTAAAAAATATGGGGAGACGTAAGCTTGACTGTAGAAGTGCTGAAAGGGCAGTTGTTTGCTGGAAAGGTCATATTCAGCAGTTCATAAAAACAGCATCAAGATGTAAAACATAAAAAGAGGTACAATTCACAGGCTGGTCTTGGGCCTATTTTTTTAATCTACGAAGGTTTCTAATCTATGAAGCACAACTATCAAATTTGTGAATGATAGTGAAGTGGATATGATGGCTAGCATCTTGAGTAGAATTTTAATATCTTGATATGTCTTAGAAGGGTTTTTTTTCAGTATTAAAAAATAGACGATGTATATTCTTAGTAGAAAGCGATAATTCACTCTCAGGTGACAATCCTTTTTAGCACTTCCTTCAACTGCTGCAAAAGAACTTCTCTTAGCCATTTTCTGGTTCTTGGCTGCAGTTGCTGAGAGTTGTACCAAAAAAGCTCAGCCAAAATTTCATCGATACCCCAAAATTATAAACTTTAAAAAACCGTAAATGGTCAGTGACACTAAGTAGATAATAAAATAGAGTCTGGGTATGCTACAGATTAATTAAGCAATTTGTCGTTATCACTAGGAGGAAGGGTTTGGTGTTCTGAGGCACTGCAGTTTTATTTACTCAAACTTCTTTTAAAGATCAGCTTGATTTTCAAAAACAAAAATAATTTCCTTTCCTGGTTTTAGAGCGGAGGAAAATCTTTTCTCCAGTCTTTTATCAGATTCTTTTTACTTTAGGAACACTTTTGCCATTTGGGACTTTCTCTTCTAGAACTCATCCTCCTTGGAATAATACAGCCTTCTTAACACATTTTTAACGTTAGTTTAAAGAAGTTCTATATGGGTAGTGCAGTAGAAACAATATAAATCACTGCTTGTGAACAAAGATCCTGGCGTGCCTCAACCACAGATGAGAAATAAAGACTGTCTTTCAGTTTTGCTCATATTAGATATGGAAACAAGGAAGAATGTTAACAAGTCAGTTAGGTTTCAAACTTTAAAATCTAAACTTTTGCCTTATTTTCATCTTCATCTAATTTATTGGAATAATCTTAGTGCCTTGTAAGCAAGTGATGACGTAGAATGATAAAATACAGGTTTTAACTTAGAACACCTTCTGTGGAAAGCACTTACAAAATGGGACTTTTTTACTATATCTTAATAAAATTTTTACTCCCATATTTTCTGTAATTTCCTTTTTTATACTTAGATTTTAGAAAGTATGTAATCAGATTTAATGATCAAAGGTTTCAAACTCATTTCTATTTTCTGTTTCAATAACTAGTTCTTATATTGCTTATTCTGATCTACCTTTACCTAATTTCTTTTTTTTTTAACTTTCCTCTCTTTATTTTCTTCTATTGAAGATTCTGCTTTCTTCATCTAAACCTGTCCCAAAAACCTATGTGCCAAAACTTGGCAAAGGTGATATAAAGGATAAGTTTGAAGCCATGCAGAGAGCGAGGGAAGAAAGAAATCAAAGGCGATCTAGAGACGAAAAGCAAAGAAGAAAAGAACAATATATTAGAGAGAGAGAATGGAACAGGAGAAAGCAGGAGGTTATTTTATTTATTTTATTTTATTCTTGTGCAAATATTTATTTTCATCTTTTTAATTTACATTCGTTTATTGTTCACATTAACCACATTTTATATTAACTAATTGAAATCATTTGCTTTATTTATATGCTAATTTCAAACTATGCATATAATATAATTTAGTCTAAATTTGTGACATGTTCATATTAATTTATTTAACTGTCTAGATTAAAGAAATGCTTGCTTCTGATGATGAGGAAGAGGTATCTTCTAAAGTAGAAAAGGCTTATGTTCCAAAGCTAACAGGTAAGAAACTTGAAGGGTAAATTGTAAATGAAATTGTAAAGGAAACAGCAAAATATATCAAGGATATTTCATTTATTCTTAGGAACTGTTAAAGGCAAATTTGCTGAAATGGAGAAACAAAGACAAGAGGAACAAAGGAAGAGAACAGAGGAGGAACGAAAACGCAGAATTGAGCAGGATATGTTAGAAAAGAGGAAGATACAACGTGAATTAGCAAAAAGGGCTGAGCAGGTATACGCTAAATATTAAGTTGGTATTTGCTTCAGAAACTAAATGTATAGAATAAAATTAATCATTATGTTGCCTAATTAAAATATTTTAATATAACATGAACCTATTAAATAACTAACTTGAAAACAAAATCTTAAGCAGAAATATTTAATATCAGATGCCTAGAAGAATGATAGGGCAAGTGTTCATGTTAAGGTTGAATACTGCGATGACTTTTGTTATATACCATCTTATCGTTCTGTCCACATTCCTTACACCATCCACATTCTTTGTTTTTCTTGACATATTAGAAGATTTTACAAAGACTTAAGGCAATTTCACATATAAACTATCCACAAGCACCTAACAAAATACTTGTCTTTATAATAGCAATCAATAAATACTTTTTGGTTATTATCAAACACTAAGGCATAATTAGCATATCTTCCTACTCAAGAATTTGAAACCAATTAAAACACATTTTATTTAATAATGATATTATTAGATAACTTTTTTTTAAGTTGGGGATGGTAATAGGAGAGGGAAGCAAATATGTGACAGTCATTTCCTAATGCCCATAGCCACAGAGGACAAATTAGAATTAAAGTATTATTACTACAATTTTGTAAAATCTCTTTATGAACTTCAAATTCCCATATATTTTATCTCAGAGCATGAGAACTAAGAGCCTGGTAAGTATTTTTAAAATGCTCAAGAATCTGATCTAATTTCCAGAAAAAGTTTACCTCACAAAATGATTAATGATTATAATGACATAGAAACTTGAAGTTCTAATATTCATAGTTATATTTTAAGTAAAGAACTGATCAAGTCCCCAAAATTTATTTAATATGTTGATACGTGTTTTACATCATAAATTACCTGTAGTCATAGAGTTGAAAAGATGACAGAAGACTGTTATATGGTTTATATATTTCAACCTGATCTACACTGGAAGATCAAAAGAGATGATCAGTGTTTTGAGCTGTATAAGATAATGTGTTTATCTCCTAGAGTTGTAAATAAAATTATATGAGTTAATAAATGCAAAACACTTAGAATAGTGCTTGGTACAAAGTAAGTGGGTTATAAATACTTAACATTTCACCCAAATAATAATACAGATAGATATGATATCATAAAAACATTTTAGTTTTCCCTTCTTCTTTCATCAGTGTTTTAACAGATATCTTAACATAGTCTTCAGAGCATATTATCTCTTTAAAAATCATTTTAATTGTGAGATTATACTTGGCTTTTTTTTTTTTTTGCCTACTCTTAAGTGCCTTAAATCTGTTTGCTGTGCTCCTTTCAGCTTCTACTATCTTTCTAAAAAGTGACAAAGAAGGCAAAGTATATACCATACTTGTATGTAAAAGAAATTTATTTACACAGACTTTGCAAATAACCACTTCTGTGGCACAGATAAGGTGGCAAATAATTACATATACCAGATGAATTATAGAAAATAATTGGAATTTCCAAATTTGTACCTCTGTAAGAACGTGTGGCATTATATACTTCATCTCTGCTACCTCCAGTCATCAAAGAATAGTATACCTTTTGCAATGAAATTTCACAGGGGAATACAATTATAATAAATGAGTATTATAAATTATATTTCAATGATAAAATAACTATATAATTATATTTATAATATAAATTATAAAATAAGGTAATAAAATTATAATAAAATATATAATTGAAATTCATGGTATTAGGCAGCAAATAGTGGATATGCACCTGGGCTTAGTCTACTTCTTTTGTCTTCTGTCCTTTTTAAAAAAACACTGATTACTCACTATACTGTAAGGCCCATCACAACCCCAAGAACTAAATGTGTAGGTAGTGGTTTCTCAAAGGAAGACTGTATTGAAGAGATGAATTTTAGTATGGTGAAGACATAGAATACTCAGAGAGCGATAAAAACAAAATATAATCATGAAAAAGAACCATTTTAGTAACCCTAGATACTACATGGCAGGGTGCCATAGAATCCTGGTTAATGAAATTTTTGACCTATTATTTGAGACTATATAGGTAGAACAAAATAAACTATTAATAGCAATTTCATCTTGCAAATATAGCAAGTCTTTTAAAACCTAAGTAAGTACATTTTCCACTCATCTAATAAAATTTCAACTGTTTTTGAATATAAGAGTATGATATAGTAGTCAAGAAGAGTCTTAATGTTTGTTTGAAAAATCCACTTGTAGAAGTTCATATTTAAGAATGCTATAGAATGGATTCCTGTGTCAGGAGGGTGGCTGAGTGACCTCCAAGAAATGACCAGTTCTGAGATTCTAAGATCATATGATGAATTAAAAATGGTATACTTTCATATACTGGATATTAGAATCAAAGACCAATATAATTTAGGGGAGAATCTTAACTTTGTATAATCTGTTTATCTTTGAGGCTACTCTGATGGGCAAGGTTAACTATCAATCAACTTAGAAAAGAAATCTATCAATTTAGAAAAAGAGAAGTTATTGGTGGGGGATTAGGATGTTGAAAAGAAAGGGAAGAAAAGGAAGTGGGTTTGGGAAGGAAGAAAAGGAGTTTTCTTTCCATAAATCAAAGAAACAGCTGGGAAGCAGCTCTTCAGGGGTGGCTTCTGAAAGTCAACACAATAAAGTCAATATGTGAATATACTAACAACATGGCCACTTGGGAAAATCTTTTTCTTTGTTTGTTGAAACCCAATGAAAAAAAAAATCTTTTATTGTTTTGGTAATGGTTTAAAATGAAGAAAAGAAAAAAGAAAAAAAAAAACTAAACAACCAAAGAAAAACCCCTCTAACCTCCAGATGTAGTTATTTAATTTTACAATAAGCTAATAAAAATCTGAGATGGCTATAGCAGCAAGAAAAGAAATTTAGTGTTAAGAAATTCAGAAATTCTCTTCCTTATACTCTCAATGTCTGGCTTCTCACTATATCTCTAGAACTTTTATTGAGAGATTAGTGTGATTTCATAGGAATTAACACTCTTTTGAAGGAAAAAATTTTGTAATTATTATAGATCCATTAAATTTTTCTTAGTATAGTACATCATTCAACAAAACTTTTATCATTTACACAGCAAATCAATGTGATAATTTTGTAACAAAGCAAATTATTCTGAACAAAACAATTAAAAATAAACCATTGAAATATAAAATAGATTTATTATTAATGATTTGTTCAAAATAATTTATTTTTTCAAGAAATTTGGTATCTTAAAAAAAATGTATAATTTCTTCCTTGGCAGAGAATATAGAAAAGTGGGAAGATGAGAGAACAGGGACTTAGCCAGCCCAGTTCACAGTATGAACCAAGTTATAGCAGAACTCCCTTAGACTGCGTGAGGAGCAAACTGCTTTCAGGCTATTACACTGGTTGTTAAACATCAAATTAGAACAATAAACAATCTGAATTTTACTTTCTAACTTTTCTCATTTTCCCATTGTTTATGTTTTCTTTTCCTGTGATTTCAAACATTGCATTATTTAACTCACCTATCTTCTTTTATTTCTCAGTTTGTACACTGTACATTATGTACGTTGGCCTGCCCCTTAAGCTAACATAATGATGTTTCTTATGAGTAATGGCCAAATTGAGCTCCCTCCTTTTGAATGAGAACCTTTCCTACTTAGCGCTCATCAAAACAAACAGTTATGACTTCTAGAATTGTTTTCCCCATGAAAGCCTACATCTTTCACAGCATTTTATTATTGTGTCAGCTATGTTTCTTCCATATATTGTAAAATATAGTCATGATGGTTATTTGATTATTTAATTACTAATGATAGGTTTTTCTTTGGCTGGAGCAGACACAGATTGGAGAAATGTTTCTGTATCTCGGTTTAAATGGATAATTTAGCTAGTAATCACTGTAACTCATAGACAGGTCATAAGATTTTAGTCCATTATCCAAATTCTAGAATTATGGAGGTAAGCTTTAATTTTTTTCTTAATATCATTCCCTAGATATTGATATCACTATCAAAATACAAAAAAAAATGATGTAAGGTTTAACCTCCATTTAAAAAGATAGGCTAATTTGGAATAACCAAAATATTTCAAAAATTATATTAGAAAATTTACAAGTCACAACTCAGTTACTTTTCCATTGTATATTTAAAAGCAAAAAGCAGAAATCTGATTAAATGTAATGATATGAAATTCTCATTCAATAGATTGAGGACATAAACAATACGGGAACTGAATCAGCATCAGAGGTAAATGGACATTTACTTTAATGAAACAGTCACATAAAGTTATCTGATTCACAAATAATCTTTTAATTAAAAAATTAAGCTTTTATTCTCCTTATAATAAGTACAGCAAACTGACAAAAAGGACAAAATTACTTTTCAAGGCAAGATCATATTTTTGCACTTTTAAACATTATAAATTAGTGTTTTTAAAGAAAAGTATGTTTTTGCTTTCATGTTTACATTAGAGACTCAGTCTCAGTTTGAGATACTCTGCCAAGACTATATATTTCTTGAACTGTTACCAGTAGTTGAGATTGTTGAAAGCAGACATTGTTAAAAGGCAGTTTTCTTTTCATCATTTGTCTTCTTTCCTCAGAATTCCTGATGGTTTGTTTTGATTATCACAAACTAGTAGAGTACAGTATCTATTACCATGAAGGAATGTTCATCAACCACAAAAATTTTAGTTACTGCTTTTATCTAACAGAAAAGTTAAAAATCAACTTGATGGTGTGCCTAAAACTACAGCCACAAAAATTGGAAGCAATTTTATTTTAGGAGCATGTGTTACATATTATAATTCTTCACTTTATGTTTGAAAAAAAATTCAGCAACAATAGATTATGTAATAAATGAATTAAAATAAATTTTAGAAACAACAAATTTAAGAATATTTTAATAAAGTCAAAAGCCAACGTTTTATTTCTAACATGTTTTATATCATTTGGAAATACTGTTTTTTTCTCAGTAAATATTAGTTTTATTAAATATTTTAAAACTTGCATGGAGAGAAAATTCATATGGAGAAGCATTTTTGCATGTGTTTAAATTGAATCTATCCACCATCAAATTGATTTAGAGCACTCTCACATGCACATGACCTTTTGTGGGATTAGTTCACAGATAGCTAAATCCTGATAGTGTCATACACTTTTATCCAAACAGCTGTATTAACAGCATCTTCTAGGGAAGATGTTCCTTGAACCTTGTCAGCAGTGGATTTCCATGAGATTAACTCACATTGTACAATAAATTTAGAGAAAGAGCTCTTTAATAGAAATCTGTAAAATATGTATAATTTTTCATTCTTCATAACATTGATGGCAATGTAATGACATTCACCAATGATGGAGATAAAAGTTCCATGAAACCTAAATTTTGATTAGGAATATGCTAATTATCTATTTTATAAATTAGGAAGGAGATGATTCACTACTTGTGACAGTGGTACCTGTCAAATCACATAAAACATCTGGAAAAATAAAAAAGAATTTTGAGGATCTAGAAAAAGAACGAGAAGAAAATGAAAGGGTCAAGTATGAAGAAGATAAAAGAATAAGATATGAAGAACAGCAACAATCTCTCAAGGAAGCAAAGTGTCTTTCACTGGTCATGGTAATTTCTTTTTTTTTAAGGAACACATCAGAGCAGTTAAGTTGGTTAGCATTTCCATTTATTAAAAGATGGACTTTATAATGTTTTCTTAGGATGATGAACTGGATAATGAGGCAACAAAATCAATTTCTCCTGGAAAACTAAAATTAACTTTTGAAGAATTAGAAAGACAAAGACAAGAAAACCAAAGGAAACAAGCTGAAGAAGAAGCAAGACAACGTTTAGAAGAAGAGAAGCGTGCTTTCGAAGAAGCAAGGCGGCAAATGGTAAAGAGAACATATATGTGTGTGTGCATATATATATGTGTGTAGATATATATATGTTTGTATATATATATATATACACATATATAATATATATCATGTTATAATGATATATGTAACATCTGTATATTGTGTAAGTTACATATAATTTTATAATTTATAAATGTTATATATAAAACATTGAATATTAGAGAGGGTAGCTGGTTTTAGATAAAGTTCATTCCTATTAATTGAATATTTTCTATATAAAAGGGTCTGATTTGGAAACTGTTTACATATTCCATATGTAATATGTATTTGCATTTTTCATTTTCTATTTTGGGACATTTTATCTAACATGCTTTAGTTTTTATAAATCATTATAAATATGCAAAATAATTACTTAATGAACCTGGTTTCTCATCATTTGTTAGTTCAACTTGCAATGTATTTAATGGCAGGATGCAGCATACTTTCATGTCTATTCATAAGTGTACACTTAGTTTCAGTCCAGTTTTAAAAGGTTTGAGCATATCAACATAAGTTTACTATATATATGTGTGTGTATATATATATATATCTGTAGTTTGGTGGTTAAGAGCATGGATTTTGAAACCAGACTGCCTACCATTTAAGTGTGTAGCCATGGAAAAGTTATTTAATCTATGTCTTTGCTTCCTCATTTGTAAATGGTGAAAATAATTGTGCCTACTTCTTAAATGAGTTAATAGAAAGAGATTAAAGTAGTATCTGGCATATAATAAGTACTTTAAAATGTTAACTTATTAATAGATTTATTAATGAAAAATAAAATTGAACTAAACACTGATTCCAGATTTTATTATAAGAATTTAAAAACAGAACACCTATTTTTCAAAGCTTTCAGAATTTCTTATTTAACTTTATTAATAATGTTTAAAGACTATATCTCCAAAATTAAAATTTTCTAGACATTTGTTTGAAAATGTTATTATTTTGGGGTAATTATAGTTGCATAATACCTATATACTTTAGATATCACTGGTGGTCAATTTAGTGAAATGAAATAGAAATGTCATCAGTTAACCAAGTCATACATTTTCATGAATAATTTAATATTAGAATTTTAATTACAAAATCATAAAATTTGAATTTTATATAAAATAGTTCCAGATAATAATCTTTGATCTGATTTGCACGAAGAAAAGTACCCTAGTTCATGGTAAAAAAAAAAAAAAATCCATGAAATTTACAAAATGAGAAATTTATTTTACTTTTGGAGACTCTGTATAGCTATATTTGAACCTCAATTTAAGTACACATGCACACACACATGTTATGTTTGTTCTAGGAGAGTTAATGTTTAATAACTCTTAAATGACCCCTTAAAAATTTGAAATGCTCCATCTGATCTATTTAAAAATTTGACTTGCTTTTGAAGTTTTATTTAATTTGAGTATGTATTTATTTGGAATTTCTCAAAATTTGAATATTTTATCACATAAGACATAAAGGAAGAAGGGGATTTTGGTCAAATATATTAAGGACAAAGAAACATTCCCATGTGAGGTGCTTGATTCTGTGTTTTTTGATTGACAATTCATTCTTGTTTATAAATGAACCTCAATTCTTAGTATTGAGTCGTTTCTTGATTAGGTAAATGAAGAGGAGGAAAACCAAGACACAGAAAAAAATTTTAAATGGTATCGCCCTGGTAAACTCAAACTCAGTTTTGAAGAAATAGAAAGACAAAGGAGAGAAGATGAAAAAAGGAAAGCTGAAGAAGAAGCCAGAAGGAGAATAGAAGAAGAAAAGAAGGCATTTGCTGAAGCAAGGAGAAACATGGTAAGACAGAACATTCAATTTGAAAGGAGGAATACCCTATTATACTGAAATTTGTACTAAGAGTAAGGATGGCAAATAAATGTTAAACTCTCCTGTGGCATAGCAACAATCAGTTAAAGGTGTTTGCTTCAGTGTAGTACTGAGAAGGTTCTAATTAAATTGCTATGTCTAACAGAGGGAAGGTATGTTTTTTAGAAGTCACAAAGTTATATTTCTTATACCATGTTAACGTTTATAAAATGTGCAGTTATCTGACAAACTTTATTTTCAAGCAAGTTGACATGTGAATACTACATCTTCTTGAAACATTGTAATTGGTTTCATTGATATCAAAACCTGGTTTTCTTCCTTTGTCTGGGCGAGCTTCCAAGTGTTTATTTGGCTTTACTACCCACCCAGATACTCAGATGAGAAACTTGGGAGCTTTAAAAACACCTTCTCATTCATGTCTCACATCCAGTTATTCACTGTTTCATTTATCCTACCTATATCACTCTAAAAATCTGTTTTCCACCATTTCCTATTTCCATCACTATAATCCAGGTCACCTTGCCTTAGACCAAGCATGGCCCTCTCTCCTTTCCCTGTGCTCTGTTGTCTCCTATTCATATATTTCATTTCCTCTGGGAAGCCTTCCCTGATAACACAAGTTTCAGAGAGCTGTTCCTTTTACGTACTGATAGCATATCAGTGTTCCCCCAGCATAACACTAATGTATTGTTGCTTGTAGCTATCATTCTTACTCAGTGAAGCTGTTCATCAGCCATGTGGAACAATGCATTCTAGCGTAACAAGCGTACTATACATGTTTGTGGAATAAGTGATATTAAAACTATCTGATGTGTTTTATGAGGTAATCCTTGCTTCACCAATGGTTTCTACACAGAAACTCTACAAACACTGTGAAAGTATTTAATTTTGGAGAACAAGCAGATTCAGAAGTGGTAGATGAGAAGTAGCTATGATCAGGAGATCTGATCCTAGGGGTAGATTTTTAGGCCAGAACTGTCTTTTACCATGATTCACTAGTGGAAAAAGTACAGAGAAGGAAAATGGTATTAAACCAAAAGTCTAGTTTTCTAAGGACATTTCTGTATCAGGAGAGAAAAGAGAATTTTCTTTTAATTTATATTGTTTTCTTATCCAGGGCCAAGATTTAGGGTATTATAGCTCAGTTAATTTGTGTGTGTGTGTGTGTGTGTGTGTGTGTGTGTGTGTGTGTGTGTGTGTTAATTCATATAGTAATAAAAAAGTTTTTGGTGATTTTAGATTATAATACCAAATATTGTTTCTGATTTTAACTAGTTCTGTGGTAAAGCCTATCATATATAAATCTTGGAACAAATCATTACCCTTTGCCTTTCTTATTCTCCTATGTTTATTTCAGACACAGGGTGATAATTCAGGTCAGAATTTAATTTATATATTTTCAGAAGATAAAAAAAGATAAGTGGGTAATTGTTTTTCATGGTAAACTATATTCCAAGTCAATGATTTCAAAGCAAAGTTTCTAATTGAAATTTAGAGATTGTCTATATACAAGGAATGATAATATAATAATAAAGCTGCCATTTGGGAGCTTTCCAGGGTGTCAGGCTCACTCCTAAGTGTTTCCAAACTTTAATTCTCATGACAACTCTATGACAGTTGTCACAGATAAGTAAACTCAGACTTCGTCTAGATAACTTGCCCAAGGTCACATCTAAATGGCAGCTAAACATGTAATTCATGAAATTACAAAAAGGCCGTCTAAATCATTATTTATTATTTTGTTAGAAAGACTTTTAAGTTTTGAGTCCCACCTTTGCCACTTAGTTATTTGTGCAACTTTGGACAAGTTACTTTTCAGTGCCTAAATTTCTATAAAATGGAGATATTAATAATTCCTGCTTTGTAAGGTCAGAGGATAAAATAAGTCAACACATATAAAGTGTTTAAAATTGTACCTGGCAGTTCTAAGTAGTAACTATTATTAATTATTGTTTAATTAGCCTGACAGTAAAGAAATAAGTGCAATAAAATCATAGCATTGATTTTTGCCTGATTATAAAAGGATCTGATGGGTTATCTAATTCACTCAGACAAAACCATGATTGAACTGAAATGCTGTTTTAATTACAAGGATGAAGATTCATTTTAAAAAGTGTTCAATATTAGAAAATCTTAATATTTAATTCAATTTGCTGAGAGTATAAAGTCAAAGTATTTCTTTGTGTTTATTAGAATGGAGAATAGATGGTCACCCGGTTCCTCTTGAATCACAAAATCCTTAATCTTACATTTTCTAATAACTCAACCATTGTTTATTTGTTTTATACATTTGAAGAGAATTTAGGTCTCTTGGTTTTTAGTTCAGTGTGAAACCTTTCTATCAATTATACAGTTTCTACAAGAAATATTCCCTTCTTAGTATGTATAATTCTGGCAAGAGCGATAAAGGAATTATTTTCAATAGGCAGTAGATGACAACTCCCCAGAGATGTATAAAACAATCTTTCAAGAATCTCTTACACCGGGAAAACTGGAAATTAATTTTGAAGAATTATTAAAACAAAAAATGGAAGAAGAAAAACGACGTACAGAGGAGGAACGGAAGCATAAGTTAGAGATGGAAAAACAGGAATTTGAACAACTGAGACAAGAAATGGGAGAGGTAAGATTTTAAGAAATAGCCATTTATAATCCATAAATATTTATTAATCAATATTTTTCATATATTACCTTATAACAACTTTCTTACCATTATTATTCACATAAATAACACACAACGTACTTCAGTGAGGCAGTTGGTACAAGTTTCAGTGTAGTTATCCTACACTTTCTATCCTACTATAACTCTACTCTTTTCCTTGCTAGTTTAAAAAATATATGATTGCAAGTGACTAAGATATTACTATAATACCTTAAGTAAATATGTCTTCCTATTTGTGTGTGGTTATGTCATGACTGAGAACTGTTGTTCTAGAGTACTTAATATTTATACTTTTTACTATCTTTGAAACAAATAAAATTAAATCGATAAATTTAATCAAAATTAGATAAAATTACAGGAGTACCATGGATACTAATAGGAATATCTGTTTGTCAAAGTCTTTGAATCATTTTATTAAATTATTCTTAGAACTTTGATGCTGTTACATATTTCAGTAGGATTGTTCTAGTATTGAAATGAAACATGTACACATCCACATAGATTGTATAGGGCCATCTTCATGAGCATGCAACTTGTGCCCTCACAGAGCCCCATGCTCAGAAGGGTCATGCTTAGGTTTTAATGTTCTGAGGTTCCCATCTTGAAATGTTCAATAATTTTATCTATGAATCTGTGTGTTGTAAATGAAAGCTGATTGGACAAGGGAGCATGTGCTAGTCTTGGAGTTTTGGCTTACCCACACATCCTGCTGTCTTCCTGCTTCCCTGGGTTCTCAGCAGCCTCTTTCCACCTCTTGATGCCCCCAAAGCCCTTTTCTCCTTCCTGTCCCTGGATGCTGAAGCCCTCTGGATGGCTAACCAGTTGCATAGGCAGAAGAGGGAAGAGGGATCCAGCATTCCACAATCATCCTTAGCCCTGGCGGCAACATGAACAGGATTGGGGAAAAGAGCTCAGCCCTGACTTGGGGTGAGGAGAATAGTGGCTGTCCCAGCCTCGGACTAGCAGTAACATAGTTATGTTTGGTAGGTGACTCAATGGGATCCTTTAGCCAGTTCTCGATCTAGGAACTGAGTGGGTTCCTACACAACAGCTGCAGTCTCTTAGAAGTTTTCTCTTTGCTATGGTTTGAAGATTGGGCCTGTGGGAATATTTGCCTCCATGCCCTCACTACCCAGATTATAAATGCTGTATAAATATATAGGTAATAATAAAATATAATGAATACACTATAGGGAGTTTTCTCAGGTCTAGCCTTAAAATAAAAATGGCATTTATTTTACAAGGGAAGCTGAAAATGAATTTCCGGAAAAACTAACTTCTAAATTAGAATACTCTTCAGTATATTATAGAGATGTAATCTAATTACTATATGGCAGAATGTAACTGTCAGACATTTTGGTGCTGAGTGACTTACTCCACCTGTGTCTGGGAATTTTCAAGCAAGTAGCACACCAATTCCAAGATCAGCTAGACTGTAGCTGATTAGTTCAATCATAAATTTTGATCAGAATGATTTGGACACCATTGTGATTTGGACACCATTGTGATATATATCATAAATTTATTAGTTTATGCCATTTTAGGAGTTGTCTGTTCCCCACTAGACCAAAGAGTAGAGGAAGTATAAAGGAATAAAGTTTTTTTTTCTCTTGGTTGAACCAAAAATTTATGCCTCTTGTCACATGACCCACTGTGACTCCTCTTCCTACCTGCTTGCTTTTTTTTTTTTCCTTTTCCCCTCAGCCTAGAACTCTAGGTCTTCAGGAAAAGTATACCAAGAATAATTGCAGTATTTCTGCTCTCCATATAGTGAGATTAGGGTTTAATGTTAAGAAGTATATGAATAACTAGTAATAAAATAATAAGGAAAAGGAATCTGAATAAAAAGTATTCAAGATAAAATGGTATAAAAATTAGATCTCAAATTGGTTGACTTTCTTTCTTGGCAGAATATAAAATTAAGAGTACAAGTGATATGTAGCGAAATGTAGGGATTTTACCAGACTGCTATCTGTAGAACTGCTTAATTCAGTTAACTTCAGTATTGAGTGATATTTAACTTTATAAGACTATTATCAAATCAAAAGCAGCAAGAATTTGAGATATTTTAAATGAAAAAACTCATGTCCAGCAGGTTGAACAAAGGCCACACAGTATGAGAGAACTAGAATTTATATCTGACTCCTAGCCCAGTGTTGTATTTCACCTTGCCCTAAAAATCTTTCTACAATTCCTATTAAAAGCTAATTTTGATATGCATATTTATTTTAGCAGGTTATTAGAAAAAGTTAAATGAGATTATGAGCCACATTCTCTAATGAAAAATTATTTTAAATAAGATGTTATCTGGTCTTAAATTTGTAGCACTACTTTTAATTAGTAAATTTAGGTATTGTGTTTAGGGAGGTTATTTAACCTAATTTTTGGCTTCCAATAGGAAATGGTAAACACTCGGAGATGATTTATTGCACAAACTAATTTTCTGGTAGTTAATATATAAAATGTTAATTTTTTGAAGGAAGAGGAAGAAATTGAGACCTTTGAACTGAGCAGGGAATATGAAGAATTAATCAAGTTGAAAAGGAGTGGCTCTATTCAAGCTAAAAATCTAAAGAGCAAGTTTGAAAAAATTGGACAACTATCTGAAAAAGAAATACAGAAAAAGATAGAAGAAG
This sequence comes from Macroglossus sobrinus, assembly GCA_004027375.1. NCBI lineage: Eukaryota > Metazoa > Chordata > Mammalia > Chiroptera > Pteropodidae > Macroglossus > Macroglossus sobrinus. Next base: position 149,040 of record PVKZ01000655.1, on the reverse strand, counting down.
AACGAGCAAGAAGGAGAGCAATTGACCTTGAAATTAAAGAGCGAGAAGCAGAAAACTTTCATGAGGTATACTATTTTCTATTTAACATAGTTATGGTACAGACATGATGAACTCAGCAGAAATAACACTGACTTTGAAATGTTTTGGCACTTAAAGTTAGTCATAGCTGTAAATAATAATCGGGGAACCTAACAGCAAAAGCACATTAAGATCTTAATATTTCCCCACTCTAGCATTCTTTCAGACTTTTACCAGAATTAGAGTCAATAGTGAACATCAAATGTTCACTAGCAAAAAATAGTTCTAAAATATTTATTGCACGGTTTTAGTTTGAATCAGTTAGACCCAGTGTATATTTGAGTTAAACTCCAGAGACCATTCATACTTAAAGATAAGGCCAATAAACCCTATGTGACCCGTAATAATCCAGTGGCAGAGCCTAAATCAAAAGGCAGATAACATGAATTTGAAGTCCTTCCAAATGTAAAATGAGAAAATCGCTAAATGAACTGTAATGTTGCTTCCAGTTTAAGGACTAGTTCCATGGTTATGAATATTGGTTTGAACAGGATTTGGAAATTTTTCTGCCAGAATTACGACGTTATATTTAACAGCATTTAACCAATATTCTTCTAAGAATGCATTTTCATCAAAAACAGGTGTGGGAATTTGGGAGGGCCTTCAAAGACTGAATAAAAGAAATTATGTGCAGATTCTCAGGACTATAAGCAAATTCATTTTTATTAAGGCAAGCAGAGTGCAAGAACAGCAAAAGATGCAAGCACAAGGCAAGACAATGGAAGGTCTGAGATACCACGTTAAGGAACTCTTATTGGGATGCATTGAAGGGATTTTAAAAACATGGAGTGATAGTTATCAAGTAAGCATCTTCTTCATAGCTAGATCATACTCATTCTAAAGATAACCGTTTTAGATTTATGCATGAAAAATTACTTGAATGCCTACTATGTTCCAGGGACTGTTTTAGACAATTGGGACAACATTGAGCTTTATTTGGACAAGGTAAAAGAAGTCTAAAATACAGGTACTAAGCTCAGGCGAGAGGCAGGAGCTATGGATTAACTTTTATGGATAGTATTTGGAAGTACAGAAGTATAAAGCCATTTGAAAGAATAGTTTGAAGGTGAATAAAACTGTGGAAAACACCAACATTTAATGTTGGCCACAAGACCAGTTGATGGTTGAGAGAGATAAATTTATCACAGAAGGTAAAGTTCCATCAGCATGCACTTCCCTTTTTTTTTGGTAAAGGTAGGCAAACCTCAGGGCAGTCATACCTAGGCATACAAAATATGTAGGTAGGAATAAATGAGGTAAGAGACTTTATTGCTGTTACTGGCTCTTTCTTATAAAAGGATTTACGATTAGGACATGCTGATCTCCCATAACCCATGAGGATGTCCTGAATGGCATTCCTGTGAACATTGATATTCCACTTATCATATCCCTCTAGATTAAGGGTCATTGAGACACCCTTTAAAAAAACTTGCTTTAGCATAGTTCTGACATTACCACCAACTTTCATTCCAGAAGAAGACACTCCACCGCCCTTTTGATCATATTAGTTTCCCCCTTTAGAAAATGTCAATGTTAAACATGTCTTCTGTTTATATGCCATTTTTCAATGCCTCAATCCTGTAACCTTCCCTGACCAAAGAATTCCATTCCAGCTTTCCGCGGCCCTTACCCTGTGCTGTTCGTTTGGTACTTAGATCACTTACTTACCTTACAGGGTTTGACTCTGTAGTCGAATATTCCTATAAGGTATACTCCAAATCCATTTCTTACACTCACTTTTACCTCAAACTGCCTAGTTATACTGACTTTTACATTGATGTGCTGGGGGTATCTATGCCCTATGAAGAATGCACCTCTAGGGAAGAAGTTATTCCACTTACTATGACTCTTTTGGTAGAAGCATTTTTTAACCACACTTTTCAAGGATTCCAGAAATGATAATAGTATTTAATAACAGAAAGACTTCATTTTTCCCAGTTAGTTTATGAGGAATTCTTTTACATACCAAATTTGTTTTCTAAAGGCAGGCTTAATGTAGCTAAATGAACAGGTTAGGAATCTGCACTAACTTTTATCCTAAAATCCAGAAGGAAAGATAACTGGGAGGAATTCAGTCAGAATAGCAGTTACTATACCTACCAAAATATCCTATCTTGAAGATTTGGTAAGGAAAGAATAAAATTAACTGTAATATAAACAAAGGTCTTTTTCATTTAAGCCTCATTAAAGCATGTTGAGATAAAACTGCACTAAACAAATCATTGTGTATTTTTAAAAATACTAAAACTATATCAGTATCATTTATTAGAAATAACTGTACTCAGGCATTGTTTATCAATACTTACTTGGATGTAAATTATGACACATAGTATTTACCCACTAGGTATCTGGTTGTGTCTGATCTTGGATTTTCCAACATCAAAATCTGATTCAGAAGAATCAAAAACTATTCAAGTTACTCTAAGTCCTTCTTCTACATTCATTGGAACTAAAATGTAATTCCTCAAACTGATATAAAACATTCATGAAACAAATTTCTTAGGCAAACTTTACAGCTTGTTTCAGAATTTCATTTAGTTGCATGTGGTACCTTGAAGCAATTTCCTCAATTCTGTGGAATATGAGATCTCCAGATAGACACATAAAAAGCCTAAGTAGTTTTGAAACCTAATCAACTACCAAAAGTACTTAAGATACCACGAATTAACTATCTACTTGACCACTCTACTAAACTGCACTGGTCATCAGTGACCTCACCAAATTGATTTTATAGATTCACACTATTTGAGTTAAAACTCTACCTTAAATTACTCTCAATTTCCATGGCTTCAACTTTTACTCCTAGATAACTTACAACCATCCTTCACACCTCAGTGATTTCCCCAAGTTCTAGTCATTGCTCTCAAGTTTTCTCATTTATTCTATTTGCACTCTTCTAGGCCATTTGACCATTAATAATTTGTTGGAATTCAGACCCTTATGAAGGAAATCATGGAGTGGGAAATAAAAACAAATTGCATTTTCTGTATTATGAAGTAGGGGGAAGATATGGTAACTTATGAGAACATTTTGTTACGATGTATAATATCCGTACCCTTTTGATATTCAGTACTGCCAACAAGCACTGAGAGTTGGTTGGGCAAATAGATATTGGGATCCCAGTGATGTGTGATCTTTACATTTGGAGAAAAGGATTCAAACTGTTAAGAAAATGTTTCACTAATAAAATTTTCACCTCACACTGAGAGATAATGAAAAATGTGTAGCACACATTATTTGTGCCTATAAATGACACCTTCAGGACTATTAATACTTTAGTTTTTGGTGTTTTGGAAAACGAGTTTTTATTCTCGGCCCACTTATGTAAAGGAAGAAGATGTTGATATCAAGCCTGCAAAAAAAAGTGAGGCTCCATTTACTCATAAAGTGAATATGAAAGCTAGATTTGAACGAATGGCTAAGGCAAGAGAAGAAGAACAACAAAGAAGAATTGAAGAACAAAAGTTACTCCGCATGCAGTTTGAACAAAAGGAAATTGATGCAGCACTACAAAAGGTACCAGGCTTACATATCCTTTATTTTTCAAAGGTGTTCTTCAAAACCATAGTTTATATGAGGGGTAAAAAACATTTTAGTCACTGGAATGTTCTGTAAACATTTCATACCATATTTTTACCGTATTTTTCCTACGTTTACATATACAAATTCAACTGTTAAATGTCTACAGTATTCATTACAGTAACATGCTGTGCAAGTTGGCTGCTGAGAAGTGAGAAGTTATACAATATAGCCTAGGTGTGTAGTAGGCTATACCATCTAAGTTTGTGTAAGTACATTGTGTGATGTTCGCAGTGGCACAATTGCCCAATGATGCTTTTCTTAGAACATATCCCTGTCATTAGGCAGCGTGACTGTACTTACATGCTTACTTTGGGGGAAAAAAAAAACACACTTCAAGATTCTATTATTAAACCACTGTCCTGAAATGCTACTATAGTGTTAAATAACAACTTATTTTAATATAGAAAAGAGAAGAGGAGGAGGAAGAGGAAGGTAGCATCATGAATGGCTCCACTATTGAAGATGAAGAGCAAACCAGAACAGGAGCTCCATGGTTCAAGAAGCCTCTAAGAAACACATCAGTTGTAGACAGTGAGCCAGTTAGATTTACTGTTAAAGTAACAGGAGAACCCAAACCAGAAATTACATGGTGGTTTGAAGGAGAAATATTGCAGGATGGAGAAGACTATCAATATATTGAAAGAGGAGAAACTTACTGCCTTTATTTACCAGAAACTTTCCCAGAAGATGAAGGAGAATATATGTGTAAAGCTGTCAACAATAAAGGCTCTGCAGCTAGTACCTGTATTCTTACCATTGAAAGTAAGAATTAGTCACTTTTAATCTAATACTTTTATCCTATTTTATTTTCCCTTTAGAAATTTAGAATCACTTTTCTTCTTCTTTTTTTTAGCTGATGACTACTAGCTCCCTTTCCCTCTCCCTGGAACTCTCTCTCTCCAACTTTCTTACTACATCATCTTTTCTGTGGCGGGGCCAAAAAAGGAAACCAGAAGTGCCACTATATTGACTTACTCCTTTTTCCTGTCTTCAAAACACAAGCTTGTCTAAAAAATATTTTCTTTCCAAACGAGCACCAGATTCATTGCCATATTATGCATTAGATGTTAATGTGTATATAACAGGGAAAGTGGGAAATTTACTCATTATATCAGAACCTATTAAAAAGGCTGTGTATTCCCATAGTTTACATTGTGCATGAAATACCATTCATGAGCTGTTTATGCCTAAAATTAGTCTGAAATAGCTGAGACTTCATGAATTTGGGACCTGTCGATTTGAGTGGGATTTTTTCCTTAGTAGTACATCATTTTAGTGGTTATACTTTGTCTTTCTGGAGATGTATGAGGGGAAAGGGATGTCATTCTTTTAATGAGAAATTGGGAGCATGGAAAAACAAAAAGAATTAGACTTTTAAGAAGCAATTTCCAGAGAAAATTAGATGGAAACCACTGCCTAGAGTTCTGAGTGTTGAGAATACTACTAAATGTATTATTTTCAAATGTGTTAATATATATGCAAGCTAATGAAGCAAATTTGTTGTGACCTTGCCTGACAGATTATATTTTAATGAGAAACTTTGTATTAATAGTTCCTACAGGAGAAAACTTTCAATATAATTGAAGACCTGGAGATCTAAGAGGATTAAATTTAGGGGGGAAAATGGCACAATCTTCCATTTTAAATTCTGTTATTTAAAATAAGTTTGTAAATAATTAGCTACCATGTTCTATTATCATGTTGTTTTATATTTTAATTTTCCGGAAGACAATTTTATTTTACAATGTAAACCCATAATAAAGTAACTTCTGTATTAAAAAAGTCTTTCAATATTTTAGAAAAGAGACAAAACACTCCCTTAAAATATTCATCAACGTACATTTATTTTTTTTATTGAGGAAACCATAATCAATACAAAATTACAGCAAACATGTGCCCTTTTACAATGTCATTAAAACAAACTCTAAACCACAGTTTGTAAAGTATTCAATTTACCTCAAGTCCAAGCTGCATCTCCCTAAGACACTGTTCCCATCACAGTAGCCATTTAAAGCCAATCTTCTTTTTACACACGGGTAGTTTCTGTAGAGAACACTTTTCTCAGGACGAAAATGCATCGAGCATGCATAAGAAAAAATATAGATATATGCGCAAATACATTTAAGAGTTTCTATAGGGGAATCAATGAAGAAAATAAAACCCTGGGATTTATTTGCTTCTTAGAAGCACCAATTTAAAAAATCCCTCAGAACTTTATACTGTGGCAAGAAAACTCAGTGACTAAACAAAAAATAAAGTTATTTTCAGAGTCAAAATCATCTTTAACTAGGTATTGTTAAAATACATTTTGAAATGAGGCAGAAATTAGAAATTTAAAAACAAGACATCCTCACTGATTAGTCATTTCTACATCCCTATTCTAGACAACAGATAACTTTGCAGATAGAACTGATTTTTCTAGAAGAGTATTCACAAATGAAATGTAAGTCTTTCTGCATATATTCCTATTTCCCTCTTAAGGTACTCAGCTACTCCTACCCAAAACCCACCCTTGCGAATTAACTACCACCACTACTTGTCTAAGGATATATTTTACAATGTTTATAAACTACTAGTATTAACTCACTAGATTTAGTATTAAAAGCATTTTCATAAAAAATAAAAACATACTTCTCATTTCTAAAAGAAACATCAAACCATAAGAATTCTATCACCACACTAAAATATCTTAAAAAAGAAAAACAAAACATTGTCAAGTTCTTTAAGTGAGAAAATAATCAGTTCAATTTCAATCTAAACATTGTTTTTACCACTCCTAACATCCACTGCATTCAAATCAACTGGCTCACCTTTTCTGCTTTCCATTTATTTCAAGGTTAAGATTAGCTCCATTTAAAAATGCTTGCAGTATCAGTGAAGGCTTATGGTAATGAATAAAAAATTCATGAGAAAGAAACAATGCCTCAATATCTATTGGCATTCATCTATTATTCTTTTATAAAAATGCAAACTACAGCTAACCAAAACTTGACAAGCTCTTAAGGTTCAAAGAGCTCCTTTACATTATCAATCTTAACAAACCTATCAACAACTATTAAAACATAAACACATAAATGTGGTGCAGTAACTACGTAACTTATGAAATTCAACAGTTCATGGAACATTTAAGAGCAAGTGAATAGCACTTTAAAATGAAAAGTGATCAAAAGCAGGTACATTACACCCTCTACCATATTATGTATGGGAATACATTTCATATTTCTCAATTATGATTCGCCAATTTTACCTTCTACATTGAGCCCTTCTATGGTCCATGCTCATCGGCTCACCAATGGCATACACTCAAAGGATTCCTCTTTATGGGTAACTATCTCAGGACCTGATTTTATGAGCTATGATTTGGTGCTTGCAGCATCTTCAGCACTGTGTGTGAAAATGAAGGCAGTATTTTTGAATATTTTTCTTTGTTGTAGAGATAAGCAGGAGTTTTAAAAGGATCAGCACATTTTAGAAATTGAATAAACAAAACTGATATGATGCTGCTTTATAATACATCCATCTTAACTCAAAAGTATGTACCAGTTAAAATCATCTATAACAACACACAAACATTTTAAACTGGCAAAAAAAATAAATGCAGTGTCAGTTATTAAATTATAAATCAGAAAAATATTGGTTGCTATACAGATTATGAAAGGTTATTTGCTATACAGTTAACATTTCACTGATGTACATGAACTTTTATCAAAACACACTGCCCGTATTCTTTGTAATTTTTTTCCTTTTTCAGTGTATATAAGTTATAAAAACTGAAATGTCAAAAAAAAAGTCAAAATAAAACTCTCACTCATAATGTCTTTACTGAATTACTATAGTTCAAGAATAAGAAAAAAAAATAAGACTCCATAGCTTTGGAAGGCAAAGAAAATATCCTGTCAATCTTAAACAGGTTGTGAAGGCTGTTGAAGTTTCTGACCAAGTGATTTCCTAAATCTTGAAATCTATGTAATTGTCCTTTTACCAATTCTTCCGTATTTGTAAAAAGATTACAAAAAGTTTGGATGTAGTTCAATTACAGCAGCAATCTACTCATCATTTCTTTAATAAAAAAATAAAAATAAAAATAAAAAAACATTACCCAGAAATGTAAACAGTTGTTTAAACAACTTACAGACTTTCCACTGAAATGGTAGCATAAATAACAAAATACATTTGGGGGAAGCAGTAGCAGATTGCTTTTGAATACACAACCACAAAAACCTCACAGGGACAACATTAATGTACTGAAATATTTATTTATATATGTCCTTAGGTTGTGCTTACCTGTTGCTTTTTGCAGCAGAACCTAAGGTGGAAGGTCTGGGAAGGCACTGTGAAGTATAAATAATTGCACTGTTTGCAATTAATAAAGATTTTAAACTTTAAATGAATCAAAATCAACAGCCTCCAATTTGTGAGTTATGATACTGAATTCAACTGAACTACTACTTCAGTTTAATTAATAAACGCACCACTTTCCTAAAGGTCATCTATAAAACAGTATCATGCAAAATACTGAAATTGTTCATGTCAAAACCCTGCTCTTAAAGATAACAGATAACTCCTTAACTATTAATTTCAAACTAGAACTACATATTCATTTCTAAATAAGGGTAAGGGAAGTCACTCTAAGTTCTATATAACAATCAAAACATTTCAAGCTATCTACAATGAACTGTACTGCTAATTTTCTACCCTATAGGTAATCTCAACATTTATGTTCTTGTACGTCCTCCTCTATAGTATATTCAGAACAAATGGTGCTCTCCATCAATGAAAGAAATATATTTATAAAATGGTGTTAAAACTGCTACATTGCTTAATATATTTGCAAACTAAAAACCACTTCTGATACATTTCAAGTCTTTCATTATTAATATAGGATATGCATATTTACACTGAAAAACAATATATTTTAGGAGCACCAATGAGTAATACTATTCAACTCGGTTAATGATCAGTTTTCTTTAGCTATAGCTAAAGCATATGAAAAATACTTACCCATTAAGCTCACTTTAAAAAAAATACAGACCTATGTATTACTCTATGTTAAATTAAGAAGCAGTTATAGTTTTCCAAGATATCAGCACTGTATTCCAACATAATATTGACACAAAGTATGGCATTTACATTATGTGGAACATTGACAAAAAGATACTGTTGCAGTTCATCAATTTGTCATTCCGATGTACTTACAGTGCAATGCTCCTTGAAGGAACACAATCAAGGATGATACACAGCACAGTCCTCCTCACCCCTACAGAGCTAGTTCTATACTGGCTGGATCAAACCTGCACTTCAACAGACAATGGCAAGACAGACTGTATTTGCATGTAATCTAATATATTAATATGCAAAGAGCCAACAAATATGCAAAGAGTAAAACAATGGATTTCAACAAAATATCAGAACTTCAGCATGAGTGTTATAGAGTAATAAAATGATTTCAAGTACATAAAAAATTAAGTTGATTCAATGATCGGACTTGTGCATTTACGAAACAAAGCTTATCTATACTGCAAAAAGAAAAAAAAAAGAAAAAAGCTTGAACATTTCCACACCCCAATAATGTTTCAATGGCAGATGCACTGTAGCTCAATTTTTTGCATACTATTCACTTTTCTACCCTAAATTTAGGAAAAAACACACTAATATTGTACACACTAATATTGTATACATTAAAGAGTTGCTTTACATGAAAAAACTGTTCTTATTAGACTACTCATATTTACTATCTGAAAACTGTTTAAAATTAGTTACGCTGAAACAGTCTTGGAAATCAAGTAATTATCAAATTAAGAACAGAAAGGTTAACTGTTATAGCAGCAATACAGGTCTGAAACAGTGGTCATGTATAAAAGGAAATTTCACTGTTAATGCAATGGAAGTATGCCAAAAGATCATTGTACACACATGCAGTTTTTCATCCAACAGAAGGAAAAAAAATGAAGATATCAGGATTACTTGTGCTGAAACAGCCAAATACAATGAATAGAAAAGATCCTCCAATCTACTACTATACTGCAAGGGGGAAAAAAACATGCCAGTGTTTAAAAACTCAATATTTCATGGGGAACGCTTATATATTTGTGTATATGTATCTTAATTTATCATTGCTAAGAAATCATGAATCTTTTAAATACCCACATATCCAACTTACCGACACAGGAGGTTTCATATCATTTATTGTAAAGCACAAAACAGGCATTTTAAAAGTGAAAGTATACATTGAAAAAGTACATTTATATCACAAAGCATTGACCACATAATAGTTGCAAATACATTTGCTGGAATGTGTACATCTACACTAAATACTAAAAACAAACCAATTTTCATTTCTACACAGAAATATTAACCTCCTATCAGTAGTGATAGATACTTTGTACATTTTCAAAAAAAAAAGAAAAAAAAAGAAAAAAAACCACTATTTTAAACCAAAAACAAAATTAAGATCTTCATCAAGTCGTCTGCATCCATATATTTAACAAAGGTATTTTTCCCCCACACAATGAAGCAAATACTGTATTGTCCACTTCTTATTATTGGCCCTGTGCAGAAGAGATACATAAGAAATACACAAAAAGTTAAAGAAAATCCTTTAAATGGAGCTAACTCAGGAGTGAATCCTTTAAGAAAGAAAAACTGGTTAATATAAATGATGATGGCTTCTTGCATGATTTGCAAATCCCTGGGGGAAAAAAATTTATTTTTAAAATCAAAGGCATTACAGAAATATTCAGCACTCAGATGCCAGAAAACATTATAAAAAACAAACAAAAAACCCCAAACAACACACCACAGTCCTTCATTTAGTTTTACTTTGCCAGATAAAAATAAAAAAAGGCAAACAATCCCAAACAGACAAAACAGTAAACATGCAGAAAACATGATTAGCGTTTTCAACACATTAGCAAATTTATTATACCTGAGGTGCTGGAGGATGCTGTGGCATTCCCTGGGGACTTGTCTGGGCATAGTAGGCTGCTTGTTGTCTATAGTACTCAGCCCAGGCTGCACTATAATCTGGCTGACCACCTGGTGGAGCACCAGTAGGCGCGGGAACTGCTTGACCTTTGAGAGAAGAGAACAACTTTGTTGCTTGTAACCACAAGTAAAAGCCCAAAAGAATCTCATTTCTAATAAAGACAATACCTTGCTTCTTGTAATATTCATCCCAAGCCTTTGAATAATCCTGTGTCTGCCCTTGTTGACCTAAAAAAAACCCCCTCAATTTTAATACAAAATTATATCCACTATAAGTATAGCTTATTAAAGACAAAAGCAGAGGATGAGAATTGCTGCTGTTTTAATTAAGTATTCACCAGTGTCAGAAAATTAAATTTAAAAAATCAGACTTTTTTTCCCCTTAATCACTATTTACAAAAAATAAAAAAATAAAAAAAAAATCATCCATTGTTTTAGCTAAGGTATAGATTTAGGAATAATGCTGATTCAACTACAGAATTTATAAACTGTTAATGTTCTAAACTGAGTTTAAAAGCACTTCATGGCCAACTGTAATTTTAAAAAAAAATGAAAAAAAAGTGCGTTATGTAAGCAGTCTCTGGTAGTGATCTGAGGGGTTCACTATTTTTGGGGTCTCTTGTCATTTGGATCTGTTACAGTGTAGGTTTTAAATAAAATACATATCCTCAATAGAGAAAAAAATTTTTTTGAGAAACAAAAAAAAATCCACTTAAAAGCTATTACATAAAGAACTATTATTTTATGATATGGTCAAAATTTCCTGCTTAGTAACCTAAAAGCTATGTATATAAAGATTAGTTTTAAGATACTCTTTAGTAAGGTTTTTAAAGTTTTAATATGTTCAAATTACAACACAATTTTACTAAAATAACCTGATGAAAGACATAAAGAACAATTACTGAAGAGGTTCTAAGCAATGTGATTAATGAAACAAAACTGAAGAGTTTTCATGAGCAGATCTTTCACTAAGCAAGGCAACTTTCCTGAGTTGAGACTAGAGACAAAACCACCAAATGCAATGCATGAACCTTGAATGGGCTCTGAACTAAAACAAAACATAAAAACAAAATCCCTACACACTAAAAAGCCAAAAAAGACATTTTCAACAAGGGAAATTTAAATATGTTGATATTATTAAAATAATTTACTTAGAGCAAACAGTCGGCAACTTACTTTGAAATGGCTCAGGCACAAAAAAATGTTTATGTACACAAAATATATATGACAAACTTTTTTAAAAAATGGTCATTCTGGGTGGGAAATATAAACACGAGTATTTGCTGTACTAGTTCCCCAAAACATGTTTTCTTATTTAGGTCCTTTATTTGAGCAAAATTTTATTTAACTTGTAATTCGCTTGGCTTTAGAAAATTATAGCTAAACAAAAAACAGACATACAGAAAGCTATGTTTTGCTAAATGTTGCCAACAAGGCAACTTTATATAGTTATGCACCACATGACATATTGGACAATGGATTGCACATATGCTGGTGGTATGCCATATAGCCTACGTATGTAATAGGCTACACATCTAGGATAGTGTAAGTACACCCTACGATGTTCACACAATGAAATCACCTAGCGATGAATTTTTCAGAAAGCATTTGTCATTAAGTGGTGCATGACTTAAGTTTCAGAAAGTAGTCTATCACTATCACAAAACTGGTCAAAGAATAAAAGCAACTGAGTGAATAAAAATTTAAGATTTATGACTAACTTTAAAAATGCAAGCACCCTCCCTCCCTTCTCTGGACAAAAGCACAGAGTAATACCATATACTGCAAAAAAAAATCTCACATTTTTGTTTTCCGTAACTTTTCAAAAAGGACATTGGGATAACATTTTGATCTTATGAGACACAATTCAAGCAAATTTGAAACAGCTCTCGATACTTAAAGACAACTGCCATTGGAGTACCAATGGTAATAAAACCACATAGTGTCTCTTACAAACTGCACTTGAAGCCAAAACTGGTTAAAGAAGCAACAATTTCCACTTCAAGTTTGCAGAAGGAAGTAAACCTCATTGTTAAGAGATATTCATTTTAGAGGCAAAATAACAATACAAGATGGCAAAAAACAGGGAGATGCATCAAGAAAATTCCTCAAACTAAAATGTTACCTAAAAAAAAAACCTCCCAAACACAAATATCCCTGGTGAGAAAACACTTGGTAAGTCGTCAACATTTGACATTCTAATCCTGAAGACATCTAAAACTCATTCTACTCCTCCAAATATGAAAGGTTTAAATGTGACTCATTTTGCCCAACTGAAAATAGGGAAAAACTCTTCCTATCTAATCCATTTATGACTTGGCTCTCCCCTTACCCCTTTCTACCTCTCTGTCCCTTTTAGATATGCCCTTAACTTGCTCTTTATTGTTTTCCTCAGCTCAAAAACCATTTTGGTGCCTGTTAGCAGAACATGACTAATATTCGCATATAGCTTTATATATGTATAAAGTTTTAATTTCATTCCATCTAAGTGATTGACTTGCTTTTGAATACTCAAATGAAAAAAAATCTAGAATACTGCAAAAAAAAAAAAAGAGATTGAGACTTGTTATATAGTTCACATGTAACATTCTATTTACAGCCTGTAAGTCAGCTTTGCTTAAATAAGATTTTCACTGTGATCCCTATACATTGACATCTTTCCTACAACCACTCTCTTCCTGCTTCTTTAGAGGCTTGAAGTAACATATGCTAAAGGTAAGTGTCTACCACTCAGTGCTTAACATTACAAGGGCCTTCCTCAAGTCAAACTTTTCCCAAAATGCCTTCGCTTACCCTCTTCCAAATAAAATTGCCCGTTCCTATTCTGAAAACCTATTTTTTCTCTTTAGGGTGTTTACTTATTTACAAGTTTCCTGTCATTCTTTATAATTTAAAATTCTCTTCTTTAACCTTCTAGAATCTCATCTTTAAGAATTTCCTAAATTCTCTTAGTATTAACCCTAGGAAATTTACAATTGAGAAAATGAAACTAATTTTAAAAAATTAACCCACATCTGTTAACAGTTTATTTACTAATAAACAAATAATGATAAATTTTATTTAGTGTCAGTGGGGATTTTCTGTTCTTAACAGGAAAAGCTATCAGGCTCCAAAAGTTGGAATAGCCTTCCTCATTTGAAGAGAGAAATGAATTGGGAAACAGGACATCCAGAATCCCAGGAAAACCCTGCTACTGGAAGAGTAAAACTTAGCCTTTCCAAATAAGGGAGTTAGACTTGAATATAAAGTCCTTTGTTTTGTCTCCCTGATACTTTATTACTCCTTTCTTTCCATTTAAAAATCTTAAAAGACTAAACTATTTTAGTTTTATGCTATAGTCTCTTATTTGTGGTTATCTTATTAAAAAGATATTAAAGATGAGTAACGCACCTAGAAGAAATCAGAATAGTAAAGGAACCAATCATTTACAAAAAGAACTTTGACAGGAAAAAGTAAACTGATCTAGTAGCTATCATTAAATACCTGACAACCTAATATTGTTTCGTTTAAGATTTACATGTAAGAGGGTATCACTCAACTGGTACACAGCTAATCATTGTAGTGCTACAGAAAAATACACAACTGAAAAGAAAGTGAGGAGATTGAGGGAGGTAAGGAAGTGAGGAGATTGAGGGAGGTAAGGAAGACCTTCAGTCAAACAGTGTTATAAAACAAATCACACTTGTTCCCCAGTAATTACCTAAGTCCACCAAGACACCTGAGGCCTTTGTTTATACCCACTTTTAATAATGTAGGGAACATCTCTGGCATATTATCCATTTTCTCAATGGATAATTGGACCTGATTTTTAACCTCAACATGCATGAATCTTTAAAATACTGATGCTATTTCATAAAAATTAAGGTGACCAAAGGTCCTGACTACTATGTTGCCACAAAAGAATGGTTTATTAAGACCATTCACAATTACTCCAAAAAGCATCCCAGTGTAGACAACAGATTATGTGATCATGCTAATTAGAGTATACTTGTTTTGAGGTTAAAAAGTCTTTAAAATGTTTCTTTTTACAGAATTTCAGGTGTTGTAGACCTACCTAAAATAAGCCAGGTCGCAAAAACATAAACGCACTAATCTGTTACAGCCTCTAGAACAACATGCAGCATGACTTTTCTAAAAAGTCATTCTAACAAGAAAAGTTATTTTTTCTTTAAATAGAAATCAACTATATAATAGAAATCAACTGTATCATCCTTATCAGCAGATACATGTACATATATATATATATAAAGATTAATGTAATTACCCTTCTGGAAATTTTCTTTCTGTGGAAAAGTACATTCTTTGACAAAGAAAACATTAAAATTCACACTGAGAATCTCAAGTAGGCTGACAAAATTCTACTATCTATATACTTTCTATGCCAGCGAGGGATAGGTAGATTTATCTGCTTAGCTTTTTCATTTATGACAACTGTCTATAGTGTAAGTTGTTATCTATCTATAACTAAGAGTATAAGCAACTCAAAACAAAACAAACAAACAAAAATTACTTGTACAGAGAAGTATAACAAATGGTCCCTGAGAAAGGCAAATCATGGAGTTAAGTTTGGGACTTAAGCCCTTTTAGAGTTTAAATTATGGTTCTACCACTTAGTAGTTGTGTGACCTGTTTTTCAATCTGTACATGTAAAATGTCAGTGAAGACAATTCTTTTCATTCACAGCATTGTTAACATATTTACAAAGTACTTTATTAACAACTGTACCCATTAGAACTTAATAATCAGAAGGGCTGGCCTCCTAGCTGTTATGCCTATAATCACATTCTTAGCATCTATAATTATGATTGGCATATAGTATATCCTCTATAGTTACTAAATGAAAATGCTCTTTCTGAGATGTTTTCCCATTTTCGTATGTGCAAATGTTTAGTGTTTAACTTCCTGTCATTATGTTACTTATCTACTTATTTTGCAGCAAAATATATAGTAGTCTCCCCCTATCTGCACTCAAACATGGTCAGAAATAATGGAAAGTTCCAGAAATAAAGAGTATGCATTCTAAATTGCACAATACTCTGAGCAGCATGATGAAATCTGGGAATATCCCACACCATCCCACCCAGGATGTGAACCATCCCCTTTGTCCAGCGTATCCACACACTGTACATGCTACCACCAGTTACGTAGTAGCTGTCTTTGTTATGAGATTGACTCAAAGTACTGTTAAGTGCTTGTGTTTAAGTAATCCTTATTTATATTGTTGTAATTGTTCCATTATATAATTATTATTGTTGACCTATTACTGTGCCGAATTTATAAATTAAACTATGTCACATGTATGTATATATAGGAAAAATCAGTTGTATCTCCACTTATACTTATCCACTGGGGGTCTTAGAATGCATACCCTGAAGATAAAGGGGGGCACTACTGTAATACGAACACAACCAATTTTTACTTAAAATTCTAGAATTTCACCTATTCCATTTAGGCCACTAACATATATAAAACTGTCTCTGGCAAAGGTATAGGTAATATTCAATACCATAGTTGTAGAAAACTTTAGTTTCTATTAGTAAGTGGTTGACAAATGAATTTAGAAAGTTCCCTTGTTTTATAACCATAAATTTAAGAATTATTATTTTAATGACCTTGATACATCTGAAAGTTCAGTGATTTTGGAATGCAATCTTGCTCAATTATTCTCTTCCTTACGATTTTAAAAATAACCAATAAAACAAATCCAAGGTACAAAAACATGGTACAAACATGCTTTTATCGAAATCTTCCACCTTCTACTGTGATATTTACTAAATGTTTCTATTTGATTACATGTATAAAAAAAGGTAGAACATACCCATTTTCTTATAGTATTCTTCCCAAGCCTTGGTATAATCAACCTGTCCAGCTGGAGCTGGATTCTGCTGATCTCCTTTTTCAAGAAAAACAAAAAAATAAGATTAAGGTCTTTAAAAGGCAATTTTGGCTCTTTCCTTCTGTTCTTTGAGTGTGGGAGTTGGAAGTGGCCTGCCCTAGGGAGTAAGGACATGCTGTGACAGTGGCATCTCTACTGGTGCCAAAGATACAAGACACTAGGATACAGAGTTAGTAAACAGAGAAGATGATCTATGTATTTGAAAGAGCAGTTACATTGAGCTTGTATGTGAATTCACTTGTCAAATCAGGAAAACATACCAAGAATACCAGATCCTTCCCCATTTATAAATTTAAAAAGAGAAAAAATCAGGAAGAAGCTTAAAGTGCAAGAAAAGTAACTGCAGATGGTATACAGTTTAAAAGTAAAAAAGTGCTTTAAGAATGACTGGAATGTCAAAAAAGAGAGAGGAGCCATCTTAAAGGTACTCCTGACTGGCCAAATTTAGGACAATCTGATACTTAAAATAATATAGTCTAAAATACAACCTAGCGAATAAAACAAAAATCTATACTGATGGGAAAAAAAGCTATTCCATATAATAAAATACGAAATAATAAATGTAAAGTAAAATGATGGAAATATAAATTACCATAATTATAGCTATATTGGGTAAGTGTAAATCAATGAAGGCTAAAGTCAATGGGTAGTTCAATGAGGAAGAGAATAGTAGTTTAGCTCTCCAAAAAAATATTAATTTCAAAGAGGAAAATGGTGTTTTCTATATAGAAACCTGGCAGACACCAACATGACCAAGTCACCATGTTTACCATCTCCAAGTATAAAATAGGTCAACACTGTTATTACCCCTGATGGATCACACTAAGAAGAGCATATCATCATTTCTGAGGTCTTCTTGCAGGTCTCCATGATAATGACCTCATCTTCATGACAAAGGTTAAAGGGACCTAGATTGACTGATAATCATCCCACAAACAAAAGGTCTATACTCTTTACACCTAAAGACTTGAGGATTTTTCCTGAATGGTGAGACTGGACAGAGCTTACACCTAAAGACTTGAGGATTTTTCCTGAATGGTGAGACTGGACAGAGCTTACAACCAAAAAACCAAAAACCAACAACAACAAAAAAAACCTCAATTTGATCAGAACAGATAAAAATGTTTGGGACAAATATTTGTGCACTAAATAATGATGTATCAATGTTAATAAACTGATGTGGACGGCTATATGATGGTGAGGGATTTTTGGAGTAATACAGAAAGGAATATTCAAGGGTAGTGGGGCATCATTTCTACAGCTTGGTCATAAATGGCTATGACAAAGACTAATGACAATGAACATAGAGACGCATGAGATGGTGATGGAGCAAATGGGGGCGAGGGTCGGGGGATAAAACCCTGACAGATAGGTTATATGGGTGTTCTGGTTCTCTAATGTATCTTAAAACTTTTATGGAAGTTTGCAATTATGTCAAAGTAACTTTTTTTTAAAAAAGAAAATCTGCTTCCTGAAGCTGTAACTGAGTATTAGGATTTTTTACGTATTACACATTAATGTATTTCACATATAATTCCAAGTTTTCAGTTTTATATAGAAAAGAAATTTAGTTACCATAGTTACCTTGTCCATTGGTTTGGGTTGTAGTTGGCGCACCAGCCGGAGCTGCAGGTGGTGGCTGTGCTTGCTGTTGATAATAGTGAGCATAATATGCAGCCCAAGCTGCTGAATTTGGATCCGTTCCTGCCTTAGCTAGAATAAACACAAGCTCAGTGTTTGCATCTAAAGTCTAATCTCTCTTTCTCTCTCACGCACGCAGACACACACACATATACCCTTACCACATCCGGCGCCATACAGACCCAAAATTTAACTAGACATCAAAAACAGTAAATGAAAACTTTCAAATTCTATCCATTTTATTGTCATCCTTAGCTATTATTATAGAAAACCAAGGCTCACAGATGAAGTCGTTTTCCTAGGTCCTAGAAAACCAGTGGGTAGAACTGGGATAAGAATAAATTAAATATCTTTTGGCTTCAAATCCAGTGCTTTATATTAAATCATCCTGTGCTTTTGCTCTAAATCAGTTTTGCCTCAAGCACAACAGTTCAATGTGGCACATACTAAAGAAAAGGATTTCTAGGGACTGACCTGTACAAAAAAACCCACAATTACTTTAGAACTATGAACCCTGTGCTGTCTTGTTTCAATAAAAACACAAATTAAAATTGTTGGAAAAAGAAATAAACCACATTTCATCATATTTCACTCATTATCCTAAAACATACACTTGATGTCATATCCCTACTTGAAAGTCTTCATTTATTCCCCATCTTTAGGACTGTCAAAGCTTTTAAGAACAGCTTATCATTCTATATCTTTAATGATTTGAATCCCCCCACACCACGAGTTCATCCTTTCCATTCCAGCTTCATCTTCCCTCATTGTCAATATTTTCTAACAATCGTGTTCTGGCCACAGAAAAACAGCTTGTACTTTTCAGAAGTTATCATGCTCATTATCTGTGCCTTGGAACATGTCATGCTTCCTCTGCACTCAGCTCGCTCCTTCATAAGAATCAACTGATGCATTAACAGTTGGAGACCTCTCAGTCAGAAACAGAAATTCTTACTGATTCTGTCTTTTACACCAGAAGTTATCATTTGATATTATATCTTTACTGGTTTATATCCTCAAGAAAAATGCGATTTCCTTAGTCAAAGTCCCTATCTATGTTATCTTTATCTGTTTATAGCCTTAGTCCCAAATGGCCAGCAATTCTCAGCTGCTTAATAAAGGTTAATGGAATTTTGAGAAAAAAAGGAGCAAAAATTTTTAGTGACACATTTCTAAGGTGACAGAATTATAAGGCATTATGCCACCCTCCTAAATTTTCTCAAGAAAAGTACTGCTTTTCTATGTTGAATGTATGTCTTAATAGTGTCATTACCTATATACTAATTAATGAAAATATGTTCACCTAATATCATGTGTGGATAAAGTGAATAAAAGACTTTAGGAAGTGATATTTGTACTCCTGAATTAACTTCGTACAAAAGACCAGTATTAAAAGTGCATTAAAGCAACAATAAAAAAGAAAAAAAAAATTGATGCTGTAGAAAAGAAAACAAGCTTCATATTTACATATAACACATAGAATATCTAGCCCTAGCTGCTAATCTTTTAGCTAAATGAGTTTTCCTTCCCAAAAGCAATGCTGGAAACCATATTTATTAAACAATTCTTACAGTGGTGACTTCACTACTACTCCAAGTGGAAAAATAAGAGTGATAGAGACGTCTTTATTCCCATAATTTTTTTCAATCATGCTCCGTACCCTACAGTTCCCATAGATGCAATCCTGCAAATCTAAGTTACCCAATATAAATCTATTCCTTGCACAAATTCTTCAATCTCTTGAATGGTAATTTCTCCGCTTAATCACACCATCCCAATTAGCTTACAAGAGGAGGGGAAAAAAGGTCCTCTCATTCTTAAAAGACTAATTTTAGACTATTGTATAGTAAATCTTATTTGACTCTTCTTTTATAAGTCTTTCTGTCATAGTACTGCCAACACTTAGAGCTGGCTACCTAATGTAAACTCATCTTTGCATACGCAGATCCTAGCACACTCAAGTTGTTTCTTAAATGAGCAGTTGTGGTTATTTGGTGACTGCTATATTGTGCCACCATATTCCAAAGAAATTAAAGTATGTTATAATATAGGGACACATTTAAATACCAAAATATTTAATAAAGTTCCCTAAAACAATCTCATTTAAATCACTTATTTTAGTTTAAAATATACTAGTGTGGAAAAGAATCCATATGTTCAGTACCTTCCTTGAAACTACTCCACTGAAAGAGGCCTAAAAGGTAGGTAGTAGGTGAGAAGAAAGGATCATAAACAAATGTTAATTGGTTTCAGTAAATGCCCTTTTGACCACGGTGGAATGAAAACTACATAGTGGGAAAAGATGCCAGAATAGAATATATTTAAAATCCATTATCTGGACAAGAAAAAATTTTTTTTAGAGTTCTAACATGCAGATATTAAATACAGGCTAGGTTTTGATTAACATATAAAGTTACCACCTCAGGAATACTAAAACAGATAACTTATACATGTTATCTGAGAACTTGGGAATTTAATGCCCAAGGGTTAAATGCTCTGTTAGACTTATATACTACATTTGATGGGACTGGTACCTAAAATCTAAGAAAGACATTGTATTTCTTCCTAAAGCATTTGGCTTTTAGCATTCTGATGTAGAACTTCAAAAGCAGAGAAAGCCAAAGAAGAGTCGAATAAAGTTCCATGAAAACAGACCATATTCACATGAGTCTTATACAATGTGCTAGAACCAGAACCTAATATTCATAATCAGAGAATGAAACAAGTATAGCCAAGTGCAAAGTAGAAACACTAGAAAATTTAAGAATGTAACAGAAGTGACAATACAGGTCACACACAGAAGACACCCATCTTTTTACCTGGATCAGGAGGGGCCTGTTGCTGCCAGTGTGGATATGCATTTCCCCACCCCTGGGGAGCATAAGGGGCTGGAGGACCACTGAGAAGATAGAAATCAATATCAAAATACAATTTACCAAAAGCTAGAATCTTTGGGGAAAAGCACAAAACCAAACTCAATACTTACTGAGGAGCAGGGCCAGGTGGTCCCGGATTGTAAGGTGCAGGGTTGTACGGTCCCATTGGAGTTCCAGGACCTGGAGGCCCAGGAGGCCCATGGGGGCCTGGGACACCATGGGGCCCATGGGGTACAGGTGGCCCTAAAGGATTTACTGGGCCCTGCAAGAAAGCAAGAAGTCATTCAAAACCAGAAAAACAGTAATGGTTGAACAATTCAAAACCAAACAACCTTCCATTTCTACCTTCTTTATATAGACACAAGCAGTATATTTTTATTTTCCTTCATTTCTTCATTCATGTTGCAAAAACTATCTTAACTCTACAATATTAATGAAATGTATAATTCATTAAAATCAACAGCACTAACAAAGAATTAAAGTGTTTCCTTTAGTCTTATTCCTTTTTCACTATTTCTTCTTTTAGAATTCTTACTTTTACTAGTATTCCTTTATCATCTCAACCATGGAAGCTTATCAAATACCAGGTCCTTTTTCTAGCTCATCTCTCTGTATTTGCTCTTTGCCTACTCTAACAATAATCAACCACCTTGACAATATACCTCCCAAAATTTGTCTTATATTGTAAACGATTTATTGAATACTTTACCAACCATATAACTAGTTCCGCTCAATAAAGTGAAGTCCACCTCACTGCCTGTCACTGAACCCCATCTAGAGCAATAATTTAAATTCATTTCTTCCTTTGGCCTTTATAACTTTCTAAATACCATGAAAATTCCCTTATAACTGATTTAACAAATCAGGATATTTTGTATCCGTATCATGCCACATTATAACTAATAATGCTTAATTTTATGTCTCTTTTCGGTTAATTCATCTTGTAAAGGCCACTAAATTTAACTGTTCTTGATAATGACCTTGTGGATGATAATGCTTAAACTACATTTGGTTGTCATTTTTTTCAGTACTAAATAATGAAACTAAACTACATGATTTTTAAAGTCCTTTTTATTAACCTAAGTCTATAATTTGTCATTATCCCTCACTTCTATTATCCATAATCTATCCTTTCCAAGTAGTAAAAGAAGAATACTGAAAAAGGAGCAAAATTTTTACAGGGCTATGTGCTAGGCACTCTTTTAAGTAACACATACACACTTCAATCATTTAATCCCTACAACCTTATAATGCAGACACTATTATTTTCATTTTTAGAGGAAGAAACTGAGGCAAAGTAAAACAACTCTCAAGATCACAGTCAGTAAATGATTAAACTGCTTCTTCAGAACAATCTGTATCTTGTTTGCCCATCAATCCAGATTTAAATACTGATCTATGCATGCTCAGAATAGTAAAATTCAAAACCAAGATGTGATATTCATTTTTGTCATCAATCTTTGCCATGTTGAGTCCACAATCATTTTTTTCAGATCTCTGTACAATTACATTTATTGTCCATATGATGTCTGTATATATTTTATAAGATAATATTTTTTGTATCCTTATTTCTGTCTTCCTAAGCAGAAAAGTGTCAAACTGTTTCGCACCCCATTTACAGCATGGCAAACATCAAGGAGAATTTTCCTAAGAAATTCTAATTATTATTAATGTAAGATGCTTCCTCATATCCTATGTTGTCTTTATAGTAAAAGAATACAGTAATGCACTACTTATCTATTTAGAAGAAAGAACAGTTAAGACTTCATACTTTTTGTACTACCACCTGCAAACTTTTTTATTTGAAAAATTTCAGTTTGGCCATGCATCAGAATCACCTGGAACATCGATCTAAAATAAGATGCTGCACTCTATTCCAGACATTCTGATCAAAACTGTGTATCTTATGTGCAAAGCATGAAGTAGTCTACATTTAAAATTCCCCCAGATGACTGTCAGCCAATCTAAGAATAAGGATTTGCAAATTTCTACTTTAAAGGGGGGATGCATCAGTTTCATTTTTGCTCATCTGGGTTATGTAGGGTAAGCCCTAAATACTGAATTCCCTTTAACTACACCCTTCAAGTATGTTTTACAGCCCTCCATCAACCCTAACATATCTGCAAGTAATGCTATTCTCTTATTTACCCACGCCCAAATAAAAGGTCTTTAATGCAGGAGGAGCCCCAGGCCTGGAACTTGCACCTGGGTTTGGATATTCCAGAAAATCCACCAGGAGAACTAGAGGGAACGTGTTTTGAGTTAACCTTAGAGGTTTGAACACCCTTAACTCTATTTAATTAGGTTACTTTTCTTACTGGAAAATCTTTTCATTGTTTATTTATCTATTATATGATGAGGCCTATAATTTTAGAAATTGACATTTTTCTATATGGCGTTTATAGGAGGCATATGAATTGTCTTATTTAACTAACAAGGCCTATCCTATAAATTCAAGTTTAAAGTACACTCACACCAATCTTTTCTTCTATGAGTTGCCGAGCATAGTCTATTTGCTGAGGAGTGCCACGAATCGTAAATAACTTCATATTAGGATCTGCATTAGGTGGAGGATTTCTCTGAAGTTCTATTCTTGCACCCGACTGCTGGCTTATGCTTTTTATGGTTTCACCTCCTAAAATCAAAACAAAGATATTTCTCTAAAAATTCGAAAGATACAAAAGAAACTATTAAAAAGAAATAAAAAACATAAATTTAAAAAATGACAACAAACTCAAAGATACAAACAGAATGACAGTTATCAGAGAGGAAGCGGAAGGGTGAATTGGACAGAGGAAGTAAAATACGGTAACAGAATGAAACTGGGAGTAGCTAATGCAGTACACAGAATATAAATTTTCATTTTATATACCTGAAATTTACATGTTACCTCAACACACTTAACAAAGGGAAATGGTCGCAATTAAATGGGTCATTATTAGTTTTGACCACTATTTCATCTGCCAATATTCTATTAGAATTTTCCTCTTATTCTACACTTTAAATCAAATTATATTAAGTATTTAATGCTTCTCTTAAAATATTTTTAAGGCATAACTTAGTATATCTGTATCCAACCTTAAAATGGATTGTAACTTATCAAAATATTTGATTTAATTGCTTTTATAAGCAATTATATTTACAATGTAAAAACAAACTAATACTTATTTAAAAATCTGAGAATTAAAAAATATGAGTCAGGACAAAGCAAAATCAACAAAAACACCTTAACTACTTTCAGGTTAAAAGAAAAGTTTCTTACACTAATACTGAAACTGCTATTCCCTTTCTCTAGAACCCAATGTGATTCAAATCCTACTTTTTATTTAAGTATATATGAAGTCTTTCATTTATGTCTTAGTTGTTACACATCAACATAAAAACACTTTTTTACTAAAATATAGCCCAGGAAATCGTTGCTACTTATTTATAACAACAGCAAAAATAGCATCCAGAAAAATTAGGTAATTATGTTAAATTTTTAATCTTATAGTATGAGAGTTAAAAATATATTGCCTTTTCCTATTATTAATCCAGTTTTCCCAGTTGGTACAATGAAATTAAATTCTTGTAGTCCACCAGGTGGTCCCATATTCCAGTTGCCTTGACCTCTACCTCTTCCTCGACCACCAGGTCCAGGTCCACCAGGATTACCAGCCTACAGAGAGGAGAGACAAAAAGAAACAGTCTTCTTTCCATAATAAAATTATTACATGTTTAGTTTCCTCAACTTTCCTTTTCCTAAATCAAAAATTTGGATAAGTTAGGACATAACTTGGCCCAAATTATCTCAGCCAGTAATAACCATCATTTATTCATTTTATACTGGAGCGAATAAGGTTGCACACATATATAGCTGCCTTTCTGCTCACTCCAATGTCTACCTCAAAACAATTTAAGCTTTCTAGTTATTACTAAAGTATCATCAAACAGCTTCTGCTATATAAAAAAAAAAAAGGAACACTAAGATTTGAACATAAAATTGTTAAATGAAAACAAAACAAAGAAAATGTTAGCATTCTATCAAACCTGAACACTTCGAAGAAGGTCTGTAATTATTTCTGCAGCATGCTGACACCGGTCTGGAGGTCCTGTTATTTGTGCTATTCTATCAGGTGTTGTTCCATCATCTTAAAAAAAGAAACAAATTGGATTCGTTTAGCATTAACTGTGTCAATATCAAAAGTAATTGCTGCCAACTTAGAAAATTAAATGCATTTACTTGCCTGGCTTAAACTGAATTCGAACACCAGCATCATTTTGTATTTTTTTAATCATCTCTCCATTTCTTCCTATTACAATGCCAACAGCAAATCTTGGAATAGGGACCTTATGCAAAGAAGACTAAGTATTAAGAAAGCAATTTCTTGAAAATCAATCTGCCTCAAATCATAGAATTATATATAACACTTTTTATATATCAAATA
This sequence comes from Macroglossus sobrinus, assembly GCA_004027375.1. Lineage (NCBI taxonomy): Eukaryota > Metazoa > Chordata > Mammalia > Chiroptera > Pteropodidae > Macroglossus > Macroglossus sobrinus. The sequence continues at coordinate 123,556 of PVKZ01000655.1, read as the reverse complement.
GGATAACAAGATATAAAACAGGATTATATTCTAAGATGGGAAGTGGAAGGAAAAAAGAGAAGACAATATTGAAAAAGGCTGTGACATCAAACAAGAAAAAAGCACTTATACTTATGGATTAGCATACAACCATTTGAGTGTTTTTACTTACATCTATCCCTTCATTTCCTCCTATTCTTGACCCATACTCATTTCGAACTTCTCTGAAACCACCTTGGTCACGAATTAACTCTAACACCATTTCCTTGGCTTGCTGAAGTAGAAAAAGTTACCCAATTTAGAAAGCACGTCTCAAAACATTGTAATTATTCATGAATACTTTGCTCATTCTACCACCCACACCAAATCCTTCTTTGTAAAATATAAACTTAAGTTTACTTGAACTTTGTAGGGGTCTCCTGTAATTCTAAGAGGTTTGTCAGCACCAGTGTTCTGAGGTCCATCTTGAATCATAACCATTTTAACTCCAGCTCGCTCCTGTTAATTGTAAAACCATATGTATTAACCAAAGGGGTATGAAAGGAAAACTAGCTTTAAAACATATGAAAAGTAAAATTTTACAAATAATAATACCTGGAGTTGTTTAATAGTCTCTCCCCCCTTTCCAATAACTAATCCTGCCTTGCTAGCCGGAATCATTATTTCTTGAACTGCATTTCCTGGTCCATCACCATGATGAAAGCCAGGGGCTGGTCTTCCTTTTTCAACAATCTGGTCCAGTAACCGTTTTGCTGATCTGTTAAAAAATTAATAGTCAAATAAGCTGCAGCATACCCAAAAGCTTATCCAAATAGAGAAATACAAAATATAATCAGGTACTCCTTCCAATTCTAGTTGAGGTGGCTTCAAACTAAATTGCCACAATTTTAATTAAAAGAAAATGCCATCAGGGCCAAAGACTGAAATTATTCAATTTTCTAGGTATACAATTTTCACTATTTTTAAGAACCTAAAATTTCTAAGTGGTAGAGTTATATTTCTAAAATGAAGCTGATTCCTCCAAGAACTAACTGGATTCATGCTTTAAAATCATCCTTTTGATCCTGAAGACCAGTATCAGTCAAACAGTGGGAATAAAAGCCTGATTGGTGCAAGTTCAAGACAAAACGAAAACAGGCAGATGATACATCGAGTCAAGTAAAGCTATCTCTTATTAAAAAGTTGTTGTAAAAGGGAACAGAAAAGAAATGTGGGTTTCAGGTATGGTTTCGGTTAAGATGAATTGCTTTCCAAGCATGTTTGTATGCTATTAGAAATTATCTTGAAAAGAGAGAAAATAGTACAGGAGAAAGTCGGTTCAACTGCAGCAGCAAAATCCTTCAGTAGGAAGAATGAGCTAATCTTGGGCACATGATTTTCATACTTACTGGACAGACTCAGGTGTTCCAGTTAACATACAAGACCTCTCTGGAAGGCCACCACTGTCTACAATTTACAACAAAAAAAACAAAGTTTAAGGCCAAGAAAAAATTAACAAAACACATCATTTTCACTGGCAACTTAAAAAATAAGTTATTTTTTTAGTTAGTATGAAAATAACAATAACATTACCAGGAGCGATCTGTATCTTGCATCCAGATTCCTGCTGTATGCGTGAGATCTGCTCACCTCCTCTGCCAATTACTAGTAAGAAAAAATAAAATTATTCACGGAAAAACTGTAAGTTATGTTTTGATTGTTTTCAAAGCTTTAAAAATTAGGTTACTCACTAAATCCAACCATTCCATCTGGAACTTTGTATTCTTCTGTCATTACAGACCTGCTAAGAAAGAACAGAAACTAACATTTTTCTTCAAAGAAAAATAATTTGTTTACATATAAAATGTATTCTACTGATAATAATGGAAGTCTAGTGGCTCCTAATGGCTTACATTAAGTTTCTAAGCACATGTTTATAGTCAAAATATAACTTGAACAGTCAGAATCTTAAAGTACACATAAAGCAAGCAGAGTATGATGGATGGAACAGTCTGTAGGCATGAACTATAAAGAAGCTGGAGTGGAGTTCAGGGAATGTTATTTTAAGTTATTTTACTTCACATCAGTTATTCTAAAATGTGCTAATTCTACCCATCCTTCCCAATTACAAATGTATCTTACTCAAAAAGAAAAAAAGTCATTCTGTATCACACCTTAAGTCGAAGGAAATGAACTATATATACAAAGGCAGTCACATATTCACCATACACTACTTGGGTGGAAATGAACTATATATACAAAAGGCAGACACATATTCACCATACACTACTTGGGTGTAGTTTTACATAAATACAGTTCAACTAAAACATTCAAAGTACTCTTTGACAAGTATTTGACTATACCTTTGCTGTTGATGCATCGGTGGTAACTGTGTCCCAAAAGCTACCAAAAATTCAATAAAAATAAAATGAAAAATTTAAGTTCACATATATTTAACAATACAATATCATCAAGCAATACTAAAATCTTCTGCTGACACACAAATAACACCTTAATAAGAATACTTAAACCAACATTGACACTGGGCAAAAAGGCCAGTAAAAGGGCAGACTTTTACTGATAAAGGAAAAATGATATATGATATAGAAAAAATTTCATTTTTCAAGTGGTAGTAGCACAGATTAAGAAATGGACTTACAGAATAAATTGAGTTATCTAAAACAACTTAGCAGCCAAATCTCATTAATACATATCTATCATCATTGAAGTGGGAGATCATATAAAGATAGGAGGTGCATACTGACAAAGAAATGCATTCTAAAAGAATATTCACGGCTTTCAACTAACTTTGGAGATACTCAATAAAAAGATAGGAACAAAATCTTAATCCCGTTACTTTAACTTTTAATCCAACTTTAAATACTTACAGTCATTTTGAGGAGCAACTTTCTTAGCATCTGGCTGATCTGCAAAATTAAGAGTCTTTTAATTTTTTTCCAATGAGTACAAATATAAGACTTAGTTCCCCATTCCCAAGCAAAAATAAATATCAGTATAAACATTTATGGAAATAGCTGAGGGTATGGTTTGGCATTTGAACCAAAAGTGTCAAAACTCAGCCCAAACTCTTAGTAACCGAAAGAAGAAAAATTAAATCTTTCATTCTCTTCACGTTTTAAAGAAGCACAGACATTTAAAAAATTTCTTTTTGGCTGTATCAAATCACTGACCTTAATGTATGTTAAGCACTTTAGAATGATACAAGACAAAATATTTAGGTCCATTACTAGCAATATATCACATGCTAAATGCTAATGATGCTTCCCACTGCAGAAACTGAAGACTGAAAGAAAAAAAAAAACCTATCAAAATGGGAAAATTTGACATATTAAAAGTTGAGTGTATGTGAGTGACCACAAAGCTAAGCAAAATAAATTTAAAAATCACATTACAAGGCAATCTCAATCTAAACTCTTCTACTGTTCTTCACCAAACATTTCAAGGCATAAACTTCAGCAAAAAAAACTCAAAGCAACTACATGACTACCTTCATCTACATCCTTTACAAAGATGAATACAATGCATACCTTAGAATGAACAACCGACAGCTGAATGTACTACATTCTCCTCCCCCCATCAAACTTAAATGATTAAACATCAGAATGTGGTGCAGCAAAAATTCAGACACGTACTCCAAGAAATATTTGTGTCCATATAAGAATCCACTGGTTTATTTCACGTTTACATACTAAACACAGGTAATAAATAAAAATTCCTGCCTTTAAAAGGAGAGGGCATTCCCTCCCAGTGTGTTGTACTGCTCGGACTTGTCCAAGAGCCATCTACACATAAAATAAAAAGAATACATTACATACAACATCTGAAGCATCATTAGCTCATTTTTTTTTTTTTTTTGTATATTAAAACCTCACTGTAAATGTGAAAGTCACTTAAATAAAACCAAGTACTCCTGGTCAAAAGCTACAAATACATTCTATAGGCTCATTCAGAAACCTCCTAAAAAAAATAAAAGGGCAAAAGAAATTTTATCAAAATTCATACATCAAATCTAAAGCAAAAATACTCATGGACTTCTAAGTTCAGAAGCTTCAACAATTTTTTTTAAAGTACAAGGCACTGTAAGTCTACTGCTTTTAAGCCACATTGAGTTAAACCTGAAACACAAAACAAGGTACTAAAACAAACAAAAAAGTAACAAAAAAAGGTATAACCTACAACACACTAGAGTAGCAAACTATAGCAACTTCAACCTTTAAAGTGATATTTGAAATAATGAAATGACAAAAATATAGCATATAAAGATTAATTCATGTATGGTAAAAAAACCTGTGAAATGTGAAATGCCTCCTAAATATTTCATTTATGTTTTTGTTTCCCACCCCACCTCCACCCCCTCCCCCAGTATATTAACAAGTCGTCTGTGCAAACTGTCATTCTAGCATGCATAAGTCTAAAAGAAAATGGTTTTCTAATTAAAACAAGACTGGCTGGTTGATTCAAATTTTACCTACCTTATAGAGGTCTCTTTTTCCCTCTTTTCTTTTGAGGCCAATATAAACCTTACAATTTTAGGAACCTTATGATAAAAGTATGTTTCAATAAAAGAACATTTGAAAAATACTAAAAATCATTTCAACTAAGCTACATAAAACAATTAAAATACTTATGGCTATAACTTACCTCCATCTTCCAAAGGTCTTTTTTGTCCCCCATAACCATAGTCATTTGAATTCAGTGATGTACCAGCATCACCTCCAATTTTTGCTGCAATCTTAAAAAACAAAAACACCATCATTAAGGATAGCATCATAACTCTTATATACTACTCAGTACTCAATTTCCTCAGTTACTAATACATATATATGCCAAATATCTGACATAACAAAATGAAATTAAAATTTTAGTTCATTACTACCATTAATAAATTCAGAAAGTTAACAAATCATCATCATCTGGAATAAAGCTTCTGCTATATCTCTGTAAGAACAAAGAAGTAATCAATTAGGAATCTTTAGAAAACTGTCCAAATAGCTTTTTAGAAAATCTGGATCCTAATTCTATCTTTTTCACGGCTCTCTCCCATGACTCTTCAAGATATGTATAGGAACAAAGAATGTGAGCACCTTATGGGACTCCAAGACTGTGCTGTCTAATAGGGTAGACACTAGCTACAGTGATTACTGAGTATTTAAAACATGGCTAGAACAAACTGGACATGTACTTTTAAGTATAAAGTACACACTGAAAATCTGGAATAGAAAGAATGTAAATCATCTCAAAATTTTTTATACTGAACATATTAAAATGGTAATATTTTGGATATGTTAGATTAAAAGTGACTTGCATTTAATTTCTGTTTGACAATCTTGTTCTAAAGAAACCTGGGGGCGAGGGGAGCCTGGCAAGCCGTATCTCCTAGGATGCTTCATCTATAGAGCCACAAGTCGTTTTATTCTTTAAGACTTAACTTTTATAGTGGGGCAAATAATCGCCTTCACTTGACTATACAAACATTGCATAAGAAATACTAGCCACAACCATTGGACATTTACTACATTTTTCCATAAAAGAGAAAATGAACTAAGATTGCTGAGTGCCACCAACAGGTCAAGCTCCACACTATAAATGTCTTATACTTATTCTGTCATTCAATTAGCATAACAAACCTATGAGGTGGAGAGTACTTAGTGAGATAGACATCCATTTTAGTTGGAAAAAAATCTCAAAAGGTTAATTTAACCAAGGTTACATAGGTAAGTCAATAGTGGATATGTCCCACTTTCTACACAGTCCACGCTAATTAGTACAAGTAGTATCACTGAAGCCAGGTGAATGGCTTATCCAAGTTCATTACGTTATTCTTTCGATTTTGGGTATATTTGAAATTTTCCATGATAAAAAATTAAATGGAATATCAAACTCTTGGTGATTAAAATTCCCCCAAGATGTTCTGATGTGAAACTAAATCAACTACCTCGAGCTTCATAACTATGAAAACTAGAGACAGGATATATTCAGTGACTTGTCTTAAATCCAATATGTACCTCTAAGTCCTATATACACACACGTGTATGTGTATTTCAGTTCCTACATATCACTGTACTTCCTAAGATTCTTAAGATTTCCATTTTCCTCATTTGTACATGCCAACACCTATAGCAAAGCATATTAGGATTAAGTATAAAATGCTTGATTAAAAAAAAAAATAAAATTTTATTTTCCTGTCTACGGCCATGCTACCCTGAACAAGCCCAATCCCATCTGATCTCAGAAGCTGAGCAGGGTCGGGCCTGGTTAGTACTTAGATGAGAGACAACCTAGGAAGACCAGGTGCTATAGGCATAAAAAATAAAAAATAAGGGATTGTAAGCCAACAAGATCCTTGCAATCTGTGAGGTCAACCAAGGGTTGCCTCGCCTTAAAAAAAAAAAAAATTTTTTTTCCTGACTCTCTATACTCTATGTGGTCAATCTAACCTTCCTTAATCATCTTTCACTTTCTCAAAAGTCTGTTCATATCTTTGAGCATCTAATTAAAATCTTATTTCTTTTCTGAAAGTTTTCCTCACAATTGTTTTTCTACCCTTACGTTTTAAAACACTTAGCACTAAATTGTTCCTTAAGAACTTAAGTACACTGTCAGGCACTAATAGGCACTGATATTAAGGAAATTATTTCAGGCCAGAGAAAATAGTAATACTAATGATAGGAAAATAGTTTAAACTGAGTATCTTCTGCAATTAGCTTTTAGGAAAGCTCTATGAATCTACAAAGCAGCAATCCTCGAACTCCAAGAAATTTCTGTACAAAGAAAGGATACTTATTTATACCTCACCTGAACAGTTTTAAAAACTATCCAAATAAATGTGAAAGCTGATACTTGATTTAGTCAAAAGAACCAGTATCATCTCAAAAATTCAAGACTAATACAAAGACATTCAAGAAAAGCTTTTAGTAAAAATACTAACAGATTGACTACTTCTCAAAGATCTATAGAAAATATACATTTCCTATGTCACTACAAGGAGAATTTAAGATAAAGTCATTCCTAAAATCCAATCTCCAAATAAATAAAATTGTTATCAGACTAGGAAAATTAAAAATAAGCAATTTCTTTGATTTTAATTTACAGTAACTCAAGCTTTCCATTTGGACCTTGCTCTATTGCTCAAATGAGTAAATTTTTTAATGCTTTCATTGTTTTAGCATTTTCCACCTTCTTCAATGACTATTCTTACAACCCAAGAATTCTAGAATTGAAAGGAAATTTAAGAGATTATATAGTCATACCACCCAATTCTAGAGTAAAATCCACCCCAAACCGAGAGCAGATTCTCAGAAGTAAGCTACCTAAGTTGACTAGCTCATTTTCAATCCAATGCATGCTTCCTTAGGCTGTGGAGTACAACTGTGATTTGGGATGGGTTATAAATCTGGTTCAATTGCTTTGGGTCCTTGCCAAATTTTCCTATGCATTCTGTACCTTATTTGTGAGATGGTCGTTGAGAATTTAATGAATTAATACCAGGTAAGTTTACCATAGAGCCTAATATGTAGTATATAAATTTAACTGCCAGTTATATTTGATTTTATAAATTTAACAGATTTTTATTGGTCCTGGCCAAAGATATAGTTGCATTCTGCTTGTAAAAACTGTGCATAAATAGTAAGGTACACTATTTCCCTTTCTATCTCCAAGATCTAACATAGCCATAGGCATTTGAGAAATGAAACAATTATTTTCAAAACTCAATTTCATTGCTACTTTAATTCAATAAAAATTTTTCGTGATTCAATTCAATAAATATTGAGTATATACTATGGGCAAGGTCCTGATGGATTCTATTGCCATGCAACAAACATATGAAGAGACTTATCAGACACTAGAACTATTACTAGTTTACTTTATTAACACTGTCCCCTTCAAATATAAGAATTTTTACTTATATTCAAATTTTGCTATCCTGCACCAAAGGGAGAAATGATAACTAAAAAGTCAAGAATTCTATTTTATAAAATCTTCACTATATTCAAACAACATAATGCAGTTTGAATCACTTTTACAATTATCACGGAACAGATTTCAAGAATAATTGAGTATTTAATGGCCAATTTATTAGTTTTTTATAACTGAAATGAAGTTTGATATTCTTAATTTGTGATCTACCATTCTAGTCCCCTAGTCTTAGCCTCTGATTCACTTCAATCTTCATATAATCTTAAGAAAAAGGATATGTTTTAATTTTCCAATTTTCAGAAATAGAATTTGTTAGTGTGATCATCAAAGAATCTCAACTTCACCCTATGGAGTCACAACCTGAAACACAAAAATATATATTTCTAAAGTGTACAGGTTGGAAACCTGAAACTGAAGCAATCTGGAGTCCATGTACTGGATTTAGCTGTAAGTATTATAAAAATCTGCAAATTTCACATTAAAAATAAGCACCTTGGCCTAAATTACCAGATGGCAACAATCAGCTAGAGTAAATGCTACAAGCATTTACCAGGTAGGGAACAGGGCTTTCCTTCATAACCAATAACTGTCCAGCCAAAAACTCCTATAGCATCCCCAAAGGTACATAGCACTTTGAGGGCCAAGAAGCTGTTCTTATACCTCTGAACAAAGAAAAGAAACTTAAAGTTAGATGGGGATTTTTAAATATAATTCATTATCCTTTGGGAAAAAGTATTAATCTAACTCGTTTCTTCAGTCCTCCTTCCTGTATTCCATTTATGTAAGACAAGTAACTACAATTGATAGAGGCATCCTCAAAAGTAATCGAAAGGGTTAATTCGACTCAAAAGCTAAATTTGGGAATCTTAGATTTAAGATTAATTCTGTAAATAAACAATCAAATCATTACAGCCAAAAAACATCTGTAAAGAATTATTAATACAGCAAGAGTGGGCAGCTGACCTACTGGCTTATATATAAATAGTATGAGAAATTCCACAGTTTGAGGACTAGTTCTATTAAAAAAGCAATCCAACTTAATCAGGAAATTATAGCTTAGTCAAATAATGAAGTCCAATTTTTAATTAAAGCAAGGCAACCCAAAGTATTCGAGATGTTGTATTCACCTTTTCTTACCTCATTTTCCACCCTCTTTCCCCCACCCAACACTATCCCTCCAGTGACTTCACTCTTGGGTTCCTGTTATTGCAAAAAGCCCATACCTTTGCACATGTGCTTCTTTTCTCCACTGGTCAGACTCTCAGTCATTTTTTAATGCCTTAAAATACCAGTCCTTTACTTTGGCAGTTAGGCACCCTGCTCCTTGGTGTTGTGTACAGTGACTAACTCAAAGTAGGAATTCTATAAATGTTTACAGAACAAGTAGATTAGCAGTATACATATTTTGTTCACTCCTCTGAAAGCATTCATCAGATACAATTCATTTGCATTTAGTTCCTTTAACTATAGCATAGCTTCCTAGAAGGCAAAAATCCAATTCACACATCTAAAAAATCTCCAGTATCTAAGTACAGTGTGTGGCACATATCAATTCAATATGCTGGCTGATTAAAAATAATTGAAGTGAGTTTTCTAAAATCCCACTAAAAGAGTTCCTGTCACTATATAAATGTTTCAATTATTACTATAAACATGATCAAAAGTAATAAATAAAAAGTAGGTAAAAACCCCACAGAATATTAAAGACTTTTGTTGACTTCTCTGAATATAAACAAGTCCAGGTACATTTTTAATTATAACGTGTTTTCATTATTTAAAAAGGAGTGATTTGTTACACCACTACAAATTTTATGAATTTTGACTCAATATTTTAACAGAACTGGAGAAAAAAATAATGCAATCAAAGCATTCCACAAAATCACTTTCTCATTTACCATTCGCCTAACATTGTAGGTCTAAATACGTCTAGCACTTTTTATGCATAGTGTCATAACAAGAATGAGATTACTTTTGCTTATATCCAAGTCCATACCAAAATCAAACATCTTAAAGTTACAATTTTATGAAAGGACTACCTAATAAAGATAAGTTAAAATTAAGAAATCTTTAACTCTTCCTGGAGTACATGTATTTCTTTCACAGCTTTCGTTTGTGAAAGAAGTGCCTTCAGGGCAAATGTACGCACCTACGTAATACAAAGAGGCCTGGTAAGTTTGCGACTTTGAACAGAGAGGCAGATTCAAATAGAAACTTGGGGGTATAATGGGCCTGAAGCCATTTTGAGAAATAAGGGGGAAGGGTTGGTATTACACACTGACACGTAAATCCCTCCCTGAGGAAGGATTCCAATCCGGGATGTCTTTGCTCTCTTAATCTCTTCCTTGTAGGTGAGAGAGCTTGAATGAGCTGGAAGCTGTAAAGACTTTTACTGACATATGCCTTATCTTACCATGGCTCCTGTGGACAGACCTTAGTTCTTTCCCAAACTCATTACCAGAACCTTCTATACTATTGTGTAAAACTACGCGCGCTTTATCCCATGGGGAAAAAAAAATGTTCATTCTGAGGAAAAGGAAATGCTCAGCTAACTCCTTGTAAAAAGCAGCTTGAGTGCCGCAGAAACAGAAGGTCCTAAAGCCATTTCTACGTAGCACACGTTGGGGTTCCAAGTGGCTTAGACAGTAAGAACACAAAACCGAGTTCCAGCCTCTAATCAGTATTGGGAAAATGTGAGCCTCCTCACATTTCAGAGCCCGGAAGGACACTTCTTTCCTCCTCCTCACGCGCGAAGAAATAGCGGCCTACTGGAGCCAGCGGCCAATTACCGTGAACTGTTGGGATCCCGCCGCGCGGTCCAGACTTACCTGCCGGGCTCTCTGCAGCGCATCTTTGAAAGCATCGTTAACTCCTCCACCACCACCGCCGCCGCCTCCACCACCAGCTGAGCCAGAGGAGGGTGGAGGCACTGTTGAATAGTCTGCCATGTCTACCCTACCGTGGCCGCTACCGCTTCTTCGCAGAGACCTTCTCTCCAGCCAACTGCTAAGAAAGGAAGAAAATGGCGGCCGTTGAGACTGTATCACATTCTTGTGCGACCATCGTGCCGTAAAGGGGCGGAGACTGAAAGAAATCTCGCGAGATTTTAAAGCAAGGCGCTCTGGAGGTGGGGCCAAAAGAAAAAAAAAAGAAAGAAAAGACAGAAAGATGTCGCGAGATTTAACTTTAAGATTTCGCGAGAAAGTGGTTTATTTTGGCGCCTCCTCTCCGGGACTTCTTGGGTTGTGGCTGTGTGGCTGTTACTCCCGGGTGGTGGGTGAAATGGGGGGGCGGGGGGCGACCGCGGTATCCTTGAGTGTCTGAAACCTGAAAAAACAGTAGTGTTTCTTAACGGTCGCCGCCTAAGGGACGTAGGGTCGGTGAATTTTCCGCCAAGGATAATTCTTTGTATCCATGGGGAAGAGAGTGGCGTCATGAGTGTAACGACGCTACAGTGTCTGGAGAGCGCGGCAGCCAGGAGTGCGCCTGGGAGAAGCGCGCCCTGCACGCCGCTCTGTGATGCCCGCGAAAACGTCCGCCCGGTCTAGCGGGAAGTCGGCATGATTTTCAGGGTAGTAAAGTGTCCCAGTATTTTATTTCTAGATTGTCAATTTTGAGTTTTATCACAAGTGTAGATGAATTCAAGCTGGAAGCTTCTTAGTTCTCGAGCTGATTTCCGAAGTTTTTGTGTAACTGGATGAAGCTGTAACAATATGACTGCTGTAATTGTTCCTAAAATTGTTTTAACCAGACTTAACCTATTATTGTGTGTGTCCGTGACCAATTTTATTGAGGTACTTGTAATTAAGAACAGCATCCATTTCTTAACCAAAATTGACTTTATAGCTTAGAAATAGTTTCCACCTGTGAGAACTCAAATGTAAGGTGATATTCTGAGTTGTCATTTTTAGACTGTTTAGTATTTTCTGTTATTTCCGTAAGTTACTAAGTTTCCCAAGTGTATCGTGGCATATAATTTACTGTATAAATAGTTCCAGACATACGAGGAGGATGCTTTAGGAGACAATTACAGTGACTTTTTTCAAATTATTTCCTTTTTGATAACAAATAATTAGATAAAATTAATTTTACCAACTTTGGCATTTTGTGTTTTGTTAATTAGGTCTAAAAGAGTACTTTTCCCATTGTTAGTCTTTGAGTAATTGAGAGAAATGCGTGCTGCAGTCTTCCTGATACCTAAAACTAATGTATCCACTTGTTCAAGGCCCAAAGTAAGTCATAACTAAATTACATGCATATAGATAAAAGCGGGTTATTATTTTTCTTGAGTTTTTCCTACAATCGTATCCATTTATAGCTCTGATTATCTTTTTCACTGATTTTGGGGGAATTTGTATTTGGAAAGGCAGTGACTGTTGGCGTACAGATTTAAGAAAGCTAGTAAAAAGGAAAAATTAAAAGCAGTTTTAGTATTATTGCTAACTAGAAGTGTTTCAGTTGCATTTTAAGAAAGTTCAACAAATGGCACTTATTAATTGGTAGTTGATTTTCATATTTTGTTAGACTGACAATCAGGCCTTCTGATCAACGGTATTAATCAGAATGGTATAATTTATCTCCAAACAAATAAACTTTATTTCATGTATTCAACAATTTTTGTTTCTATAAATATTGAAAATAAATAAGGACCCCCATTATAGTTGTTTTTGTTTTTTTTTTTTTCCCCTGGGATGGGATTGTTTGTTTGTTTTGGTAGATTCTCCTGGAAATATGGGTCTTCTAGGATGGGAACCAGTTAGAATCAGCCTAGATCAGGATTTCTCAATCTTTACAATATTGACACTTTTTAGCCATATAATTTGTTGTTTTGCTGTACTGCTGTACATTGTAGTATAGTTAGCAGCATCCTTGGCTTCTACCCATAAAGGCCAGTAGCAACCGTTTCCTCCCCAACTGTGACAACCAAAAATGTTTCCAGACATTAGAGATGTCTCCTGGGATGCAAAATCGTTCCATGTTGGGAACCACTGGTTGCCTTGATTCCTGTCCTTGCCTTCATCAGGAAGACCTGAAGTATATTCCAAATTGCATTATTTCATACCTCTACTACTACCAAGTTACCACTGCCTCACTCCTGACCTGTTAGAGTAATATTCTAGGGGATTTTCTGCTTCCACCCTTACATGTTTATAATTTACTCTAAAAAATTATGAAATTATGTAAAATGTATTACTACATGTGAAGTATCAAGAGGTAACAACCACCCATGTATCCACTCTCTAGAAATGTTCCTCAAGGAATAGACTGTTAATAGTACTTTTGCAGCTCAAGGTGCTGCTACCTGATTGTATTATAGTTGTTTCATTTTCTGGCTACTTGAATGATTTCTTTAAAATGTAAATCAGATCATCTCACCCTGTCTTTTCACTTTAAATCCTATCTCCTGGAGTGAGTGGCCTAAGGGCTCCTGTAACTAGGTCACTGTGACTACACTCCTCCCTCTCAACGCTCCTCCACTTCCAGCTACTTGGCCACCTTGCTGTCCAAGATCTTTCCTACCTCTAGGACTTTATACCTGCTTTTTCCTCTACCTGGATGCCTTTATAGACCTTCACATGGCTGATTTGTCCTCATTCAGGCCTCAGTTGAGATGTAATCTCTTTAGACAATCTCTAACCTCTGGTTGTGCCATTCTGCAACTGCTCTATCCCATTACCATGTTCTCTTTATAGCATTTATCTAAAATTATATTCTATGTTTACTTATTCTCTCTTCCATTAGAATGTAAACTGGAGAGCAAGGATCTTATCTATCATTGACCAGACCCAAACATAGAGTCTTAGCATTCTAAATATTTGTTGAATTAATGAATATTTTAATTGGTTTTGTGACATTGGGCGAGTGACTTAATCTCTCTGTGTCAGATATCTACATTATGTTCATGACTTGCCTTGCTGTCTTTGGGTGAGATATCTCTGAACATTTCAGAAACTGTAAAGTGCTATGCAAATGGAAATTGGCATTATTAAACATATAATTTGGCTTCTGGTATATCATAATCAGGAAATGCTATGTTGAACTTTGGAATTTTGAAAGCATCTGTCTCAAAAAACTGGCCTCTACCCAGTTCTTGAGTGATTTTAGCTAATTCTACAGCATATATTCCAATAACTTACAGTAAAGCTGATATGTAATGCTTCAGAATATAATATAAAATGAAACTACAGAATATACATATAATATATATGGTTTCATAATTTACTTTAAATTGGTCCTATACTTATTGCAAATGTGTTTCCAAAGCTATGTCAGCAGCTATCTCCAAAACTCACTTTGCATGTTTCCTCAAAACCAAAATGTCTGAAATAAATTAATATATTTACAGTCTTCTCCCTTTATTTCGTGGTTTAAAAATGTTTATTTTTTCCTTCCCTAGTTGGATCATATATTTACACATCAATTCTTTTACTTCTGTTACATTTATCTTTTTTCATGAAATTTTTAGTCAAAGATCCAAATTAAAAATAATCTTTTCCCATTAAACTAAACCTGACCGATTCCAAAAATATCTTACTTAATTTCAGTGGTTGTCTGCATCAGTTACAGAGAGCTTTTTTAAAAAATAAAGACTGAGCTCTCACCCCTCCTCTCTGAGATGAATTTAAATATCTAAAAACTTTCTAAATTGATTCATACTTGAGAACCATTGAAGTATAACTGAAGTCTACATGCAGACTTTTGGTTACTTTTAATGCCTTGCAGTTTTTCTCTAGTTATTATGGGCAGATTATATTGAGAACTCAAGGTCTAGAAATATTTTCGGTTTTTGGATCCATTCAGGTTTTTGTTGATCTAGGCTAGAACAGTATTTCTTAAACAAGGGCCACTGGAATCATCTTGGGTGCTCTTTTAAGATGTGGATACTTAGCCCTATCTGATGAATCATGTTTTGACATATCTGCATTTCTTTTTTTTTCTCCCCAAATCATCATAGTTGATTCTTATGCTCATCAAAGTTTGAAAACTGCCCTTTTATGCAAAAAAAAAAAATGTATAAATGTTTGCAGGATTAAACTGAATTAAATTTTATTTCCCTAGACTAATAAGTTCTAAATATAGAGACCTGTCCTCTCCACTTTCCCCTCTTTATAAGAGAGGGCTGGGCAAAGATTTATTCTTCTGTTTGCCTAGTATGGCTTAGTGCTTTTATGTTGGTGAAAGTTTAATAAATATCAAATTGGATTCTTTCTTATCATACTTACACTTTTCCTGCAAAGCTAAAGTTCAAATTGTTGAATATGTGGTTATGAACATTGGGGGCCTTTGAGGCTAGATAGCACGGAGGAGTAGCTTCACTTAAACTTTTCTTAGAATATAAGACTTAGAAAGACCTTGAAGATCTCTAATCTGTTTCATATTATGGTAGAGGAAGTTGTGATCCAGATTGCTTGAGTATCATGTAAAAGTGACAAGGTTAATTACAGAGCCAAGATTAGAATCCTAATTCCATGCTCTTTAATAAAATAACCTCTATGAAGCAGCAGTGATGGGGTCAAGTTTCAGATGGAGGTTTTCTGCTTCTTAGGTAGAGAGGAAGAAGAATCTGCAGAACCAAAAACATCTTGATTTTTGTAATCAGGACATTTACCTTTATTCACAATATTTACTTTTTGAAATAGATTTATTAGAGATGGAGAATCTATGCAAATGAAATCCTTGACTGAAGATGGGTGGGTATGAGATGTAAAACTCACTTGGTGTACAGTTTTGTTGTTGTTTTTTGTGGAACTTCTCCGTCCTGACATTTCCATGTCTCTATTTATAGCAGTGATCTCTTTGGAATTTGCCTTCTAATTCTGTTCTTTTATGTTGCTTCGTATTAACTTCTCATTTCCTTTTTAAAAAATGTATTTGAAAGGACTTGGGAAGGAAAAGAGGGAATTAAAATTTTTAGAAGCATCTGAAATTACTATTTTCCTATGAATTAATCATAATCATTGTTTATAACAGGTTATCTAATTGTCGTACCTAATAATATACATACTAATTTTTCAAGATAGAATGGTAATTTATTTTTTAAATTTAAAAGCATATAAAGCATAAATTAAATTTCTTTGATCCAGGACAGATACTACATTTAGATTAACAACCTTGTTCCTTGACTATATATTTAGATGTAAGTGAAGATCAAGAGATTTTAGTTCTAGAGTCTTTAAAAATGATAAATTTAAGGGCAGGGACTGCCTTATTTACCTTTGATATTAACAATACCTGTCATCCAGTAGTTGCTTTTTTATGTATTCATTCATTCAATTCAGCAAAAATGCCAGGCATTGTTCTAGGTACTAGATATACAGTAGTGAACAAAATTAGACAGTGTTCTTACCCTCATGGAGCTTATTTGAGTGAATGAATGTTGAATTAAACCATGAATCACTTTGCAAATATTCCGTATTTGTTTTTAGGTAGTTATTTGTATCATACTGAAAAAGAATAATCTGTAGTTGATTAAGCAATGGGTTGAAGAGTTGGAATGGGAGAAGCTTAATAATCAGATATTCATTCATTAAACATTTATTTCCTATTGTGAGTATGTAAAATTATTTGTAATAATCACATAATTACTAGTCATTCTCATCCCTATTGTCATTCAACTCTCATGTTCTGTTTGTAACCCTGAGTAAAGTCTTCAGTTGCTATCTAGAGAACGTCATCTCAAATCAGATACCTCTGCGTCCCTCTGACTGTGCTGGCCCAAATCTTCATACACACTAAAGTTTTAATTGTTACTGTTTATTGTCCTTCACACCAGAGTATGAGCTCCATAGGGCACCTTGCCTATTTTAGTTACCATTGTATACCAGGTACATAAAATAACGTGCCACATAGTAGGTGTTAGTAAATATTAATGAAACCAATCATTGATCACTAAAAATGCAATTCCTTCCCTGCTCATAGCTACAACATACATCTATCTAGTCTTCATCCAGACCACTCAAACAGAAAATCTTCAACTCTAGTATTCTCTCTTGAATACCTATTACCACTTTAGCTTGTTTATTAATGTATTCCCTCTGTTGTAGTATTTTGACTCTTCTTTTTTCTTTCAATATCTGTTATTTCCTAGCCTCAGTTTGCCAGTCACTTCAAGAATTGTAAAATCCCAGTCTCCTTTGTCTTTCAGTTGTGTCCACTCTTTAAATTCACTACTATTAACCTCTTCATATAGACTTTGGAGTTGAATGAGCTTCAGCTCACCATTTGGTACCTAAGTGCACTATTTAACTTTGCCAAGTTTAAGCTCTTTAGAGTCTCAGTTTGCTCTTTGGTGCCTGAAACAGTATTACAAAAATGAAATGAAATGCTTGTCACCAGATTCTATTGCCTGTATGTAAGGAAAACCCTTATTAAATAATAACCAAAAAATTCAGATGCAGAGTGGCTCTAGGGTTGGTTGATTTAGCAGTTCAACAATATATGAGGTATGGTGTTATTTTCATCTTTGTCCTCTTCTATCCTTAATGTATGATGTGGCTTAGTTCCCCTAATGATTGCATAATGGTTGCCACAGTTCCCGGTATTATGCAGTCATGATTGTAAAGTGGAAGAAGTAAGTTCTTTCTCTTTAAAAGCAAGGAAATCTTTCTATTACCCCCCTTCCCCTGGATACCAATCAGACTCAGAGCTGAATCACAAAACCTTACTCTAGCAAGTACTATACTTGGTTTTGAATAATTACGATTCATTTCTTGGGGCTGAGAGAGAAGCTCCATTTTCCTGGTAATAGCTATTATTACTTCTGTTTGTGACTCAGGATTCTGTCCTTCGAACTTTTTTTCTCCCCCCACCCCCGTTTACTCATTCTAGTATAATCTTTAGTTTCAGGGTTTTAAAGATTACCTTTACTCCCAATTTTTTATTTTCCCTCTGGACTGCTTCTATGAATACCAGACTCATATCCAATTGCCTATTAGACACTACTATTTGTAAGTTTAATATGTCCGTTTCCAATTTACCCCTCCAGCTCTTCTATCTTCCGATTTTAGTAAATAGCAATTTGTTCTTTCAATGAAGTCATTGATTTCTCTCATATTCCACAACTGATTCATCTGGAAATCATATTGACTCTACCTTTAAAATAAAATAGCACTTCCACTTCCTAAATCCTATTCTTTAATCTGACCAGTCTTTTGCTGTATCAAATACATTTTATGTTCTTTTGCCTCTAGACTTTGTATTCTTAGTCCAAATTGCAGACCCTCCCTTTTGCTCTCTTTCTTTCTAAATTTTATCAATTTTGCAAGACCCTACTCACATTTTTCTTTTCTGAATCCTTTTCCATCCCCATCCTCCAGCCCAAGATGAGCATATAATTAACATTTATGTAGTATTTTACTTTATGTAATGCCATTTCACATACTTTCTCATTATATCAATAAAATTAGGTAATTAATATTATCCATTTTGTAGAATAAGAGAATTGAGGCTGAGATGTGATTTTTTCAAAACTCTATAGATACTAAGTAGTGAAACTAAATATAGTGGAACCAAATCCTCTTGTTTCAAATGTCATGCTCTTTCCTCTGTCTTGATGGCCCCTTAACTCCTATGGTAGTTACATAATACTTATTTGGCCATTACTTGATATTCACTATCTTTGTATCAAACTAGTTTGATTGTTAGCTGTAGACTATAAGGGATATGTACAATTAATAGGGAAAGAGAATAAATAGGAGTGTTGAATACATTTCTTCTTGATAACAGAATCGAAGAGGTCATTGAGAGCTCCTTACAAACCCATTTACTTTTCTGAAGACATTAACCTTTTAAAAAGTATGATGCTCACACTTGCTTCTTCTAGCCAAAATAATAAGCTTCCTTAAGTGCTAAATTTTTACTATAATTTTTAAAGCAGAGCTAAACAAAGAGGCTTTCTCTGACCACCCTGGCTAAAGTAGCTCCTGTCCACCAATTTCTGTCTTAGGAACATTTAAAATTTTTCTTTAAAACATTTCAATCTATTTGAAATTATTTATTACATTGTTTATTGCATATCTTCTACTAGAATGAGTTGAATAAGAGCAAGGATGTTGTCTAGTTTATAACACAAACACTGAGTAGTAAATATTTGTTGAATGATTGAGATACTTTATTCATGAAGAATGCTTGGAACAACACCCGTCTTTAAAAAAAAGTTTTTGTACCCATCAAATGCTATACAATGGGCAGGCAAATGCTATTGACTGCCTAATTCTAAATATGAGTCCAAATTACTGTAATTACCTAAAAAAGGACATTTATTGTTAAGAAAAAAATAGGATTTCTAGAACAATTTAAATAGATGAGGATTTAAACTCTTAAAGATACTTGCCTTAAATTTACTTCTTGTGACATAGATGGAGTAAAAAAATGAATCTTTTCAAAATTTTTCTATATATTTTTTCTAAAGATAAAATTGTATTCGTAATAATGAAAAATGTTTTAGCTATTGTAACTCATCCTTAAAGCCTAAAGCTTTTCCATAGAAATGAGAATTTAAAGTCTGAGTTCCAAACTTAAAAAATCAAGAAATTTGTTGTAAGTAGTCTATGATAATGATGCCTCTTAGTGTTTGAAGGAATTTTAGGAAAGTACAGTTTGTCCCTCAGTATCTGCAGGGAATACCAAGAGTATCCCCTCGGAAACCCAAATCCGCAGATGTTTAAGTCCCTCATATGAAATTGCATAGAATTTCCATATTATCTCCACATATCCTCCTGTATACTTTAAATCATATCTAGGTTACTTAATACCAAATACAATGTAAATGCTATGTATATTGTTGTTACACTGTATTATTTAGGAAATAATGACCAAAAAAAGTACGTACATGTTTAGTACAGACACAACCATTATAGACCTAATTATATAGTACATGTCATCATAAACATAATTTTTTTCCCAAATATTTTTGTTCCACCGTTGGTTGAATCTGCAGATACGGAACCCACAGATACGGAGGGCTGACTGTATAACACATAGAGGTAAGATATACTGTTATTAGATGGCAATAGTTTGATAATATGTTATTACTTAGATATTATCTAAAAAGCAGGCCAAATATTAGAACAGACACAGCCTCATACTTCTTAAGTTTATGTTAATATTATTAAGAATATCATAGTTTACTAGTAGATTGCTAGCTATAGAAAATCTCTTCAAAATCTTATCACTAGTTTCAGTATCAGATATGTATATATATATAGATTACATGTGAAAAAGCATATGGAATTGATAAACTAAAATATTGTATAAATGTTATGGGGAAGACATAGAACAGTTTTGTTTTTTGTTTTTTAACATTAACAGACTAAAATTCAAAGATAAAGGTCTGAAAAGAGAACATGGTGGCAAGGGGCAGGATCTTGGAGGATGCCTGAGTCCTTTGGGGCTGATTCTAGTAGTCACTTTAATGCTTTATACCAAGTAAAACTTGAGTAAAGGGAGATGATTTGTCAATAGACCTCCAAGTGGTTAGCAAAATGTATGTAGAGTTTAAAATAATAAAAACAACTTATATGTGTATGTCATATAAATTTTATTGCTTTCATATATATTATCTGATTCTCACAATAACCTTTGTAAGTTAGGAATTCAAAGAAATTAAGTGATTTGTGTAAATTATTTACATATTAAGTAGCAGACATGAGATTGGAAATCAATCATTCAAATTCTTAGGTTTTTATTCTTTAATCTATTCTTTAGACATTTGTAGCCCCTTATGCTAGTTCATTAATAGGAATTTAAGATACTAGGCAACTTTTAAGTAGTTTGAGGTATATGAGGTAGCAGCAGAAATTAAGTCTGGAAAGATTTGCTAGTTCTCAAATCAAAGATACACATTTTAAGAATATAAACATTGCACTTTTTTCATTTATTTTTAATTTCAAAAATTTTAAATAGACTTTACAGCAGTTTCAGGTTCACAGCAAATTGTGTGGAAGGTATAGAAATTTCCCAAATAGCTCCTGCCTCCATACATGATAGCCCTTCTCTCCCATTATCAACATCTCCCACCAGATAGAACATTTGTTTACAACTGATGAACCTATATTGATACATCATCATGCAGAGTTCATAATTTACCTTAGGGTTCACTGTTGGTGTTAAATATTCTGTGGGTTTGGACAAATGTATAATGATGTATACCCACCGTTTTAGTTTCATAAAGAGCAGTTTCACTGCCCTAAAAATCATCTGTGCTCCACCTATTTATCTTTTCCTTCCCACTGACCCCTGGCAACCACTGATCTTTTCACTGTCCCCATAGCTTTGCTTTTTCCAGAATGTAGCCTTTTCAGTGTGGCTTCTCGCTTATTTAGCAACATGCATTTAGGCTGGCTTGAAAGCTGATTTCTTTTTAGTGCTGAATAATATTCCATTGTCTGGATTCCATTGTACTACAGTTGATCTTTTCACCTACTGAAGGACATCTGGTTGCTTCCAAGGTTTGGCAGTTATGAACAAAGCTGTTATAAGCATTCATATGAAGTTTTTGTATGGACAAAGGTTTTCAACTCCTTTAGGTAAATAAATACCAAGGTATGCAATTGTTGAATGATATAAGTGTATGTTTATTTTTGTAAGAAAGCACCTAACTATCTTCCAAAGAAGCCTCTATGTACCATTTTGCATTGCCACCAGCAATGAATGAGAGTTCCAGTTGCTCTGCATCCTCATCAGCATTTGGTGGTGTCCTTGTTCTGGATTTTGGCCATTTTGATAGGTGTGTAGTGGTATCTCATTCTTTAAATGTGCATTTCCTTGATGACATATGATATGGGTCATCTTTTCATATGCTTATTTGCTATCTGTACACCTTCTTTGGTGATATGTCTTATGAACATCTTTGGTCCACTTTTTAGTTCAGTTGTTTGTTTTTTATTGTTGAATTCTAAGTGTTCTTTATATTTTTTGGATAACAGTCCTTTATCAGATATGTCTTTTGAATTATTTTCTCCCAGTCTGTGGCTTGTCTTTTCATTCTGTTAACAATGCCTTTCTCAGCAGAAAATTTAATTTTAATGAAGTCCAGCTTATCAATTCTTTCATGAAT
Organism: Macroglossus sobrinus; assembly: GCA_004027375.1. Taxonomy (NCBI): domain Eukaryota; kingdom Metazoa; phylum Chordata; class Mammalia; order Chiroptera; family Pteropodidae; genus Macroglossus; species Macroglossus sobrinus. Next base: position 101,607 of record PVKZ01000655.1, on the reverse strand, counting down.
TATCGCTTTGGTATTGTGTTTAAAAAGTCATTGCCAAGCCCAAGGTCATCTAGATTTTTTCTTATGTCCTAGGAGTTTTATAATTTTACATTTAACTTTAAGGTCTAATCCATTTTGAGTTATTTTTGTGAAGACTGTAAGTCCTGTGTCTAGATTCATTTCTGTGCAAGTAGATGTCCAGTTATTCTAGCACTAGTTAGCCTTTGCTCATTTGTCAAAGATCAGTTGACTTTATTTATGCATCTATTTCAGGGCTCCCTATTCTGTTCCGTTGATCTGTTTGCCTGTTCTTTCACCAATACCACATTGTCTTGATTACTGTATTTGATTACAGTACATTTGAGGTACAGTGAATGCATTTAAAGTACAAACTTGCTTTTGAAATAAAGTGAATGCTACCTATATGAAGTTTTAATGATAAAATTTTAACAGACTCAAGATAAGTAAGTAGCAAATATTAACTGGAATATTTGGAAAGAGCCATTCTTAGTTGGATAGGTTTTTGTGTATATGGATATGACTGCTTGCAAATAAGGACATTTTGTTATATATATTATATAGTAATTTTCTAAAAAAAGTTCTTCTAGTTTATATGAGATCATTGTTATCATAATAGTAGATAAAACACTTCCATAGTCCTCACTCTCTGCCAATCACATTTAAGTGAATCACATATTATTCTCATTTAATCCTTACAACAACCCTATGAAATTGGTATTCATATTAATCCCATTTGACAGATGAGAAAACTGAGGCACAAAGAGGTTACATCCAAGCCCACACAGACGTAGGTGGTGTTACCAGGATTCTAACTCAGGTAGTCTGGCTCCAAAATCTGTGCTTTTAATCACTACACTATGAACATTCCTTTGTGCAACCTTAGCAAAGAATTAAAGTTATAATTTACTAATATTAATCACTAGATGAAAAATTTTAGGACTAGATGTGCCCATTTAAAGATTAAATATTGAAAGAAAGTTTTCAACAGGTAAAATATTGAAAGTCATTTGTCTTCAAGTATTTAAGTGTTATAATATGAATTTTAATAGTAATTTTTTCTGAGATTCTAGAAGACATAATGTCTTTATATTAATTTATTGTAACATGAGAAATGATTGTGAATTGGAGAAAGAAAGCTTACATATTTAACATTTGCTTTTTTCTTATTTTCATATTTAATATTTGAACTGTGATTATAAAATAAAAAATCCCATACTTTTATAAAAATAATTTCTTTATAGTTATTATTGAAGCATAATATCCCAAATAAGGAAACTTTTTAAGGTATTGAAGACAAAATATAAAGTCATCAGAATTTTGTCTTAATCCTGGCCCATGTCTCCCTAAAATAGAGCAACACATTTCCCCAAAATATACAAAAACTTAAGTTCTCTGATTTGGTTGAAAAAATGGAAATAATTTTTTAAAATACATTGTAATTTGCCTTCAGTTATAGATGAACTGCCCCTCCCCTAGAATGAAAACTTGACCTTGTAAACTGTAAACATTGAGAATTATCTCTTTGTAATTTTCTTTTAGTAAAGGAAAGAATTGTGTTTTCATGGAATAATCTTATCAATGTTTGAGTAGTAAAAATTTTAAAATGCAAATAAAAACACAACAGCCTTAAAGAAATTTAAGGAAGAAAATGTGTTACTAACTCAAGCTAGTTTTTGTTCTCTTTAAACTTTCTGTCACACACATACCTGTAACATCAAATAAGTAGAGATTTGTGCGATTTTTAAATGATGTTTCAAATAGACTATTATATACTTTTTTGGTTTTGTTTTTATTTTTTTTGAAAACATTTATTAAATGACCTTTATTCACATCCTTTCTCTGCTTCATTTTTTCTAAAGATTGCCACTACTGTTTCCTTTACATACTTTATTTTTGTCATTATAATTATTTATAGGGATGACAATCCTGTAAAAAACAAACCCACATTCATCTCATACAAACTTGGATGATGAAAATTTAATGCAAAGTGATTGTGTAATGGATTTTCAACCCTTAAGTTGTAGGAGACATCTCAGTCAGAAAAAGTGAATGTAAGAGTAAAATATCTCTAAAATACTATGTAGTGTAATAATGATCATATTAATACATTACCCTATTGCATCTAATTGTAATGAGCATATTTGTATATATAATATTTTTTAAATATTTTCTAAGAACAAATTTCCATGTACGGTATTTATAAGGCTTTTAAAATCACTTTTAATAAATGCAAATGTTTGAAAAAATTATTTACAAAGCTATAAGTGTACAAGTATCTGCTCATTTTATCAAAAGCTATCTAGATTGTTTTATAATTTAAAGTCTTAAAATTATAATTTCTTCCTTATAACTTGAAATTTTCGAGTTGAGGTGAATCCTGGCCTTTTTACTTTACCACTGTAATTCTTTTTTTTTTATCTTTAACATATTTGGAAAATTATAAAATCCTTTTATCACTCTTCTCCATGTGTGAAGAACCAGATTTCTTTCCATTTGATTTCTCAAAAATGTAAAAATCTTAGTTTTGGGGTTTAAAATCATTTAATATGTCAAGTCCTTATAACATTACTAGCTTTCTGAAAATGATTAAATCAGATAAGAATCTACTTTTCTCCCTCACAGCATTACCCACCAGAACTTAAGCTTTACATAGGTAGTAATATCAGTGTTATTTTGGTAATGAATATTTAAAAGAACTCTCTTGAAAATTAATTCTATAATAGATGGTTTTTTGTAATATTTTCCCCTACTCTAGATGCTGATCCCTGCACTGGACTACAACTTGGAATGTGATTTTATTTTTAAGTAAGAATCTTAAAGTGACTTCTCATATTAATATTTTTCCCTAAGTTTTTTGGATTTGAAAGCTTATCTTTTTGATATTGAGTATTCTTTGTCAAAAGGTACAAAGATGAACATTCTGAAAGAATTGTTGAATCATTAAAGCTGCTTGGCATATTGAGTAGGTGTTCACTTATCATTAGAAGTTAACACAGATTATCACCTTTTCATTATACTCTAAACATGTGTACATTTATGTTTCCTCATAAATATTTGTTAAGTTTACAGACTTAAAATACTTAAGTATAAAGCTCTATGCAATTCTTTTGACATTTTTCTTATTCATCTTTTCAATATTATATTTGAAATGGGAACATTTTTGAAAAAATAAGGAAACCATGTAGGAGATTTAAAAGATTAGTTACATACATTGAAAATATTTCTCATAAATATCCAAAAATAAATATTAAAAAGCAGGCTTCAAAAGGATATATAAATGCTATAAAATTTGTTGGAAAAAAGTAGAAAACTCTCCCAAAATAACCATAAATAGGAAAAAAAGGGTTGGAAGGAAATACACTAATATTTAGCAGGGATTACCTAAAGTGATACGATAGGGAGGTTTTTATTCTTTTTTCTTTGTTTTCTAAAACTTTTGACAATAATTTATATTTATAATTGGGAAAAATGTGTTTTTAAAAGAAAAAATATTTCTCATATTACTGCCCTGTAAATAGCATATCCAGATTTTAAGCTGATCCAGTATTTACTGTCTGTAAACTGATGCTTTTCTCCTATCTTTCCTGCAGCACAAAAGTTCTTTAAATAGTGACCATAGGAATGGAGATGTCTTTGTTATTGTTGAAGTAACTAAAATCAGATATAAAGATTTCACAAATATTAGTTTGCCAGGCTATTTATTCATGTATACTATAAAAATCTAGTTAAAATCATTAGCTAAAATCATATTTAAGTCCTTATTTTAAAATACTGCTTTTGAAGTTTATGATAGCCTTTTTACAAAGTGAAATTGGTATATTGACTTCCTGGCATATGTGATTGATTGACCCCAGGAATTTTGAAAATGACACAAATTATTTGAAAATTTAAACAAACCATATTTTAGTATTATATGTCTTACATTTGAATAACTTGAAATTGAAATGAAAATACCTAAAATAAGTTCAAGGGTACTTTTATTTGTATAATAAATAACTAATTTTAACATAGGATGCTTAATGGCTATAATTATTTTTGTTGCTTTTTCACCTAGAATGGAGTAATAATATGTAGTTATGACATTCTATGCTGCAATAATTAGTTTCTAAATCTACTTAGCCATTTTTAAAAAAATTAAAATGGTAGAGCCAGAAGGAAAATGAATAGTTAATCATGGAGGTGGAGAAAACCTAGCTCTGTACTTTGACTAGAGGCAGCTGGGGAAGTGACGTCCTGTAGCATTTGCTGTTCTAGAAAGTACAGAGACACGTAGTGAAAATGGGAGGATCTAGAAGGAGGCCGTCTCTGTGTAGTGTATATTTATCTGTAAGTGAGCTGTTGGGGAAGGAATTAAATCCGGAGACGCTGTCTGCTTACTACCCTGTCGTAAGACAGCAAAGCTGAACTGCTGATTTAACTTTTAAAATAGCCAGCTGGGTTTATTTTTCTTAGAATCTTTGTTTTGCTAAGACTGGGGACGCTGTTTTTGTTTGTGTTTTTTTGTTTTTGTTTTTGTTTTTTGTTTTCCACAAAGGGAAATCTAAGTTCATTTCAAGGCATTCGAAATGGGGAAAGACTATTATTTCATTTTGGGAATTGAAAAAGGAGCTTCAGATGAAGATATTAAAAAGGCTTACCGAAAACAAGCCCTCAAATTTCATCCTGACAAGAACAAATCTCCACAAGCAGAGGAAAAATTTAAAGAGGTCGCAGAAGCTTATGAAGTGTTGAGTGATCCTAAAAAGAGAGAAATATATGATCAGTTTGGGGAGGAAGGTAAGTATTCTGTATGTACCTTTCTGTCTCTCCAGCTCTGTCTTTCTTTTTTTCCCCCTTTATCTCTCAGCCTTCTGGTTATCATTAAATTCTCAGACATATAAAAAGTAGAAAGACATAATGGATAAAAGCAAGATTTCATCTCTGATCATATGAATGAATAATTACATAGCTGTGAATGAAATGTACTTGTTTGCCTTTTTTAGATTTTGGCATTTTGTAATAATCATATCATACCATTAGATTTATAATGTTAACGTATATTTGTGAAAAACCTTAAATTCTCATACATGTTAATGAATTGTGTCAAAAGTCTTATGCAACCTGTTTTATTTTTTAATGAACGTTCTGCCAGAACCAGGAAGGATCCTTCAGTCACTTAAAATCTTAAGATCGGCAGTTCAGATTCTGGGTAGTTTATATTTTATTCACAAAATCGAAAGAAGTTTTTGCCTTTCTTGTAGCAAAGGTAGTTTAGACTGAACAAGACACAGTCCTCTCTCTGAGAAGCAGAAGGCCCAGGCATTTAGCTGTAGTTGTTTTTGGCATTCTGCCTGGAGAGGAAAGAATTTTCCTGATGTCATAAAATACCAGAACAAGTTTTTAGCTTAATTGTAAACAGTAATTGTGTGCCAAGAAAATGAGATCTCAGAAATACAATTTTTGACCTAAAATGGATACCCAGTTAGCACAATTATTAATTCACTTTTAGGTAACATTTTTTCTTCTGAAATTTTACTAAGTACAGAGGAAAGTGTGACAACTTCCCTTTCCTCTCCCTGCCTTACTTTTGTTTCTTGCACTGTGATATCTGAAACTAGTTGACTAGTAAATGAGGTATTTTAAATTATCCTTTTATTCTGGATTTTAAATTTTGTCTATCATCTCCATATAAATGTAGCTATAAAGTAAGTGTTTTAAATTGCTAATTAACAACAACAAAAATAATTCTTACGGGTTCTGGTATTTTCAGTTTTTTACAGGACTATAATTTTATTATTCTCTCCCAAAATATTCTTTTTTAAATCATTGTAGTTATGAAAACTTTTTTGTTATTTCTTTGCTTCCTTTATTGAACTTAGTGTTACATTTTTCTAATTAGAAATATATCGAGTTCTGGGGATGTAGAGTACAGCATAGGGAATATAGTTAATAATATTGTCATTGACTTTGACTACGTCTGGTGCTGGGTGGTTACTGGACTAATAGGAGGGATCACTTCTTAAATTATTTGGATGTTAACCATTAAGCTGTACACTTGAAACTAATATAAAATAATATTGAATGTCAACGCTAATTGAAAAACAAAAATTTAAAAAGAGAAATATATCCTAAAATTACAGTAAAACAGTGACTACTCATTTTGAGTTAAAAAATTAAATATAGATAAGCAGAGTGACTGTTTGTTGAAGGTTTTTTTCTTGTTTTATTTTCCTTTTTGATCTGAGTTGCTCAAAATTGAAGTTTTTGCTGCTGGTTTTAGTGTGATGAGGACCTGCAGTGTCAGGTTCTTATAAACCCTGAAAAAGGCAGTTTAATCCTGTTTGCTCCCTATGGCCATACTACTCAAAATACTATGATTTGGTTCATCTTAAAAGCTAAGCAAGATTCTCAGATATTACTAACAGTACACTGTTCTTTCTGAACTTATTTTGTAATTTTATAAAGAAATCCACAAACATAAATTCCCTTGGAAAAGCAGATACTGCTTTAATATACACCTCTCACTGATAGCTCAAGTTTATGACTAAGCCATAGGATTCAGTGTTAATTGAGAATATGTGTCTTCAGAATTTTCAAGTCACAAAATGATACGTTTTTCTTGGTTTAACATTACCTTTTAATAGAGTGTTTCTTGAGTGATACTTCTCGAGTTTGATTTTTACTGATCATCATCAGTGAGTGGATTTTTTTAAAAACCTAATGCAGGATCATCTCTGTTCCCTGAATCTCTTTTTTTATTCTTGACTCAGGTAATTGATATAAGCAATAGAGAGAGTAGTGAGGGGAGAATAAGTTTTAAAGTTTTTTAATAATATACTTCAAAGCATTAAAATATATTATTTAGAAATGTCATTCCCTACTTATGTTACTTGAAAATGCAGTTGAAGTTATTGTATTTGATTTTTTTTAGAAATTATTCTTTATAGAAAAGCATTATATTTATCTGCCCTTTATTCAGAATGTCTTATTAATTTTTTTAAAATCCACTTTAGGTATACTGTGAAAATTTGGGAAAACTTTTTCTCTTTGCCTTTTATAGATCTGTTTGTGCCTAAAGTCTAGTTCCATACCCCTTTGGGTTTCTCTAGCAGTAACAAAACACTGTTTTATGACTGGAGCCATTACTAATTTACCTGATATACTTTTTTTTTTTTCAATTGTTACACTCTGTTTCAAGGCCTGAGACAGTGGGAATAAGGAACCATGAACTGAGAAGCATATGAGTTGAACATGCTAAATTATGTATTTAGGAACTAAGAACCAATGACCAATTTATTCATGTTTTGAAAATATCCAATATACACAGTTTTAAATGCTGACTGTTTCAAAAGTTGAATAAAAATAGAGATGTTTTAAATTTACCGTATGACCCAATAACTCCACTCCTAGGAATCTATAAATGAGAAGTGAAAATATGGGTCCACACTCATGTACATGAGTGTTCATAGCAGCATTGTTTGTAATGGTTCCAAACTGGAGACAGAAGTATTATCATTTGGTGAACAAAACGTGCTATATATGTATGTACATGCACACACACATGTTCATGTGTGCATGCAATTGAATTCTACTTAGCAATTAAAAGTATCTGTTTAATGAAATATGCTACCTCATGGATGCACTTCAAAAACCTTGCTAAATTGGGAGGAGGAGTTAGATGGGGTAAAAGGGGTCAAATATTTGGTGAGGGAAGAAAATCTAACTTTGGGTGGTAAACACACAATGCAATACATATACAACATACTGTTGAATTGTACACGTGAAACATTTGATTTTATTAATGTCACCCTAATAATTTTTATTAAAAATGGTAAATAAAATAAGTCAGATGGAAAGTACTATATATATATTTTATAATTACATTTATATGAAATACATGGAAAGAGCAAATTTGTAAAGAAAGAAAGATCAGTGGTTGCCTAGGGCTAGGAGTAGAAACATGGATTAGCTACAAATAGAAACTGGAGACCTCCTTGGGTTGTAAATATTCTATAACTGGACAGCGATGGTCACGCAACTCTACAACTTCATCACTAAAATCATTGAATTGTATATTTTCAATGAGTTAATTTTATTATAGTATGTAATAATATATACCAGCTTAAAAAATTGAGAAATTTTATTCATAGTTGAATCATTTGAAAACAACAGAGAACTATGGAAATTTAAAATTGGACTTTGAACCAGTCTCTCCCAAAAAGCCTTAGGTAAAGTTCTGAGTAGTTCAGTGGATGTTAACATAAGTTTAAAAACATAAGTTTTTAACATAAAAACTTTTTCAGTAATTCATCTTTATATAGTATTCCAGTTATTTAACATTTTTTTATACCTTCTTTTTTGTTTACTTAATCAGTGATTTACTTTAAATACTGAAAGGTAGTATTTATATGATTGGACTTCTTCAGTTCTTTATTTTTTTCAATCAACTGGATCTGTTTATTTACTATGTATTTCTAAAAATAAGTAAATTGGACTTTTGTGAATCAAAACCAATTAAAGGATCTCATTATGCTAAGTATAAATCTTGCTATAAACATGGATTTTTACATATTAGATCTTTTTTTATGGTGACATTAACAAAATCCAATATATACATAGCATTGTATGCTCACCACCCATAGATTGCTTTCACCACATATTTAACCTCTTTTACCCCGTCTACCTCCCCTCCCTCTTACATATTAGATCTTAAAGTAAAAGTTACTAAAGTCTTAAAATTGTGTCTTTGAAGCCCTAATTTTTCTCCAATGCTTCTTTTTTGATAAGCTTTTAGTCAAGTAGCTAGTGGAAGTCATTTTTATGGATTGTATCCTGAACACCTATTTGTTTTTGAATTGCAAACTGGTTGGGTGTTTTTTAAATAATAGCAGTCTTGATAAAGCATAGGCAAATGTTGATTTGCATTCCTTGATCACACAAAGTGATGGTGTCTAGGAAACATTTTGAATAGCACAATAAATCCAGTTGAATATTAAAATTTTCCATGAGAAGTTGAAATGTATATAATAAAAGAGTTGACTGAATGGTTTATGACATGCGTATTACAATTCAAATGCTAGGCAGTGCAAGTGATACTTGCATAATAATTCATGTTATATAGTAGCAGTGTGAATTTTGGCAGTATTTTCTCAGTCATAGTAGCCTTGTCCTTTATCTGAGCAATGTACTTGAATAATGTCAAGGAAAACCTTAAAGCTCCATTGGAGGTTTTTTGTCAGCTTTGATAAACATCACTTTACACTATGTGAATCTTCTCAGGGACTCTGTAATCCTGATTTACCATTTTTTGTCAGGAGAGGAAAGAGATTTTAGGGAAAAGCGAAACCCATGATGTAATAATGTAAAATGTTTTTCTTTTTTTTATGAATTCATTATGAGTTGAAACATTTGGATTTTGCCTTGTAGAGGGGTAGATTAGGCAAGCTCATTTACTCAATTTATTTTATTAACTGCTAAATTATTATACTGTATCATATTTGTGAGATGAAAGATGAAATGATTGAAATAATTTAATGGTTTAGTCACATTGATCATGACTGAATTACATACATAGCCTAGCATTTAAAAATATCTGTCACTAGCTTTTTTTTTTTTTAATATTTGGAATTATAACCATACCACCAAATTTAACCATAACTTTTGGATGAGCTGCAGGTTAAAAGTTCTTGTCCTGCTTATACTTATCATTCTGTTTTTACAAGGAATACCCCAAACTGCTATTTGGATATGTCATTCAATACACATTTTGACAATTTTCAGATTATTATATTTCTCTTGTTCTCTCCAGATTTCTATTCATGGATGAGGGTAAAAATTTAATCATCAGCTGAGACTATTGGATGAAGTAGAGTATATGTATACTTTTTAATGGAAGAAGCCAAGTAGAATAAGACATGCAATAAGTCTCTTTGAAAGCACGCTGAGTGATTCCAGTTGAATTTTTTATTTTGAAATCTCTCACATATGTGTATGTGTGATTATACATTATATTGCTCTTACATCTGCTTCTTATCTATCCTGACACTCAAGACACCTTTTAAAGTTTATATATAGGAGACTTTAAGAATTAGTTCATTCCCTTTATTCAAGAAATATGAGCATCTATCATTCTCAGCTCTGTAGCATGGGCAATGCAGAAATTAATAAAACATATTTCCTGTCTTCAAATTATTCATTGTTTGAACACATTGGGATTCCTTAGTTTAATTTCTTGAGTTTTTCACAGTTTTGTAATTTTTAGATTCTGTTCCTCTTGTTTCCTTGGTCAGCAACGCCCATAAGTTTCAATCAGAAAGTTTGTTGATGCTGTAATGATATAAATCCTTGCCAGTATTAGTTCTTAAAAGATCACTATACTGTTGTTTTGAAAATGCTGAAAGGTTTTAGTAGAATCTTTCTTTGGTATGTAGTGGAAAAGGATGCTTCAAATATGTAACCTCTTGTGAGCTACACATTACTTAGTTGAGCCTCAGAGAACAGGGTCAGAAGGTCACTGACTTGGTATCTGAAGCAGATTGTCCACAGTAGACAGAACTAACCAGTCCAAAGTTCTTACATGTCAAGAGGGTTTACAGCTCTTGATTACAGTCGCTTTTTACATGCTATTGAAATTATGCTATCACATGGTATGCCTAGATAAACAATTTTATTATCTGGGATAATGATAACAATACTAGTGTCTAAAAATACATTTTTTATATTATTAGAATTTTTCAGCCACAGAAAGTTCTGTTTTAATTCTTAAACAGTAAAAGATGATCTGAAATAAAATTTGTTAGTATGAATATGAGGTTTTAAATTGTTGACTGTTGTGTTCATTGATGATAATGACATTTAAAGATTTAGGTTATGTATTTTGCATTGATTACTGAAGACCTTTCAATTGACATCTTTTAAAAACTTAAGTTTATATACTTCAGATTGTCAGACCAATAGCTCATGAGATAAGAGGTTCCTGATTTTTATTTTCTTATGTACCCATAGACAGAGATTCAGGAATAAATTATCATTAAAGATAAAGATTTGGAGGAAGAATGTGAGGCTGAAATTTTAACTTAGAAAGATCAAACATTATTTAGCTGTTCTATATTTAGTTATAATGGCATTTCTGGCCAATATTAATAAATTACAACTTAAGTTGGCCAAAGTTTATTAGTAATACAATTTTTAAAAGTTTAACTTTCAAGAGTTGCAAGCTTTGTTCTAATCATGCTTATCTCTTCATTTAGGGTTGAAAGGAGGAGCAGGAGGTACTGATGGACAAGGAGGTACCTTCCGGTACACCTTTCATGGAGATCCTCATGCCACATTTGCAGCATTTTTTGGAGGTTCCAACCCCTTTGAAATTTTCTTTGGAAGACGGATGGCTGGTGGTAGAGATCCTGAAGAAATGGAAATAGATGGAGATCCTTTTAGTGCCTTTGGATTCAGCATGAATGGATATCCAAGAGACAGGAATTCTGTGGGACCATCCCGCCTCAAACAAGATCCTCCAGTTATTCATGAACTTCGAGTATCACTTGAAGAAATATATAATGGTTGTACCAAACGGATGAAGATTTCTCGAAAAAGGTTAAACCCTGATGGAAGGAGTTATAGATCTGAGGACAAAATTCTTACCATTGAGATTAAAAAAGGGTGGAAAGAAGGCACCAAAATTACTTTCCCAAGGGAAGGAGATGAAACACCAACTAGTATTCCAGCAGACATTGTTTTTATCATTAAAGATAAAGATCACCCAAAATTTAAAAGGGATGGATCAAATATAATTTATACTGCTAAAATTAGTTTACGAGAGGTAAGTAAGACCTAGGATTCTGAAACCAAGCAATTATTCATCCGATCTTAGAGAACTTAAATAATAGCTAACATTTATTTAATACTTACCACATATTATTTTCTTAACTTTCGTAAGAACTCCCCGAGGTAATAGTATTATTATACCTCTCTTATGGATAAGATTGTATTTTCTAAGTTTAGTTACCTATACTAACAATGTAAATGCCAATTTTAAGTGCTAACTGGATTTTGTACTATGAGGCCTAGTAGTGGGTTAACTCTACTCACAAGTATGGTTTGTGAGATCTGCATTGTAATCTCATCTTCTTAGTCCATGTATAAGATTTTTGCCAAAATTGTTAATTTGGAGTAATAATTATATAAGAAAAAAGGTATTAAATGACAAATTAGTTTATAAGGGTTCATTAAATTGCATTAATACATGAGTTCTTATCTTTAGGTGCTATTTCTCAAATTGGATTATAATCCTTAAGATAATGCCATATCAGTACCCTGCTTAAAATCCTTGAATGATTCCACATAGTATCTGCTATAAAGTCTAGACTCTTTAGCTTAAGATAAAAGGTCATCTTAAATCTGATTTCTACCCATAAATGTATATATATTTCCTTAAGTTTGCTCTGTTATCAACTTGTATATGTCTGTGTCATCATCATTTGAGCTCTACTCTCTGGAACACTATTGTCCTTCACTTGGCCTTGATACTGGCTACTGGTCTAATGCTTAGCTCAATCATTTAGTACTCCCAGAAGCTAGGGGGGGGATGTTGGGTGCCCTTTCAGAAAAGACTTCTGCACATACCTCTGTGCCAACATTATTCTGTATTCCTTATGCATTCCTTGAGGTGGGATCTGTGTTCATCATAGTCCCTATATATGCTCAGCATCTAGCAGGAATATGGCATATAGTAGGCACTCAGTAAACTGTGTTGAGAAAAACAACAAAATATTTTTCATCCTAACGTTTTTCCTTAGGGAAATAGGTAGTTAACTCTTATCCTATTCTTTCTGGTCCTGAATTTCTCCCTCTTTTCCCATTCCATCCTTGCATCTTGAATATTATAATAGCCTCAGACTACTCATTTCATTCCAGGGCAGTGTGGAAGACATCTTTTACTTCTCTTTTCCTTCTCTTTTTCCTTTTCCTTACCTTCCCCTTCTCCTTTTCTTCTTTTGTAACATGTCTCATTATACATGTCCTAAAGGGATTTTCTAGTGGGAAATAGTCTTATAATTATTGATACTCTCTTGGAGGTTAAAATTTTGTCATAGTGATATCATCTTTTACACCTAGTAATATTTTTGTTTAGATTTTTAAGTTTTGAAGATTGTTGATTTAATTTTGTTCATTTTAGGCATTGTGTGGCTGCTCAGTTAATGTGCCAACAATGGATGGAAGAACCATACCTATGTCAATAAATGATATTGTGAAACCTGGAATGAGGAGAAGAATTATTGGATATGGGCTGCCGTTTCCAAAAAATCCTGACCAACGTGGTGACCTTCTAATAGAATTTGAGGTGTCCTTCCCAGATTCTATATCCTCATCATCCAAAGAAGTACTTAGGAAACATCTTCCTGCCTCATAGAATGAAAAACTTTGTTATCCGTATTTTGATAAGGCACTGAAAATATAAAAGGACTGGCAGTTTACTGATGTAGATGTGAATTCTGTATAAAGATGTGTAAATTATTTTGAGGGTTCATTAAATTGCATGAATTGAGACGGGTAAAATAAATAGGCAAAAGGGATTTTTACAGTTAGAGATGAATAGAAAACCATTCACTCTATTTTATTTCCCCCAAATCAGAAATTTTTAGTATTTTACTTAAATGTAAAATTTGTTTTTGTGAAGTTGCTAAATATATTTCTAATAAAGTACTAGACTATCCAAGTACTTTATTTCTTATATCTTTACATTATTAGAATAATAGCTTCTCATAATGGAAATATAAATTCTTAACTGAACCATACATGTAGTATGTATTTCTAAAAATAAAAACCCACATCATTTGGAAATATGGTTAACTAGATTTAAATCACCATCAGAAATGATGCTATAGGGTTGATTCCCATAAAATAATATCCTAATGCATATGTTTCACCATTTTAATTTTTAAAATATGCTATAGCATTTCTTAATAACATAGTTATAATGTTCTTAAGGCAGACCTTTTCATAAAAAGGAAATTAATGGCAATTTATCTCCTGTGGAAATCCCAATTGCCTGAATTACTGATATTTTAGAAATAGGCTGTTTTTAAAATGCCATATGTAATTTTATGCAAGTTGAATATACATCTTAGACTTAATAAATTATAGGCACATTTTATTGTCCATTAGTTTAAAATAGTTTGTTTAATAATAAATGTGTTTTTAGAGGAAATGTTGTTACTTGGAATTAATTTTCCAATTACACAGTCTTCTATAACTTACTCATAATATGCTCTATGTACCTTATGAAATTTCCCTAAAAAGAATAAACTACCACTATGGTGTTAAACCAAAATATGGGGAAAATAAACACTAATTGCTGCTTATGAATGATGTTGCTACTACTTGTTATGCATATATATAAATATTTTACTTTTTCATATGCATAGATTGCATTTCTTAGCAGTTTTAATATTTTAAATATATTTATGTTTAAGAAATTGTTTTGTTTTCTATTTTATAACTATAGTGAGAATGATGTTATGAAACAGTATTTGGTTCAAAAGTAATTTTCAGGATGATAAGCAAGGTATACTGGATCCTATCAAATTCTATTTTAGCAAAATATGAAATCTTTTAAAAATTTAATAAGTAGGTTGCAGTCACCATATACTTTACAGATTGAGATAAAATTCACATGCCATAGAGTTTACCATTTTAAAGTGTAGAATTCAGTGATTTTTCATATACTCACAGAGTTATGCAACCATTGTCTAATTGCAGAACATTTTTATCACCCCAGAAAGAAATCTCATATTCATCAGCACTCCCTCCCCACTCCTCCAGCCCCTGACAAACACTAATCTAGTTCTGTCTCTATGGATTTGTCTATTCTGGACATTCCATAAAAATTGGAGCAAATGATATGTGGAGTTTTTGGTTCAGCTTCTTTAACTTAGCACAATGTTTTCAAGGGATATAGATTTTGCATTATGTATCAGTACTTCATTCTTTTTCTATGGCCGAAAAATATTCCATTTTATAGGTATACCACAAACTGTTTAACCATTCATTAGTTGATGGGCATATAGGTTATTTCCCCTTTGGGGCTATTATGAATAATGCTATGAACATTTTTGTTCAAGTTTTTGTGTACATAAATTTTCAATTCCATTGGGTATACACCTAACATTGCTGGGAATAACCATACACTTTAGTTGCAAATGGAAAATACTTAAAAATGCCAGAGAATTCAGCTAATCATACTTATTCCATCTTATTTGAAAGTGATTTCTTTATAACTTTGTTTCTCTGAATAACAGTTAAAACTCCTTAGCGGGGGAGTTTGTGAACATGGAAATTTTCTCATGGGTCTAAAGACAGCTGAAAAGCAACAGAGTGGTGGGAGTGGTGTCTATTTTAAAACCACTGTCATTTATTGTAATTTTCTTGATTAAGCATTTTCTTCCAAGTTAAAGGATTTATAGATTGTATAGATAAATAACCTTTAGATTAAAAAGTATTTTTTAAAAGTATAGAATTTTAGTAATAAAAAAATTTCCATTGGTATATGAAAATAGTATACCAATATCTTTCTTGTCTGAAAGGATACTGATAATGCCTTAGCATCAATTAAGTGCCCAGTTTTTATTTATTGAATGTCAAATTAATGTAAAAGTTTTAAACTTTTTCAATTTAAATTATGAAAGTACTTTTCATTTTAAAATGTTCTCTTTAAATTCAACCAGGTTCTTGGATACCTGGATTAGTTTTGAAGTACTGTAAATCCCAGTAAGCTAATTGGTAAAGATGTTTATCTCCCTTACAAGAAGAACCCAAGTTGCTTGTGCTTTTAATTAGGCAAGGTGTGCCCTACTCTGTTGCCACCAACCTACCATTCTCTATTGTGTTACATAAAGCTACTTTACCCATTTAGTTCATTTGCCTCACTGCCTCTGAAAACATCTGAGTTTGTGACCCCTACTTTACTTTTTAGCTCATCACTCTTGCCTATTTTGGGAGGGCAAGGAGTTGAAAATACTTTTGCCTGTTTATTTTTAAGAAACTATAATTTGATTAGTTATGATGAATAAAATAAAATTAATACATGTGATTGATGAAGTGACTGTCCTCATATTTTAAGGACTTCTCACAGAGTTAAGGTTAAACATTCTTAATCTAATAATACAATATCCAAAAATGTCTAATGTAGTGTACCCCTACAAATCTGGCTTTTCAGATATATATTCTACCCCCTCTTTATGGAGAATGTTAGAAAGAAAAGGTGACTTATTAGTTTTATATAGTAGCTTAATCAATATTTAAATAGATGCTTTATAGATTAAATATTTCAGCCTTTTTAATATTTTTTTTCCTGTGGTATTTTTAGTACATAAAATTCACGAAACTGTTGGAGCTGGAAAGAATTTTAGAGATCACATTTTCTAGATGAAGAAGTAAACCCAGAGTGACTTGCCAGTGGTTAAAGAGCAAGTTTATAAGGAAATGCTAAGACTTCTTGTCTCTTGTTCTCAGTACCATTTTGCCCTGGTATGCCATGATGTATCCTGTTGCGAAGTTTCCAAGACAAGGTCAAATTCTGTTAAAGTACATATGCCTGTTTCTTCATGTAGTCTGTGTAATTTAGCATGTTTAAAGTATTTTGGGTCATTTATGAACATGTGGAATATACACCTATAATCTAATGGTATTAACTAGAAAACTTTTAAAACATCGATTATAAAAACTTGCTTTTTTTTAAAAAAAACAGGGAACTATGGCCTAAAATTAAAATATATCCATCATTAATTTAAAAAATGTTCTCCAATGCTATTTTAAAAATACTGTAAGGCCACAACCGAACTTTTAGATAAACTATAAATTAAGATTTTTTTTAAGTAAAAAAATACTGAATTGATACTGTAAAAAGAAAAGGGGAGAGAGTGAGTGATATGAAAAGAAGGAGAAAGGGAAGAAAGACAGGAATAAGAAAATCCTGCCGATTTTCTTGAGAAAAATTTGTAATGAGTAATAACAGAAGTTTTATAATCATTTGCAAATGAAGTATTCAAACTAAAAATTGGTACATCTTCTCTGTAGTTTTAGAATTTTGGTTTATGTGAAAGTAGTTTTTGAGCCATTCTTATAGAGAATATTTTTAAAAAAGGAAACAAGTTTGGAATAAGAAAAGCAGAATAAAGTGAAGAGCAGAGGAAAATGAGAAGTTTTGGATGAAACTGTAAACATGAGAAAGAAAACCAGAGCCAAAGAACTCCATCCACTCTTTTCTGTTAAAGGAATGGTACCGAGACAAATATAAAAAACTCTGGACAGGAAGTACTACTGTGACATTAAGTTATAATAGGAAGTCTATATTAGAGAAGAGCTTGAGAAATAGTTTTGTTAAATAGTTTACAAGTTGCACAATCTCAAATATACATTTTTAATCTCAAATATACATTTTGCACCTCTAAAATTGAGAATGGAGGAGTTCAAGAGCTGGGTTTAACAAATCATAAGTTACAAAAAGTTTGAAACATTTGGAATGTGGTTAGACTAATTTTTTTCTTAATTGCCTTATTATGACTATTATATGTTTAAAAGCAAAAATAAATTTGCAAGTATCTTACTGAAGCAGTGAAAATGGGAGATCCTGAAAAGTTTCTAGTGATCAAGGAACAGTAAATCATATATTATTACTTATTAAATGTATAGACTATTTAAAACAATTTTCATTTTAATGAACCTAAAACTGAATTCTTAGAGTTCTGCCTAAAACTATTTCTTTATCATAAAAACTTAAATTCAATAGCTGATTTTTCTACTACAATGCTTTCAGAAACATAACCCTCTTATATTGGAAAATTATATCTTACTGTGGCTTTTATAAATTATACTCCCTTATTGAAGCAGCCTTGAAAATTGCACATTCAATTTTAGAGTACTAGTTACACAACAGGAATAGTTACACATTTTATGTCTTTTATTCCAGAATATTTGATGCATAAATTTTGGAGGAAATGATTCAGAAGTAAAAATGGACCCCTGAACTGATAATGGGGCCTTAGTAGAATTTAAAAATTAGTTGCTGGATTATATAGGTTTATTTTTATTAATTTGAAGAGGGTAACTGATCACCAAGTGAGATTTATTCTAGGTGTGCAAGGCTGATTTAGTATTTGCAATTTCTCTACTATAGTATTGTTCTCATCTCCTTTGTTCTTTTTTTGACAAATACACTAAATACCTGTATGTTGTAGTAATAACAAATATACATATTGTTTTAAATAATAGTTTTTTATGTCAGTTAAGAAAGGAGAAGAAATATACATTTACTCTGTCTTTTATAATTACATAAGTACCTTCGCCAGTGCTCTTTGTTCATGTGGATTTGAATTAACGTCTGGGGCCACTTGCTTTCAGTGTACAGAACTTCTTTTAGTATTTCTTGTAAGGCAGATCTACTATCAACAAATTCTCAGTTTTTATCTGAGAATGTCTTGATTTTGCCTTCAATTTTGAAAGATAGCTTTGCTGGATACAGAATTCTTGATCAGCAGATATTTTTTCTTTGGGCACTTTGAATGTGTTGTCTCACTGTCTGTGGCCTCCATTATTTCTGGTTATGTCAGCTGAGCTTATTGAGGTTCCTTTGTAAGTGATGGGTCATTAATCTCTTGCTGCTTTTGAGATTTTCTTCCTGTTTTTAGCTTTCAGCATTTTGACTATGATGTCTGTGGATCTCTGCACTTATCCTATGTGGAGTTTGTTAAGCTTTGTGGATATATAGATTAATGTTTTTCAATAAATTTGGAAAGTTTCCAGCTATTATTTTTTCAAATATTTCTTCTACGTCTTTCTTTTCTGCGTTCCTGGTACTGTACTCTCCTTCTGGTACTCCAGTTTTACACATATTGATGTGTTTAATGGTGTTCCACATTTCTCTTGGGCTTTGTTCATGTTCATTTTTTTCCTCTTCTTTGGATTGCATAATGATAAATGTGTCTTCAAGTTTGCTCATTCTTTTTTTCTGCCAGTTCAAATATATTGTTGAGCTCCTGTAATTAATTTATCATTCTAGTTATTGTCCTTTCAGCTCTAGAATATCCATTTAAAAAAATATTTTCTCTTTATTGATATTCTCCGTTTGATGAGATGCTATCATATCATCCCTTACTTAGTTTACAATGGTCTCCTTTTGTTTTTTGAACATATTTATTTGGCTACTTTGAAGGTTTTGTCTGTCAAATCCAACATCCAGTTGCTTCACAGGCAGTTTTTTTGCCTTCTTTTTTTCTAGTGTATGGATCATACTTTTTGTTTCGTTGTATGTCTTGTAATTTGTTTTGGGGTGAGATTAGGCATTTAGATAATATAGCAACTTGGGATACCGGTCCCTACTCTCATTTAGGACTTGTTGCTATTTACTTGTTTAGTGACGAGTGAACTATTTTAGTGAAGTCTATTTTACCCCTATAATGTGAAGCCCCAGATATTGCTCTTTAGAGGTTGTAGACTTGGATATGCTTACAGTCACCCTGGGATGACAGTGGTTTTTCCAAGGCTCTCTCTTTGAAAGGCTCTTTCCCTAACAACACCCATCTGTTAAGCTACACTGATTGCTGACTGATTATCTTATTTTCAACAATGCCCTTTGGCCATAAATTACTCCACAAACCGATCAAATCAAATTAGGATTCCTTGGAGTGGATGATTCTGAAATTTTGTTTGAGATTTGTTCTGACCCCAGGAGGGCTCTTTCTACATGTCTTTTTCCTCTTATCTCTCTGGAAAACTAGTGCTGGCGGTGGTGGTGGCAGGGGCAATGTTGCTCTTTTTTTCTGAGTGACACTCCTGCTTTAGGAGCTGAGTGCTGGGTAGGTGGGAGACCATTCAAGAAAAGCCCCAGGTCTCTTCATCTATTCTCATAACATGAGACTCCAACCCCATAAACCAGTAAGGGCTCTGAGGGCCCCAATATTCTCAGCAGTGTTGTGCCCAAGGAAGAGGCTCCATCTCAGTAGAGAAGGCTGGAAGATGGAGTCCCCAAAGTCTCCCTCATACTCAACAGAACTTAGCTCCAGCAACAGATGGCTGGGACAGGATGAGAAATGGTGAGGTTCTGTCCTTCCCAGGAAGATAACCCTCTGACTGGATTATAATTCCTCCAATTGGAGAAACAGGGATATTCTGGGCTGTGGCATCTGGAGTCGAGTTTCCACCTCACTGACCTGGAAGCTGGAGAGATAGAATGGGGTCTTGGTTCAAATACCACAGACCCTCACCATTCTTATTAAATTCGAATATATTTTTCTCAAATAAGTATTTCTTCATTTGCTGTATGCCCTTAGAAACATTTCTAGAGACCTAAAATAGTAGTTTTAAAAAATAATTTTAACCAGTTACACTGGGGAGTGGGTCTGCAGAGCTTCTCATGCTGTCTCACACCTGAGCCTCATAGTTTACAACCTAACAGGTAAAAAAAAAAAAAAAAAAATGTTTCTTAAAAGGATGGTAGGTAAGCTGCTTGTAATATTTTTTACTAAATCAGCAATAATGTGTCTTAACATGTGTTTGGAGAAAGAGGATCAGTATATCTTTATTCTTTTTTAATGAGTAATGTTTTTACTCACTTCTGAAGCATAAGCTGATGTAATTAAAGTACATAATAATGTAGTACTTAAGAGTGGTCTATTAAAATATGACCCTCTGAAGAAGGAAGGCAAAGTGGTAGTGGAAAGAATATGACTAGGCATTAGGATTTTTCAATAAGGAACATTTGTAACTCTAGGCAGGCTAGATATTTAACCTCTCTACCTTTTCCTCAATGGTAAAAGAAAAAAAATAAGATAATCTCTATGTCCTGGATAGTTTGAAAATGTATTTTTAACAAGGAATATTATCAAATGATGACTTTTTAAATTTTCTTTTTTTTTACTTTTAATTTATTTTAAAGCAGGTCAAAAATTTTTAGTTAGGATACAATGCTATCTATAGAAAAAAGACTGGAAGAAAACAAGCCAGAATATTTAACAGTGATGATCTTAAGATGGTGGGGTTAAAAGTTACTGTTGCTTTACCTTTTATATCCTTTCCTATTATTTAAAAAAATGTTCTGCAAAGGGCAATAGTACATTTATAGCCATATATTGTTTTATAATGATCCTGGTTTAAAGTCAAATTGCATTAGGCAAAAGAGGAGATCAATGTCTTCAGAAGTTCATTTGCTTGTGCAATCACACAGCCAGTATTCATTCAATGGCTGGTACCTACTCAGATGCCAGGTGCTGTTATGGGCATGAGGGAGGCAGCAGTGGACACAGACAGCTAGATCACTTCTTCCCAGCCTTCTTTGCAGTTAGGTGTGTCCACATGAGGAAATCTCACTCAGGCAATGTAAACAGTGTGTTGCTTTCTAGGGCACTTAGTATCCAACTTGTTTTTCTTCCCAAAATAAGAATTAGAATATTGCTAGGCCCCAGAAGCACCTCTTCCCTCTGTCTTTTACAGGTAACCACTGGGATTTTTTGATAAATAGAAACTCTAAGATTTTAATGTAATCTAGTTACTCAATCTTCTATAGATTGGACTTTTTGTGCCTTTAGAAATTTTTGCTTACCTGGAAGTCTAAAAGATATTCTTTAACATTTTCTAAAAGTATTTAAGATTTTTACAAATTTCACGTAAAAAATTTAAAACATTTAGAAACGCTTTTATGATGTGAGGCAGGGCTCTAATTTCATTGTTTCCATCTGGGTAAACAATTGTCTCAGTACCATTTGCTCAACAGGCCATTCTCGCTTGGTTGCCCAGCCATGCCATCTCATGTATTTCATCTTTAGGAAATCCAGGAATCTGGGAATGAACACTGTAGTTTCCTTGGTCCCTAGAGACCTCAGATTAGAAGCCACTAACCTTTGACTTTGTAATTTTGGTGACTGCTGTTAGATGACAGTGACACTAGATGAGGTCAATCTTCCTGTGGATGAAACTGCCTTTAGTGAGCATACCATAAATTTAATTAACTAGTATGTGTATGTATATACTTAAAAACCACGGGTTTATTTGTACTCTTAACAACTTTTGAAAGTCCTACACATTTCTTCCTTTTTTTTTTTTTTAAAGTACTAATAATGTTAGGGTAGAAAAGAATAATATATTCTCTTTATAATTATAACAAATCACAGTAAATAATGTATGGAACTTAAATTAGGTAGTGTTGCTATTTCATAATGCTTTGAAATTTAAACTAATAGGAATAATAAGATTTTGGAAAATTGGTACAGGGAACACAATTAGTTTGTCTATGTCTCTTGATTATTCTTCATTTAACCTTAACCATTCTTTTTTAAAATGTGTTATTAGAGATAATAAAAATTATAGAAGCTTATAAACTTTAAAATATCTATATATTAAAGAGCTTGTCGGAGTTTATTTTAATAACCCATTTTGTAATAAAAACTATAAAAATTTCATAAATAAGTAAAACTGTAATTCAATAGAAAAAAATTTTATTTTCTAAAACTGTGTAATGTGCAATAGTGTTTTGTTTTGTTTTATTTTTTACTCTTTGCCAGTAAGAATACGTATTATGCTATCATCTAATTGATTACATTTGTATGAATGTTTATGTGTATTTGAACAATATGAAACCATATATATTCAACTTTTTTATCTATAAAAATAGCAATATAAAATTATCTGATTTTTTGACCAATGAAAAGAATCTCATACACATGTACAAATCAATATCTCTCTCTCTATACACACACACACACATACATGTAGATGAAACGAAAGTTTCATAAAATATCACCTACCCTTCTTAGATGAAATGACCCAGACATTTTCTATTTCACTCTAGTTCATTACATTTTTTTCTGATTGTATTCCATTACATTTCTTTCATGATCTACACTTGTGAAATAGCTCTACAGTTTGAATAACACTTCTGGTTGTTCACATAAGGATATAAATATAGTGATTGCTAAAATTTAAAATTTAATTGTCAATTTGTTTAAGTTCACTTTTAAACTATTGTTTGGAAAGTTTTAACTTATTTGTTTGTTGGAACAGCAGTAGATATAGCTAGCTGTTCCTAGTCATGAGACAAATTCTAATAAAAGACTATTACTATTTCAATTAATTTATAGATAGAGTTAATTCCTTTCTGTAGATAGCTGTAGATAAGAACATAAACTTATATTAAAGTTGCCATATTAAAGGCTTATATCAGCTGTGGTGATAACATTCAGATTTCTTTCAATATTTGTTTATACATCAACAAACAAATTAGTTGGTAACATTTTTAAAAATTAAATTTACAAACCAAAGGCTTTATGATAATCTTACATAAAGAGGTGGGTGTTTCAGTAAGAAACATAGAAATGTCTTAAATTTCTCATTTATTTATATTTATTTAGAATATTAGTTCAGAATTTTTTTTTTTTCAGAATGAATTTGAATGAGCTTAATTCTGATGTGTTGCTTTACCCTAATTGCAGGGAAGACAACTTTTAAATGAAGAACATTTTTACTTTAAAAATGTTTTAAATTTACTTTAAAATAATTTTCATTCTATTTGCCAGTATCACAACCATTCTTCTCAGAATTATATATGAGGAAACAAAATATCATCAAAAGTGTCGAATATAATTCTATTTTCACATTATTTCTTAATTTTATGGTTATCATAGTGACTACAAAAATAATGTAGAAAAAATATGTTTCCCAAATTGTTATATTCAATGGCTTTCCTTTGTAAGCATTAGGCATGATCTTGGTGTTTTAGGAGACTGTACATAGTATTTATGTATAGTCTATCAGAATTTATAGACTTTTGCGTAAGTGTCCTTTTTATTACTGCTATTTCAGTCCAAGGTGTGCTTCTGGGATATAATTAAATGGGCCACATACATATATATCTAAGGCAGCACCAGGAAATTGTCTAATAATTGTTCGTATAGAAAATAGAAATTATTAGAAAATTAATTTGCATTAAAGGATATGTGTGTATGTGTGTGTAATTTCCAAAGTCATGAAAATGTATTTTCAGAAAAGCTAAAGCTGCTTTTTCCTAGAAAAAAGAGATCTGAGTGTTGCTTGATTAAATGTGTTTGGAAAAGATTAGCCCTATTAGGTATATTGTTATACATAGTATTTCAGTCAGGATTCTCCAGAGCAACAGAAAAAATTATATATATATACATTTATAATAGGAATTGGCTCAAGTAGTTATGGAGACCGAGAAGTCCCACAATCTGCCACAAACAAGCTGAAAAACCAGGAAAGCTGGTGGTACAATTCACTCCGAGTTTAATGGCCCAAGAAGTCGGGGGGCCCCTGGTTTAAGTCTCAGAGAGTCTGAAGGCCCTAGAACTGGGAGCTCCGATGTTCCAAGGGCAGGAAAGATGAATGTCCAAGCTCAAGAAGAGAGAGAGCGATTTGCCCCTACTTCCTCTTTTTGTTGCATCATACCCAAGGGATTGGATGACACTTATCCACATTCCTGAGGGCAGATATTTTTTTCTCAGTCTCCTCAAGCAAAGTTTAATCTCTTCCAGAAATTCTCTCATAGACACACCTAGAAATAGGTGTTTTGAACAAGTTTGTCAGGGACTGAAGAGATAGCAGGGAGAGGATTAGATGGAGGAAAGCTTAAGTCTGCTCTTGACTTTCTCCTGAGTTATCTTGTAACATTGCAGGAACTTTACTTCTAAAATTGGAAGCAACAGCCCAGGTTACAGATGCTGGTAACTTCCAAGTATTACTGAGGCAACACAAAGCCTTGGTGTTGGGCAGTGGTGATGAAAACAAATGTAGATTGATTGGTAGTCCTTGGCTCTTTATTCCTCCTCCTTTTCTTTAAAACCCTTGAAATGGTGAATTACCTCTCCCAATGAGCTTCTCGTGAAGGATTTAAAGGGAAACTTTGACAAAGAAGTTGTCTAATGGATAGCAACAAACCAGAATGACTGATAGTGTTTAGGCAGTGCCTGGGGTTCTGTGCTCTTGGGCTCCTCCCAAGGCCTTAAACACACTGATTCTTGGTCAATTTACATTATCAGCTAGAGTAGCTATGGGAATGTGGCCAAAGTCAATAGATATCAGACCATTTCCCCCCCACCCTCCCATGCAAAGTGGATAATCAAGTGTGCTGCTCAAAGTTCTGCACTCTGAGGGGATTTCCCCTGATCATGTGCTTCAAGGCCTCTCCAAGTGAGATGTAATGCAGTCACTCTCTATTTCTGGATGATGCCAGCATACTGCACAGATCCAGTCCTGTGTTTTTTCCCCCTTTTTAACTAGTCTTTTTTGGTGCCAGTCTTGCCATGTAATTTCTTTTTAATGGAGTATATTATTTATTAATTCCATTAATAATGGAATACTGTTTCAACTTTATGATTTGGTTGATCAAGTAACAGTCAACTCACTAGATGCAGCTCAGGTTGCAAAATTACTTAGTGTCCCACCATCAGGTGGCGAGTCTCTACCAGCACCCATCAGCAAGTCAGGAGCTTTTCAAAGGGGAAAATGGTTGTTGGCAGCAAAGGACATGCCCTTAAATTCTAGGGCTTTGCACTCTCATTTTCCTATTGGGACTTATCAGATACTCCATGTATCTATATATCTGCTACAATACTTCAGATACCTTTGAGCTGATTTTTGAAAAGCGAGCAGGGGCTATCAGGCTGCCATGTTTTGAAAATGCTTTCTATGATTACCATGAGCAAAGGGTAGTTGTACATAGGATACTGCTAGCATTTTAACAGAGCTAAAAGATAGGGTTTAATTAAGGAGAGAAGCAAGGAAATAAATGGGGAACTGGTACTAGTATATCCCATCAGATATTTATATTTTATCCTATAAGCCAGTGGTTCCCAAATTTAGGGTACATCAGAGTTACCTGGAGAGGTTGTTAAAACATGGTTTATGGGTTTCAGGTGGGATCTGCGAATCTATATTTATAAAAAGTTCCTGAGTGATGCCCATACTGCTTGTTTGAGGACCACACTTGGATAACTATTGTTGTAAGCAATAGAAAACAAGCAGTTTTAAACAGGGAAGTAATATAATCAGATTTAAGTTTATGAAGATCACTGCTAGGTAAAGGCAGATGGATAGAAAAGATAAAGCACTGGACAAAGTGTAAGCAGTCAGAAGACAATCAAAATGATTGTGTTAAGAGATTATGAAGGCTCACGTTAAAGTTAGCAATAGAAATGGGAAGGAAGGAAAAAACTAATTTTAACAAATATTTAGCACTTATCAAATGCCAGATACTGTGTTTTGCCTTGAATTTTTACAGCACCCTGGATCTTTTCAAAACATTTGAGATGCTGGAAGAGAAGGAAATGCTATAATGGCAGAGGATGAAATAAACTTTCTTTGGGGGAATATATTTTAATTCCCAGAAAGCAAATGTCTGTTACAAACTTAGAACCAGATATCACCACAACTAAATTATCTTTTGTTTAACAACCACAGGATGGTAAAATTGAAACATTCTATATTTAAGTGGGAATAATACATTTTTGCTTTCTAAATGACACATTAATAAAAAAGTTAAAGTAGAATTAGTCCTCCTTCCTAGACTTGGTCTTCTTGAAAACAGAATTTTCTTCCCTAGCATTTGGGCCAGGTTGTATATAAAACAATTTCTCAATAACTGTTGGATGAAATTTATGCTGGATAATTTATAATAGTAGAGATTTTGTGGAATTTATTTGTTGATCTTTTTATTTAAGAAAGATGTCCAAAGAGGCAGATAATGCAAAATGTTTCTGAAATATAATAAGTGATTTGGAAGTAGACTATTCTGAATTTA
Source organism: Macroglossus sobrinus (assembly GCA_004027375.1). Classification (NCBI taxonomy): domain Eukaryota; kingdom Metazoa; phylum Chordata; class Mammalia; order Chiroptera; family Pteropodidae; genus Macroglossus; species Macroglossus sobrinus. Next base: position 74,828 of record PVKZ01000655.1, on the reverse strand, counting down.
AGAAATATTAAATACAATGTATCACAAAAATTATTTATTTTCTGGTTTAGTTTAAACTTGAAACACTCATTTGCTAAGTAAATGTATTTCAGGATTTGATTTAATGAGCAGTTAAAAATGTGGTGATTAACATAAGCAATTGTTGAAACTTCCTATTATACTTTAAACCAACTTTTCTTGATCAAAAATGTTTTCAATTGGGCATGGTTCCATAGTGTAGTGGTTAGCACATCTGTTTTCCACACAGAAGGTCCTGGGTTCATGACCCTTGGTCTATAGCCATGCCACCCAATGTCTGGTTTTGGAAGCTAAGCAGGGTCAATCCTTGTTAGTACTTTGATAGGAGACTACCTAGGAAGACAAGGAGCTATAGACATAAAAAAAAAAAAAGTCTAGAATTAAATGTTTTAATTCATTTTTTTGAATAATTAAATATATACCATGTTGAGGTAGCCTATTTTCAAAGTTTAAGAGTATTGTGAAATATGCCAAATGAAAATTATCAAACACAGAACACATACTTGATTAAAAAAATACTATAGGATCTTACAGTATTTCATTCATTTTCATTATGAATACCTATTGTTCAATAATAACTAAAATTTCTTAATCATTTACTATGTGTTAAATACTATGCCACCTGATCTACAAATGTTATTTTATGTAACCCTCATAAGAAGTGCATATCTTTAACTATAAAAAAATTGGCTGAGAAGTTAAAGAGTTGCCCGAAATCATAGTAGCCTGATGACTTGAATCAGGTCTATTAATCCAAAACTCATGTACTTAATCTGTATCCCCAACAGCTTCCCTCATGCATAACAGTGAGGAAAGCATAGGAAATGAGGCCGGCTCTGTCATGCCCTTGAGGCTTATATTTTCTTTTTTTCTTCTTTTTATATGCATTTGTTTACTTGAATTCTAAAAGGAAAGTGGAAGGCAAGATGCCACTTTAAAATTCCATTTGGATCTTCATGTAAATCAACATTCTCTGCATTCTGTTTGGCAGATATAAACTTTAGCCATTTCTCTGCTAAAATTATAGCAAAACCTGAATTATGTTATCTTCAATTACTAAAGTTATATTATAATGATTAGTTTTTAGATAAAATTCCTCATTTTAAAAACTTCCTGGGTAACTTCAGTTTTCTAATTTTAATTACCAACTGTGGAAAAATATATTTGGACAGCATTTTCTAGTATAATTTTTCTAATAAAACGAAGGAACATATGAAAACTATTTGGTGATGCATGAGAAATTATTATTTGCCTGTATTTCAAACTCAAAATGAAAGAATTGGAGGCAATTATTTTAAACTAATGACTCTAGGTGCTGACAATTTTTTACCTTTTCCCCCAGCAAATGTATAGAATGACCCCAGATTTTATATCTTTGATATATAATATCATTACTCCAGAATTTCTATTCTTATGTGAGATATTTGTTCTTAGAGAAATTACATTTCTTTTTGTCTTTGCTATATCTATGTTGGGAGCCATTCCTGCTGCCTGTCTTGAGACAAGATTAAAGTTGCCTGCAAGCTAGAAGTTTGCAGGGCAGGTGGGCTCTATGCAGACGGAGGGAGTTTTGGCTTAATGTAAAGAGTTGAACGTCCCTTGCCCCAGGGAATTGGAGACAGAAAATAGGATAAAAGAGGTTTTGAGAGAACTTATGGAAATGTCAGCAATTGTTAGAGTATCTGTGGATTTTGCTTCCCATGCATTTCCAAGAGTATAAATATGCTGTACTTAATAAACTTGGGGCGCAGAGTTTACTGTTAGCCCTCCCGACTCTCTCTCTCTCTCTCTCTCTCTCTCTCTCTCTCTCTCTCTCTCTCTCTCTCTCTCTCTCTCTCTCTCTCTCTCTCTCTCTCTCTCTCTCTCTCTCTCTCTCTCTCTCTCTCTCTCTCTCTCTCTCTCTCTCTCTCTCTCTCTCCCTCTCTCTCTCTCTCTCTCTCTCCCTCTCTCTCCTCTCTCTCTTCTATCTTTCTCAATCCTCACTCCCCCTCTCAGGAACTGTTCGGTCTTAGCCAGCGGGCTCCGGCATATCTTGACCTTAAAATCACCGTGATTGTCTTCAAAAGGTTATTGAGGTTATGGTTTTCATTGAAAATATTTGTTTTATCTACTATGTTGGGTTCTATGTAACTGCCCAACTCTGAAACAGTCATTTGAAATATGTGACTTTTGAATGTGGCTGCTTTCTAAATCACATGCAGCCCTTCTGTATTTGTTATTGTAGAAGAACTTGTGTTAAATTAGCTTATTTTTCACATCTGATCTCTCTTCTTTACTGTTTTATTTACCATAACATTGGAGATGCAGAGTAATTTGAACTCTTTGTCAGATGGTTTCTTCCAAGTGTCCATGAATGAGATAATACATGTAAAATACTGAGCAGTAAGCCAGACACACAGTAGGTGTTCAGTGAACACCACTTGTTATTACTGATTATTAACTTTATTCTTCTCACTACTTTACCTCCATGTTTTAGTTCTCTATTTTCAGTTATTCCTAAAATAATTTATTTGAATTTCAGCTAAATAAGCATTATTTCCTTGTCCACTTATCATCTTTAGTTGTTTATTGTTGCCATGCAACTATGAAACATGCTATCTTTAGTTCCAGAGAAAACTTCACATGGTTTAACAAATCCTGTGTTTATTTTCTCCCACGGATTTGCATACTGGATACATACATAACTGGGGTGAGAGAGGAGAAAGGTGTTGAGAGGGATGGGCAATGTGCGTTTTTTCAAAAGTCCTGTTACATGTTGTAATTGGAGGTTATATTTGCTTGAAAAAACAAGTTAGTAAATTTATCTTATGATTCATTTGATGACCACGTTTTCTTATAAATTAGTATTATATTAACATTAATATTTTCTTTGACAGACATATAAGGTTACGTTCACTTAATCCTAGTATTTTTTTATGATTCATATTTGATTTTATAATCGAAAGTTTCAGATGATAGAAACATTAAATATTACTGAGTAGAAATACTGTAGATCAATAATCTGGGTTGAACTGTAAGCCTAAAATGAAGGCAATACTTTTGATTAATTGTAGTTAATTCATTTATCTTAGGTAGTAACAAAGGTCATTTTACTTTATCCAAACATATTTACTGATATCTATTACATACATGATACTATGTGAGAATCTGGAAAGGATACCCAAGAAGAATATGAAACATGGTTTCCACTGTAGGGGCTCAGAATGAGTCACCCCAAGATGTACCTCTATAGTATGTGGATTGTTCTGAGCTAAGGCAACCAAGACCCTGCAGGCTCAAGCAAAACTTCTGTACTCCCCCACTTCCTTAATTACCTAGAAGAATTTAAATTAGGGGCCTTGCCCATAATAAGAGATTATCAGAGATAACCATTTTTTTGACCCACCCATAGCACAAGACAAACTTCTAATTACTGAAAATCTCTTCTCATTGTCCTGCAATGACCTTCCTTCCCTCTGAAGCCCCAAGATGATCCTTAGCTCAGAATGTCATATATACCTCATTTCCCTTTCTGTCTTTGAATCTCTCATGTGTGCAGTGTCTCTGACTCTCTCATGTATGTAGGGTTCCCATGGGTACCTGTGTATTAAATTTGGTTATTTTCCTTGTTAATCTGTCTCATGTCTATTTGATTATTGGACCAGCTGAAAAGAACCTTCTCTACACTATCATCAAGGAACTCTGCGGTTTAGTAGACAATTTCTATATAGGGAAAAATGTCAGCATATATGCAAATAAAAAACTCTGTTGTAGAGAACAATTCCTAGTACAGTAGATGTGGATTAGGAATTCAAGAAAATTAGAGATTAGGTGAGTTGCTGTAGCCAACCTTTACCTTTTTCAGGTGAAAGAGGCATCTGCAGCCTAGGCCGTATCAATTGAGACTCTCTTCCCCCTAGCACCTGATTTAGTTCAATGTTGAGTTTGGGTATGTGATCTGAGGAGAATGAAGTCATTCTCATTTGTGGCACCTGGGGCAAGAGTACAAATGGAGGCCCAGATACCATATCCTGACTACTGAAAACTGACTGCTTAAATATAAACAGTTAAATATATGTTCTATTCTCCTATTTTAACCAATGTGTTTTCATAATGATCTGAAAGGCCAAGTTCAAATTTACAGTTCATCAGTTTTACACTGGAATGTAGCAACATGGGGAGAAACAAGTTTCTGCCCACAGCCTACCCCATTTTTTTCACACCCACCTCTGTTCTGTGGCCCATGCCCCCACTGTGACAAAAAACTGCTCCTTGGCCACCTCCAACACATATGGTTGTGAACACTAGTGTTGCTGGCTGCTTGGACCTTGGGAAAGCCTATGCAGCTTCTGGAAGCAGATTTGGGGGCACTTGGGCAGAGAAATTCAGGATCCTCTGCATCCAGAGCATGGTCTAGAAGGATGGGCATAATTCTACATCTTTTAAGGTTTTGTGCAGCTGAAGGAAGGCCACAGAAGGAGTTCCTTTTGCTCAGGTCTCAGGGTAATAGTCAGGCTATGTTATGATTATACCTTGATCACCACCTGCCCAATCCCTTTATTAAACCATCACCCAATATTCTTAATTTGAATGTATCATTTGTTTCCTTCTGTGACTATGGCTCATACAGCTGATTCCTTAAGTGAGATTCACAGTAAAGGTAAATGATGTAGGCCTTAAGGAAAACTTTAACTTTCTAGACAAAAAAAAAAAAAAAAAAAAAAAAGGATTTAGAAATGGAAGAGAATTGAAAGGCTATAGAATTTAACTGTCCCCACCCTATGCCAATGTTTGCCCAATTTGGTATTTTATTTGATACAGCTTAAAGGCATTCTCTTCCTTGAAATTTTTCTTTATTTCATATCCTATTGTGTTTCTGCATTGTTTAGGTATTGATAATGTACCTGTCATATACCCTAAGGTGACTTCTCTTCCTATTTCTCTTTTATTGAACTTCAGTAATATTCATACACTATATTATTAAGTTATTTGGCTTTCACTCGATGGGACTGCATCACTTATTAGATTTTCTCTGCTTTTTTCTCTTTTGCCCAAGACAATTAAAATAATACTATTTGGTGCTATAGCAATCATAAACACAATGGCAAATTCAAGCCCTGAGACCCCATAGCAGTGTTCTATCTTCAGGGAGTATGAACCAGAATACGAACCTGAATATGTTCATATTAAAATTTTAACTCACAGAAACATAAATCAAAAATTTTAAGGTAATAGACTCCCTCCTCTCTGCCAATACATGTAACCTTAATTTAAAAAACATGGGTTTTCAGGACTGAATTGATGTGAGAGGTGAGGGAAAAGGAAAAAACTTGGTATGATGACTTGAAGATGTCTGGTCTGGGCCACTGGGTACATGATTCAGTTTACAGAAATCAGGAATAAAAAAAAGATGCTTTCAGGAGAAAGGATGAGTTTGTACAATCTCCATTTGAGTCTCTTGCAGTACGTTCCCTTTCTGGTAGACTGAACTACAGATATAAATTTGGAGGTCAACAACACAAATCAAGGTCAACTACTGAAACCAAGAGACTAGATGTGGTCATTCAGGGAGAGCATGCAGAGTAAGAAGAGATGACCAAGGTAAAATAGGCTTGGAGAACACAGTTCCTGGAGAGTAGCAGCTAGCAAAGAGATGAGAGAGGCAAGGAAGTCAAAACAGAGGCTTGATTTAAGAATAAAGAGGTCAGTGTAGTCAGATACTCTAAAGGTCAAGATACTTTAAAGAGTTAATCATGTGTGATGATTAAGAAATGCTTACCAGAGTAAAAGCAATTTCAGTGAAGCATAGGGGCAAAGTCTGATCACAGTGAGTCTAAGAGTAAAGATGGAAGTGAGGAAATGCAGTTAATAATTCAAGACTACATTGAGAAAATGTAGCGAAAGGCAGTTGTAGAGAGGGACTACTTGAAGACAGTATAAGAGATTTGGGCTTTCGACTATCAATGAGTGACACGAGGTGGAGAGAAGGAAGAGAAACATGGGATAGCTTAAAAACAGAGATCCTTAAGAAGAGATCAGATCAAGGGTCAAACGAAAGGTTTCTTTGGAGTTTGGAGAATGGTGGTGGGTGGAGTGACAAAAGGGTGGGGAATTAAGGGAGCTCATAGGTCACATCAATGGCCTTGGTTTTCTCCGTAGAATAAAAAAAGGGAGGGTCCTTTGTGGAGACCGGGAAGGGCGGAGGTGGGGCAAATGACTTGGGAGAGGGCTGAACGTTTGAGAGAGAAAGCTGCCAAGGACAACGTACAAAGGATTACTGAGAGGTGCTGAGGGTGTTTGAAAATGAATTTAATGTGACACCCTTCTCAAAACATTTCTTTTTTCTTTCCAGTTCTGTCCCGCAGGGTGTAAGGCACAGAGAAGGCAGATGAAGGTAGACTTCTAACTGAAATTCGTATCCCAGTGGTTCAGACGTACGGACACGAAGGCGTGTGTCCCAGTGGTGTGAGTGCTTACCACTCGTTTGTTGAAGGCACCACAAGGGCCGGTGTGTTTGTGTTCAAAGACGTGTTATTCTGTAGCTTCGGCATCTCAGGCTTTTAGGGAAATCGAGCCATTTTTAAAAGAAGAGGGGTGGTAGTGGGTGGGGGGGGGGGGAAGATGAGAGGCCCTGAGATGAGATACAGGAATGGGTACTTTTCTTCTCGCTGGATTCAACGGAGGGAGGAGGGCAGGTGGCTGCTCCGGGTCCAGATGCCTCTCCTTCGGGGGGAGGAGGGGGCCCTGCCCAGCAGCGACCAGGCGGAAGCGCTACGGCCATTGGTCCAGCGGCTGCTTTTACCTGCGCGGAGCCCCGGGGCCCGGAGCGCAAAGTCCGCGCCGCGGGCCAAGGAGGCGGCGGTCCGCAGCGCAGTTGGGCGCTCGCTGTAGGCTGGGCAAGATGCCCCTGGGGCTACGGGGGAAGAAGAAAGCCAAGTCCAAGGAGGCCGCCCGGCTGGTGAAGGCCGAGCAGGCGTGCGCGGGGGACGGCAGCCTCGCGGCGCCCGTGGACCCCCCACGCAAGCTGGTCTTCCACACGCAGCTGGCGCACGGCAGCGCCACGGGCCGAGTGGAGGGTTTCTCCAGCATCCAGGAGCTCTACACCAAGATCGCGGGCGTGTTTGAGATCTCGCCGTCCGAGGTAAGCGCCAGGTGCTCGGGCTCAGCCCCTCTCTCCGTCTTCCTGCCGCTCCCAGGCGCAGCGCCGGCGGGAATTGGCCGTGGATGGTTGAGCGGCGCTGCCTCGAGCCCCTGGTTGGACGCGGCGGGGAGCCGGCCGGGAGCGCCGCAGGGGAGGTGAGAGGGCCTTACTGAGAAGGGAAAAAGTAAGCTAAGGACCGGAGAAAGTCTCATTCCTTATGCTTGGAGATCCGGCTTTTGGGAAACCCAGGGCGACCTTTCTTCCTTCCTAACGCCAATCTGTACGCGTTGGTATTCCCGGATTCAGCTTTCCCGGGCCTGAGCGCCTTTCCCAGAGTCAGGATCTGACTGGGCTAATGAACACCCAGGACTTCATCAGGACTTTACTCTCCTATTTCCTCTGTAGGGGTGAGACGGCCACTCTAAGCATGTCCCAGATAGGGGGTGGGGAGGGGGCGAGGACGAAGTGCCTTCCGGGGGATACCAAAATGAGGCCCGCTTTGCCCCTTATGTGACCTGATCCAGCACCAACACCGCAAATTTATTTCCAAGAAGTTCATTCTATCAAGGGCGGGGCGGCGGTAACTTACGGAGTTTTAACTACATGGGCCTAGTTAACAAAATTTTCACAGGAGGAAATCTCCAAATTTTATTACAGCATATCCTCGAAATTTGCCTTAAATTGACTGCATGCGTCCTGGAACTGAAGTTCGATATTGGCGTGATTTAGAAAGCACTAGTTTATGTGGACATTTATGTGACTACTACCTTTACGCTTACCCAAGGGAACTGCAAAAGTGGGTGTAAGAAGGTAGCCCAAGAAAGTGTTTTGTCCACGTTTCAAAGTAAAGCGCGACATCATGTTGCCTTGGACTCCCCAGTGCAGGGAGCTGACTTTGGCATAGAGCGGCATTTGGATATCTGTCCTTTAATGTTGTTTATCAGGTCTGTTCAAGCGAAATTGAGGTCAAGGCAAAATTCCAAGAGGAGATGAAAGAGAGCTTGAAGTGTAACCTTTTGTTCTTTCAAGGTTCCCAGGCACCAAGGAGGCAAATCACAAACCTATTTTGCAAATTATTTATGTTGCTATAGAGTAGTAACAAAACTTCCTGTTTGTAACAGGACATTCCAATTCAGAAAGCACTTTTACAGAAATAATGTCCTTTGATCCTCTCTAGAACAGGTAGGTGGCAGGTTGTTCACTAGGTCCCTAAGAACAGGATTTGGATACTGGTAAACCTGGATGTGGAGCCAGGTTCTACCACATATTAGCTGTGTGGCTTTGAACAAATTTAACTTGCCTCAGTTTCAGCCACCTATAAAATAGAGATAAAAACATCTATGGTGAAGGGTTATTGTAAAGACTGGAGTTCATATATAAACTGTAGGGGTTCAGAACGAGTCATCCCAAGATCTGCCCGTGTGGTATGTGGATTGTTTTGAGCTAAAGGCAACCAAGACCCTTTGGGTTCAAGAGAAACTCTTATTCCCCCTTAGCTACCTAGAAGAATTTGAATTAGGGGACTTGCCTGTAATGATAGATGGCCAGAGAGAACCATTTTTTGACTCATCTATAGGGCAGGACAACTGCTGAACATCTCGTATATTCCTGCAATGACCTTCCTCCCCTCTGAAGCCCCAAGATGATCCTTAGCTCAGAATGTCATATGTATACCTCATTTTTTCTTTCTGTCTTTGAACCTTTCATGTATGTAGGGTAGGGTCTCTGACTCTTATGTTCGTGGGGCCCCCATGGGCATCTGTGTATTAAATTTGGTTATTTTCTCTTGTTTATCTATCTTGTCTATTTGATTATTAGACCAGCTGAAAGAACTTTGAGGATAGAGGAGTTTATTCCTCCCCCACAAAAACTATCAGATTGCATGGGAGATGGTCAGTGCTTAACGAATTGTAACTAATTAATATCTAACAGATAGATGAGGGAGCTGAGATATAAAGCCAAGGTCACATAGCTAGAAAAAAAATATGGCTGTTATTTAAACTTGGATCTTCTGGTTTCTAAGTGAGATTGTTACCGTACTTAACTGACAACCAATGTCCCTCTTGTAACTGAAGACTTCAGATTTATTTACTTTGCATTAACAGTCTTCCTGATCATAATATGACATTATTTCAAGCTCGAGATATACGACTTTATTCAATCTACTTAATCCTTGAGAAGTATTGTTATTTAATATCCCTGCTTCACAAAGAGGAAACTAAGGCTTTGAGGTTTAGAAAGTTTTCATAATTACACCTAGTAAGTGGCAAAGACTGTATTTAAATCTTGGGAAGCTATATTGCTTCCCAAGTTTTCCATGGTGTCCCAGCAATAAATTGACAGCCATGTTCAACGTTTTCAGTTTTCAAGGCATTCATTTGCAAGATAAAATTTCAACATAATATAAACAAGATGTTTTTATGTGCTATATCAAAGTCTATAAATTCATATAACCCCAAATGCATATGTTTATTAGTATGTTTATGAATATAATCAATATTAATGCAAGTTTTGCATTTGGATTAAAAGAGTTAAGTATATCCAGGATAAACTATTGCTTATCACAGTATAATATGTTTTAAGTATCACAATAGTTAATTTTGAAACAAATTTATTAAAATAAAATGCACATCAATGAGATCCCATTTCACATCCCATTCCTCTAGCAAGAGTAATAGTGATTAAATTTTTGAGATGTCGGTGGGGACAAAAAATATTTCCACTTAATAGGTTAAATAGATGGTTAACTCAGAAGTTCTGCCTTTTCTCTAGAGAGGGGGCTATAAGGATATAAATAGCACTGTATGAAGAAGCTGTACCCTCTTTACCGAGTAAAAAAGGGAAAGGACTTGGCTTGACTTGGTATCTGATGCAGCCAGTTCAGGCAAATTTGCTGGTAGTCCATGATATGCCCATGTAAGTCTCCAATGTGATCATCATTCCATCTTCTCCATAGCAGAGACGTAAGGATTTCTTTCATTTTACAGCTGAGCTAAATGAAGCTTTGAGCAGTTTGCCCAGTGTCACTGAGCTGGTATGGGTCAGAGGCAGGATTTGAATTTAGGTTTTCTGGTTCCAAGTCCATTGTATAGCAGCTGTGAGATTCTTGGTGACTGTATTCAAATTTCAGTACAAACCTGGAAAAACTTTTTTGAACAAATGGCCTTTTCAATTAAAGCCTCAGACTCGACCACAGAAATATTTGTGGCCTCAAAAAGATGCTGTTGTGAAACTGACAATTGTGGATTTTACCTATTTCCCGGTACCTGACGGAGGAAGCTTATGAAACCTTTGAATCACTTGCTGGGTGCAGTCTGTGATCATTACCTTGAAACAGATGGCCAGTTATGCAAAAAAATCCCTTCCAGCTGACATTGATTTTCCTACACAACTAAGTGAGCAACCCACTAAGAAGACAAAAGAAAGTAAATTCATCTGTCTAAAAGAACAGTTAACTCATAATAAAGATGCAAGGACATTTTTACAAAAGTTTAATATTATCTTTAAAAATATTTAGTTACTATAAATCAGATGATCATTAAACTAGAGCTATAGTCATAAAATTTGTTGTAGGGGCATTTTGAATAAGTGACTACTGTAGTTTAGCAAGTAGTTTGTGCCATGACATGTTTTCTTAATTCTCTATTATGTGGAAAGACTGTAGGAAAAGAAAATGAAATTAAAATTAAAAGAGCTTTTTAAGAAATCACTTTTGTAAATAGGTATTTTACATATCCAGAAACTGAAAACTCGTTTCTTTATAAATTTCAGAAATTATTTCCTTTGACTTGGTTATACTAAACAGTTCATTAAATAAATGGATCAAGCAAATATAACCCCTTTTCTCTCAATACATAAAAGCAGTCAAATAAATAAGTGCACTTGGGAAGCAGGTAAGAATTGTGATTTATTTTATTATTTTATTTTTTTCTATTCATCTTTAATTTCTCTCAATTTTTTTTTTTGTTAAAATTATTGGGGTAACATTGGTTCCTACAACTATATAATTTTCAGGTGTACATTATGATTTGACATCTATATATTCTATTGTGTATTTACCACCAAAGTCTAGTTTCCTTCAGCTATCATATATTTGATCCCCTTTACCCACTTCACCCTCCCCAACCTCCAATATTACACCCCCTTTGCCCTGTTAACCTCTTCCCTCCTTCTCCACTCCCTACTTTCTGGTAACCACTAGTCCCTTGCCAATGTCCCTGAGTCTCTGATTGTCCTGTTCATTTGTTGCTTTTAAGTTTATATCCCACATATAAGTGATATCATGTGATTTTCAGCTTTTTCAGTCTGGCTTATTTTGCTTAGCATGATTATCTCGAGGTCCATCCATATTGTCGCAAATGGCAATATTTCATCTCTTCTTATGGCCGAGTAATATTTCATTGTATATATGTACCACAGCCTCTTTAGCCAGTCATCTAGCATAGGACACTTCGGTTGGGTTTTCAAGTCTTTGGGGTAAATACCCAGTAGAGGAATTGCTGGATCATATGGTAGATCAATTTTTAGTTTTTGAGGAACCTCCATACTGTTTTTCATAGTGGCTGTACCAATTTGCAGTCCCACCAGCAGTGTATGAGGGGTTCATCTTTCTCTGCATCCTCTCCAACATTTGTTATTACTTGTCCTGTTGGTTATAGCTATTCTAACAGATGTGAGATGGCATCTCATTGTGGTTTTTGATTTGCATTTCCCTAATAGCTAGTGATATTGAGCATCTTTTCATATATTTGTTGTTCATTTGTATGTCCTCTAGTGTAAGTGTAAGAATTGTGATTTTAATTTCAAGTCCTACTTTATTCAACATAAAATCATACTATTATTTTTCTTAAAAACAAAACAAACCTTCTCCTGTCACCTGCACTCATCCCTTATGCTGTTATTCCTTTTCTCCCGTGTAGCAAACTCAAAAGTTCCTGTCTCCAGTGAGATACATTCTGTATCTCATCTTGGCTCAGAAACTCTCTAATAGCTCCCCATCTCACATGGGGCAAAAACCAAAATCCTATGATGGGTTTCTTACAGGCCCTGTGACCTCTCAAATATCATTGTTTTTTTTTCTGCTCAGTCTGGTGTCCTGGCTACTACTTGAACTCTGGAGCCTAAGGGCTTTTACACTGGCTGTAGACTCACCAGCATCTCTTCCTGCAGATTATTCTTCCTGCAAATATCATCTTTTCAGTGCAACTGTCAGTGATTGTCCTATTTAAAATTACATCACTCCTATTCCCTTCCTCATTTAATGTTCCTCCATAGTGCACAAATATACTGTGTATATTTAACTTATTTTGTTTAGTTTTTTCCTTCCTTGTACTAGAACATAAGCTACATAAAGTCAAGGATTTTGTCTGTTTTGTTTGCTGATGTAGCCCCAAGGACCTAAATCCAACATAGTTGCAGCTCAGAAATATTTGTTGAATAAAAGAATCTTTACAAATACAGCACTGAAAATCCTGTAGCTTTAGCACAAAGCATTAGTACCAGTTACAATACTGATATCTTATGTAGATATTAATTTTTTTTATACTGTAGTGCGAGCAAAGAGACTAACCTGTGATGGGGGTAGGAGTGAGGAGCATTGCTTATATATTGAAGTGGGAAGAGTAAGAGGGAGAAGCTAAGTAAGAGGTATTTGTATCAAAAGTGTACATCTCTACAAATTCAAGAAATTATGATGTTAGAGACAAGCAAAATTACCTCTTAGATCAATTACAGTGTATGTGAAGCTGCCTTGTGAAGGTTCGGAGAAACTGCTTTCCTTTCCCAACTTGCTGGCACCAGTACTGAGCTCTCATGAAAGTCAATATTCTATATTTGTGTGGCACTTCTGGAAAACATGAACAGCACTGCAGACTTTACCGTTCCCAGCAATGCAGATAATTAGCAAGTGGAACTATGTCTTTTCTCCTTCATAAATCGGAATCTGGAAAGAACAGAAAATGGGGTTCACTACTTACATAGAGTTCCCTAAGCAAAACAAAACAAAATTAAAAGTGAAGGAATTGAGAATTCAGTGTGAATTTTACCATCGAGCTGTGAGGATTATGAAGCAAGCTAAACCAAACCAAGTAGTGTGTGAGAGAAAAGCAGCCTCTGACAACGGAGAGTTGGCCTGACACTCCCAGGCCTTGGCATTCTCCTGTTGGACACACATAATTTCATAGAAAATCGACATCAGATAAGACCACTCTGTGACTGTGATGAATCAAGACAAAAATAAGGCTACTCTGGAATCATGTCTGAACAGAAACATAAACATGAGCATTGTCCAAACCACAAAATGACCAGGCATCCCCTGCCTTGCCAAATAGGACTGCTGCTTTTTTACCAGTCACAACTTTAGCTTTGATGATTTTATTCACCTTATAGATAGGTTTACTAAGATAGTCATTAAACTGCCCCCATTTCCTGACTGTGCCCTATCCAGAGCAAACGAGTGTTTCCTTGGACCTGTCCCCAAATCATCTAGCACAAGCCCAAGTCCTTCCAAACTCCCTCTTACTGAGACCCTCGCTATTTACCATGGTGTGCTGTCTCCCCTTGTTGCAAGGAGCAAGAAACTAGAGGTGAGAATTCCTGGTGGTCTTTGGCTGGAGGTCATTGATAATTGTCACTGCTGGATGATTACAGTGCAGTTTCTAAAAAGGCACCCTGAATCTAGTTTCCCTAATTCCATGTATCCTCTATTCTAATATTTTGATGCTCTGATCATATCTGTTTGAGAAACCTTTGAGACTTCCAGCTACTTTCTATCTGACTCCTTTTGGGCTGTTATAACAATATCACTGACTGAGAAGCTTACAAACCACAAAAATTTATTGCCTACAGTTCTGGGAAGTCCAAGATCATGACACCAGCATAGTCACCATCTGGTGAGAGCCCACTTTCTGGTTTATAATTGATGCCTTCTTGCTATATCTTCACATGTTGGCCAGGGCTGGGGGTCTCTCTGGAACCTCTCAGATGAGGCACTAATCCCATTTACAAGGGCTCTACCCTCATGGCTTAAGCATCTCCCGAAGGCCATACCTATTAATACCATCCCCTTTGGGGGCTAGCATTTCAACATCTGAATTTTTTTTTGCGGGGGGGAGGTACACAGACATTCAGACCATAGCATATTTACATGACTCCTACCAGCCAAACTATGTCTCCTGTTCCTGCTGGCCTCATGAGTCCTGTCCTATGCCTACTGCTCTAACCTCATCTAATGATCCCCTCTTTATATTCCAGAATGTTTAGCTATTTCATTCCTCAGTGCATTTGCTCATGCTGCTCTCACTTTTTTCCTGTAGCTGCTACTCACCTCTCTAGTCTCAACTGTCACTTCTTCCAAGAAGCCTTCCTTGTGAATCTACCAATCTAGATTAGGTGCAATAACCATGATTGCTTGATTTAACATTGCATTAGTACACTGCATCGAATTTACTCTTCTACTTCTTTTTGAGGGCTGGGATTTAAAAAAAGAAAAATCTCCTTTTAGAGTCACTAGATGGTTTAGCTGCTCCATAAAGTCTGATAAATAAAAAATGATGGATACAGTAGGAGATGAAGCTGAAGATATAGATACTGAGACTCCAAATGTTTTTGAAGCTGTATGGATTTTATTTTATAGACAGTGAGAATAACTCAAATGTTTTTCAGCAGAGGAATGATTTTTGTGTTTATAAAGTGGAAACATAATCAACCATTCAATCACTATGTTTTCTTTATAAATGTTTGGTTTAAGTTGAATATAATGGTATTTTCTGGAACTGCATAGTATCATCTGAGAAGTTCTAAATATATTATAATCATGATGTATGCTTACTACCCCTCATGAGCATCAGCCTCATTTTTATATGAAAAACTCAAGCAAAAAAAAAAAAATCCCAAACATGACTCATTTTGAGCAGTGGGAGGATAATCTAACAAGCTGCTTTATTGTCCTCATTGCTAATAGGAAGATAAATGGATAAGACAGTTGTTTTTTATGCTGCAAATCCCCTGAAGTTTCATGGCATGTGAATAATTCTAGAATAAAGTCCAGATTCCTGGGAAGGGGACAACCACTTCCCTTGTCCCTGCTACCTCATAGGCCAGTGGCAGTCCCCTTCACCTTCCTTCACTTGCTCTCACCACTCCAGCCATCCCAAGTGGATGTGGAAGCCTCTTGCAGATTGTGAGAGATGGAGACACTTAGGTTACCTTGGGCACTTGTATGTATGTATTTAATTGTTTATATTACTAGGTTCTGCAGGGAGGTAAGGAAGCTTGGGATAGCTTCTGTGGCTGGGCAGTCAGTTTCCGTGGAAAACTGGAATATCATTCATGCTGTCAGGTGAAAACAGTAGCTCTAGACCCTGGAGAACCAAAAGCATGTCTGGTTGTCGTTCACCTTCCATTTCAGTCTCTCTCTCTCCCTACATCTTACTCTGTTATCGACTGATTCTCTCCTCTCATTCCTTTGACTTTGTTCGTTTAAGATCCTCACTGCCTCATCTCCCTGTCTTTTGTTTCTTTGCCTCTCTACTTTTTCGTGCCACTCCATGTCAAATTCAGGCTCCCTGAGAGAGAGTCTCTGTGTTGGTGAGTCAGGGTATAGTACAGGTGGGACAGGGCCCTTTGGCCTGTGGGTCAGGGGCTTATTTCTGGGGTAGTCTGCAGGGTTATTTGGTGCGAAGACAGGTGAATAATAAGACAGGTAAGGAGTCCTGTTGGAGAGGATCATGGGCACGACAGGTATTCTCAGATTTCTTGAATTATGGGTATGGTAGATATCTTCCATGTCTTATCCAGAACATGAAGCCATTTTCAGTTCTCCAAGACTTATATGTATTGTTCTTCCTTTTTCCTGAAAATATTTCCCCTACATGTCCCTGTTAATTTTGTTAAAAGATAAACTGAGGCATATTAGAAACTTTGAGTTTCTTTGAGCAAAATTTATTATTTGAATTGGTCAGTGTCAAACCAGAATTCATTTGGAGTGCTCCACAGACAAGGGCTAGGGGCAAGGTTTTTATAGAAAGACGTGGAAGCAAAGCGAGGATTTTATATGATTGGCTATAGCTTAAGCAGTTACATTATTTGCGAAAGCCTCATTGACTGTGATTGGTAGTCCTTGGATTTTGATTTCTTAAGGCATTTTATATGCTTAGGTTTTGGTTTGCTTTTGTAGGCTACTGGCATCTCAGTCTAATGGCTTTCTTGATGAATTAATTTAAGAACTCTTGCTTATGTTACAGGACTGAGGAGTCACTACCAAAAGTCTTTCCTTACCTCAAGTCTGGGTTCTGCATCTCTCCTCTGAGCTTACATAACTCTTATCAGACTAAATGGTAATTGTTCATTTACAATCTGTCTCTTCCATAATATTGATTGCTACTCTGGGCAGGGACTAGCAGTTAGTATGTAGTAAAAACAACAACAACAACAAAAAAACCCCACAAAAAACCTAAAATAAACAACTCCCAGTTAAACTTTTTATTATGAAAATTTTGAAAACATGCAAAAGCAAAGATAATGTGTAACTCTCATGTGCCTAGCTTCAACAGTTATCAACATTTGCCAACATTTCTTTTTTTCATTCTCTATTAAAAAGGGTATTATTAAATCTAACACAAGTAAGGAAAAGCCCATTTAACAGATGTACAACTTAATGGGTAAGTAGAATACCTTTGTCCTTGCCAGCCACCCCTGAACCTTCCATGTACCCCTTCCCACCTGCTCGCTAAGAGTAACCATTTTCCTGACTTTTGTGGTAACAAGTCTTTCTTAAAAAATAGTTTTATCACTGAAGTGTGCTTTCCTAAATACCATAATTTAATTTTGGTTGAGTTTAAATATATATTTTAATCTATAATTCCCCTTCCATCTTATTTTTTTCCATTTCCAATGTATTTGTTGATGAAGCCAGATCATTTATCTTGTATAGTTTTTTTACTGTTTGTATTTTCCTCATTGCACTCCTATTATATAGTTCAGCATCCTCTGTCATTGTATTTCTTATAAATCGATAGTTGTAGTTTACGGCATAATTAGATGAGGTTTGATTTTTTTTTTCTCTCTTGATGAAGTGTTATCCAAAGTATAGTTAAAATCTTTACTGATTAAATGAATGAAATAAAACCAACAGGGAAAATAGGGTAAGTCCTTTTATAATGGTGTCAATATTCCTGCTGGTATAGGCTAGCCCATTTTGAAAGCTTCCTTCTCTACTCTTTTTTTTCCTGTTGTCTGTACAGTGAAGCAGCTGTGTCTGTCTAGAACTTCTTGGAACTATGGTTAGATCTATTTGAGAGCCCTTTGTCCCAAAAAACTTTGCCAGCCATACCCTTGGCAGAGCCAAATGGGCTCCTTCTTGCACTGGAATGCTGGTAGAATTTTAATTCTTCAAAAGGTTTCACTGGGGAGATATTTCTTCTTGGTATGTGTGTAGAGAACAAAATACAGGGACAAAAGATGATAAGGCCCTCTAATAAGAAGCGTTCATCATATAAAGAAGGTATATTTTTTATCATTTGTACATGTTATGAACTTATAATAGGAAAGTAATTTTAATTTTTAAGTAGAAGGTACATATATTAGGCCTGTTCAATCTTCTCCTTAATTACTAATTTTTTTGATTACTGACTTTGTGCCAATAACTTGGGATACATCAATGAACAAAACAGACAACAATCTGTGCCCAAATAGAGCTTTCATACTAGCCCTCCTGCTTATGGAAGTTTTGAATTACCATATAATAGCTTAGTGATTGGGAGCGCCACTTACAATCTGTGATACTGTGGACAAGTTACTGGCTGCTCAGTTTCTGTTCTTCATCTGTAAAATGGTGTTAATGATAGTATCTACTGTAAGGATTGTTGTGAGGGGTAAATGAAATAATGTATGTAAGCACATAGATCAGTGTCTGGTACATTATAGGTATTTATCAAATGCAATTCTAGAGCTGAAATGGCCTTTATTGTATTCTAACTTTTTAACCTGTTTAACTACCAAATCACCATGCCTGATAAATTTTAACTACTTTTTGCTGAGTGCTTATTATAAGTTCAGTTTTGTGCTTGATGCTGGGAACATAAAGAAGCTAGCTCCTATCTCTAGTTGAATTCAGTTCAAAGACAAGAAATTTAACCAGTTTCTAGTTAAGCTAGAAAGATTTCCTAAACTGCGTTCTAAGGAACACTAGCTCTTCAAATATTATATAAAAATGCCTTCAGTTGTCAAATAACTTTCAGAAATGTATCTAGTAAGCTTGTAATGCACATTGAAAGACCACAATTTTTTAAAATGTGTGGCTTTTTTCTCATTTTCCACACTTAATTTAACTATGTCCCCCCTCCCCCACACCCCTTTTTCTTGCATAACTCCTTGGGCCAGTATTCCAAAGCACCTACTTAAAAAAATGCTTGTATTTTTTAAAAAGCTATTTGCTAATTGTTTTATTCTGTGATAATAGTGTTCTATCTAGTTAATGTTTATTTTTTCTTTAATTCTGAAGAACTCTGCAAGATAGTTTTCCTTTCATCCTTATCCTTTATTGATCTTTTTGCTGTTCTGTTCACTTCATTATCCAACTTTGGGCAAGTCTTCCATTTCATTGGGCTTCTCTTTCTTCATATGTAATATAGGTGGGTGGATTAGACCAGTGGTTCCCAAACCTGGTTGCATCTCAGAATCACATGATGGCCTTTAAAAACAAAAACACAGGTTTCTGGGCTCCACTGCTATAGATTTGGGCTAGGGCCTGAGAATGTTGTAATTTTTAAAAGTTTCTTTGATTATTCCTGTGCAACTGTCTTGTCATCTATTGGTAGATAAATGTTTGGGAACCACTGGAATAAATGAGGAGATCCAAGATACTTTTCAGCTTGAACATTTCTTCAGAGCTTATGTACTCAATTAAAAATATTAGAGTGTAAAATATTACAGCATATTGGAATACATACAAAGGTTACTAAGTGCCTATCGCATAGACCTTAAAATGTATAGGAGTGGTGGTGGTAAGAGTAAACTAAGACAAGTGTACATATGCTGATAATACAAGGTGAATGCTGCCAGAGATACCAAAGATGTTGATAGGGATTTGGTTGGCAGAGACCAAAGAAGGGTGAAATAGAATCTGGTTGAGAAATTATGGCAGAGCTCAAAACTATTGAGCCATAAGAACATTTACTGCTCAGTGTATATGCCCAGCATGTAATTTTGATTCCACAGATTAAAAACTATAACTATACAGGAAAGTGTGGTCACAAATCAGAATAAATAAAGACTTCAAATCAGAGACTGTTTTCTACATTACTTTTAGCTAAACAAGACATAGCAAAAGTTCTCTCTGCTTTGCAAGTGGATAAACTATAGAAATCCTTGAAATTGTAGACCCTTGTGTATCCAATGATCATTTAGAGATAATTTCCTTCTTGTTAGAGAAGTTCGGGATGGAGAACTTAAACTGAAGTGCTCATAGTATTCCCTGTCAATCAGAGATAAATAAAAAAAATGAAGTATTTTAACCTCAATAAAATAATTTTGGAAAATAGAATTCCATGTATATGATTCAGTAAGACAGTAAAATAAATTCGAAATAAAAAGATTTTTTTAGAAGCTAATGTTTTTCTGCTTTTCTGACATTGACTGGATTGCTTGGATATTTTGGAGGGTGATATCAAGTTCTTTTATAGTTGCCTCAAAACATTTTAGATATAGATGGGATAAATATTATCAATTTAGATCTTTTCCCAATCTAACCTGTCTCATTTCTTGACTCTTCTCAGTATTACTAATTGCAACAAACCTCAGGTCCTCATCTTCCTATCCACCTGTTGGCTCTCAGTTAATGAGAGTATTCGTGAGTTTTGACCAAAGCCAGCAAAGGAAAACTGGTCTCTGTGCTTTTGTGTTTTATTTATTCACTAAATCTACTAGCAGAAGCAGAAGTCCACAGTGGAGCTACATGGTAAAAGATGTTAAAATCAGTTTTTATTTTTCTTGAAAAACAATATATGCACTTAGTAAAAATTGAAAGCAGTGGGTCACCCTATTACCATGGTTCCCTAGTCCTTTTTCCCAGAAACTTTTGCTGTGGCCACTTTCTTGACCGTTCTTACAGAAAATTTGTACGTATGTGTGTATATGTGTGAATGTACGTGCATATCTCTGTAAGTATAACCTCTACCCTTTCACTTTTAACCTAATTAGGAGCACACTATATATATGGATATCCATTCTGTATAGTTGGTCATGGCAGAAGCAAAGGCGATGAAAGAGATGCTGAGGCTTGGGTATGGCAGTCACTGACATCATTGCAGGGTCCCAGAGAGTTACTGGAGTATTCTTTATGCCAGAATAGATTGTGTCTTTAATGGCGGTGAGCCAAGTTTAATACTTTATAAGAAGTCTACAAGTTTTCTGAAAAGGTTTTCTATGCTTCCTTGCTTTCCTGTGT
Organism: Macroglossus sobrinus; assembly: GCA_004027375.1. NCBI lineage: Eukaryota > Metazoa > Chordata > Mammalia > Chiroptera > Pteropodidae > Macroglossus > Macroglossus sobrinus. The sequence continues at coordinate 54,246 of PVKZ01000655.1, read as the reverse complement.
CTCTTTATGATAAACCCTCATCTCCTGAGGTAATTTACCAAAGATATTCATTGAAACTATTCAGATAGAAGTAACGAGTTAACAAATACTTTGGACTAGATACTTGCTGAAATAGACAAAGAAAAGAGGTAGCATACTGAGAGTAGATGACTATCACTGCTTCTCTGGATTGATACCTAAAACAGTTGGTCTTTGTCATTCATCTCAGGAACTCTAGCTCTGTTGTTTAGGGTGTGCTGAATATTCTGAGATTTTGGTGATTAAAATGTGGAGTAAGAAGTTGAAGCTTGGGAGGTCCTGTGGGTTCTATGGATCAGTGAAAGGCAGGAAGGGACCTTTGACTCTGTCAATGATAGAATATTTGCTTTTTAGAAACATATCTGACCCTTGATAAGTAGACATTAGGAGGCTCAAGACCTAGGGCATTTAGAAAGTATATTTACTGTTCTATAAAAATCTCATTGGAGATAATAAAATCACATGTAGAAGAGCAGTTCCATTTTTTTTTGAAATGGCTGAAATCCTGGATCTACAGCTCAGTCTGTAAAACTCACAGGTTCTTAAATTGCAGTGTTAACTTTAAGTGGCTTTAAAGGGATTACACAGTAACTAAATTGAGGAAATGATAATTTTGTATCTAAACTTGGAACAATTTACATATCTGTATATTGCATTAATCTAGTAGTGGTTATGTGATCGGCATTATTACTATGATCCAGGGCCAGAATCTGAATTTAAGAATCTCCTAACATTTGATACTCCACAGTGTGTATGGGTGTGGCTAGGTATTAGGTGCTGGCTGTGATTCCTGTTACTCCCTCTTGCCTGTATTCTTTACACTCTCCCTCCTCTATTTTAATTTTCCCACCTGTATGTAAAGTTGATTAGGGGAAGGGAAGCATATCTTGAGCATTAAAGAGAGAGAAATTATCATTGAATACCTACCATCACCACTTAACCTGTGCTATCTTATCAGAAATAGTAATTCTTACCAGAGCCCCCAGAAATGAATATGATCTATAGATGAGACAACGATCTCAGAGCAGAAAAATTGCTCAAGCCATTCAGTTCAAAGAGATACTCTGATCAATGTGTTCGTAACTCTTTGATACTTTAATTCCAAAGCCTATGCTCTTTTCCTTTATATAAGTGATTTTTAACCTTATTGGATTCAAACTTCCCCTCTAATAATAATTTTGTGACACCACTTTTACCATCCTGAGATAAAGTTTTAAACAATATTACCTACCTATACAGAGAATTTTTAAAAATGAATGTATTCCTACCTCTAATATTGGGAATAAATATGGAGTTTAATATTCAAATACTTGGGAAAACTATCTTAGAAGACATAAAGAAGCAGTCAGGTGCTTATACCTAACTTCTAGTGAATAAGTTTAAATTTAAAAAGAGTAAGAATAAGACAATATTTAACTGGATGTTGTTGACTCTGAATATGTTACATTTTGAAATAAAGGATAAATGATATTTGTAGATAGTCGTAGAATTACATAATATAACAATAGGAGTGAACTTATATAAATGTTTCATATGAAAATTCAGATAACATGGTCGGCATTGCTGTCAGTGACTTGATTTCCTGCAATGATGAACAATTCTTGGTAAGGTTCTGCACAAACAATTAAGCTTCCTTGATTTACATGATAATTACAGTCCAGGAAAATTCTTAACAAAACATACTTTATCTGTAACACAGAGTTAGGCTCTAGGCTTAAATGATTATATACATATATTTTTTCTTCCCAACATGAATCTCTAGTAGGACATTTGAAAATCACGTGAGATGCCAATCAGTTCTTCACTGCGTGGGATCTCTCTGAGCATTAGAGTGTACACAGTATTACCTGATCCCCAGTCCCTTCCAAGTGCCAGCAGGCTCACACAATCATTGTAACAATGAAAAAGGCTCACAAAATTTCCAACTGTTTACTTAGAGGGCGATATCACCCTACCTGCCTAAACGACATCGCTTAAGCCGGGTAGCTAGAGGTTAAGCATTTGCTCTACGCTGTCAAGTTAGGAGGTAAGGGGAAAAAAGTGTGAAAGCAACAAGAAGGGAAAACCAGTAGAAAGACCTACTGTATAGTAATTATACAGAGTGGAACATGTGGTTGGTTTGTTAAATTTGTGAAGTTTCAAGTTTTTGTAATATTTCATAGCTACATATGTGGCAACTTCACAACTTTACAGGATTCTAATATAGATAAGAGAGGGTGGCATGTAGAAATGTTTGAGGTCAGTTCAATGGGGAAGTGGGTTTCAAGGTAGAGTGGCAAGTCCTGGGTTTGATGCCTGGAGATGCCTCCTTGTAGCCTCAACTTTCTCACTGGGGAAAATGTACAAATAATACCTGTTTTACAGGATCATTGTGAGAATTGAATGAAATAGCATGTTAAGTATCTAGAACAATGGTTCAATAAATGTTAATTCTCTGTCTCTCTTTTCCTCAAAGATTTGGGGGTAATTTTTTTATACTTTTTTCTTATCATCCTGAAATGGGAAGATGCTTATTTGATTATATAGAAGATGCATAAATTGGTGGATGTATACTTTATATTCTAAATCCAGATATGTCAGAGAGTGAAAGGGGTAAACTGGAACCTGGAGTCATTTTAATTCTAACCCAATTGCCTACTAGAAAAAGAAAGAAGAAAAATATGTGAGAAGGTTTATTATACATTTGTTAATTAAGCACCAACAATATAAAAGTCCAGTTTCCTGGGCAGTAAGGAAGGTTTTGAATTACAGGCATTTAGGCTGGGGGTGGGGAGAGGAGAGTGGAATCATAAAAATAGAAGCAGGTAGTGAGAGCACAGTGTCAGCACCAAATCTGGAGCCAGGAGACTCTGGTACTCCTTGTCCTGGCTCTGGCGTGGTGACACATTCCTGGGAGTTGAGGATGAAGCTCTGTGGCAGCCTGCCAGCTTCTTTGGGAAGCCTCCTAAAACTGTTGGGGCCTCCTCCCTTCCCCTGTGTCTGCGCTGCCTGCGCAGTCCCAGGAACCTTACAGGCAGGAACGCAGTCATGTTGCAAGCAGAGGGTGGGAAAGAAGCTGCTTAGAGTGTGGAGCGGGAGCTAGTAAGAAATGACGCTGAACAAAGAAAGGCAAAAGCCTTTCACCAGGGCTGTGCCTAAGTATTTTTGATTCTGTGACAGAATTTTGTTCCTGGCATTTTCTCTCCACCTCTTCCAGGTCATTGTTCTTGGGGCACTCTATCCATACTGTGGAAAAAGTTCAAAGATGAGCAACCCTGAGCTTAGATGAATCTTTACTATACTCAGTTTCGATGGCTAAACTCACTTGCGTAACACCGGCCCTACCCATAGGTGAATTTTTTATGCTTCTCAAATTTTCTAATGACTAAATGTCTACAGTGGTCTGTGAGTTTGCTTCCACCCTTATCTCCCAGCCCTTTGTCACCTCTTATCTAGGGAACTGTATAGTACACTTTCCTTTGTCACCTCTCACCCTGTCACTCAGTAGTACATTTTCCTAACGTCTTTCAGGTGTCTTAGTTTGGAATAAAAATCAATTTCAATCCTAGGGAATAATAAGGAATAGAACACCCTCCCCTGTCACTCCATCTTGACACCTGAGTGGCTCATCATGCTAGCTTTCCAGTTTTTCATGATTTTATTTGGATAGTTTTAAAATATCACATGCTTTGTAGACATTTTATTGTAAGGGTTATAAGTCTGCTTCCTGGGCTTATGTGAAAACAGTGCTACATGAACATTCTGTCAAACGTTAAAGATTTTGTTTAAGGACCCTTTGGGACCTAATGGCCATTTTAAAACAAATTATATTTGTATAAATATTTGATAGACTAGAAAGTTTAGTCACAAGTCTCTTTATTGGTTCTAATAGTTTAATATGCTATGTTTCACAAACCACCCCACTACACTGTTCCCATTGTTTACATTGAGATGGAAAATGTCTCCTTGTTATAGTCTCCATACCTTTCTAGGTTCTTTGCCATTTTAAGTGTCAAACAAGAGGAGGCTTTTGAGAAGATAATTGGTTCTGAAAGCTGAAAATTTGAGACAGTATCTGACAAGAGGAATAGCAGTGATTTGTGATATCTATAAAACTGGCATGTAACCTTGCAGCATTATTAGACTAAGCTAAAGCTTGGGTTTCTCCTCTGACTGGAAGAATATTGTGGAAGAGGATGATATATATAGCTATACACAATTGATTTATCTTACTCATTGGTTTGGTGTCTGTGTAATGTTCACAAAGGCAAGACTAAAACCTATCCCTATTCTTTTAACCTTTTCTTGTATTTGAAGGATTGCTTTGAGATTTTGACTTTCTTTGCTACATACTCGTTTTGATTAGATTTTTTTAATAAAAGAAAAAAAGATGTTCTTTTGGTCTTTCTGGAAAGTCATTTGGTAGATTAAAAATATGAATTTGATTTTCTTTTTTTGGATAAAATTATTTTTGTCACACTATTTTTCTTATTAAAAACACCGAGGGAAAGAAAATAATTGTACCAGAGAAGAAAAAGTACAAAGGGTGATTCACTTTTTATTTAAGACTTGCTGCTGCTGACCCAGGACAGCTAATTTAGAAGTGAATCATTTATAGAAAGTTCTACACAGTTCGAGGCAGGGCTTTGAACAATATCCTCATGAAGTTCTAAATAGAGCATATGGTGTCAGTTTTCTAACTATCTGTCTTGTTGCCAATTTTATCTCTTCTAAACTGCGAAACTTGTTTCTAGATGACTGTAGACATTGACAAGGTTAAGGCAAAGCCACTGTATAATAAAGTGTGTGTTTTTAAAAACAAATCTTTAGAAATTTATTTCGTGTATTATACTGGGAAATAGTAGACATGAGATTTTAAATGTGTGTGTTTATAATAAAAAGAAATGAATGCAACTAATCAGTTGTAAAATGATTTAAAGCAGAGGAAACAAATTCCTGATTATTTATAGTAAATCAAATTAAACAATATTATTAATATTTTAATATTTATTAACCTAATATATTTGACTTTTAAAGTCCAATTGCAAATAGCTTTTTTTTGGTAAGCTATCTTCACCCCTTTTAGGAAGTGAATGGTTTTTTAAAAATAAACACAGTGTTTATGGCTTTGTATAGAAGAAAAAATGTGTAGTCTGCCTTCTAGGAGTTTTAAATTCAAAGCTGAGTTTATATTTACAACACAGTTACAGTATAATGGGTTAGAAAAAGCTCAAAAGTCTGAATTCCAATTCACTAGCCATGTGACCTTAGACAAATTATCTAATAGGTCTGAGCTGGTTTTCTCTGCCCAGGGCGTAGTAATGCCTGCCCTATGACCTGACTCACAGGGATTAGTTAAGCTAATGCTTTAGGAAGTGATCAGTAATTTAGATGTCTCTATGCAGATATTAGGTGTCAGAGAGACAATATTGCAAGGAAAAGAACTAGGAGTTCAACAATCAGAGCTGCAGTTACATTTATACCAACTACTACTTAAACACAAGTCATTGTATCTCTCTAAGCCTTTATTTTCTAACCTGTAAAAAAATGAGTAAAATGATACCTCATACAAAATTGTAGGGATTAAATTAGATAATATGTGAAAGTACCTGGTACATATAAGTAATCAATTAATGTTTTTTGGACCTTAATTTTTTTTTTTTAGTTGAGGCAACCCTTGGCTGACCTCACAGAATGCAAGGACCTTGTTAATTTACAATCCCTTATTTTTTTATTTTTTAATTTTTACTCCTACAGCACCTGGTCTTCCTAGGTGGTCTCCCATTTAGGTACTAACCAGGCCTGACCCTGCTTAGTTTCCGAGATCAGATAGGATCAGGCTTGTTCAGAATAGCATGGCCGTAGACTTGAACCTTAATTTTGATTTTTTTCTATTTTTTTAGAACTTTATCTCCCCAGTTCTTTCACATCACAGTATCCAAAGAGAGATGAGAAGGTGTCCCAGACTGTGAATGTAACTGAAGAATTATTTGAAGTACCTTGATACAACACATTTACCCAATATTTTGGGGGAATCATGTCAGATAAGATACCCAGAGCTTTTGGAAAGAGTTTTGAGTACCATAATTTTTGTCCTTGTGGCTTGCTAGAATTACTTTCTTCTGTTCAAGCATTCAGAGTAAATTGGTAATCTTTTATCCCCAATAGTTATTTTGCTCATCAGTTCAGGTTTTTTTTTTTTTTTTTTTAATTCCTGCTATTTTAATGGCAATTAACTAGACTGAGGTAAGATAGTCTTTTTTTTTCTTTCTTTTTAAGAGAAAGACTTTGAGACTTAGATAATAAGAATGGCACCAATAAAACCTTAGTTTTAAAACAAAATGCAAATGGTTTTCTTGTGTTTAAAGGTGTGACATTAACATCCTGTGAGAGATGTGAGAGAGTGGCTTAGTTAATCACTAAGCTTGTTACTATGCATGTTCTCTTCTTTATTTTCTATAATGATATTCACAGATATTTCTTATTATTTTAGAAAGCATGTAAAAAGTTAGTAAGATTTTTGGGGTAGATTGAGGTAAAGGAAAATAGTTGTATTATGATATTTAGTAATAGTGCTGTTTTAGATAACCACTAGAGGTAACTGTTCTAATTCCTTATATTTAAAATCATATCCACAAATAATGTAACACACGCAGTGCCAGTTACACAAGCCCATAACCTCTTCCAGAGATCTTTGTAACATGTTGAATCTTGGTCCAACTCAGCTGCTGTTTAAGGAAAGCATTTAACAAAGGAAAGTTGCAAATGGACTTTCTGGAGTTTTAAAAATGAATTTGGGTGTGTTTTCTGAGAGATTTGTAAATTGTTTGTGGGCCAGAAAATCTTTTGAAGCACTCATAAGAAATGATTTATTTAACCCTATTCATAAAGCACATTTGTGGAATATATAATAGTGTCATTAGAGAAAAAAAAGCAATATTAATTTATATTAATGGGCTCTATACAGTAGTTCAGACTTTTATCATCCTAGCCATATTGAATTTCAAGGATGAATAATCATAACCATGTAAGAAGAACTAGAAAAGAGCAGTTGAAATATAAATTCATGGTAATAATACTGTCCATGAGCTATCCTTCAACAACAAAAAAAAGTTGAAGGATAATGTAATTTATGGGGGAAAATGAAATCCATCCTGGTTATGACATTAAAAAGGAACAAAATCTGATATCTTTAAAAACAGTAATGCAATTTAAGAAGCTGTCAAGCATAGGTATAAATATTATTCAAGAAGCACCTGTATTCTAGGAATAACAATAGCCTTTATATAGAGCTTGTTAGTTTCAAAAGCACTTTTATATATAATCTCTGATTGAGTTTTTGTACCAACTGTGTGGTGTACACCAAGCTTGACTGATGCCATGACCAAGGAGGCAAATGACTTGACTGTCACTGAATACAGAATTGGGGTCTGATGAAGGTCCCTTACCTCTTAATTGATTGTTTTCTTCTCCTTCCTTTCATCATCTTTTTTTTTTCTTTTTAACAATCATTGCAAGGATGACATAGCTCCTCTCTAGAGATCTTTTTTTTTTTTTTTATTTTATTATTATTTTTTTTTTTTTGTGCCCGAAATTTTCAGTAAAGGAGATAGGGTATGAAATTAGGACAAGGATGCATTACATCTCAATGCATTGAAGGGAACACAGTTCACCATACACCTTGGACGTTTTTTTTAGGTTAAAATTAGATAGTAGGTATAAAGAACTTTTAACTTTGAAGAATGACAATAGAAAGAATAATGATTATATTAGTTAGGAATTTTAGTTGAAAGCAATAGAAAATCCAACCCAGAATAAGTTGGTGAAACTACTGGCTCGTGTAAATATTCCAGGGTAGGACTGTATATGAGATAAGATATTTTAAGCTACAAGTAACATAAAACTACTCAAACTGGCTAATACAAGATAATTTATTATTTTACATGAAGAGGTAGAGTGGGCTCCTGAGATGGTTAATGGAGCAGCTCACCAGTGTCAAGGATCTTTGTTTACTTCATTTCTTTGCTTTACCTTTCTTGGCATTGGTCTCTTTCTCAGTTGCTAAGTAAGATGGTGTTGGAATTTTCTGGACCACATACAAGTAAGGCAACATTCTTACCTGAATTGTGATTTACTGTGTTTGTTTCTTAGTAAAAAAACCAAAAACCAAAAAACAACTATTTTCCAGAAGCTTCCTGTGTATTTTCCTTTTATATCTTGTTGGACAGGATTGAACCATATTCTTAGTCCTAAATCGCCACTTAGACTAGTTTAAGTATTATGCCTGGAACAGGGAATGTGAATCATTTTCCTTCAAAATGCATAAGAGGTATGGATGATATCTGAAGGTTATAGTAAAACGATAAAAGGGTAGAGTACTACTAGTGTCCAGTACTGTCCTTAGGTAAGACTGGATCTAGAGGTTCTTCCCTTCTCCATGTGTCAGCTTTGTCCCCAAGCTCACTCTTCGAATGTTGCAGTGATGGCTGCAGTAGTTTTAGACTCCACATCAGAGAGAGAGGGAGGGAGGGATGGATGGACAGAGAGACAGCAGAAAAGAGAAGGTTCTTTCCTCAGAAACTCCAATAAATTTTTTTTTTGAATCTTTGGCCTAAATTGGATTATGAATTAGTCATTAACCAATTTAAACCTAGTCATGATTCATTTCTCTTTGAATTGAGAATGGGATTACTCCCATCCAAGTTAACATATGGCTTAAAATGAAGGAGAAATTTCCAAAGAAAAATCAGGAGAAGGGGAATGGATACTGTAGATATTGATGTCCAGCACAATAACAATGCAAGGCCCTCCATCATCTGGCCTCAAAGAGCAATAGATTTTTTCTTCCATTAATCCATCTCTCCTGTAGATAAGGCACAGTGACAGGCACATTTAAAAATTGTGTTTCAGCTATAGCATTTTGGCCAAGGAAGGGAATGACATGTAGATATATGGAGATGGGGGAAAATACAAGGTATAAAGTTGATAAAAACATGAGATTCAGAACTGAGCTGCCCAGTATGGTAGCTGCTAGCCAGATATGAATAGTGAGTACTTTAAATATGGCTAGTCCCAACTGAGATAAGGTACAAGATATATTTATAAAGGTTAATACATGCCAGATCTTAAAAACTCCATAAAACATGTAAACCATCTCAATAATGTTTATATTGGTTATATGTTGAAATGATATTCTGAATATAAGGGATTATTTAATTGAGCCAATTAAATTAATTTCACCTTTCTACTATTGTTAATGTGATTATTAGAACACTTAAAATTATTTGGCTCAAGTTACATTCCTATTGGGTAGTGCTACTCTAGAAAACGGAATAGTTGTGAGTACTCTTTCTGTCTTAGAAAAATTGGTAATGATGGTGAATATTTAATGAATGGATCATTTTCCTTACATAATACTTTGCCTTGGGTTTACTTTCTTTTGATTTAGCTTAGTTTGTTCATTGAAGAGTATAAAAAAATGATGTTGAGTACTACATTTTACTGCCTTTTATCTAGTATACTTATATGCTGGAAGCAAACACTTCTTAAAGGGACATTGGTAATATGATTACTTCACTCTTTCCTTTTTTAAAAAAATCTTTTAACATTACACATTTATTAATGGCTTTAATTGGATAATATCATAATTCTTTCGTTTACAAAATGAAAATAATAAAACCCAGTACACAGATATGTTGAATTAAATGAAGTGAATGTGTGCTGTAAATGCTGTCAAGATATAAACTGAGCAGGGCACTGTTAGATGTTGTAGGATAGAGAAAGATGACTAAGATATCGCTTTCAGAGTGAGAGTGACAAGTATGTGTTACACCAGCTAGACTTCAAGGCAAGGTGATTCAGACACTCCAATGAGGTACTAGAATTAAATTCCGTGAGAAAAATAGAAAGTGTAATTAATTTCATTTGAGCAGTCACGTTTGCACAGTCTCTCATTTGACAAGAGCATACGAGTGGAGTGGGCAGACAGGCATTTTAGATTTTGGATAGAAGGAAAAGGTATGAATGAAGGTCGAAATACACAGCATGTATTTGAGGTTCCTTTTGTTTAAATATTCATGGATTTTAATATGTTACATACAACTGGCTCATGTGCCTCGCTACTTCAGTGGAGCATCTGCTAGCTGAGGAGTTCCTTGCATAGAGGGGCTAGTCATATTCATCGCTGCACATCCAGCATGCCGCACAGAACCAGGCAAAAAGCAGGTTGTCCAATAGGTAATTGGTGAGTGGATGAATGAGCATGATCTTTGCAACATAGAAAGTGGTATATCGCTTTCTTATTTTTCAGTTCAAAATTCAGTACAGAGGATGTGTTTGAATTTTTATACTCTTATCACATGTTTATTGATATATTTGCTGATAGCTATGCATTGAGGTTGTGTGAGTGTTAGGTTTTTATTCTCCCGTGAGGAATTGATCTGAAGTCATGGAGTTTTAGTTATCTGCTGCTACAGAGGGCTCTTAATCGACCTCACGATGACCATTGCATACCTGCAGGTTTTCAACACAGCTTTCTGTAGAGCTCCATTTCATGAAGGATACCACTAGCTCCACTTCTTCCAGAAAAAAATGATGTCTTGTCTGCCAACTTTTAGCTTCTTGGAATGGAACACTATTTTGCAGGGGAGGAAACACAATGGAAAAGGGTTATATGTACAGGAAATCTGTTTGCTCTGCAGTAAAGCATGCAAAAAATTGAAAGAAAGGAAGCAGCTTAGTAATGAGAATTCCACTTTGTGTGGAATTTTCTTTTGAAGGCTTTTCCCTGTTCTCTCTTATATCATCATTATTTTTTTAACATTTTATTTCCTGTCTACTTGGTAAATTGCTTTTATATTAATGGTGTTTGGGATCCACTATGAATACCATTAACAGATTCACTGGGAAAAGAATAAGGAGACAATTATGTTTTTCTTTATTCCCTTCCCATCATTTTGAAAAAGGAAGTCTTTTTTCTATGCATATCCACTTCATCCTCTACCCATTATTAATGATTTTTGTTAATGGAATAATTATACAACTAATTTTACAGTTAAAATAAGAAATAGGAAACATTCTGGGCTTAAATGACTTTTTTTTCTGTGAATAATACATTTTTTTGCACTAGAAATATTTGCAAAAACTTACTAACTATAAAGCCAAATATGTTATGTCCTCCCTGAAAACACAAAGGGGTTAAATTTAAAGACAAACCAGTTAACACAATGCACCACAGAACTGGATGAAAAAAGGAAAGGGCAGGGGCAGTAGTTTGTCCTTGCAGGCCTTTATTCTTTTGTATGCTTTCTTGTCCTCATCAGTAGCTTCTTTCATACACTTCTGGTTTGTTCAGGGCTTTGCTGACCATGCTGGACCTTTAATTGTGTAGTAGGGAAGAGCTGTTTCAATTCAGATACATTTTGATGTAGTTTAAAAAGCTATTTAATAAGTAGTTATTGCACCATTTCTGGGATGGAGGAAGGGCTAACAATATCTGTGGCAAATGTTACTTAATAAAAAAGTAAAAAAAAATTTTTATTTCATTTAGCTGTTTTGATATTAAAACAACCATATTAAAATATTTGGTTTGATACATTGAAGGTACTCAGTAAGTGTTTGTTGAAACATTTTTAAATCAGTGATATATTCTCAACCCTTCTCCTCTTGCATAATTTTCTATTTGGGTTCCACAAATTACCCAAACTATGGCTTGACAAACTTTAGAGTAGCACTGCAGATTTTAGTAAAATGAATTATTTTTTGATGGAAAATGAGGTCAAATAAAGGCCTGGTAAACACAAATCCCTTTAAAATCTCCACACAACTTTTTACTGTTTTTTATTTTGTCTCTACCATCGTGTGAATTTGACAAAGTGGCATTAAACTCTCCAGACCTCATTTCCCTCTTTTTTAAAAATTTATTTTATATTTATATTTTATTTTATTTTTCCTTTCTTTCATTACCCCTGCTTCCAACTTCCACCCCTGACCTATGGATGTTGCTGTTTACCCTTAAGAACTAGATCTCTGAAGGTGGGATGTCTCCTTCCACACTCTAGGTGCCCCTGGGGTATGGTCTGTGGCTCAACCTGGGGCACAAACCCTGGACCCATCTGCATGTAAAGCAGACATCCTAACCACTACATTATGGAGCCACTGCCTATTATTTATTTATTTGTTTGTTTGTTTGTTTGTTTATTTAATTGAAGAAATGATTTAAATTTTTTTTCATTCTGTATACCTCCCCTTTCCCTCCTACCCTCTTCCCTCTCCCCTTTGTCCCTCCTTTTTAAAATTAAGGGATTGGATTAGTTTATCTTTAAGTTCTATTTTTTGTGTGTTTTAGACATTTTCATTTTAGCACCTCATCCACTAATTAAATTACTTTTCTCAAGCACTGTAATGCAAGATAAAGAAAACTTTACTTGTTACATTTTTTATACTAGTTTTCAAAAGAAGCCTTACCTGTATTTTCATTGTGGTGTACGTATTATGACCTTGCCTTTGGGAGCACAACCTTTGATTTCAGCATTGTAAATGAGAGGTAGTGAGTTTAAACCACTTTGAAATTGGTGGGACCTGAACTGGAATCCTGACTCTGACAAGTAACCTTAGGTAAATTATCTACTCTCACTCAATATCCTCATCTGTAATATGGAGATGATAATGTATTTATAAAGTTATTCTGAGGATTAAATAAGATAATGGATATAAATTGCTTAGCACAGAGTTTGGCATATACAAACAATACATATTACCTAATGTTTCTGATGTAACTTCTTATATTAACTTAAGGACTATTTCACTCAAGTGTTTATTCAGTAAACTAATGACCAGAATGTTTTCCTGATGGAAACTAAAATATTTTTTTCTCTTGCAGATCTTATATTGCACTTTAAACACACCTAAACCTAACATGGAAAGACTCTTAGGATCACAAATAGGTCTTGAAGATTTCATATTTGCACATGTGAAGGGGATCAAAAAAGAAGTGAATGTGTATAAATCTGAGGATTCACTTGGTATCACCATTACAGATAATGGTGTTGGCTATGCTTTTATAAAGGTAAGTCTTAAAAAATAACTGTGACCTAACAGAGGGAAACATTGAAGAAAATCTGCCAGGTCAAACAAAGTTGGAAATGATCTTCAGAGTGAGAGCTGGTTCAGCAGGGATGGATAGATTGGTAATGTTTTGTTTAAAAAATGTTTCAAAGACATCAGTTTTTGTTTACCCTTTCCTTTTCTTCTGTTAAGTTTAAACTTCCTCTAGAATTTAGAACTGACAACCTGGCCCTGGTGCCTCATTATCCATACGAACTTTCCCGTAGATCTGAAGCTCATTAACACCTGATGACTTCCATGCTGATTTCCACTGATTTAGTGTTATTTCCAAGTATACTTATTTTTGGCCACCTTATTTACTTCTTTAAAACTGCTCTTCAAATTGTATAAACTACATAATTCGTTTATGTAATACAAAGAGAGCCATGAAGAGCTGCAAATGCAAGAGAAGGAAATTTGAAATGGTATGAAAAACTATAGGAACTGAGGAGTGATAAAAAGAAAATTTATCTCTTAAAAATAACATTTCTGTTATTGAAATAACTAGTTGTAATAACCTCGACTTATATCAAATGCCTATTGTGGACCAGGTACTTTGCATACATTTTTGCTTTCAATCTTCACAACAATTCTATTTTGTCGACTCTCTGTTTTTTCTTTTTATTTACTTTTTTGTTGAAGTTTAATAAACTTTTAATATATGGCTTAATGAATGTTTGCTTACACCTGTGTAACCACCATCCAGATCAAAGAAATTTTGATTTCCACCACCCAGAAGACTCCTTGTGTTTTTCCCAGTCAATACTTTTCCCCACAAAAGTAGCCACTGTTGTGGTCTTGATCACCATAGTTTTGCTTGTTCTGAAATTTCATATAAGTGGAATCATATATTACATATGCTACTGTTTTTGGCTTCTTTTGTTTAAGATAATGTCTGAGATTCATCTGTGGGCACTATTATTAACCTCTGTTTTACAGATGTATAAAACAGGATCAGGAGGTTTAAGTAACTTGCTCAAAGTTTTGCAGCTGCACCAATTCAGGATTTGAATCCAAGATATCTAACTCCAGAGCTGGCAGTCCTACCCATTGAGCTAAGAATAATGATAAACTTCATGCAACAGAGCATGTTTTCATGCCTTTATTTTATTCAAATCCTTGACTTACTGATGCATTGTAATTATTAAAAAAAACTGGTCTTAAGGAAGTTATCTTCTTAATTGTAAATAATATCTTATTTAACTTTGCATTTAATCAAATGGCTATTTTTAGCTCTGCAAAAGATATGACTGTGCTGAAGGTTGAGTGGGTGACCAAATGGAAAATCTGTGAGTTGGGAAAGTCATGTGGGATTATCTGGGGGAAGCTCAGGACATGAGGCACATGCAGCAGCATTGCCTTTCTAATGTCAGCAGGGAAGGGCTTGGAAGTTTTGCAAATATGCATGGATATTTTAGATCTTAATCTCTGATGGTCAGAGCTTGTGTTTTTATTTTTTTAAATGCCTCGTCAAACGTGCCTTCCTCAGAATACAAGTCACTAGTCCTGTAGAGATAGAGAGCATGGTGGCAAAGAGAAGTGGTGCATAGCCAAACTGCCAATATATAGTTCAACTTAGAAGAGAAATGAGTATTATACTGTGTACTCGGTTGATAGGATTTTTAAACAGTTGAGGGGGAGATAATTTCAACCTTACTGAAAGACTGTAAAAACACAAAGAATCCTCATAAAACCTTTTACTCAGATCTCTGATTTTTACCATATGCCAGATTTGCTTTATTGTTCTCTCACATACACGTATTGTGTGTGTGTATATATATACATACATATATGTAATTTTCCCTGAATCATTTGAAACAGTAGATTGCATATATTATCACTTTATTCATTAATACTTCAGAATGTAGTTACTGAGAACAAAGATATTCTTTTATATATAAATGTAGTACAACTATGAAATTCAGAAAATCAGTGACATAATGCTTTTAAATTAATTTAATGTGTCTGTGTTGAATTTTTATCTGTTGTCCTAATAATGTTCTCTATAGCATTTCCCCCCGCTAGTACAGGTCAAATATAGGATCATGTATTTTATTTAGTTGTCATGACTTTTTAGTTATCTTTATTCTAGAAAAGTTCCTCAGCTTTTTATAGAATATCACTCAATTTGGGCTTTTCAGATTTTTCCTTATGTTGAAAACAAGTTATGCATTTTTGGCATGGAAATTAGATAAGTGATGTGTCCTTCTCAGTGTACTAGATCAGAAGGTACATTATTGTTGGTTTGTCTTATTATTTATGATGTTAATTTTTTTTTTATTTGTCTAAAGTAGAGTCTTCCAGTCTTATTCAATGCAAATTTGTATTTTTGTTTGTAATAATTTGTGGGGAGATACTTGGAGATTATGAAAATATCCTGTTCTCTTATTTATCTCACTAATTTCACATCTATTGTTAAGTTTTATCTGAATCAGTCCTTACTATAATGCTTGCAAAATGGTGACTTTTCTAATTCCATAATTCTTTCTTTATTTTTTTAGAACATTCTATTGCAAAAAAAAAAAAAAAAAAAACACTCACATTTATTTGCTTATCTGTTTCAGCATGGGCCCATAATTTCTTATTTTATGCATTGGGTTATAGTCAATGCTCAAATTTTCTGAGATGTGGCCTGCAGGAGTCCCTTTCAGCCAGTTCCTGTATCCTTTTGACATTACTCCCATCATTTTAGCAGTTCCTTTCTTTCTGGCACAACAAGATGTTCTAGGCTCATCTTATTATCTTCTGGAATCAACCATTTCTTTAAGGAGCTCTTGTCTTTTTAGTGAGGGCTGGTTATTTCAAAATCAAGAGCTGGATGTTAGTTGTACTCAGTGATTGCTACTGGAGTGTCATTGTTTCTAGGTCCTTTCAATGTAGGATTAGAAAACATGTATAATAAATTTATAATTATGCCTCAAATTCTAATCCTTCCACATAGGATTCTCCTTGGCTTCCCCATTAAAATGTTTACTTTTCAAAATCATTGAAATTTCAACTTGTTCATTTGCTTATTTCTATAATATACACAAAATAGTTTTAGAATTACTATATTCGTACATGAACAATAAAAGCTGTTAAGAAGAATTCAAGATTTGTATGAATATTTTTGTCTTTAAACAAATTGTATGTATGTATTCAGAGTATTCTATTTGAAAGTTACTTGGAATAGATTTTCCTCCTGCCCCACCCCCAACCCATGATTGTTATTCATTTGAAATACTGTCTAATTCAGTTGCTTCCCTGAATTAAGTTTGAGTTTCCCTCCCATTCTTGTTGACTTAAAATTTTTCCAACTTTGTAAAATATTAATATGATTCAAAAGTTAAAACTATATTAAAACTATATTAAAAGATATATCCAGAGATGTGTCACTCCTTCCTCTATACCTTCTATCTCATTACTCATTCCCCACATTCCTTGGAAGTAATCAATTTAATCAATTTCTGGCTTACCATTCCAGTGTTTCTTTTTGCCAAGATATGCAGGAAAAAAATGGAAATTTCCAAGAGGTTAGTATGGTCCCTGTATAAGGATGATGTGTATATCTTTTCTCTATAGTTCCAACTTTTAGGCTATGTGCTGCTGAAGTGATTACGTGTATGCTTTTAGCAGTGACTAAAGTCAGGGTAGGCTGAAGTAAGAGTAGGACAATGTGGTAGGGATTCAGACAAGGATAAGGTAAAGAGGGAGGATTCCATGATTGGGAAGGCAGTGGAGTATGATGTGTAGGAGCATGGGCTTAGAAGCAAACAGGTCTGCTTATGTGTTGATTCAACCACTTGTGTGTGGATTTGAACTTGGACCACTCATTAAACTTCGTTATGCCTTCTTGCAAATGGGAATATTAGTACCTACTTTATAGGACTCTGGGTATAAAATGATGACACATAAAAAATGTTTTATAGTACTCATTATTAATAGCTTAATAGTAATAATAACAATCACCACATAATTAGGAGATGAGATCAGTGGCAGAGAAATGCATTTGTACTGCATGATTCTAACAGACGAAACTCTTTGGTAAAAAAACAACAGACTTAAACATTTATGATTTTACTACCTAAGCTTCAAAATTTTCTAGGAAAAAGTATATATATATATAACTCAATCAGAAAATTCAGAATATACTTAAACAACAAAATCTATAAATTCCAGTTTAAAACTAGAATTGACAAATTTTTTTTTTTATAAAGGGCCAGATAGTAAGTATTTTAGGCTTCATTATAATTTAGGGTTATATAATCATTGTTACACCTACTCAAGTCAGCCATTTAGCACAGAAATTGTTATATACAATGCTTAAATAATGAGCATAGGTGTCGTCCAATAAGGCCGTGTCATTATTTATGTACACTGTAATTTGAGCTTAGTATACTTTTCACATGTCACAGTATTTATCCCTCTACTCTCCAACCATTTACAAAGGTAAAAATCACTCATAACTCGGCTGTATAAAAACAAGTGGCTGTATGAACCATTGTTTGCTGATCCCTAGTTTAAGAACTTATACTTTGATTCAAAATAAAAATAAGGGCTCATACCATATAATTAAGAAGTGAGGCTAAATTGACTTAGAAAACAATTCATTGTGAATTAAGTAATTTACAAATAACCACAAAACTATCATTCTCAGAATTTCCTCTTGTAGAAATTTTTAGGATTTGGAGTACTTTTACTTTAGTAGAACTAAGTTATTACATTTTAGCATAATTTTCATTCTGAAATATATGGTACTTATATATTTCTAGTTGTGTTTACTTAATTATACAGCAAGGTTGGAAATGTACTAGTTCAATTGGGCAGAGGATTCTAGGATGGAAGCTCAGGATCTCTGAGAAGAGGAAAGTAAAGCCAGAATAGAATTGGTGATCTGAGAAAATAGATAAGATTTGCAATTTGGAGGCATGCTATAGGTGAAGAACAGCTTTAGTAGAAGTAAGCAAAAATAAGGAAAGATAGGGCTTCTCAAAAAAAGAGATTTCAGAGTTCTAAGGTGATGTAGGTCATTTTCTCCCCCAGCTGTATTGTGATATAATTGACATATAACGTTGACACATCATGTTTATTAAACTTAATTTACATGTAAATTAAGGTGTACAATATGTTGATTTAATACACTATATATTGCAAAATGATTACCAAAGTGATAGATCATTCTTGACAGTTATACTCCAAAATTCTGCTCTTGGGGGCATCTAACTTTTTTTCTTTCTTTCTTTTTTAAACTAGCTTTTGATCTTAAGTTAGTTAGATTTGTATGATTCTGAGTGTTTTGTGGAAAGAGCATGAAGCTTTATAATTATACCACTTTCATTTGAAACCTAATTCTGTTGTTTATTAGCTATGCTATTTTGGGTAAGCTCTGTTTTCCTGTGCTTTAATTTCCTCATTAACTAATGGAATATTAAATGTACCCTCCTAGGCTTGTTGTAAAGACTAACTGAAATAATTATTTACAATTGTTATATGAATGTTACTTTATTATTATGAACAAGGTTTGAGGATAGTGTTGAGAGAGTCAGCAGCACAAATCTCAACGTTGCTGACCTTGGCAGTGGGGCATCTAGCTGAAACAACCTTGAATCTGATGCTTAAGACTTTGAGGAGGGTGGGATGCCATTCTGAATTCTACTGATATCTGTGATGAGAAGACAGAATTATGTAAATATAAGATGCAATAATGGAAGATACTATAATAATGATATGAAATGATTGGGAACCTCTACATTTAATAATGTAAATCCTATCTTCTAAAAAATACTTAATGTCTTTTTTGCCTCTTTCAGCAACAAGGTCCAAAGTCAGATGAAAGTTCTAAGTGTTATAGAAAATAATATTAAGTGATTTAATAAATATAAGTAAAGAATTAATACCTCTTTTTTTTCTTCCTAGTCTTTTGTGCCTGAGTAGCACTTTTAGCAATATTATTAATCTCTATCAAGTTGTGGTATGATTATCAAAATATATTAGATTTCAAAAATTTGTCTCAATTGCTACCTCATTTCTTATCCTATCTAATTAGGAAGCTAAGGCTCAGGTATCCCACAAAATATATAATCAATGTCTTCAACTTTGTTTCTATATCTGGTTCTTCTTTTGGTGTTCTTCTCCATGTTTCTTATGTTGATTTTCCTGTCTTTTCATCCCAGATCCTTCTCTGATGCTCCCAATGATTCCATATGCTTTGACTTTTTTCTCTTGCCCACCTGGATTCTCACGTTGCTGCCCACTGACTTGTGGTAATTGCCTTTCTTCCCTCTGTCTGGGCTCCCTTCTGGTGAGTCCTACAGCTATTTACAGTGACCCTAGATTTCTGTTACTCTGCCCTTTAATTTACTGGTAAGATTCACACAAGTCTTTAAAGTCTTTCGTTAAATTAATTTTACATAATGCTTATTTTAAATAAAATTATGACAATAAGTCTCAAAATAATATGTGAAACTGAAATTTGTATGGTATAGTCGATCGAAGAAAAAATAGATTCAGAATGTACCAAGGAATAGCTTAGAATAAAAATTAAGAAAAAAGTCAGAGATGTAGATTTTCACATTTTCTAATGGCTTAAGTATAGTTAGGTGGCAGAATTTTTTTTCTTTGTTTCTTTGGACTCTAGTGTTCTGTTTAATCTTGTTTATGTTTCTATGAGTGATTACCCTTGTTTGTTTCTATAGCTTAATAGACATAATAATGCTATTTAGATTATGAAATTTCTGGTTTTTTTTTTGCTTTATAATCAACTGTTTTTAATGATAAATAATAAGCTGCATTTGAATTAGCACTTTGTGCATTTGCATAAGGTGTATTAATGCTATTACAATGAACATAGCAGTGTTCTTAAAGTTTTGGGGGTGAAAAAGAAACCTATTGTGAGTTTTGGCATATTAGTAATAAAATCTTAAAATTCCCTAACCTTCTGAGTTTAGTCTTTTATATATATATATTTTTTTCATGGTAGTTTTATGGAGATCCTGGGGTAAATGAGATCAATTTTTCTCTTAACAAGTGGACACAGATATCAATTAGCCTGCTGCCACATAGTAGCAGTCCCTTATATTTCTATTTTATCATTCTCACGAAGGATTTGTGATACTGAAGGCAGATTGTGGCCTTCATTTTGCTCCATTCCTTACCTCTGTAAAGGAGCTTGTACATCCTTTGCAGTGTTATTCCCTATGCAGTTATCTGGAGTGTCTGTCCCTAAAATCCTTTTAGATATTCCTAATGCTATCTTTGGGAGTCCTAGGCATCTTTTTAAGACTGCAGTATAGATGTATTATACACAAGCAAAGTAGGTTTAAGAAAGACCATTTGTAGTTTCTCCTTGAATCTTCTGTTCTCGTCACCTAAAATATATAACTGAAAATGATAGTATAAAATCATTCTTACTGGCTCCCCAAATGGTAACCACAATTTTCTCTTACTAGGTATCAGTTTTCTTAGCTAAGGTTGTGCCAGTCTTGAGTGTTCTGCATTTATAAATATGGTTTAAAAAACATAGCCAGTAGAAAAAGCTCAAGCTCTGTACTTATGTAATGGGTTTCTTGTTGAAATGATTTAACAATCATTTAAGGGAGGGACTTTTCCCTGTGGGCATTGTGCTAGGTACAGGGCATACAATGGTGAATAAAACCACCTTCTTTCTCAAGGATATTGTAGTTCAGTAATGGAGACTGAGAGGTAAATGAACTGCAGTGTAGTTATGTTTAACTTGGCAGATTACTTGATCTTTCTAACCTCAGTTTTCTTGATCCATGACATGAGATTTTCATTAAGATTATTAAAATTGAATGAGATAGTGAATGTAAGGTGCTTGGCTTAGAGCTCAGCATATATATCAAAAAGAACTACAGAAGCATGAGAGTAGTACCATACCCAATCTTGAGGGAACAGCTTGTGGGAGATGTAGGAAAAGCTTCTCAGAGGAGTTGGTGACTGTGATGGAGCTGAATTCTGAATGATGAGGAAGAAGAAGAATGGTTAGAGGTAAAATGGTTGTCTTTTGTTGCTTGTTTTTCCAACTTTGAGCATTAAACTGCATTGCTGCTATGTCAATATATTACATATAATATCTCAAGAACATGAAAAGTAATGTTAAACAGCTCTTTTTAAAAGTGTTACTCTTAATTTTCTTTCAGAGAATTAAAGAGGGCAGCATAATTGACTCAGTTAAAACAATCTGTGTGGGTGATCATATTGAATCCATAAATGGAGAAGATATTGTTGGGTGGCGTCACTTTGATGTTGCTAAGAAGTTAAAGGAGTTGAATAAAGAAGAACTCTTTACCATGAAGTTAATAGAACCTAAGAAGGCATTTGGTAAGTTGGTTTCGTGTGTGTGTGAAATGTTCCCTTCCTCTGTCTTATCTTTCTAGGAGAAATGAGTTACTACAGTGTGGTGCCATGTGCTTTTAGTATATCAGTTATGAACATAAGAACTAATATACAGAACTACTTATAAGGAAAACAACTTCTGAAGGAGAAATAAATCGCCTAGAAGAACATTTTCTAAAAAAGACATTTGGAATTGGGAATCTAATGTCTAGTGACTTTGAATTTGATACGGCTGTTCCAAACTCTAAGAACAGCACATTGTATTGTGTTCATCTTGCTGAGCAGAGAGATTTTTCTTGAGCTCTCTAAACTGTAACAACTGTCGTTGATGGACCTCAACAGCAAAAATTTTAGTTACACATAAAACTGGTATTTAAAACAGTTATCTAGTCTATTTTAAAGACTTCCTTCAATACTTTTCCTCCATTGGCATTTCAAATTGGCAGCATGTGATGATATGAAATACTTTGGTGTGACATCTGTACTTGCTTGGTTTTAGCCATGGCAGCTGTGTTCCAACTCTTGTAAAACCCCCCGGGGCCATCTCATCTACAGGAAAATGTGCCAGCTTCTCTCACTATCCAGCACTATTTTAATAAGCCAAGTGATGGTCTAGTGTTCATCAGTGTTAAAATATCTTCAGAGTCATTCAGGGCCTGCCCTTACTCGTCCGTGACCCCAACCCACTTTATCTTCTTTTCTTTGCTCACAGAACATGAATATTCCTTACAGTTTGCCTCTAGTGGGTCTTTTCTCAGGGCAGTTGATGACAGTGATGGGAAAACACAGTGGGTCTGGAGAATTACATTTCTTCTTCCTTTAGCAAAGCCTAGACATATGGAATTGGAAATTTTTCTCTGCTTCCAAGTGATTCTGTGCCATTTAATAGAAATACAGTGTAAGTTATATTACTTGAGGCAGAGTTCCAAGATGTAAGAAAAGAATGCTTTATGCCAGGGCTGTTCCTGGAGGGATCATTCTAAGAGCTACTGCTATAGATACCGTGGTGCTGCATGATGCATTGCAGCAACTGAAGGAAGGTGGGTCTACACTGGGATTTCTTTTCACAGAGGAAGGTGGGTCTACACTGGGATTTCTATCCAGAAGCTCCTTTGAAGTGGCTTTGTTTGGTAACCAATGTTTCAGGTGGTTTGAAAGAAATATTCTTACTTGATTTAGACTCTTTGTAAATCAAAGTCATTTTCTCAGAGCAACTCAAGGTATATAATTTCCTTTCTGTATTTATCTCTATCACATAATCCTATTTTCTGAACTTAATCTTTTCTTATTTTTCACTGTAGCAGAAAGTTGCTGATACCCCTTAAATTGGATGTTAGGTGGGGTGTTACAGAGGTCATTATATTTAGCTATTACTGCTCTGTGATTAGATTTTATTCTTCAGTTCCTAAGACACATGTAGGTGGTCTGTGTACTTCACTGCCTTATGTGCTTGCCTACCATTGAACCTGCTCTCTGTTGCCTCATATGAATTCCATGGACAGATTTGAGAAGGACACTGGGTAGTATTTTCCTAATGAGGGAAATTTTAGCATACCAAATTCTGGTGGTGCTGTGGTTTAGGATACCTGAAGCAATGAAAGGTTTTTATTTTCTAAGGTTTCTATGGCAGCTTAATGCAACTTAAGTCTGCTGGTCTATATGAGTTTTGCACTTTGTGGGCTGGCCTTGCCTCTGGGCCCCAACCTGGGGACTTTCCCCTGCCCATTCATTGGCCTTTAATTTTGCTGCTTATCTTTTTGCCTCTGGGATAAAGGCAACACTAATTTGTTCTTCATCCTCTGGCTTCATCCCTGTGCGTAGCCCATAGCCATGGAGAAAGTATACATCAGAGGGTATGTCGGAGATCAGGTATGTCCCAGTTCTCTAGGTCCCAGTCTTTATCTTTTGCTCTCTTTCCATCCTTCCTGTGCTTTTCTAGCATTATCACTGATGCATTGATTTAAATTTCATAGTCTTTCATAGTTATCTGACTTTCTGTCATCTAGGATTCCTATCAGGAGAAAGGACCAGTCTAGGTAAGGTAGAATTTTCTCTTCTCTAATTCAGATAGGCTGTCTTGGCTGAGCTTAGTCATTTGGGGGATTTTACCAGAAATGGCTACACACAATATTTTCCTACCATCTTCCTTAAAGAATTAGCAAACAGAAGCATGTGGACTGTGTCATGTAGTTGGTGCTTTGTAATGGCATAACAAAGAGGATATGCACAACTTCTCAGCTATGGATAGTAAATCCTCGCCGCCTATTTCTATTTCCATATTTAGGTCCACCACTAGCCATATCCCACTTCTGGGGGCCATTATATGTGTCAAGAATTTTTGACAGCTAAAGAATAAGCACTATCTAATTTAAGAAACAGGCATATTTTTGAAAAGATTATCAGGCAGGTCTCAGAAACAAAAACAAGGCTGTTGATTAAGCCTTGGGAAGGTCAGGAACCAAGGTTGTTTCAGAGATGTGTGAACCAGGAACCTTTCATGGTACTTGCTTAATTGACTCCTTTCAATTATTTTATGTCATATGTTGCTCCATTCAGGATTCAAATTCCTGGGAGAGAGTGGAGAACTGATTAGGTCACATGCCCACCTTGGTAGTGAGGAAGGCAAGCTGCATGATTGATGGGCCCACCAAAATCACACAGAACGGTGAAGGGGAAGTTTCCTTTTGGGCTGAAAAAGGCAGATGCTCATTTTATCTTTTCTCCTAAGCTGTTACACCTTGTTCTTTAGGCAGAGCAGTGTTAATTTTCTCTTGACTTTGAATCTGTTGCTAGATGTGCATGATGCTGCCAGTCTGAGTGTAGCAGAATAAATCTGGAAGATGGAGGGCATTGTTAGTTGGCTTTAGGTGCCTGGTCTTAAAATTTTATTTTTCTGCTAGGTGTTGGGTGCTGTAAAAATGACTGTTTGGCAATGGACAATCTAGAGATCATGACAGTGTCAAAGCTTCCTTTCAGGGGACTAGTAAAGCCATATTCTTCTTGGTGATGGTCATCAGATTCGGAAGGGGCCACACTCCACAGATATGGATAATACTTCTGAGAAGGTCTTTCATTTATGTATCCCACAAATAGTTTGAAAATCTACTGTGTTTCAGGTACTTTTCTAGTTATAATGTACACTAAAAAAGAAGACAGACTAAGGTCAAGCTCCTGTTTTCTGAAAAGTTCACAATCTAGTAGGAGGCTGTTATGAACTGAATTCTGTCCCTCTAAAGTTAATATGTTGAAGTCCTAATCTCCAGTACTTCAGGATGTGACTGTATTTAGAAATAGGATCTTTAAAGAAGCAATTAAGTTAAAATGAGGTCACAAATGTGGGCCCTAATTGAATATGACTGATATAAGAAGAGAAAACTTGGACATGGAGACATATAGAGGGAGAAAACCAAGTAAGCATGAGGACAGCCATCTGTAAGCAAAGGAGAGAAGCTTCAGAAGAAAGCAACCCTGGTGACAGCTTGATGTCGGACTTCTAGCCTCTAGAACTATAAGAAAATACACTTCTGTTGTTTAAGCCAGGTATTGCTTTGTCATGGCAGCCCTAGGAAAGTAATACAGAGGCCGAAAAGAAAAAAAAAAGAAAGAAAGAAAATACAGTGCAATTTCTTTGATTGTGGCAGTATCTTCTTGGGCTCCCTAACAATGTGGAAGGTATAGGTCAAGTATCTTAGTCCTCTGGCCTTGAGCAGATGGCAAGAAGATACTGGTATGTTTTTATTCAACAGATGTTTGAGTAATTAGAATATTTCGGTTTCTGGTGCTAGTTGTTTGGATAATAGTCTCTATTTATCACGAGCCTAATGTATGTATCCCATTATCACACTACATACTTAGTATATCCATGAATAAGATCCAGCTTTTGCCTTCAAGAAGTGCATGTCTAGTGGGAAGAGATGAGTATAAAAAGAAATGAATTCAATTAAGGGTGTGAGAGGTACTGAAACTTATTGGAGGTTTAAAAGTGGGAGACATCAAGTCTACCTAAAAAATTTAGGAAAAGCTTCCTGGAAAAGGTATTTAAGCTGATCTTAAAAGAAGCTTGTTCAGTGAACAAATTGGAAAAGGCTGTCCTAGGGAGTAGGGACAGAATAAGCAAAGGTGCAGGGGTATGGAGCAGTATCATATATCTGGGAATAGGATATATGTCATTGTGATTGGAATAGAAGTTATAGATGGTGGTGTGGCAAGAAATGAAGCTCAAGAGTCCATAAAAACCAAATTATCAAGGGTCTTCTTATGAAGATAAAGAGTGGACAACGGAGAATGAATGAAGGGGTTTTAGCAGGGGAGTAACATGATGACACCTGGATTTTAGAAAGATATTTTGCAGGTTGTGTCGAATGGAGGGGTAGGTTATGAGACAGAGGTTAGGAAATCCATAAAGATTCTGTTGTTTGTTGAGGGGAGAGAGGAAATCCTGAATTAGGGCAGTACCAGTAGGCATGGAGATAAGAAATGGTTCTGAGGAACAGAGAGTGGTGTGTTGGAGCCATTTGTACACATCCCTTCCTAACTGCATGTTCAGCGACATCAATTTGGTTGCTTGAAATTGGCTATGGTAGGGTATTTGCATCACAGAAATAGGCAAGTGCCTTAGGTCGGGGCTTTCTTTTCTTTTTTTTTAGCCAGAAGAGCTTATTGTTAAATGTTTATTACCTGCATACCACTGAATATTAAGAAGGTAATGTGCTGGCTGGAAAATTGCTGCTTGGCTATCGCCCATGGGAACATAACACTCTTAACAATAAGCTTTCTGCTTCTGTACTCCCACTTGCACAACTGATCTGTAGGTTGACAGTTAGTAAATAGAAGAAATAGACTTTTGTGTTCAGACAGAATGAAGAATGGGGTTTAGGGCTTAAAAACCCTGTACCTCTACATTTTGGTGCTGCTTAATATGGGGTCTGCATACCCCTGGCAGACCCAGCTGGCTGAATAAAGAGTGTGTTTCTATAACTCACTAGTTGCTGGTGGTCCATGTGTCTATCGGGGGCTGGTGGCTACAATAGTAACCTGTTGGATATAGAGGTAAATGAAAAGAAATTGCAAATGGTGACCCACAGATTAGTGGCTTGAGTGAGGTGATAGAGAAGAGATTGGGCTTATAGTACAATTTTGAACCTTGAGTTTGAAATCTGTAGGACAGTTCACTTGGGAATATGTAAGAGGTAGATGTGTATTGAGAATTAGGGCCAAGGGTATGAGAATTATGAATACAGTTAAGTACCACGTAATGACAGGGACACATTCTGAGAAATGTGTCATTAGATGATTTTGTTACCGAAGAGTGGGGATCCTTTCCCAGCATGTTGTCCAGGTTCTTGATGTCTCAAAAAAAGAGTTGAGCAAGACACTAAAATACAGCAGAAAAGAAAAGCTTTATTAGAAGAGAGAGTACACTTCCAGACGTGGAAGCAAGCCTGAGCAAGAGAAGCATGGCTCAAAGGCCTGGTAACAAAGCCTTTGGGGTTTTTATCCCTATTTGCTGTGTATGGGTGGTTACTTTTCTTAGAGGAGTGGGTTTCCTTGATTGACAACTAACATTGACAGGACTCAGTGATTCATCACTTGCTTTCTGTGCTGTTAGTTCCCAGAATTGTCTGTTATAATGTTATTAATGAACTTCTGGGCGTATGCATTATGCTATAATGAGGCTTAGGTAAATTGGGGTCTTCATTGCGCAGGAGCAAGTAACCGGCTGAAACTAGTACCCAATTTTCTGCTCACTTGTTTTTTTTCTATGAGTTGCTTTTAGCCCCAAAATGCCTTTTGGCTTGCTTAGTGGGCATACTAGGGTGGACCCTTTCTAGAATAGGATGACCTCAGTGTCTTTGCAGGCAGACCTGAAACCCCCTAACTGACTTCCTGCCTAACTCTTTTCTAAGAGCCATGAACCTCCTTATTATTAGTATGGACGTTGAGATGAGAGGTCTCTTCTGTATTTACTTCCTGCTGAGGAGGATCGTAGTGCAGTTTCATGGAGCTCTTTCCCTTTCTGCCTTAGTCAGGGTGTGGTCTTTGGTTTCCTTCTGAAGTGCTGCCTCAGTCTCTAAACAAAGAAAAGAAGATATGAACTTGTTATTAAAATTAATGGGAAATTCTATATCTATTAATTTTCTATTATTGATTTGCCTATTAAGTGAGTAAAGGGAAACAGGCGTGGTTAATATATTTCTTAGAGGTAAAAAAGACCTCTCCGACTCTAAGGGCCCTGTCTGGCCTAACGCCTTATCTGCTTACAATGGGCCAATGACCCTTATAAATAAACAGGGGATCTGAGTCACCAGTTTCAGGTCAGTTAACAGGATTTGAGGGAGAGGGCCTTTTTCCCAAAGAAAGGAGAAAAAAAACTAGGCTTACTAAAAAGTTTAAAAACTCTGCAAGAGATGTCCTATTTCATTTCCTGATAAAAGATTAAGAATTTTACAAGTGATATTCCGTATCAACTTCATAGTTGTGCAAACATCAGAGCACACTTATACAAAACTAGATGGTATATCCTATTTCACACTGAGGCTATATAGCCTATTGCTGCTCTATAGGGGAGGAAACATAATTTTTTGTCTGCCCTTCTGGGTTCTTGGCTGAGACTTCCCTGTTATAAAAGACAGATTCACAGGAGAAAGAAATAAACAAAAGTTTAATAACATTTATACCTCCTGTATACCAAGACCCAGGAAAACTGAGTAACTTGCCAAAATGGCTGAAGTCACTGCCTTAAATACCATCTTCAGCTCAAGACTGAGGAATATGTTGGGAGTCTGGAGAGTTCCTTATGGGAGGTTATGGTAGGTGACAGGGAAAAGCTCTGTAAACAAGGATAAGGTTATGCAGATTTAAGTCCTCTGATTGTCTCCTGTATTGATAAGAGTTTCTAGAGATAAGGTCACACAGTCTCCCCCATTGTGTTACTGCTTTGGGGCGCCCTTACAAATGAAGATTTGCCTTACAAATGTAAATGTCTTTTACAAAGGGTAACTTTTATTGGTTTTCAGAGCTTCTCCCAGATCTGCTGTTCCTTAAAATTAACCAGCCTAAAATAATCCTTATGCCAAATAGACATATTTTGGGGTGACTAATTCTGAACCCTTACAGCACCTACTCTATAACCTTGTACAGCCTGTTACTGTAGTGAATTCTGTAGGCAGCTGTAACACAATGGTATTTGTGTAATGTGTTCTGTTACAATGTTAGGATGGATATGGTATTACTAGGTGATACCATATATGACTGCCATCATATATGTAGTCCATCACTTACTTAAAAGTTGTTAAGTGGAGCATGAATGTAATGTGAAGCCATGGAAGTAGACCTAGGTACTCAGAATAATAAGAGAAAGTGACCAGAAACAGAGCTGTGGGGGAACCCCAGCATTTTAAGGGGTAGAAAGAGGAGTCGGAAGAGTAAGGGATGGTCAGACATGGAGGAAGATAGTTTATGGGAGGCCTTTCCTCAAGCACTTAAGAACAAGTCACTTGTCCATAGAGCAGATGTTCCATTACAGCTTTCCTAAATTGGCTGTGGGCCTCTGAGGGGGAGGAATAAAGGCCAGTATAATACATACTCTCAGAATCTGCTGTGCTGGTTTTTTAAGTCACTTCTTTTCTCCCCCAACCAGTGTGTTTGGAACACAAAGTGAAATAGAATTGAAAATTTCATAATGCTTTGTGCCTAGTAAGGGGAAGAATTGTTTTAGTTATGTTGTTTCAGTGTACATAGATGTGTTTCAGTTAATAATATTTGTGTATATTTATGTATATGTATTTGTGTATATTTGTGGTTCATGATATAATGTATATGTTTCTCAGTGAGTGTCAGAACAAAAAAACATTTGAGAGACACTGGTTTAAATGACTCTGGTGTTGCAAGTTTGTAGTTTAATGGGAAATCTTACCCTACCTAATGGAGTCTCTCCTGGTCAGTTGCTTTCTGATCCAAATTTTCCTTCTTCTAGCCATGAAGTTGATGGCAGCCTTCCCAGTCCTTATCAAGTATCCCTTGGAATGTCTCTAGTGGTATTTTCTTTTTCTTTCTTTCTTTCTTTTTTTTTTTTTTTTTTAGGGCATGGCTCACTTCCTTTCCTCTTGCCAATGAAAAGGAACAAGTCTCCACAATGAGCTCAACCCTGCAGAGTTTGCCCTGTAAACCTAGATTTTCCCAAGGCTATGAAAATTCCATTTAACTGGCTGTGGGACCAGACTAATTCAACTGGTTTGGTTTCCCTTAAAGCCTTTTAATTGTAGAAAAATAAATATTTGAGGCTTTTGATTTATTTTTACTTAGAGGAGTCTTTACTTGATTTATCCTGGAGAGTTTCTTTCATTAGTAATTGTTGCCCTTTATGGAAAGAGGTTTGTGGGAGGAGGCCTAAAATGTTTCTCTAAAGTGTTTTAAAAATCAGGGAGTTGAAAGAAAGTTTACGTCCCAAACCACTGATAGTCTTTATTTTGGGTTAGATTTTGTAACAGATCTCTGGACTATATCTGCTGTTAGAGGCTTCATTTCTGTGCTATGTGTCCATCAGAATAGGATGTTCAGTATGCGAGGTACGTCTGAGTCCTTTGAGTCATTCAGAGTTAGAAAAGTCGGACCTCATCTTTGTGATTCAGCTTAACTGATATACTCATTTTCAAATACTAAGTCTATTCGATTTTTGAAGAGAAACTTTGGCTTTTAAGTTTTATATGACATTTTAGACATTTCAGACATTTAAAAAATACACTCATGCTGTTTCTAGTGAAAAATTTAAGCAACAAATGCTTTTGGTACTTTTTCATATATACTGTATTTTACCAAATATCTTGGGGAATAGGAAAAAAGTTACAGAAGAGACAACAAAAGTGCAAGTAGTTAAGTATATAGACTCTGCCACATAGAGGCCGGATGATGATATGATTGGGTGAATTACTTAATCTTTCAGTGCTTTGGTTTCCTCACACGTAAAACTGGAGGTGATGATAGTATCTAGCACATTGGGTCACTGTGAGTTTTAAATGATTAAACATCTGAAAAAAGTCATTCAGTCCTTGGTACACAGTAAGTCTTCAATAAAAACTAGATGCTATTATTACTGTTATTATGAAGATGCGACCTTTTCTTTAAGGAGTAATTTTAGAAACAAGATGAAGTCACATGAAACAGGAAGAACAATGTGGGTGAGATGGTGATTAGCAAGTATTCATTGAGAATTCTGTCACTCTTCCAGATCCTGGGACAGATGGTAATATCACATCTCATATCAAATAATGGCATATATCAGTGTATCATAGTCATAGCTGCTACTCACTTTTATAAGTACTTGCTAAGTAGAAAATCATTTAATCCTTACAACCATCCTAAAAGGTTAAGCAATTTGTTTTGGAGCTAGTTAGTGGGTGACGGAGGCAGGCTTATAACCCAAGCAGTGAGTCTCTGTTACAACTGTTATGTTGTCAGCATGTTTATTGTTCTCAAGGAGCTTACAATTTACGTAAAGAAGTAGATAATTAAGAGTAAAGTAATTTTATTAATAGCAGTAATAACTACTTTTTATTGACTACTTATTAGAAGCAATACTGTATTGTGGTCAAGAGCACAGACAATGATCCAAACTGCTTGGGTTTAGTTCCTGTCTCTACTGCTTATTATCAATGTGATCTTAGACCAGTTACTTCCTCTATGCCTGTTTACTTATCCATAGAGTATTGTGATGATTAAATGAGTTAATGTATGCAAAGTACTTAGAATAGCGATTGGCACTTAGTGCTACATAAATGTTAGTCATTGCTATTAGGACTGCTACTATTAGGGCCTGAGCTAATCCTCATGCCATTCCTATGATGGTTTTTCTCAATAAGTAAACTGAGGCTTTGGTCAGTTAAATACCTCACTGAGGTCACTCAGTGGTGGGTGGGAGGTGCAAGGATAATACTCTAGTCCTGCTTGCTTTCCAGGCTTGTGCTCTTAACATTATGTGTTACTTCCTCTTTAGAACTATGATATGAATTCCACAGACTGGAATTCATCTGAGACCTGACCTGTTCATGACTGGGAGGCGTCCTAAGGCTTAGAGAGTGATGGTGGTTGGGAGAAGTGGTGAGATGGGGAAGAACTTCTCCAAAGAGAAAGCCACAGACAGGTGGTTTTGGCAGGTCCCACTTGTGTCAGGGACCAGTGTGCCATTCCCATGTAACTTCTCTTGAGAGGTGACAGGATTCCTGAGAGAATCGCATAGGGATATTAGAGCTTTAAGAGCTGCTGCTGCCTTATTATCTGAGGTGAAAAACTCCCGGTGACCTGGGCTTGGTCACACTGACTTGGACATAGAGCTTCAGGGTAGGGTTTGTGTTAAATTGTGCATAACATCAGTCCTCTGGATCCTGAGAGGGGACAGAGAGACTTCTAAAGCAAAATCAAGACTCAATTTCTCACCAAACTTGTGGAGCAGGAAGCTTAAAGTTAGATTTAATCCAACATTTCTTTTTTTCCAGAATTGTGGAGTAAAATTTAAATCTGCAGAACTTTAAATGGGTGCTCAGAGAAGGGAAAGATATGAGTAGGCTGGACTAGGTTAAATGATTCCTAGAGCTCACACTTGAACTTGGCCTTGGAGGATAAGGAAAGTATAGATACGGAAGGAGGATTTTTTTGCAGAAAGTGTTCAGGACAGTGAAGAAAGAACCTAGACTTGGAGAGACTGTGCAAATCAAGCTGCAAAGCAGTTCCAGGCCATATTAAGAGGAGCTCTGAAAACTAGATGGGGGACCTGAGCTTAGAGGGCAGTAGGGAATCATTTAGGTATTAGAGCTGAAGAGTGACTTACGAAATAGAATTTGGGGAATTAAGACCGGAAGAACAGTGTAGCTATATTAGAGGAGAAACCATGTAAGAGACTGCTGCAGCAGTTCTGGAGTAAATGAGAAGTGCTGGGATTAGGGGCAGCAGTGGGAATTTGAAGGAAAGGAAAAAGCCCGAATAATACTGCAAAGGCAGAAATAGAAGTAGGAGATGGATTGCTGTTTAGCTAAGGGGAGAGGAGAGGTTCAAAAGAAGCAAATGTGACTCCCAAGATTTCTATCCTCAGAGCCTGTGATAAAAGTGATAATTGGAAATGAAGCAGTCGTGATGTAGAAATAAATAATTTGAAAGGAGAAGTCAGGGAGAGAAGTTCAGTTTCAGATGTTTAGCATTTTATCTGACAGTGGCACTCTTTCATGTATTTTTTGGCAAAGGTTTAAAGTGTTTACAGTGATAAACGTGCCACTTAATCATCTTTTTATGTCATAAAGTGTGTTCTGCCTTTCTTACATTTAGCTAGACATGGATTTGGCATTTATCACAAAGATACTGTGGGAGAAGATAAATGAAGAGCTAAGTTCTTTTGCAGGGTGTGGCAGATGTGTTAGGTGAATGCTGAATGTAACTGATAAAAGTGTGTGTT
Source organism: Macroglossus sobrinus (assembly GCA_004027375.1). NCBI lineage: Eukaryota > Metazoa > Chordata > Mammalia > Chiroptera > Pteropodidae > Macroglossus > Macroglossus sobrinus. The sequence goes on along the minus strand of PVKZ01000655.1, from coordinate 21,371 downwards.
CAGTATAAAAATCCAGCTGGATAAACACCTAGGCAAATAAATATACACTCTTTTCTACTGTGGTTATTGTCTATGTAAGTAAGTTCAAACTTGTAAAGAATTTTTATAAAAATTTATTTGAGCCAAACAGAGGATACTCCTGAAAGCAAGATCTCAACAGACTGAGAAAAATGCTTCTCAGCATGGCTGCTTGCAGCTTTTTGCATGCATTTGGAATTAAGGAGGGAACATAAGGAAGATTACATGAAGGTGGGGGGATGCAAAGTAGTGCTTGGATTACAGGATAGTTAACAAAATCACATGGTGCTCTCGTGAGGGTAGTTTTAATTCCCAGGGGTCTGAAAAGAGGCCTTTTAAAGGTATGTTAACCTAGATGCACAGAAACAATGGACAAGAAGTCTAAAGACTTCTTTTTATCTTTAAGCAAAGATAAATCTTTTACTTAAAAGTTATATGCCTAGAACATGACTACCCTTTTAGGAATTTATGATCAGATCACTGTGAGATCACTTTCCATTGAACCCATTTTTATATACATTGTGAACTCAAAAGAAAAGTTTCTCAGATATTCTGTGGGTAGAAAGTTTCAAATGAATCATTCCCAAGAGGGATTACAGGCCTTGTGAACTGAGTCACCCAGTTGGGATGGACTCTAAAACATAAACTCTCCATTCCTTGCTTCTGGAGTTTCTCAGCTCATGGAGTGCAATGCTTTTCCTTTCTCTTCACTTTTCCCACTTAGCCTTAGTGTCTTAATCCTGGGTGGTTGGGTCTCTGCTTGGACATCATTTTCTCCAGGAAGTTTTAGGCTCCTAAGAATGAAGCATGAATGGCCGCTCGGACCTTTGATTTCATCTCTCCCTATAGATTAATAAATTGATGTGATGACATCTGTTCTTTGTGAATTTGGTTAGTGTGAATCAATCCCTGGGATTCAGGTCATCTGGGAACACTAAGAAAAAAAAGAAAAGAAAAGCATTTCTGCACCTGTGATGCTGAGGCTTGTTGGTATATATGTCCCACAAAGTCCTGCCATTGGCAGGACTGAGTTGCCATTGGCCACTGTTTTGATGTTTCTCTTGGTGCTTTGTAACTCCAAGGATGGAATTATGGAAATGGATTAGGAAATATGGAAATGAATTTGGAGAGGAAGCTTAGTTCATCCTACATGGGTAGTTAGGGGGAGGGGGCTATATGTCTCCTTTTCTGGGATGGAATGGTGATATGTCTGGTTGTTTGCCCACATGCTGTCTTGTAACTCTCATAGGGGATTTTTTTGGCTGGAGAGGGGGTCATTCAATGACATGGATGCCAGAGGGCCTTCATAGCCAAGTGCTCCCATGAGGGGCTTAAACTTGGCTACTTTGTACAATCTGTGTGGAGCCATGGGAAGGTCATCTGTTGTTTCTGTCCTTCTGTAATTAAAATTGAAGGGGGGAAATCATAGTTTTATAAAAGAGATACAATAGAACTAAAAAAGAGATCTTTGTATTTGAAGTGACAATTTTCTGATCATTTGAAGAGGGACCTTTGCAAGTTTTTTGTTCTGAGAGAGAAAACCACTGCAAATGGTTTTGGTAGGGAGGCCGTGGGAAGAGCAGATATCTCTTCAGGCTGAAAGGGATCAGCAGAAGCAGATGTGGCAGCAGCACTCTCTAACATGAGCGAGGCCAATGGGCTCAGCACCTTTCATACACTAGCCCTTCGGACGCTTAAAACTATACCATGTGCAGGTTTGTTCTTATTTTACAGATAAGGACTTATTCTTTAAGTTCACACAATTTGTAAGTGGAGGAGCTGGGTTTTAACTCAAGTTGATTCTCAAGTTCATGTCTGAGCAACTGTTGGGTTTAAGTTGTGTTCATCTGTGCCCACCTCTCATTGAGATTATGGCTCTGCCCCTGCTATGAATGCTATGATCTGTACTCCAGCCTAACTAGGGTCCTTGTGAGACTAAAACAAGATCTTATTCCATGCAGAAGTGAGAGAATGCCTAGCCTCCCCACTGTGTCATCCTGTGTGATTTGGGGGATCTAAGTGCTATTGCATGTGCTAAAACAGAGCGTTGGCTTCTGTCAGCCCCTCTTTTTTCCTTAAGGTTCAAGGTATGAGTAGTGACAGACATCTTTCTGCCTTCTCCATTTTTCCATCTCTCCACCTGACCTTTATGATATAGTAAAGACTGTGGGTTGATCTATTGAAAAATGCCAATTGAAATGGAGTATTATTAAAAGAATAGTACAAGTACGTGTAAACATTTAAAACTTACAAATGTACGTTCTTTTACCACTCTTTTGATGTAAAATATCCTTTCTTTGAGTAGAGGACACAAATTGAAGTTCTGTTGTCTTTCTTATGTAATCACAACCTCAATATGTATCTATGGGTTCTCTTTTATTTTTGAAAATCAGATATGTGAAATGTTTAAAAATATTTTTTCTAATCTCTTATTGTCATCTTGCCCATACCTAAAATGTTTTTTTCCAACTTACTCTTATGGAGTCTTTCCAAAGCAGCTACCCTAGTTTTCCTAGCAATAATAACTCCAAGTTTCACACTCATCAGCTCATAATTTTTAAATTAAATTACATGATTGGAGTAACAGATACATTCGCCACAAAAGGGTTTGGTAATAAACATAACTGCTTCTTGATGACTGTGGGAGCAGCTGTGTGACCACAAGCTGTGAGTGACCTGTGCCCTAAGTGACCTACAGTCGGCTGGTAGTCACTGTGCTTCACAGGAGTGAAGAACCCTGGGGGATCTAATGAATCCTGCTGGCTGCAGGCCGATTACTAGTGTCTTCTGTTTGAACTACATCCCTCTCATCATTCAGCCCCGAGAGAGGTCTCATGCAGATCCATTCATGAGAAGTGAAGTGACTGATTTAGGGCTTGGCCTGGTTAGACATGCTCAGACAGGCTAGCATCCTGAAAGTAGGCCAGACCGAAATATTCACAATCTTAAAAAACAAAACAAAACAAAACCCAAAAAACAATTCTAGAACTTGTTTTTTTTCCCTGTGGGTAAACAGAACTGCCTATTTTTGACTTGGTTGATTTATATCACCGGATCATAGAGAAAGGTAGCTTCTGTTTCCTTAGTAGTGAAAACTGCCTTTTTGAAGGCCTCAAAGCCAGAACTTAAAATTTAACTTTTGCTTTGGTGCCACCAAGTGGTTAGTTGTGAGAGACTACTCTCCAGGAGAAGAAGGCTTGAGAAACACTGATTAAAAGTCTGGATTGACTAGGCAGAGCACAGAAGATTTTCAGGAGAGTGAAACTATTTTGTATGCCATTACATGGTGGACACATGTCACTATTTGTTCAGACTTAGAGAACGTACACCATCAAGAGTGGACCCCAATGTAAACCGTGGACTCTGGGTTATAGAGATGTGTCTGGGTTATAGTGTAGGTTCTGTGCTGCTGCAGTGGGGATGTTGGCAGTGGGGCAGTCTGTATGTATGTGGGGGTGGGGGGTGTACGGGAACTCTCTGTGCTTTCTGTTCAGTTTTGCTGTGAACCTACAACTGCTTTCAAAATAAAGCTTATTAAGAAAATTAATTTCATTCTAACTCATGTTCCCTTTGAACTACTGGTGTTATAGGTTAAGGGCGAGATAAGATAGAGACATCCTCTAGGGAGGCTGACTGACTTCTCAAGCACAGATGACAATCCCCTCATGAAGTTGTCACATTCCAGAGCCCAAGTCCTTAGCTTTGTAAATCCCAGAGACCTTTTAGTTTTTTCAGTGTTTCCAGAGCTGTTCAATTTCTTAGGGTTATATCTTGCTCACCAAACTTACAAGAGACTTATTGCTAAGTCAGAATGTCAGTGTTTCATCTTTACCGTTAGAAATGTATGTGAAGTGGTGAATGAGCAGTTCATCTCCCACCTCACAGGAAATTATTATGGGAGGGCAAATTATATTGAATAAGTCTCTTGGTGAAATCGCAGTGGGGTGTGTGTGTGTGTGTGTGTGTGTGGGTGGTAAGGAGAGTAGGGGCACATAAGATTGTTTATCCCGAAGGTTGCTGCCATCAAGCTGACAGTGTCTTGACCATTTTAGGTTTATACATGACTCCACTGAGAATATTAACATTGCTGAGTGGTATAGAATCCTGAACAGTACAGATGGCAGACTGACCTCATCTGTTTCTTTGGGCACTCTTTTGGAAAGTCTATGCTGAGCACCTTGCTTGTGTTGCTCCATTCTTTTCGGATGTGGCACAGTGTCACTGGCAAGGCCAACATTGTAGGCTTGCTGATGCAACTCTGGTCTCCTGAGAATCTGGTCACCATGATTAGCATTAGCGTCATCAGCCACCATTTATAGGTTTTTGCTTGGGGGATCTGGTCTACTTATGATAATTCTAAATAAGTTCATTCTCAGAGGAAAACATGGTTTTTGTTTTTGGTGATTCTGTCCCTGAATGCTGGTTAAAATTACTATGTAAAATCCTTAATCACTTGGGAGTAGATTTCCCATAGCAAGACAGTACTTGCTAAAGATGGAAATTATTCTAGGTTCAGAGTCAGTAAGAATATGTTCATGCCAGCTACTTGATGCCTGTGTCTTGAGACCTTATTATCTCTTTATTTACCAGTCTGTCCTGTGATTCCTTTGTGGAACTCAGTGCAGCATTCTCCACCCCCTCCTCTGTCCTTATCCCAAACTGCTGCCACATAGAGACCTCACTCAAGGAGACGTGGGGGATATTTGCAAAAGTTATAAATTGGTGGCCTGCAGTTGGAATCTGATCCACAGATCTCTTTTATTTTTGACAAAATGTTGTTTTCAAAACTTTGACTCAGTTGCCAAAGTTTTAAAATAAGGAGATTCGTAAAAAACTCTGAGTATCCAGTTTCTTTGCAAAAATCTTGCTGTGCAGGGCCTATGTTCACATAGGGCAATAAGTTATTGGAGTGTCCTAGTAAGGACACACCCCTTCCAGTTATCTTCAGTCCCTTCCCTACCCTTTCACTCACTTATGTTACTGCTTGGTATTGAGAGTGCAGTTGACTCTAGGTGCATTTGAAAAACAAATATAAAACACAGAACAGGTGTAAGGAAAGTCCACAGTGACTTTCTGTGGACTTCTGCTTCATGGTCTCTTGCTTGCCTCCTGAAAGCAATTCCTTTCTTGGAAACTATTCCCAGCTTCTTTTACTTTAGAATCCTGCTTCTCTTAGTGTGCCACCTCTGAATTTATTTCTTATGCTTCCAAGAGATGTGATAGTGCAGTGTCGTTGAGGAAAGCACACAGATTTGAATCCCAGCTCTTCTCCTTAGTTCCGTTTCTTTTTCTGTAGAACAGAAAAATCCCATTTAATACTCATATCAATCTATGAGGCTGTAGCTTGCCTCATAGATTGATGAGTATTAAATGGGATTTTGTATGTGAAGCATCAAGCAGAATGTAGGTTCTCAAGTGTCTCCGTCCCTCTCTTTTGTCAAGACATGACTTCTCCTTCTTCGTGACCTTGATGAAGTCTAGCTAAATTTCTGTCTCTGCTGTCCTGCCACATACACCTCTTTATCCTTAAAATAAAGCTGACTGTTTTGTTTTTTATTCCTTATAACTTTATTTTTTCCATCTATACAGTTTCAACTATCTCCCTCCCTCTCTCCTTCTTCTGCCCTCTCTTTCTCTCCCTCTCTCCCTCTCCCTCTCCCCTTCCCCTCCCCTCCCCTCTCCTCCCTTTCAGACCTCTCATAGATTCCCCCATATGAGAATAAGAAATGACAAGTGAATTTGTTTTAGGAAATTCTATAAGAAGGCATACTTTTTTTTTTTTTATCAAATCTATATAATAATTGTACATAGTTTTGTGATGGAAACGACATTAACTTTTACAGCAGTCTGATGGAACTCTTTCTGAATTTATATACCTTTCCCCACCCACTGTATATTTATAGAAATAGAGCCAAGGTCAAAAGCTGGAAATTCAAGAGGAAAAACTGGTACTGGAAGGGAGACACTTCGCCTGAGATCAAAGGGTCCTGCCACCGTGGAAGAAGTGGTATGTGATATTCATTTAGTCCCTGTTCTGCTTGGACATATATGGGCATTTATGTTTATTAGCTAGAAATAAAAGTAATATCATGAGGTTAAATAAAATGTCATACATTTTAATTAAAGCATGAGCTTTAATTCATTGTTTACTTAAACAACATGAAAATTATGAAAGGAATTAAGAAGGAAATATAGAAACTAAGTTTATGAGAAGAGATTGTGATCTATAGCATTCCTCAGCTACCTGTAGACAACTTTTTGTAGAGTTTGGAGACATCTGGACTGAATAAAAAATGTAGATATCAATCAAAGCTCTGAAAGCCAACAGGAAGTCTCAGAGCCACCAGTAGGTGTAAACATACTTAAGATTTTGATAATGAAAGACGATACGTATGAACTCCAGTCTTTTTAGTCACCATTGCCTCTTCCCTTTTGTGTCCCATTTTCCTTCCACCAGCCAATTCTGGTGGATCTACCTCCACCACAGAGCAGAATCCAACAACTCACCACCTCTTCTCTCTGGACCAAGGCACCAACATCTTATCTTGAACACTGCAGTCACTTTCTAGTCAGTCTTTTTGCATTTACCTTGGCCCCTCTTTTTCACTACACTGAGCACAGCATCCAGAATTATTTCAAGATGCAAGTGAGATTATGTTACTTTTCTGTTCAAAACCCTCCAGTAGCTTTCCAAGTCACTCAGAATACATGTAGAAGTCCTCAGAGTGACCAGTGTGATCTGACTGCATTCTTCTCTGATCTCATTCTCTACCACTCTCCTCCTGGCTCCCTCTGCTTCAGCCACGTGGGTCTCCTTACTATTTCCAAATACTCCAGATGTATTTCACCTCAGGGTCTTTGTACTACTCTTTCCTCTACATGAATACTTTGCCCATTTCTGGGCATGGCTCACTCTCTTGCCTTCTTCAGGTTTCTGTCCACAGATCACTTTATTTAAAAGGCTGCCTCTGAGTGTCCTGCATAAATACCAATTCCCACCGCCCCTCCCTCTGCTCAGTCTTCCTTGCCCTTAATTTTCTTCAAAGCGCTAAATATAATAGGCCTCATTATATCTTTGTTTCCTTTTTGTCTGTTGTCTATCTCCTTTGCTCACCTGTCTCGCTCACTGTGATATTCCTAGCACCTGACATATCAAATGAGTTCAAATGCTGAATTAATGCATTAATAAATGATTCACTTAAACTTGAGGAGAGTAAGGGTTTCACTGAATGATTACATCAATATTTGAGGGCAAAATACCAGAAGCAGGAGAGACAATGAAGGAAAGAAGGGTAGAAGAAGAGGATAGTAGGGGTTAGAGGCTGCAGTGGTAAGGATTTGAAGTGGAAAGTGGCAAGTCAGGACCACTCACAGCTCACAACAGTGAAGACAACGGTGATGAAGTCACCTCGTAGGCAGAGGGGAGATCAAGCAGGCGTCTGAGGCCAGGGAGCTTCTGCAGGTGGGGCACAGGCACCAGGCCTGTCTAGTCCCCCAGTGTGTGCACATTGTCCTAGGAGTCCCCATATGTTTGAATAGCAAGAGTGAGATAGGTAAACAGGTAGGAGGCTCTTTTCAGAGTGGGATCCCAGAGCTTATCCTGTGACCTTGATCAAAGTCAGTCATGGGGTAGTTTGATGGAGCAGACACTTAAGGAACCGTGAGGCCAAGATTTGAGACTCCCAGGATGTTGTCAGTTTTAAGGAATCTAGAGTCTGGTGCCTTAGTCCTAGGTGAATGAAAGGATCGATTTGGAGACAAAGGGCAATGAAGAGACTTGGGAGAGTTGAAAGCATTCTGAAAGTGAGAGATGATGAGGGATGTAAAAAAATCCAGGCCAGTGACCTCTGGTCATTCTGAGTCTTTACTTTTCCTGTGCCTAGCAGACTTCCAGGCATACTGCTGAAGGCTAGTAAATGTTTATTGAATGAATGAACAAACCTCAGTGGAAGAATGGAATGTATAAGAGAATGAAAGGACAGTGGGAGGGAACGGCAATGAGGAGCTAGGGAAAGGAAGCTGTGAGGATAAAAGGAAAGATCTTAAAACTGATTGCAAAAGAAGCAGGTGGCAGGAAAACTCCATGGCACTTCAGGAAGAGGGCCATCTAATAGTTAATATAGCTACTAAATATTTTTTGAGCACCTGCTATGTATATAAGCTGCTGGAATGAAAAGAGTAGCTGAAGATCTATCTGTGGAGATAGGAAAGATTCAAGATAAACATCTAAAACTTCATTCCTATTCACATAGCCTCTTTCATTAAATAGGGCAACTAAAATAGATCATAATGAAAGTAAAAGCTCATTTGGTGCTAATATTAAATTTGATACAAATGACTTGCAACCTCTTTCAAACACCAAAGGATTCATAGATTTGAAACAAATCATCCCCCCATAGACTAGCACAAATTCTGAAAACTGTGAAAGACGCTCCACCGGCATACCTCACAATTCATTCAATATGTGTTTATTTGGACAGGCACAATCCAGGTGCTGGTAACACAAAGATGACTAAAGACCTGTTTTTCCTCTAAAAGGAGAGAGGCATGAGAAGAAGCTATTACAAACCAGGAGGATAGGGTTACTGTCACAAAGGAGGGACTGATCAACTGCTGTCAGGGATGGGAAAAGGGAAAGTCATGGAGAGTTCCCTCCAGAAGGAATGACTGAGTTGGTTAAAGATGGGGAGAAGAGTGTTCTCAACATGGAACAGTGATGGGCTTGGCCACCTTTTAAGTATCCATGAAATTAGAGTGTGAGTGCTGGAGATACCTGGTGGGGGAGGTGATGAGGCTGGAGATACAGGCCTGGGTCAGGATGTGATGGGCCTGTGGTTAATTTAAGAACTGTGAAGGGAGTAGCACCATCAGTTTTGTGTTTTAGAAAAATCCCTTGGTCCTGGGGGATGGCTTGTTGAGCAGGATGAATTTGAGGGGGTGAAGACTGTAGGCAGCTAGACAAATTAGGAAACTTCTGCAAATAACAAAAGATGAGGGAATATTATTCAGTCATAAAAAAAGAGGAAATTCTGCCATTTGTGACAGCATGAATGAAACTTGAGGACATTGTGCTAAGTGAAATAAGTCACACAGAGAAGGACAAATACTGTATAATCTCACTTATATGTGGAATCTAAAGAAAAAACAAAACAAACCCAAACTCATAGATACATAGAACAGATTGATGGTTGCTAGAGGTGGGGGTGGGGGAATGGGCAAAATGGGTACAGGTGGTCAAAAGGTACAAACTTTCAATTATAAATAAGTCTTTGGGTGTAATATACAGCATGGTGATGATAGTTAATAATATATTGTATATTTGAAAATTGATAAGACTATAGATCATACAAGTTCTTATCACAAGAAAAAAATTACAACTCTGTGTGGTGATGAATATTAACTAGATTTAATTGCAGTGATGATTTTCTAATACATACATATATGAAATCATTATGTTGTATACCTGAAACAATTATAATGTTATATGTAAACTTTTCTCAGTGGAAAGAAAAGAAAAGATGAGGGCTGAACCCAGGCAAGGAAAGGAAGAGAGGTGATGAGATCAACAGCGATTTAGAATAGTAAAATAGTGGTGGCCATTTTGTATGAGAAGGACTGATACTTGTTACAATATCCTACAAAATGGCTGGATACGCAAAGGTAAACACTTAAGTTACTTCGCATAGCCTTTTGCTTTACACAGATTATTCAAAAGACACTATAAAGGAGGCATGAGTGAATATATATTATGTCTGTTATTATTTTTAAAGGCTTACTTGAAATAAAAATGAGAAAGTTGTAACAATATCTGCAAGGAAATAAAAGTAAATTTTGCAATAAAATGCATATTTTTAATAAATTTTGAGAATACAGAGCAATATATATTTATGATAGTATTAAAAATATGAAATACAAGTAAAAAGTTAAAACAACAAAGTGTTATGAATTTCTTACAGTGTAATTATTTATGAATTCAACATTTGCATTTATGATTATTTAACATCTTTGGCCAATTTCTTTTTCAGTAATGAATCCATTTAAATCAAATAATAAAACAAACTGAGCACTGAATAAGATTTTACCAAATGTAAAACCAAGATTTTAAAAGAATGAAATATATATCGTCATTTTTTTACTGAAACTTTAAAAAAAATTGAGCTATAATTAATATTTAACATTATGTTAGTTTCAGGTGTACAACATAACGATCTGATATTTGTATAAATTACAATTCACTGAAACTTTTTATTTTTGGATTTCTTTTTTCAGGATTTTATTGTGAAAAATTTCAAACATACAGAAAAATTGAAAAATAGTGCAGGGTGCACCTGCACACCTACCTCTTAGACTCAACAGTTGTTGACAATTTTCTATATTACTTTTATCCATATATATTTTTGCTGAATTATTCGAAAGTATGTTATAGATATATCATGATTTTTACTTCTAAATACTTCAATGGCGTTTCTAAAAATAAAGATATCCTACATGTTGCAACCCATATATTATTACACTAAAGAAAATGAACAATAGTCCTCTAATATTATCCAGTACTCTCAGTGGAACTTTTAATAACACTTTAGGAAGAAAAAATATTTTGTTACCATTAATATGTAAGACAAAAATTATTTCATCATGATTTTATCCTTAGGAAAATTATATTTCTGTGTATCTTTATAATGTGTACAACTGATTAATATGGTAATACATGTGAATAACTTATGAAAACTACAAATGAAAACATTAAATATAGATAACTAATAAGAGTACGTGATCAGAAATGTTTTACTGTTAGGGTGACCCTTTAAAAGGTCTAGAAACCCTGGCTTACACAACAAAGACCAAAGCCCTTTTCATGGCACCCAGGACTCTAAAATTTAGTCATGTCTGGCACTGTGTTTCTCATCACATGGGACTTTTTTGTAGTTCCTATAACCTGTTGTCATTTATCAGACTCTGTGACCTCATATAGACTTTGCGTATTTATTACCTCTTACTTGCAGTGCCCTTTCCTGCTCATCTGACACCAGTTCATTTTTGTAAATACAATTCTTGTCACCTTCTTTCTGGAGTCTTCCCTAACTCAGTGATTTAAATTTAAACCCCCACAATGCCTCTGCACTTTAAATATTTATTAAATATTGCCCTTGTTATTATCACATAGGTATTTATTTTCACATCTGTATCCCCTTCTAGGTTGTTAGCTACTTGAAGACTGTGTTCTGGCTTTTCTTTGAATCTATAACACTTAACATTGACACTAAAAATAAATATTTACTGTATAGATTTTTACTGAGTTACAGAGCACATTCTACAGATACATTTCTGTTCAAATTAGCCAAAGTTTACAACCATGAACTGGCTCCACATCAGACTTTCCCCTCTGTGTGCTTTGACATTCAAGAGACTTCATATAAAAGTATAATATCTATTTCTCTTTTCCTTGATAAAGCCCTGTGAAACCAAAGCCAAGGCAATTGAAAAGGTTGATGATCTTCTTGAGTTGTACATGGGAATTCGAGATATTGATTTAGGTAAGATTATACTATTTTATAAAGTCTTATATTTTTTAATGTGATGGAACTTAATGCTAATTTATTTCTTTCTGACATTTATAGTCAATGATACATTTCAAGATAAAAATGTATTTGTATAGTGATGAAGAAAATAATGAAAATAAAGATAATAAAGAAAAATGAAAAGAAGTCCATACCCTTACCACTTACTAGCTGTGAAACTTAGAATCAAGTCAACTTTTTTGAACTTTAATATATAAACTATAATATTTTCTTCATAGGCTTGTTTTGTGGGTTTGAAAAATATGAGAATAATTTTGTAGATGATGCATATAAAAGGTATTATTTAATACACTAGATGTACATTGATTAAATTGTATGTTGTAATATTAAAGTTATGCATATTTAATATGGTTAATGAAATGCTGTGAGAAGTGAATCAGAAATATGAAGAAATAGGACACATCTGATGTATGACTATTAAGGGCAGCTGGGCAGTGAATTTCTGTGTATTTCTTTGTCACTATTAGGATGTCAGGGTCTTGATTTCTCGATTAAGACTATCAGTTCTAAATAACAAAACAACAAACAAAACAAACCAAACTCCAACTTCCTTAAGAAAAAAAAAAAAAAATCCAGAGGTAGATCTGGTTTCAGGAATGGCTAGATCTGGAGTTCTCATGCTGTCATCAGGAGGGAATTTCTCTTCTTTGCATTCTGGTTTTATTTTAGGCCTCTATGGTAACTCTTGGTCGCTTCAGGCCCTCCCTCATGGAGTCAAAATAACTGCCACAGTTTCACCCTTTACATCTTAGGGTCAAACACATAGGTTTGGGTCACATGTCTGTAGTTGATAGTAATTCATGAAGAAGAAAAATATTCTCTTAAGAAAGGCAGGCAGCTGCTGGATGGGAAAAGAGTAAATGTGCATTTACTGGTGGGAATTCCTACCTGTATGTGTCCTACCTGTATGTGTGTGCATAGGTGTGTGTTGTATTAAGTACTTAATAAATTTCTTAAAGTCAAAGACTTGGACAACTTTGTTTACTTGTTACCAGGTAAAGTATTTTACTCAACCTCAGGTAGAATATTTGAACCTCATTCTTCCTTTTCTATTTCCACTCATCTTCCTTTTTCCTTAGAGAATTTATTCTTATTTTTTCTTGCCTGTCTTAACTTTTAAAATAAAATTTCTATGTTGGATGTACAAATGATATCTGTAATTGAAAACAAAGCAGTATTTGTTTCTAGCTCCTTAAAGATAAATATGATATTTGTATGTAATAGCTCCACACAGATAAGAGGTTAAAGCTGAGATGATCCTATAGAAAGCCAGAGTCTTAAAACTTTTCTTCCAAGCCTTTTGCATTTGGAAAAATACAGAGATTTGCATAAATGATTGAGCCTGTAATAGTTATACAAATGCATATGCAAAGGAGGGTGCAGCGGTTTTAGAATTGGCTGTGCTCTTAAACTCAGATTAGGTAGTATGTGTTGGAAAAATTATATGGATACAGTTGAATAACTATGTTAATATGAGATTCAGGAAGTAGAACATAAATTGCTGGATCTTGATATGCTCAAATTTAGGAGAACCACACTTTCCAAAGATGAAAACTCAACTTCAAAACTTAATTTTAGGTATAGGCCTTATAGTTATTTAAGTATAAATTGGGAATAGTTAAATAAGTTAGTTTTACTCTTGTTATTAAAAATACACACGTATACAGGGAAGAGCATTGGACATGCATTGGAAGAGCATTGGGTATAAGTAATTATAAACGAATTAAGAAACAGTTCTTTAAGAATCAATTTTCTTTCACTCTGACAAATTTAGAACACTAAACATTCCTGGAAAATTCCTTGTAAATTAACTAGTAATCCCTATGTAATTAATTATCTGTAGCAAATTCCTCCAAAGACTTGAAAAGTCATTATGATTATACATGATTAGCAATGTGATCAGTCACCCAGGGAGGTAAAGTTTAAAGAAAGTAATTACTTGAAGAATGCAACCGTTGTTAAATAAGGAATTTCTGTCATTCAGATCCGATTAGCATGAATTATAAATCACAAATGTGACACTGATTTAAAAGACAAATGAATATATTTATTTGTATTCTTGTGTTTCTTAGCTTTCAGAAATGTTTTTAATGAAAATTCTTAATGAAAATTACAACGACATCTTATTCTGGAGTTAATATAAGTTTGTATTACAAATTTTTTAAAGTGATATGATAATAAAATGACTAAAATGAAAACAGTAGCCTCAAAAAAAGCATTGAGATTCATTTTACCATATGAAAATGTAAAAGAATTAAAATGAGTTTAGATAGCAATAACCCTGAAGATGAAAGTGCTCTGTTTGGTTGTAAAGTTAAGTTGTGAACTGTGACTTTTCAAAGACCCAATGCCAATTGATTGCCTTGGAATGTTATCCACCAGGAAAAAAAAGATTCTAGAAGATTTTGAGTTAAGATCTATATGGGCTTGACTGATTGAAAACTTATATTAAGTTTCTAAAGAATTTTAAGAAGTATGCAAACTATATATAGAACTACAATATTTTCTGATACCAATTTAGGAGTTTGGTGATCATTCTAACAACATCAAAATTTTAAGATTCCTAATTTATTAAGAGATCCAAAGTGTGTAGAAAGAAAATTTGAAGGATTTTTTCTAAGTCATTTTTTTTTCCTATAAAAATTTTTTATATTTCTTTTAAAAGTATATGATAATGGTGTTTTAATAGAGATAATAACATGTCTTTTCTAGGATGATTTTCTTTTTTTAGAGAATTCAAAAAAGATAAATATTATAGAAAGTTATCTTTCTCAGAGGAAGCCAACAAAGTTTTGGAAATAGATTTTCATTAAAAAGAATTCTATATTGGCTGTGTTTTTAATATTTGACTTGTATGAGTTGCTTGAAATGATCTGATATTTATAAAAAGTATTTGGGAAAGTAAAGGCTGAAGAACTTCCATAGCAAGAGATATAGTTACAGATTTCATTGTTAACAGTGGTGATGACTAATCTTTATCTAAATCCTGCTGTGTGCCATTTTATAGATATAAAAACAGATCCAGACAAGTTTGGTAACTTTCCCAGAGTCAGCTAACAAGAGCTGAGATTCAATTCTAGGACTTCGAGATTTTTCAACTGCAGTAATCCTGTATGTCTAAAGTTCTATTTAAGTATTTAAGATCTTAGTGGAAAATATAGACTGATCAATATCACCAAAATAGTGTCTTAAATAATTTAAGAGTTGTTCAGTAGCAGTAATGGTATAAGGATATTCTTAGAATGGCCACAAGAGGTCAGCACTTAGCTGCTATATGTGGTATAACAATGCTACTCTTAGTGAAGTATTTTTTGCCCATTTGTATTCAGATGTTAAATATTATTGCAGTATATTGCAGATCTATTATAGTTAACAGATGAGAAGCATTTTAGTAGCTGTCATTATGGTAATGTGATACATTTTCCTAGTTTCTTTTGCTTTTCACTTAAATCAGAGACACAACTTTTTATCAAAAAGAATAAAATTATACAGTTTCTTTCTCCTATAAGGATGTTTAAAATCTATGTTTTACTTTATGTATTAGTGGAAATTCATAACATGTTCAGTGCATTCTCCATTCTTAATTTCTGTTAAAATTTATGTATTAAATTACTGGTTTTTGAAAGATTTGTAGAATACTTTATTACTATAATACTTACAACACAATTATGAAGCTGCCTAATTGGTATTTTTATTGCTTCTGTAAGATCAGGTGTTCCTTGAAGGTAGATACTATGTTTTACCCAGTTTTTAATCCCAGTTCCCATCATAGCACTGGTCCCATAGTAAGTACTTGGTGAATATTTGTTGACCAAATATCTGATGAGAGGCATAAAAATAGTTCATGGAGAGTATGAGTTCTAATTTCATTAGTGTGAAGCTTTAGCACTTGGGCAAATTATTAACCTTTGAGCCTTAATTTCCATATCTATGAAAGGGATACAGGAAAAACCACCTCACATTTGCAAGGCTCCCAAGTAAATAATATGTATAAAGTTCTCACATCATAAATAATAGATACAGCTATTATCATATTTAGCAGTGTTCTTTACTAATTATTACTAATGATAGTGGTAGCGAAAGTAGAACATGTAGCTGGAGGTCTTACCAACTCTGGGACTATATTTTGTGTGGGAGTTTTTCTTCACTTTTCTGCTGTGCCAGCATAAATGCATGAGTGAGATTATACAGTTTGGACTGTGAGATTATAGTATGGGTATCAAACCATCGTTTTCCTTTACTTTGTGACTAAGGAACTCAAATCAGAAGTTGCAAGTGAGAGCAGGCAAAAATTAACAAAGAGTAACAAAGTAACAAAGAGTCCCCTGTGCCTACTTGTATACCAGCGTTTAGTATGAGTGAGACACTGGACTAGTTCCTATAGGCATAAAAGACTAATCCAGTGAGATCCAGTGACAGTTTATTCTCTAATGGGACAGAAAATTTGTAGGTGAAAATAATGATAATACAGGCAACACAGGGCAAAGTTAAATATGTATTGTAAGACCATATTATTACTCAACTGTGGTCCAGGGACTCGCATTATCTGGAACTTGTTGGAAATGCAGAATCTCAGGCCTGGCCACAGAACTGCTGAACCAGGTTCTGCATTTTGCCAGGATTCCGGGCAGTTCAAGCATTCAGTTAGAAAGGAAACTGGCACAGGCTTTAAGGAATGCAGATGTCACTTCTGGTTGTGGACACCGGGTTTCCTGAGGGAAGGAGCCTTGAAGGAGAGAAAAGTTTTTGACGATAGAAGTAGTGATTAATTAGGAGGAGGCAAAGGCAGGAAAGAAGAAAGGTGCATTTCTGAGTGGTCAGACTTATGAGAGCATAGCAGAAGTATAGAGGAGTACAGTCACTTGGGAGCTGAGAGTGTTTTGGGTGAGAATGTCAGACTAAGGTTTAGAGTCTTTCAAGATAAATATTGGTGACCTAAAGAATGAGTATTTTCTATATGGGAATGACAGACAATCTCAGAGGTAGAAAGGAGATTCGTAGTCCTTTTGTCCATTACCAAATAGGATCAGAGCTGTGCTTTAGGAAGAGAAATCTAATGTACCTGTGATGGATGGTTTGCTGACTATACTTGGAGATTAAGGACATAGCATGGTGACAGTGGGAACGAAATGCAGAGGAGCAGATTACAGAAACTGCAGAGGTGGAAGTGGTGAGGCAATATTTGGTACACAGGCGAGAAGTGAAAGGTAGCAGTGAGAATGATCATACCACTGACAATGATGGTGGAAACAGGAGAAAGAGTAGCCATTTCTTCAGAAGGGAAGATGTTTGATTTCTGGACATGTTGGTTAATGTGCTATCAGAACACCTAGAAGTCTTGTCTACTACTTACTCAGAAATGAGCATTTGGAACCCATGTAGAAGTCAGGGATGGAAGCAAAGTTTCGGGAATTCTCTGCAGCAAGGTCATGGTTTTGCTGAGGTTGTGGCTAAGATCTCCAAGGCAAGACAGTGCAAGGAGAGGAGGAAGGGGCATGGACAGAACCTCCAGATTTATGGGGGATAGCAACAGAATACTGTTTCCTGAACCTTGGTTTCATATCTCATTGTGTGAAGGTACACTATGAGAGTGGCTTTCCTCTTTTTTGACTATAATACTATGTGACTGCTAAAAGAGATGAAGCATTCTATATATTAAAGTATTTCTTAATGGCTTAGGAAATAATTTCCAAAATATAGCTAGTGCCCATGAGCATACCGGTTAAATTTTACAAGTCAGCCATAGTTTTACTGTGTCAAATAGGCCCTAACTTTAAACAACAACAACAACAACAACAACAACAACAAATTCTCTCTTTAATTTGAATGTATCTGCTACATTTGAAGTTTTCTTTCATTCTCCGTGCAGAGGTTCCTCTCCCTAATTTTTATCATGGTAATTTTCAAGCATACAGTATGGTTGAATGACTTTTTAGTGAGTACTTCTATGCCTATAACCTAGATTCTACTACTATTATTTTACAGTAATTGCTTTATCACATACTTCTCCATTTATTATTTCTATGAAGAGATTTTTGTAAAAACATAGCTGTACTTGTAATGCAAAATTTATATATTGCTTTTTCAGTAAATATTAAAACAAAGATTTTCCCCCAAGTTATTACAAAGTTATTCGTAAACACTGTTTAAAATAATTTCAAAATATTTTATTAAATACTTCAAACTAGAGGTAACTTAATGATTCGTATCTTACGCTTTTTTTAAAAACAAAAATAGGTCCATTTTTATGCTAAATTCTTTTCTGTTTTTAAGTTTTTTTTTTAAAGTATAGATTTCCTTATAACTGAAGGAAGTAAAGACACTTTCAAAGAAATATCTGCAGTCCCACGTTCACTGCAGCATTATTCACAATGGCTAAGACAGAAACAAGTGTTATGACAAATGAATGGATGAAGAAGTTGTGTGTGTGTGTGTGTGTGTGTGTGTGTGTGTGTGTAAAGGAATATTCAGCTGTGAAAAAGAAGGAAATCCTGCTATTTTCATCAACATGGATGGACCTTGAGGGCATTATGCTAAGTGAAATGAGCCAGGCAGAGAAAGACAAATATCATATGATCTCGTCCAAGTTTGAAATCTAATAAAAAGCAAGCCCCAAACTCAAACTCATAGAATAAGCGATCAGATTTGTAGTTACCAGAGGTAGGGATGAATGGAGGGGAAATTGAATGAAGGTGGGCAAAAGATACAGACTTCCAGTTATAAGTAAGTACTGGGCATATATTGCCAATGACTATAGTTATCACTGCTGCACAGTACATATGGAAATTGTTGAGAGAGTGAATCCTAAGAATTCTCATCACAGGGAAAAAATTTTTTTTTGTATCTATATGAGATGATAGAAGTTATCTAAACTTATTGTGATAATCATTTTGTGACACATATGTCAAATCATTATGCTATATATACCTTAAACTTATAAAGTATTGTATATCAGCTATATCTCAATAAAATTGGAAGAAAAAGTGTAGATTCCCAGGAATGGAAATGTTAGTAGATCAAAGGATATGAACATTTTAAAGGATTTTGATATTTGTTCCTAAATGTTTTTCAGAGGCCAAACTTGCAAGTCAAACCAGTGTATGTGATGTTTGCTTCACTATATTCTGACCAGCCTGGACATATAATTTAAAATAATATATAAAAATTTTAATAAACCTGGCAGGGCCATGGGGCTGGTCCAGATGCAGCTGAGAACTTCCCTCCTTTTTAAAGTCTTTACTTTTGGGTTGATGGTAAA
Source organism: Macroglossus sobrinus (assembly GCA_004027375.1). Classification (NCBI taxonomy): domain Eukaryota; kingdom Metazoa; phylum Chordata; class Mammalia; order Chiroptera; family Pteropodidae; genus Macroglossus; species Macroglossus sobrinus. Next base: position 2,516 of record PVKZ01000655.1, on the reverse strand, counting down.
TGGAGAAGCTTTTGGGTCATGGCTGAGGCTTAGGATGAAGTGGGAGAGTGAGGGATGGTGATGAAGAGAAGAGATTTAATTCCTCCTCACTCTTTACTGCTTTTTAAAAAAAAATTGTAGAAGCAATCTCAAATTTAAAGAAAAGTTACAAATACAGTACACTTTCTTCTCTTGAACCCTTTGGGAATTTATTACTTTAATGATATTCCATTGCTCAAATAGTTTAATGCATATTTCCTATAAAAAGGGGAAGGGAATTAAAAAGTACAAACTTCCAGTTAAAAACTAAGTCATGGAGATGTAATATACAGCAGAGGGAATAGAGTCAATGGTCATAGATGGTTACTAGACTCCTGTGGTGATCAATTTGTAAGGTATATAAGTGTTGAATTATTATGTTGTACATCCAAAGCTAATATTTTATTTATATATATATGTATATATACATACATATATATAATATTGCATGTCAAATATAATTAAAAATAAGTTAAAAAATAATTTAAAACCTAAGATATTCTCCTAACTACAGTATAACCACACATATCATAAAATTAACACTGATGCATTACTACTATCTAATATTCATATCTTATGTTAAGATATAAATGTCTTAATATCCATTACAGCAAAAGTGTTACTTTGACTTCTAAATGTAAACCGATTTAGAATGGTTTTCTACTCTTGATTTTCATGGCTTCAATGGTTTTGGAGGGTACAGCTAGTTCTTTTGTAGAATGTTTCTCAATTTTGGTTTGTCTAATTTTTTTTTCAAAATTACATTCAGGCTACACCTCTTTGGCAGAAATACACAAATGCAATCTGTGTTCTTTTCATTACATCTTATCAGGAGGCACAGGATTTTGATTTATTTTATTACTAGCATTGTTCATGTTGATGACTTGTTTAAGACGGTGTTTGCTAAGCTGTACTGTAAAGTTATTCTCCTTGTAATTAATAAGAATTTGGAAGGGAGATATTTTGAAATTATGTAAATATCCTGTTCCCTCTTGAATCAACTTTCCTTCAGAACTTCCCTCTTTCCCTCCCTCCCTTCCATTTACCAATTAATCAGTCATTTCATTTTGGATTTATGGTTTCCTATTTTGTTCAATGAGATTATAATCTATTACCATACTACTTATTTTGATGCCTCAAATTGTCCCTGACTTGGTCAGTGGGAGCTTTTCACTCTTGACTTCTCTGCCTTTTTCACACATTCCCATCATTTTTTGACACTTTCTTACTTTCTGGCAGAAGATGTTCTTGGTTCATACTGTACTTTGCCTGTTTCAGCCATTTTCCTGAGGAACTCTGAGACTTTTTAGTCAAGGATGATGTGTAAGAACCAAGATTTGGGTGCTTTGTGTGTTCATTGCTATGGGGCTGTCACTTCTTTGAGGCCCTCATAGTGGACTGAGGAATGTGTGTTTATTTACCTTTATATTTTTAATCTCTCTATTCAAATATGTACATTTATATCTCCACTGATCTGCATAATTCTAAGTCCACAAGGTTCATTCTAGTTTTCTCACCTTTTCCTATTTATCTTTCTCGACAGTAACAAACCTGGTTCCCATTGTTCTTTATACACTCATTTATGTGATCTCTCCTCATGTATGTAACCAATCTCTCATCAGTATGGCTGCTGTCACCATGCCATGCCATCCTTACCATGCCTGGACTCTGCACCCTACCCTGGGCTGTCCAGCCATGTGGAAGCCTTCCTCACTTTACTAGGGCTTTGATTACTGCGCCAGGTTACCCCATCTACATCTCACGTCTGCTCTGATTGTGGTGCCCTTTTATGGAATCTCCCGTTTCCCATAGCCTGTGTGTGTTGGTGCTAAACTGTTTGAGATGAGGAACAAACAATTCATAAATGCTCTTAAGAGTCCTAGTGAATTTTAGCTAAAAGATCAGATCTCTTGGTTCATTCAGAGAAATTATTCAACCTTTGATTTGTTAACCTTTGACTAACGTGAGAGGAAAAGAGAAGCTGGGCTGTGGTGTTTACCTTTTACCTGCAAGTTCTTCACTAAAATTCCATATCACATCCACACCATCTCTTTCTAGTTGCTGGTGTTATAGAGGGCTGAGAGAAACACCAGCTGAGCCTCATGGGCTCCCAGCCAACTGGGGCATGTCCCATGGGAATGTGTACCCCTGGAAATGCTGGTTCCCCAGACATAAAATATGGGGCCCAGGCAATTTCTAGAAAAACAGAACAAGGGCACCACCTTCATTTTCTGTCCCAAACTGGAAAGGGGCTCAGAAAATGTTACCTCGATTCCAGGAGAAGAAAGATCTCTTCCTCCTCTTCTCTCTGGCTTGATTGCCCCATTGCAAGCTGTTACCGTGTTTTGGTTTGTTTTTTCTTTGGGAAGGGAGGACTTGCTGCCATCATAGTTGAGGGTGGAGGCTGGTATAGGGGGTAGAGAGAGCTAGTGATTATGGGAAAGTGAGGGTAGGATGTACCCTGAGTTTCCTGGCAGGACTAGCGATAGGTTTTTTTT